>JAGPOW010000261.1:257620146-257633984 GCA_030014935.1 Caiman crocodilus | reverse complement strand
CAGGTTCAGTCCCCTACAATACTCCTGCGAGAGCTTCTCGCTGGAGAAGTGCAAGTTGTCCTGCAAACAGCCTTTATATGCCATGAACTCGACACCGATAGTCATCCATTACATTCACCCCACCGACTCGAATGGTATAGAGCTATTACCCGTGACAAACATAGAAAAGATCACTTAACACAAACTCGAATGAACAGACTGGGATGCTCGCTGTTACAGGGTTTGGGGAAGAGAAATAGGACTCCCTAAGGTCAGTAAGGATTTAATCCATGTAGAGGTTCACAAATGATGGCCAACTTAGTTAGCACTGAATGAGGTTTTTTTAGGGAGGGCTATATTTTTCCTAGACCAACCATGCAGTTGGGAGAGATGTTAGATAAGCAGCCAGGTGCAAAGTGCTCTTCTTCAGGTCTGGAAAGGAAGCAAAGTACAGCTTAAACTAAATACCAGATGCAAAACGTGGCTCGCGTTTCACTCCATACACAATCGAAAACAGCCACTTACAGGAGTGAAGGAGGGCTGGAAACTAGGAGTTATCAGAAGCAGCCTTAAAGCAAAAAGTTCAGGATTTCCTGCCTCAACGCTGCCATCTTACGTTTTCTCTTGGTAGGACCGGGACATCCCCGAGTCCAGCAGCTCTGCTTTTCCAGCACAGCGAACCCACGGGCGATTAAACTAGGCCTCTCTCTAGATCCAGAGCAGTGATGTTGCTAACTGAATGGGAAACCCTAGTTGAATTTAATTGCTAGTTTTCTCCAATACCACTGTATACGGGCACATATCCTGTGCATTTTCCCTGTAGCCACAGAGCGGGACTAGGATCAATGGCCTCAAACTACAGCAGAGGAAATTTAGGCTGGAGATTAGGAAGAACTTTCTCATTACGATTATCCAATCAGTAAAGTAGACCCATTAGCGTCTGCCCACGTCCTTAGACCAACACAGCTGCAACCAACAACCCTAGAATGGGTCTGACACACAGCCTACGTCCCCGGTCCTCGTGTCACCATGCTCTTGCTCCAAAAAGAAGGGCATGGCCTTACTCAGGTGATAGCCAAGCACAGCCAGGAGAAAGCTACAGGAAGGCAGAAGACAGTTGCCTCAAGTATGTAGGAAGATAAACCTGAAGAAGCAAGCGAGGCCCAGAGAAGCTGACCAACATAACAATTTCAAATATTTCAACAGAGAGCCTGAGACTATTGATTTCTGCTCAAGTTCTCAACCTCCTTAGACTCAAGGCATCCCAGAAAATGCCAGCTTTGAGTTTTCACTCTCTTTCCTTCCTCCCTCTATGGAAAAACAGCAATTCTTCTGCTGCAAAAACCTCAAAGCCCACAAGGTCAGATGATTTTGCCATACTGGATTACTGTCGGAAAATTCTGGGTTTATCTTGTGCATCAGTTTCCATCCATTTCCATCTTCCATGTCTCCAATGTAACCTGGGCATAACACGGCATGATAATCTCCAACTTCACTGTCCTGGAATGGGCCAAGGTACCCAGTATGTCCATGATCCCAAGGCAGACACATCTCTGTTGGTTAGGACGTGTGAATCATATGAGTGATGGTCAAATCGCCAAGGGCATACTCTACGGTGAGCTGGCCACCAGCAAACGTCCACTTGGACGGCGCAAACTCTGTTTTGTTGATGTCTGCAAGAAAATCCTTTGCGAGCTGCTCATCGATGGCCAACACTGGGAATCAATCACTTCAGACTGCTGCAAGTGGAAAGCCACCATGAATCAAGGCCTATATCTCCTTGAGATGGAGAAGGTCAGTGATGAACTAGAAAAGAGATATGTCAAAGCCAGGCAAGGCAAAACAGTACTCGGCATGCCAGGGCAAGCTCAATGGAGTTTGCATGTGCAGCTTGCTGGAAGACTCCTCAAGAAGCCGTGGTGGTACCCAGTAATCCTGCAAAAAGTGCAAACTCCAGGGTCTCCCAAGACCAACGGTGGCCCATGATGACCTCGTGAACCATGGGTAGGTGTTTGCACACCTAACAGTGCTAATATTGTGTGACATCCTTAAAAAGATCTAACAGCACCCACGTGTCATGTTACCATAGTTTAAAGGATCATAGATTTAAGCTCTTTTTATCCCCCCAAACCACCCAGGCTGGAAATGTTCATGGAAAAAGCTGAGATTTTTGCACAACATGAATCCATCAGCAGCTTTTAGCACCCCCCCCCTTCCCCGAACCTGAAGTTGGCTTGTGTACACTATCTTTTTCTGCAAAAATGTCAGAAGTGCTGTCTGTGCCAGAGAGAGAACCAGGATTGTTTCTGAAGCTTCAAGGGTAGTGGAATAGGAATGGTCTTGCTCTACTCTGGACAAGACTTAGCCATAGTAAATATGAGGCTCCATCTCGGGGGCAGCATCTCTAAGAGCACAGGGCCACAGTCCAGCAGCAGTTTAAGGATGGTTCCCATAAATCATCATCAACATAACTCCCTTCAGTCCCTACAGCTTCCTCCGATCCTGGATCCAATCTACTCAGGGCCTATTTACCCAGGGAAGTTACCCGGTGAATTCTACCATTATCACTAGCCTTGTCTGCAGAGGTTATATACATTATCCCATGCGGTTCAAACAGCTCAAAACGAGTCCAGCTGGAGAATGAAGGGGGTCATGGTATGCAGAACTGGGCTGCAACATCCTCTGGGCTAAAAGATGCTCAGGAAATGCAGGACTTTGCAAAAGTCCTCTCTGCCACATCAGTAGGCCCGTCCAGTAGGAAGCTAGCTACAGATGCGGTATAGCTCGACTTTCAGCCTTCTTGGCCAGGGAAGAAGAGTGTCTACCGACTGATCAGGATAAAACAAAACAGAAGAGCTGGAATCAATCATCAGCTGTGCAGAAATAGGGTCAAATTAAGCAAATAGCTTTCCTCCCCAGGGAACGGGGGTCTGAGCCGGAGTCAGCTCCTTGTTCATGATGCTGCCTGTTGGAGCTGTCCGACTGCCCTCCCTCCACCCGCCCGCCCAGATCATTCTGTAAGTGACACCAGTCTAATTAATTAATGACTCCTCTGTGTCAGCTGTGGCGGCTGAGTGAGAAAGCAAAGCTGCAAAAGGAGAGGAAAAGGACAGTACGTGGCTGCTTCTAGCAGAGACCGCTGAGTGCTGCTGACAGCTCCCTGGCTATTATTCCTCATCCCTCCTGCTCCAGGCTGCAGAACAGACAGCAACCAAGAGGGAGAGGGAGAGAGAAATACACAGAGGAAATAAGATGGCGTGGGACCAGCCTTTCCAGCACCCTCCCTCCTGGCCAAGGTGCTCTGCCCTCCTTCTGACATGCTCCAGAACTGCCATGAGCCAGTTGATCGAGGTAAGAAACCTCCTCTTGGGTTCAGGGGGCTGCCTGTGGTGGAGTCATCAGGTTGCAAAGTATCCGGTTGTCTTTGCATGTTACCTAGAAAGGACCAGTGGTGAGCAGAGAATTTAAGGTGGCTCCCAGGAGTTGGAGGTTTGCTCAGAGGACGCTTGTTGCTTCCATTAGGCCAGGTAGACACAAGCCATCTACCTACTTAAGGAGGCCCACACTCATAATTCAAGGCAGCAGAAATTAAGAGCCATTTCAGAGTTGAGTTTAGTGACTTAAGATGTAGCCCAAAGGCTTTTCTCTGGCGTCTTTTAATTCACTCTCATGCATTCAAAAAAAAAATCACACAGCTTAGGAGCAGTTGCTTTCCCCACAACTCCCTTTCTGGCTTCTCCATTAATTTCTTTCTTCCCTTACCCCTCAGGCTAAGTACCGACAGTCAAAAAGCCTGAGGCTGAATTGGTTTAATCCTTGCAGTTTAATCTAACCTGCACAGATTGAACCGATAAGCAAGTGAACAGACATTCACTTCTGATTCCAGAAATGCAGCCACAGGCCTGCAGTGGCCCAGGCCAGACACCAGGGGCACTAGAGCATGCCTGCCTGCTCAGCTGGAGCAGACAGCTTGGGCCATTGCTAGCTGCCCACCCTACAAAGCATCCTGGGATGCTGGGGGACTGTGAGAACTTGAGTCTGGAAGGGATCTGGGACAGAAGTTCAATAAACTGATTTAAACTAAATCAGTTCAGTCTAATGCTACATCCGTCCAGGTTTATCTTAGACCATTTTCAGCCATTTTGAAAGCAGTTTATGTGCACTGACCTTCTCTTATGGTACAGATTTGAATTGGTTTCCAGTCACTTATACCGATTTATGCACAGGTTCTGTCCTTAGCGTCAGTGCCCACCCCACTCCTATCCCTTCACCCAAGCCTCTCTCCTAGGCTAGGGACAGAGGTTACACACAAACTGGGGCCACTTCCCTGCTCGCAATGCCTTGGCTGCTGCCTCTGTACCCTGCACGGCTGCTCCAGATGATGCACCCAGGGGCACTGCTCTGCTGGGGTAGCCCTTGAAGGCACCAACCTTCAAGGCTGGTGAAGCCAGGTGCAGGATGGCTCCTCCTGAGGGACCTGCTGTGCTGCTACTGCTCCTGCCTGTACTGAGCCCTGCTAGCCTGGCTGCTGGACAGTCTGAAAGAGGAGGCTGTAATCAGGCAGCTGCAGTACCCAATAACTATACGGGCAGCAACTTCCCCAGCAGTGGCTGCAGCTCCCTGGAGGTAGGTGGGTGAGAGTAACTCAGGCAGAGTTGGCACCGGGGACTAGGAGAGGGAGATCCCTGCCTATCTCCTAATTGGTACCACCACCTTCTCCTCCCCTGCGCACCCGCCCTGTGCCTTGAAGAATAGGGGCCTGAAACACTTCATTGAACAGATTTGCAAGTGAACAGACATTCACTTTTGAATCCAGAAATGCAGACACATGCCTGCAGTGGCTCAGGCTGGAAGCTGGGGGGTGCTAGAGCATTCCCCCCCACACACCTTCCTTTCCACAGCAGTCATAAGGCTGGAGGGAATCTGACCTGTGAGGGGGGGATGGAGAGGGATGTGGCCAGGCCCTAGCAGGCTGAGTATGACTGGTGAGGAGTTTAAACCTCCACCCTGCCCTGCCAGTCCCCAACTGGAGCAGGAGTTATGCAGCACTGGACTCTGCTCCTCTTCTTGAGGGGCGTGCGCATGCATGTGCATGCACATATGTGTATGTGCATGCTTGACCCTAGGCTTCACGCAGCCCCTCGTGCATGTCCCAGCATGGAGGTGTCTGTCCCAACAGGGAAGCAAGCCCTGGGCCTTTCTCCCTTTTCTGTCTGCAGTAGAATAGGGACCTGAAACACTTCATTCTTGGAGGAGCAGTGGAGGGGGTCCTCTCTGGATCAGGTCACAACATCCTGGAGGAGTGTGGCTGGGAGGGACCTGCAAGGGTCACATCTAGCCCAGCCTCTGGTCCCCATCCAGACCATCCTGTACACACCCATACTCTAAACTCTACATAAGACGACCAACAGCCCTGACACAAGGCTCTCCCACCTCAGCTGCTCCAGCTGTGAGCAGGGGAAAAAGCCAGGCAGACCCCAGTTGGGGACTGGCAGGGCAGGGTGGAGGTTTAAACTCCTCACCAATCATACTCAGCCTGCCAGGGCCTGGCCACATCCCTCTCCACCCCCCACCCCTCCCAGGTCAGATTCCCTCCAGCCTTATGACTGCTATGGAAGGGAAGGTGGGGGGGGATGCTCTAGCACCCCCAGCTTCCAGCCTGAGCCACTGCAGGCATGTGTCTGCATTTCTGGAGTCAAAAGTGAATGTCTGTTCCCTTGCAGATCAGTTCAATCTACACAGCTTAAACAAACCAGCAAAGATTGAATCAGTTCAGGCTCAGGTAGGGTTGCCAACCCTCCAGGATTGCCCGGGAGCCTCCAGGAATTAGAGTTAAATCTCCAGGAGACTGCGGAGAGTCACCCAGGAGATAAATGACAGAGCATTCATTAAAATAAATATTAAATGTTGAATATGATTTATACAGTTGTCCAGTGCGTTTTGAAACTGGAATAGTCATGTGCATTTGCCTTCCTAACAAAGTCATTACATCATGCGATACAACCTCCTGGGAGAGATTCAAACAAAGTTGGCAACCCTAGGGTCTGGCTTTTTGAATGTCAGTATTTAGCCCTAATGTCAGCTATTCATTTTCCTCTTTGCCTTCCTCCAAAGAATACCACCCCCCCTCCTCCCCCACACACAATACACGCACTATGGGATGGCAGATGCCCTCTGACCCTCATGCCTGATCTCCCCGCTAAATTCATTCCTCAGGATGCTGCTGACAGTGTCCCCAGCTGGCCAGGAGCTGACCTACACTGACTTCCCTCTCGACTGCCTGCTTTCTCGGTCATCCGAAAAAGCAGGGTCGACCCAGAAGAGGAGGACACGTGATGGAGTATCATGGCTCATTACCTTGCACTGGCTGGCCCCGGCTATAACTAATTGCAAGACGTTCCAGAACTGGAAGTCCTGTGCTGAAGGACAGGCAAGAAATCACTGTCCGTCCGACACCTACCTAGCCCAGTGATTTCTAGCCATTGCATTATCTTTCCAGACAAAGTCTACACGGCAGGTTTCTGCTAGAACGGCTCCATTTATCAGCAGCCTGAGACACGTGTTGCTGGAAACTGCTGGCATAGATGCAGGTGTACAGTTAATACTGGGCTTTCACTGGAATGGCTCGTTGTGTTCCTAGGGAATCATTATACAGGAACAAGCATGGCTTTGTCTGCGCTGGTGTGCCGGGGATGGTCTGGAGACTTGCAGAGCTGTACACAAGGTTCTTGAGATAGAGGCAGAGTCTACACAGGGGCTTGGGGGAGACGGTGGGTAGGAAGACCAGGACAATAAGGAGGTGGGAAGTGTCTGAACAGACAGGACAGTCGTATCAGTTTATTGCAAGGCACACTAAACCAACGTAGGTTTTTTTCCCCCTGACCAAGCCTATACCCATTCAATTTTAAGCCTGAATAAAAATGCTTTAAAGCCAGTCCACACACACGAGATGTGGAGTGTGACCTCAGTTTCTTATATCTCCAGGTAGCTTAAGTATAGGGTGCTCTGCTTTAGATTATTTGCTAATGCTTCTCCCCCCAACCTCAACTAAACTATAGGTTGTAGACGAGCCTTGGGTGGGGCTTGAACTTACTATCCCATCTCTTTTGTGAGTGTGTTAGCTACTGGGATATGCCCTTGTTCTGGGCCAGTGAACATTTAAGACGGAAAAATGTGTTCATCCCCCAATGTTCAGGGAATTTTCCCAAAGGATGGGAGACTTAGATGCAAATCCCTGCTTCAAATTAGAAGCAAGTTTTTCCCTAGGCATCTCCCAGATGAGTGCTGGAAATACTGGCCCACGTGGGTAGGAAGAGTGCAAAGACTCAGCCACCAGCACCACCCTCTCCTCTTTCTGCATGTTTGGCCTGGGTTGGGGGCAGCCCCAGGGGTAAGTTCGGAGGGCACTTATTTAACGGGGACTGGCAGGAGACAAGCTGGGAAAGGCCAGGCTTGTGAACCCATCCGAGCCAGAGTATCTGGGCGTGTTGGTGCCATCAGGACATCCCAGCTGTGGCAGATGTGTACGTACCCTGGTGACAGAGATGGTAGCTGATAGGGAATTTAAGCTCTTCAAGGGTGAAGGTTTTGAGGACCGACATTTAGGATGCAGGTCCGGTTTGCGAGCAGATTCTTAAAGGAGTCTTCCCTTAAGTAAGACTTGGGTCAGACCAAGAGCAAGACACTTAAAACACCCCCCATAATCCTGGTATTGCCTGAACTTTTGCTGGTGACGCTCTGGTCCCTGCTCTGTGGAGCAAGGCTGTAACTACTAGGCCAGGCAGCCATGCTCCATCTGATCTCTATCCCCAACCCAATGGATCTCATGCAAACTAGGAGACCTTCAACAGGTGACAGGCTATCACCAAGAGACCACATGGCTAAGACACTCCTCTAACAGAGACAGGTAAGGCTTTGACCCCCACGCCCCTCTCCGAACAGAGGGATTTGCACCTGAATCTTCCACATCAGGACCAAATCCAGAGTCTAACCCATAAGCCAAGCAATATCATTTTCCTGCTTGGGGTCCCACTTCCAGTGGAGTTGAGAGCTTCACTTCCACAACCGGCCTTGTGATCCCTGCCCGGGGTCACCACCCCTAGTTGGGAACTGATACACCAAGCTATTACGTGGTGATGCAATAAAAGCATTGTATCATGGGAGAAAAATACCCAGGAAATAATAAAGCAGACTGAGTACTCGTTTAACTCATCCCTACAGCTTACTGTGTCCTAGATGTGGGAGGGCCCAAATCCTTTGCACCAGTGGTGCTCAACTTCAAGTGAGCGGCATGGAGCTGATCTGTGGATATTGTATATGGGGTTGGTGCAAGGGGTGTGTCTGTGGGTGCAATTCAGTGCACTGTGTCTCAGTCCCATGGGTTTGATCTAGCGGCAGGCAGGTATGATCTGGTGCACCCGGTCACGTCATCCAGCCTGCAAGGCTCCCCGCAGCTCCAGAAGTGTGACAGTGGGGGGAAAGGTCATCGTTAAATTGCTGTGGCTCCCAAAGCAGCGGGAATTAATACCGATACCCCACCCCAGGTGCCAAATTCATGGACCTGTGGGGAAGCACTACACTACAGGTTGAACACCAACGCTCCAGACTCATTATGCAACCTCTCCCCGTTTCACCAGTTCCCTAAATAGCTCCTGACACACACCATGAATGTTACAAGCCTAAAAGAGCAAGAGGTTTCCAAAGAATTATTGGACAATGAGAAAATCCTCATTCCTGTAAGAATTTACCTAACCGGAGTCTTCTGCAGCCTGTTTTTCAGTCGGGAGAAACAAAAGTCCTCAACATCCTTTAGTCAGTGCTTTTGCCCCCGCATCAGTCATAGGCCGAGGTGGCAAGACAAGATGCACCACCATCTTGCTGGGACAACCAGGTTTGCAATTCAGGGTCACAAACAGCTTTTAAGAAGTCATGACCTGCTTTCTTTGCTAAATGGCTAAATGTGTGTGTTGAAGGGAAGAGGGGACGGGCATTATGGGAGTCTTTTCCCCAAGCGTAAAATGGCATTGAGTCAGAGAAACACTCATTTTAGAGTACTTGCAGAAGCTGCTATTCCCTGGAACCGGTTTCCTCCCCAGTTCACACCCAAGCTGTATGTAAAATAGGGTTCAACGCTGGAGAGAGCCGGGTAGGAAGAATGGAAGCCATAATGACCAGTGGAAAAGATTGTATTCAATTAACAATTGAACTTAACATTTAAATAAGAGTCTGAAGGTGGCATTTAGACTACTCTACTAAGAGTGCTTAAACATGAGTGGGCACTAAATGGCTGTAGCATTACGGTAACACGGTCAGAAAGGAATGGCCCAGAGTGCAATGGGCTCCTGCTGCAGCGAGGGCCGTTAAGTTGGATATTAAGAAAATCTCTTCCACTAGGAGGGTAGTAAAGCACTGGAGCAGGTTATCCAGAGAGGTGGTGGGGTCAACATCCTTGGAGATTTTCAAGACCGAGTTAGACAAAAACCCGGGCGGGACGATGTAGTTGGATATGGTCCTGCTTTGAGCAGGAGGTTGGACTAAATATGGCCTCTCGTGGTCCTTTACAACCCTCATTTTCTACGATTCAGTGCATCTGAAATCCTGCCTTCCTCTGGGATTGAAGTGCTTGCATTCATCTGGGGCTCTCAGCCCCAAATCTCCTGCAATTCAGCATTGATGATGCAAAAAACCAAAGGGGCTGTTCCTTTTTACTGTAAGACAACGCAGCTCTGATGCTGCAAGGTACTCGAGGCTTTCAAATCCCATGCGGGGAAATTTCCACCCAGCATTTCCTTATGCAAAAGCTGTCGCTTCCAGTGAAGGCAGCGTTGCAAGATTAGGTTTTAAGACTACTAGTCTCAAGGAGGAAGTTCAGCCCTTTTAACAGAGGGTCCCTGGCCAGCTGACCAGCAACAGAAAACGGCGTGCTAGTTTGCATAGTCACGCGGCGGTTACTGTGTAAGCAAATGAGCATGAAAATACAAAGCTTTCCATATTGAAAAAGTGGGGCATTACAAGTACCTCAAGTTAACTGGGTAGAGAGACAGCCAGGAAAGCTGTGAAGTAGCTTTCACAGAAAGGGGAAAAACTAGAACCCCAAGAAAACGAGGTAGCCTCGAGTTGGGCACCCAAGGCCCCTGCCCCCCATCTCTATTCTCCTTGGCTGTTTTTGGATGATGCCATGAGGTCCTTTTAACACAGAGAAAGGTTTGGGCAGCAGCTGAGCGAAGTCTTTTTGGGCCAATAGTTTCATTGCACCCCTTGGTTTCCTGTGAGCTGATGGGCTCCAAGCTTGTGAGCAGCAATCTGGTGCAGTGCTGCAGAGCATGTGTCTGTGTGTTCAAAGACCCCTCTCCACCAGCCCTACTCCTGGCCTTTACAGCTCCTTAATCACATTCGGCGGGGTCTCTTCTTCAATGCCAGCTGCCCTACAAAGGATCTTTCCACGTCTATCAGGCCCCACTAGAGACACGTAATGAAATGACGGGGACAAATGACATCTTAAAGTCTAATTACTATACCCTGCTCAAGAGATGCAGGTCGAACTCTGTCTCAGCTCTTTCTCCTTCCCCCCTTGGACTGGTATTAGCTAGCTTCTCCTCCCCCCCGTCCCCTGTCTGCCTGGCTTTTGTCTGCCTCAAATGAATCAGCAATTAAAGAGGGCAGGTTGTTCCCCAACCCCCTGTGCTTTCATTTCCAAAGGGCCAGTGTCAAATAGTTCTGACCTAAAACTTCACTTGTCTCGAAGTGATTTAAGGCCCAAGAGCCGGCTAAGTGCTTTGCAGTCCAGACGGCGCGATTCCAGCAGAGGTTTCATTCCACCGCCTGCAACATCGATTCTGTCTCCCGCCTCTGCCATGTGTGCAAACCTTTTGGCTCCTAGAAGAGGCTAGCAGGGAATTTTCCCAGCACAGGCTCCTTATGAAGCCCGACACAAGCACTGCTACACCGCTGCCCCGCTCTCAGACCCACCTTACAGGGGAAAATATTGGGTGGGTAAAAGGGCAAGCTCATCACCATGAGTCCTGTGGGCACTCTGGACTGCACTGCAAAGGAAGACAGGCCAGCTGTGGCTTTAAAAATAGACACCAGGGACCATTCCAGCTGTGGCTTTAATAATATACACAGGGACCATTCCAGATCCTAGCACAGGGATTCACAACCAAGGTGCTACCCCAAAAAAGGTGTTTCAACACTCTTACTAGCTCTGTTTGGCGTGCAAAGGCCTACAGAGGATTCACAAGGTAAATCAAGAGATTTCAAAATAGGAATCGGGAACGTCAAAAACCTCCTGACCCGTTGTGGTCTCTCCGAGTTCTTGGCAACAGCAGATTTGCTTTATTATTTTTCCGTAGTCAAGAAACAAGCTGGAGTTTTCCAAGGGGAGCCTTGAGTCCAAGAAGCACGAGAACCACTCGCCCTAGCAACAGATCAACTTTGCTCTGCGGGTACTGTCTGCCTTGCCCTACCCGCGATAGGCACAGCTCAGCATTTCACCTGGCGTCGACTCCATGCCGCATCTCACAGCACCCATAGGAGGCATGTCCCATGTGCTTGCTGCCACTCAGAGGGTGTGTCTACATGTGCATTTACTGTGCAGTAAGTTACTGCGCAGTAAGTGGCTTTCAGACCAGTGTCTACCTGTACAGGCATTACGGCACAGTCAGCGAGGAGATCCCATTGAATCATGGCAGATATAGTCCACTTAGGGGTGTGAGCCTGAATGAATAGGGGCATTCACCCTCTAAACTGCAGTGCCTATGAGCTCAATGCTCCACTTAGGTTATCGTTGGGAGGCGACAAGCGCGCTTGGCACCTCTTTGGTGAACGTCTCTGCTTCTCCCCATCAAACACGTCTGCTGTGAAGTTCCCCAAGGCTGCCATGACAAAATAGCCTCACTCCTCCCCCTGGCCTTTCCAAACCCCAATCTAGAACCAGGTCAGAATTATGGGCTAATTGGTAGGATTCCTAATGACTTCCCAGCGCTACTGTCTGCAGATGAACTTCAGTTCAAATGAACTTTCATTTCTACCCAGGAAAACTTTTGCAATCTTTTCTCCAATGCCCAACGAAGGGGGGGTTGTGCTCGAAAGCTTGCAATTAAATCATTTTTATTTTTTTGCAAACAACCTTGTTGGTCTAATAAAAGATATCATATCTACTACAAGTCCAGGCTGTCTGTAAAGACATCTTAAGCTTTCTTTTACTGCTGCGCGTGCTTTAGCATGGGCATGAAAAGAGCCTAGAGCAACGGTTTTCAACTTTTTTTCACTTGAGGACCCCTACAAAATGTTGAATGGAGGTGCAGGCCCCTTTGAATTGTAAGTGTGGGTATTTGCATACTTTTAATGAATCATCCCAAGACCCCTAGACATCAGAGGAGGGGGTGGACCTGATGAGCTCATGAGGTCCCTTCCAGCCCTAAACTTCTGTGAATCTGTGAATAGTCTGTGGACCTCCAGGGCTCTGCAGACCACAGGCTGAAAACCGCCAATCTCCCAACGTGACTCACTCATGAGTTTGTGTCTTATATTCACCTCCCTCCTTTTTTGCTTCATTTTGCTGTAGTCTCTGTAACACGCCATCCGCAAGGTTCTTGGTTCAAGTTGCAGCCACTTGTGATTTTAGCTCAAGGGGTTCCCTGGCGTTGACCCCAATAGATCACATACAAGGCAGCATCCGTCACAGCATCCAAGTGACAAGTAGGACTGGCCATACATCCACCAGCCTCAGCGCCCGACGTGTGTCCAAGGAGATGGAAGCAGACTGAAATCCTATCCCCTCCCCAATGGATTCCAATACAGTCTCATCCTAGGTAGAAGCATCCTGATCTGAACATCCTCATTAGACAATAAAATGACTGAAATATGGTTTCTGTCGCCCAAAGAGTCGTGTAATTGGAGCATGGCTCCAGCTCGACTTCTCCTCCCAGGCATCTGTTACAGCTGGGTTCAACGCTACGTCTGTGAGCTGAGAAAAGGGCACCGGGGAGAGAACTGAATATGGTGCACTCAGGACTTGCTGAGAAACTCAGTCTTCAATATCTATTTTTGGAGTCAGGCAGGTCAGACCAGGCCCTAGGTTTGCCAGGGTATGCTTTAACCTGTTGGCTACTATTCTAGCAGGTTTGGAGCAGGGGAAACCAGACAACTTGCCGTGCTGCAAGGGAGACTTCCAGCCCTCTCACTCAAGTCAGCAGCAGTAGCCTGTTACATTGCAAATCCACCAGACAACCAGAGGGGCCTGGGACCTTGATGTGTTCAAACCTAAGTCCACCAGAAGGCATTGTTTTTAAACAAATACCTCTCTTTGGTATTTTCAGCTGAAAACACAACTGCATAATGCAAGAGCCAAGACTTGTTTCAAGGTACTCGTTGGATCCCCTTTACCTTCAGACCTGAGCATCTCATTCCTGTAATTATTCCCACAACACCCACGTGGGGTCTTGCCCTAATTGCCAGTTAATTATCCACACAAACAGGAGCATGCCCAGAAAACTCAATGGGGTGATGGAAGAGCAATCTGCTAAATGGGGGTACCAACCCTTGCTCTGCAGTCAGCTTGAAGTGGGCTCATGCCATCGGGGTGAGCAAAATGACTGCTTATTTTAAGGGGCTATTTTCCTGTGGTCACATGCACGTGCAGAGTGACGTGGCTTTATAGCTGAGCTTAAAAGAGAAAGTTTCATGGATGAAAATCTTGAGCACAGATAAGGGCCTAGGAGTCTCTGAGGGATGGGGCTTTGGCCTATGCTCTCTGCTCACTATTTCTATCTGCTGGCTCCCGACCCATCGCCCTGGCTTTTGTGACTCCTTATCTCCAACCCTCATGCATTGAATGCAAAGCTTCCTCAAAGCAGAGG
>JAGPOW010000261.1:257584620-257595495 GCA_030014935.1 Caiman crocodilus | reverse complement strand
GTGTGTGTGTGCGTGCATGTAGGGGAGGGAAGGTCTTAAAGGGAAGAAATGGGCATTTTCCCTTATCTGCCCCATATAGGATGGTTTGGATAGGGATGATCCTGCGTCAGGCAGAGATGAGCTCTGGAGGTCCCGTCCGGCCCTACTTCTCTATGATTCAATACAGAGACAATTGCATTCACAAACAAGTCCAGCCTTTATAGTCAGGGTCATCCCAACACCCTGGAAAACCCCATCCTGGCTCTAAAAGGGGCGAAGCAAAGGGGAGCGCTCCCTAGCCTTGGGTTGCATGCCATACCTCACCTATAGAAAATGCTTAGCGGTCTTTGGGTCCAAATCCTGGCTCCATTCCAGCCAAGGATAGTTATTCTCATTGATTTCAATGGTGTCAAGGCAAGGTACCTATGCAACAGCTCCCTGTCCCTCCAAGTTATACCCTAGTGTTAATGCAACACTAGGGTATAACAGCAGCCAATCAAGGTGCAAAAAGGAAATATAGAGGGTGTGGGATTATTAGATCATCCAGGTGGTCTCTGGGACCTGGCTGAAAGTCATCCCAAAGTAATTGACTTTTTGTTCTCTGTTCCCTACTCTATGCTCTACAGCTCAGACATCACAGGAGAAGAAGGGGGAGGAGGTGCCCACCGTGTCAGGGAAAGTGGACAAGGAGAAGGACAAGGACAAGAAAGAAACTTCCAAGAAATCAAAGAAGAAAGAGGGCGAAAAGGAGCAGAAGGAAGGGAAAGACAAGGAAGGGAAGAACAAGGAAGGGAAAGACAAGGAAGGGAAGAACAAGGAAGGGAAAGACAAGGAAGGGAAGGAGAAAAATGGGGCCAAAAAGAAAGAAGGCGAAAAGGGTGGGGGCGACAAGAAGCAAGGAGGTGGGAAGAAGGGTGACAAAGAAGCTGATGGAGGTAAGGCTGGTGGGAAAGGTGGTGGAAACAAGGCCTCCGGAAAGAAACCACAGAAGAAGTGAGATGGCCCAGAGACGTGCGATGAACGTGCCCCTGCCTGAGCATGGGCAGCGCTGCAGAACGGGCACGGGGGGAGCAGGGAGGCGGAGGCGCTCTCTCCCTACATCCAGGCTATGGGATGCTGCTTGATATATTTTTTTCGAGATGAATTTGCCGTTTCTTACAGAGGTGATTTTTTTTTTTTAAACCTCTGAAGGAAAACCTGCCAATCGGCTGTGAAACGAGTCAAAGGTCCCTCCTGAGCCCTCCGGGCTAGTGTGGTTAAGGCACACCACTTCCTGGGAAACATGCTGTGTCCTGTGAGCTTTGACCGGGAGCATTTGCTGGCACCAGTTTGGAGCAAGGCTCAAGCCCATGCCTCTGGATCCATAGCGAGATGCCATAACCACCCGGCATCCATACTCTCTACTGGCTACAGCGTTGCCTGTGAGTAAAACTACATACTTGACAGAGCTGACTGCTAACAGGAGCTGGAACCAGCTCAACGACTGAAGTGGATAAGGAGTGCATGGATGTGCTCATGGAGTTGTCAAACATTATAACACTAGGAAAGCTCTTGGTCTAACTGCCATATATTGACAAGCATGAGGCATTTTACAAAGACTACTTGAGCTTAACTTGATCCTTGTGGGTATCATAGATGGCTAAACCTCAGACATTTCTGGAGGCCGTAACTCAGAGAATGAAACCCATTAATCCAGTGATGTTTTCTGGTGCCCTGGGGTGCCTTGAGGTCCTTTCGAGGGTGCCACCAGCAAGTGTGCAATCATAATTTGCAAAGTAAACCCAGAGATTTCAAATGGGAATCCAGAGTGTTAAAAGCATCCTGACCTGCTGTGGGTTTTGTGAGTTCAGTGCAACAGAAAAAAAAAGAAAAAGCTCTTTTTCCAAAGTCATAAAACAAGTGAGAACTCAGAGCTGGCATTTTCTGAGAGATACCTCAAAACCAGCAAGGGGTGCCTTGAGCCAAAAGGTTGAGAACCACTGCTTTAGCCAACGGCCCGTGCTGTTTCTGAGAGGCAGCTCCACCGCGTGGGAGATTCTTCTCCCCTTTTGCATGCATCTCCCTGTGTCTTCCTCTTAAACCCTGGGCTGCATCAGGAGGAGCATTGCCAGCAGGTGAAGGGAAGTGATCTTTCTCCTCTATGTGGCACAGGTGAGGCCACACCTGGAGTCCCGTGTCCAGTTCTGGGCCCCCCACTACAGAAAGGATGTGGATAAATTAGAGTCCAGCAAAAGGCAACAACAATGGTTCAGGGGCAGGAGTAGATGATTTCGCAGAATAAACTAAGGGAACTGGGCTTGTTTAGTCTGCAGAAGAGATGACTGAGAGGGGATGAAGAGCAGCCTTCACCTCCCTGCAGGGGGGTGCAAAGAGGATGGAGCTGGGCTGGTCTCACTGGGGGCAGAGGACAGGACAAGAAGCAATGGGCTCAAGTTGCAGCAAGGGAAGTGGAGGTTGGATATTAGGGGAAACTTTACCACAAAGAGGGTAGTAAAGCCCTAGAACAGGTCACCCAGAGAGGTGGTAGACTCTCCATCCTTCAAGGTTTTGAAGGCCTAGCTAGAGAAAGCCTTGGCTGAGATGATGCAGTTGGGGCTGGTCCTGCTTGGAGCAGGGGGTTGGACTAGACAGGACCTCCTGAGGGCCATTCAACCCTCATTATCTATGAGTCTAAATGAAGCTGTATAATGAACCTAGAATAAATATCATTATCTGTGCTTCTACCAGTGATGCTGCCTTCAGTTTTACAAGCGGTCCTCACTGTGAATCTGGTTCTGTGAAGTCCAGAGTTGATGAGGACGCTCAACTTCTGGGACTTGAAGTTGTTCAACATCCCTGCATGGACGCACAGCCTTCCAAGAGGTGCAGGGTTTTGTGTGAAAACCTCCTGTTCACTCCGGTTCTCTCTCTCGTTCACCTGAGGAGGGGGTTTCCTCTAGTTTTCACTTTTTGTTACAAACTACACAAGGAAAACTCAAGTCCTGTTTGGACTCGAGTTACTCGATTCCCTACTTAAATCCAGAGAGCTTACCATATTTTTTTTAAGTGCCAATCTACGCACTCCCCAAACGTCTGTGCCTTGAGGTAAAAACATTTGTGGAGTGTCTAGGCTGGTATTTGCAAAATGTGTTAGCTGAGATTTGGGTACTTATTTCCTAAAAACTATTCACTAACATGGAGTGCAGGTGGATAACAAAGAGCTGCATCAGAGAAAGAGAGGTAAATGATGTGCCATGAAACCAATTGCCATGTTTTATCTCTGTCTACTTCTATGGCCATGTCTACATACAACAGACAACGTAGTTCCCAATGGTTGAAACTTTGATGGCTTGTAGTACAGCTGTATGATAATGTTGATTATCTTCATATTGAGTTCCCTTATCAATTAAAATTGGGGGTCTTTATAGAAATATACCATATATTTGCAACCACTAGTTTACATTCCCCTTCGGTTTTCATTTCAGTTGCCATCTTGAGAAAGTATCAG
This sequence comes from Caiman crocodilus, assembly GCA_030014935.1. Taxonomy (NCBI): domain Eukaryota; kingdom Metazoa; phylum Chordata; order Crocodylia; family Alligatoridae; genus Caiman; species Caiman crocodilus. The sequence goes on along the minus strand of JAGPOW010000261.1, from coordinate 257,592,029 downwards.
TGAAAGCAGGACTTGACAACAAATTTGCAATTAGCTGCTTACCACTGGGCTTCCTGGCAATTAATATTCAGTATCACTTGCTTCGATGTAGTTTTCTGTCTTTATAGCTGTTTATAAGCCTGTGTCTTCCCCATCTGGATTTCCAACAGTCCCCCGATCTCTCCAGTCATCATCGGAAGTGACGTGCGCATTGCCCAACACACACCAAAAGAAATATAGTTGCCAGAGTCAGAAATCTGCCAGCCATAAATCTGTTGACACATCTCCATTGCCACCGTGATCGACTCCCCTTCATCCCAACAGCCCCATTGGGATTCACAGATCCCAACAGACAATACGTTGAATCAAGTGCACCAAATGCCCTTAGGCAAACGATGTAGCTGAAACTAAACAGACATTAGCTAAACAGAAAAATGTCAAAAACACTAATTCATTAAAGGAAGAATACATTTCAACAAAACACTCCCTTTCTGACTGCCCAGCCCCTGCCCTCAGAGGAAATCCACACAACGCCTTCAGGTGATGGGCCTGGAAACAGAGATCCGTAGCGTTACTTGACTGCAAAAAACATGGTCTTAACAGAGACCTTGGTTTTATAGCTTATTACAACTTACCTCTCCCATGCTTTGTCCCCACCCCGCAGGTGATCACTGCACACGTTGCTGAACACAGCTAGGTTAAAGGGGGAACAATTAATTGTCCTAACTTGCATTTAGCTTGGGCAGTGTCCTCCTCTTTCCCGGCCCCAATGAAGAGTGCTTGAAACCCCAAAGCTCGTCTCTCATCTCCCAACTACTTTGACTCAATAGAAGATATTGCTTACCTTCATCAACCTTGTTTCCCAATTCATCTAGGTTTATCCCACCTGGAGGGCTTCTGACCTGATGTGCCTAAGTGTGGTCCTATTTCATCCTGCTCAAGTTCTTGGAAAAAAAAAATCATAAATGTGCCCACTTTTGTAGCCCTCCATTATCTGAGTCTTCAGACTTAGTCACCGAAGGCGGCTAGCAGAAAAAAGACCCACCCACCTTCGCATTAACTATTGTTTTTTGGAAGGGGAATTCAGGTAGGGTGGACTAGTATGTCAATGAGGCATTTAGATCCACTTACCAGGTGGAATTGAATCTGGACCTCTGAATGTGGACTGCGATGGAAGAAGGATACACAGTGAATGACAGACTCTCCGCCCGGTATCATCCTGGAGTCAGAGGCACTGTCCAAGCTGCACCAGTTTCTACCCATGGAGCCCAGCCTACAGGTCCAGCGTCACGTTTGTAGTGGCCCCACTTTGGAAACATCTGTCTCTACCATGCATGAACCTCTGCTACTTGAACTAAGTCCCCCGTCTATTAGCCACAGCCATAGCAGCTGTACACACCACTAATGAGGAACAGTGACACACTGGGAGAGTTGATTCAATGCTTCCTGCATGTTGCATTGCACAGACCTCCAGTGGCAGACTCCATTTGGGGCAAAGCCTAGTCCTGCATGGTGCCCAGAGCTCCTAGTTCACCGAGGGCTACAATGCAGAAATGGGCCCAGCTGGAGAGATGCAGAGCTCACAACATGTCTTGATTCCTAGCTTCTCATGGGAGAAGGTTTAAACTTGTTCCCAAAACCTGTCTCACCAGGGTGAAGGACAGCTGCAACCCCTGTAGTTGAGGGCAGCTGCATCCCAGTTCTGGGTTGAGGTATCCAAGCTGAGCTATTCCCCTAAGACAAATATCCCCCTGGCATTTAAAAACAGATCAGACTACAGTCATTTATGTCTAATCTCCACGAGAATGATGACAGCTGTATATATGCAGAGAAAGAAAATGGAACAAAAATAATGATATCAATTTGAGAATTGCTCTACAAGAATGCAATACATAAAAAATAGATTTGACATGGCAAAACCCATCCCAAAGTGGAAAGACAAAATTAAACAGGAAAGAAAAAATAATGAGACACTTTTATATATACCTGTGTAAGAGCAAGTGTGACTTTCTATTTTTCCTCAATGTGTCAGCCTGAGCAGAGAGGAAATTTGTGGAGTTCACGATGAAAAACACAATTTGTTTTCTGTGTTCAGTATTGCATCTAAAGAGACCTCTTTAAGAGCTGGGGGTGGAAACTAATTTCTGAATGCTTGAGAAAGCCATGGTTGTTTATTCGAAATGCTTCTGAGAGAAGACGGCTAAACCCAGGATGGCATCGGCTTCCTTGCAAATTGTAGGGAACTTGCTGTGACCTGGCTCTGACATAATAGTGCAATAATGAAAGTGATACTAACAGCTCTTGAAATGTGTCTCCTTCTTGCTTTCAGAATAATAGAAAAGGAAGAGGTACGAAATTCCAGTCTGGCTCGGGCAATGGCTCGGTGATGAACTGATATAGTTCCTGGCTGACCAACTCACAGGGTAACTCTGCACATTGGTAGTGGTTTGAATGGAAGGATGGGTACTCTGGGAGTTGGGTATCCAGAGTGTTTCTTTCTTCTTTTAAAGCATATTGTATTCATAGGTATGTTTTAAGGCCAGAAAGGACAATTGTGTTCAACTAATGAACCTCCTGTGTCATGCAAGATGCATCATTCCTCTTGGTGATTCTTGGAAGCGGGGGATATAGTCTTCTCTTAGGCATGGGGTAGTGTTGTCCAGGCACAGAAACTTGCGGGAAGACTTCCAAAGGCAGAATGGTCACTTATGTGTCTGGCTCTCAGGAAGATAGGTGCTCAATTCCCTTTGAGTCTGTGATGCTTTCCACCTTGAGGTTGAATGAGGGTATACCCAGGGTTCATATTGTGGGGGGGGAAGAGGCTGCAGTTCCTCAAGCTTAAACCCTCCAACAAAGCAAGATACTAAAGGAGACTGAATCATAGCTCTTGATACCAAAGTGCTTCTACTCTTCATTATATATAGATATATAGATATATGGATAAATATATATATCTATATATATATCTGTATCTATAGCTATATATATGTAATTTATATATATAATTTATATATATATATACACATATATACACACACATATATATAATGAAGAGTAGAAGCATTTTTTGTATATATACATACATACATATATGTATATGTATGTGTGTGTGTGTGTGTGTATATATAAAATGAAGAGTAGAAGCACTTTGTATATGTATATATTCTTCTACTCGAATGATAAGTTGAGTAAAATAGAATGAGATCGTACCCCGTGTGTTGCCACCCAGACCCAGAGAGGGAAAAAAATACTAGCCCCATCTTACCAACAAGAACCAGACAGGTCCCAAGTGTTTTCCTTTACCATTACTAGCTATCTATTTCTCTTACATCTCTATATCGATCTTCTCTGTAATCTGTGTGTCACGGGCTCTTCAGTCAAAGCCCGGACTCGAGGAAGCAGGATAACCCTTGGCAGAGTAACATAAAATGCTTCAGGATACTCTCACCCCATTTCAGCGTGGCTTTGTTTCAGAAAGAGCTAAATTTCTGGCTTCTGTAATTAGGTCAAAAGCCACTGGTTTTACTCCCCTGATTGGGAATATGAAGCTTCAGTCACTATACACTCTCCAAGCGTTTTCCTTGCTCCCTCTTTGCTCGCTCAGCAAGTTCCCTTTGTATCCGGTGAGTGGAAAACTGAAATGTCAAACCTTGAGCCAACCCTTCAGAGCACCAACTTCAGCTCTGACACCCACAGGGGCCAAATCAGCTGGCATGAACGGTCATAGCTGCAGTAGCACCGCACTGATTTATATCCACGGAGCGTAGGGTGCTTTGGGAAGGCTTAGACGGTGCATAAATGTCATCCATTTCGCCCTGTACATCTAAAAGCTGCAGATGTGGCTGGTTCTCCTGTTAAGACCCAAGTCAGTGTTCAGTAGCTCAGTTTAATTGGCATGGAGAGAAAACCTGGCCCTGAGATTTGGCTTAAGAATATGTGTCACAAAGCACCCCAGAGAATGTATCCCCTCCCTTGAGAAGCACCACAGCGTTTGCACATGCCGGTGCTGTAAAAATACTTATTCATTCATTTCTTGATAAGAAGGAAACGCATTCAAAGCCTGGCGTCCTAGGTCATATTAATTTTGCTTCCTTGCCGCTGCAACGCAAACAAGATGTTATGCTAATTTAGAAGTTAAGCTTCTCCTTTGAGGAGAAACAAAGTGGAGGGGGGTGGGAATCCCAGACTGCTTTGTGGCATCAGTCCACCCTCCACTTCTTCACCGGGGCAAACATGCGCGTGCACGATGTGTGTGTGTCACGGGGGGGGTCTCAGATCATACTAACCAATGCAACTGAAAACAGGGTCTACGATGATGGGGAAGGAAATGAAATTAAAGGCAGCCTTAAATTTCCCTGCCTGTCTGCCCAGAAAGCAGGACGGGCATAATATTATACTCATCCCACAAAATCCTGGGCCTGGAGCCTCAGTCGTTATAAAGCAACACTTTTTTGGCAGGGGGAGAGGGCATTGATTCATGCCAGGCTTCCTCCTTGTTTGTCCCCCACAAGCTGAAGGCACAAATTAGGCCTTGCAAAATGAGTCATTTGTAACAAACTTGCAGATGAGCATAATCCCTTGAAAACAAAAGCGTTCATTGCCACAAAATGCTGCGGGGGCCAGGAGCTCAGAAGGATGTGACAGAAAAGGACCCAAGGCCTCTATGGAGAATGTAGGTACCTCCAGTGATATCAGGCAGGGCTACAAAAAGTTAGGAAAGGAAAAACTCTGAGACGGTGGAACATCTTCCCTAAATAACGGGGGACGGGATCTCTCCTCTCCAAGGAGCATGTTATTGCAAACTCTTGTCATGCGAGGGTGACTTGTTCTTCCTCTATAAGGTGCGTAGCACTATTTAAAGGTGGTTTCTGCAGGATACGGATACCCCTTGCGGTCATCTTTCACCTGTAGCTAACCCATGCCTCGTGTTGGCTCAGCTCTACCTGCTGCTGATCCTCAGTGTAAAGAGTCTGCTGGACATGCCTGTGAATCTGTCTTCTCTACATTTTGGCTTGAATTGGCATAGCCTCGCATGGGTCCCCCTAAATCCCAAGTAATTCCTCTGGTTGCCCTACCTTAAAACCAGCTCTAAATAGGCTATCTGTCAAATGCCCATAGAGGTACACTGTCCTCTTCTACCTCAGAAACCATGAGGCAGAGCACAAGGCTTTCTTCTTGTCCCATTGCTGCTGCCACTTGCCTTGCCCCTCCATGCAGTGAGGATATCATGCTCCAGATCTTGCCAAGGGAGCTGGGTGAGTTGGACACCAGCACTGGAGGACGGTCATCCTCTCTAGGCAGTTCTTCTTTCTCCAGGAATCCTTCACAGTCAAGGGTGATTGTCTTCCATGATTGTCTTATCTGTGTGTCCAAAGATGGATGACGAGACCAACCCCTCTAGGCAACTAGACCATCCCCTACAGAACAAGGTGCTTGAGGCATACCTGCTACCCTCCACACCTGCACCAGTATCCACAGGTATGTCTACACCTTGCCTTAAGAGCATGCTACATGCCATGGTAGGTGCCCCTTTCAAGTACCCTGAGCCAGGTGAACTGCCCCATCCTGGTCTTGCTACACACCATGAGAAAAACAAAGGAGAGACAAGGAGGAGGGTAGCCTGGTTGCTAGAACAGGAAACTCAAATAGAGCCCTTCTCGGAAATGCAACAGCTACTTGTCTCTTTGGCTTCAATAATAAAGACAGGAGGTAGGGTGCAGAAGGAAGAGCAACAGGGGTCATGGGGGCGTCTACTGAAAACATGGCAAAGGGAGCAGGGTGGGGGGAAACTCCAGATGCTCAGGAGACCATCCAGAGTAAGGCTCTGCTGTAATCTAAGGGGGTTTTAATGCAATTAGTCAGTGAGTTTGAGCTAAAGGTCAGCCTGGCAGTACTCTAGGTTGAAGGGCAGACTGATGCCAAGAAGAGGATGCCATATGGCATACGAAGATCATAGAGTCATAGAGAAGTTGGGCTAAAAGAGACCTCCAGAGCTCATCTAGTCCAACTCTGCCTGAGCATCCCTACCTAAACCAAGATGCTTCTTGGGGGGCTGGATGCGGAAGAGCTGCTGTTTCTCAGGGTTTGTTTTCTGCAGCCCAAGGATGTGGGTGGGTCGCCTTTGGGACGGTCCTAGGGATGACCCAATGGACCAGCTGCACTGGCTTCAGATGGCATCATCCCAACGTAGCAAAGGGCCGTGGAAGCATTGCTGCTCCTATCACAAGAAAATAAAACCCTGGTTTTCACTCTGTCAGTGAAACGGGAAAACGTGTGTTAATCCCATTCATGGATAACCAGAAATCCACAACACAAGCGACCCCTTCAGCACGTCTGCCCTCCCCAAGGACGCATCCATTATAGCGCATTCCTGCCGAGATGGGGCTTGCACCCTACACAGGGGTTCTGTCCTTTCTCCGCTCAGTGACTCATCAGACAGAAAGCCATAGAAATTAAATGATTAGCCTCTGTTTATATACACACGGGGCATTGATCCCGGGGTCTGTTTTATGGGCTGCCCTATACGAAGCGTGATGTGAGTGAAATCCATTTATAAAGTCAAGCACTGTGTGAGTGAAAGTCTAAGTGCCTGTTTCATTCCCCCTGTATTAGACTCCCTGTCCTCTTACAGGAAGCTCTAATAAAGTCTCCAGGGACATTTAAAATGAATTAAAATAAAATTTCTCCAAATGGAAACACAGCGTTGGTAAGATACTGCACTGTGTGATAGCGTGGAGCCAGGGAATATTTGAAGGCCTGTAAAATAAACTCATTAAACTGATACTCTGAATGCAAGGCCTATGAAATAAGCACGTGGCAGCTATTTCCTATCTCTTGACTTAAGAGAATTACCTGATGAGGTGTTGGAGCTGTATAACGACAAGGCTGTAACTCAAGGAAACCAGAATTCATTTGCCCAAAGGGACAAAGAGATAGAGACAGCCCGCATTGCTAAACCTCTGCCTGGATTTGAACATTTTGCTTCTTGGCCATCTCAACACATTACCAAGAGCCATCAGAAACCAGGCTGTTTAGACACAGACAGGTTCTCGGATGCTAAAGGCATTAAAACAATTTTCAAATGAAATAACAATAAAGGTGTAATACTTCCTGGTACTAGTAAGGTTCAATGTCATCTAAAGAGCACTGTAAAATGACACAACTTTCACATGTATATCCTCAGTTGGTATCAGTGAAGCTTTATTGATTCCCATGAGCTGTCTCTTGACTCAAGGAGCTGTCAATGTACAACAAGCTTCTGCATTTCGACTCTGTAGCTAGGGCTGTTGATAAAATCATGTGTGACAGATCATTCGCCTGCACGACTGTAGCTCAGATGAAGAGCATGGTTTGGCTTGCTTATTACTTCTTTTATATCCCCAAAAGTATGCTCTCAGCATGCATGACAAGGTTGTTTGCAGCCCCAACTA
>JAGPOW010000261.1:257571373-257583349 GCA_030014935.1 Caiman crocodilus | reverse complement strand
AAGAAGGTTACCGGCATCCTGGGCTGCATTGGTAGGAGCATTGCCAGCAGATGGAGGGAAGTGATTATTCCCTTCTATTCAGCACTGGGGAGGTCACATCTGGACTCCTATGTCCAGTTCTGAGCCCCCCACTACAGAAAGGATGTGGACAAGTTGGAAGAGTCCAGTGGAGAGCAACAAAATGGTTCAGCGCCTGGGGTACATGACTTGTGAGGAGAGGCTGAGGGAACTGGGCTTATTAAGCCTGCAGAGAAGACTGAGAGGATTTAATAGCAGCCTTCAACTCCGTGAAGTATGGATGCAAAGAGGATGGAGCTGGACTGTTGTCAGTGGGGGCAGATGACAGGACAAGGAGCAATGGGCTCAAGCAGCAGCAAGGGAAGTTGAGGTTAGCTATTAGGAAAAACTTTCTCACGAGGAGGGTGGTGAAGCCGTAGAACAGGTTACCTAGAAAGGTGGTGGAGTCTCCATCCTTGGAGGTTTTTAAGACCTGGCTTGATAATCCTTGGCTGGGATGATGTAGATGGGGCTGGTCCTGCTTGGAGCAGGGGGTTGGACTAGATGTGACCTCCTGAGGTCCTGTTCAACCCTCCTTGTCTAGGATTTTATGATACAGTCACCAGATCTCAGTACCTGCTCTTTTACTTATGAACATGCTCACAATTCCAGAAATGTTCCCCAATCATTAGCACGACTGACCACGCATCCCAAGTAGACCACGGAGCTCATTCCCGCAGGGGAAAAATGGTCACAGGCCTTCTTGATTCAGAACAAAACGTAACACGGTTCCTGAATTCACTTTCCCAGAGCAGCCTCTTTGGGCAGCAACCTTCTTGACCTCACACATGAGAACACATTTGAATTGCGCACCGCATGATCGTGCCTTTTCCTTCAGAGGGGGAAAGAAGGAATAGAATTTGTATTTGGAGTCAGTTTTAATTTTTAATTTTTTGGAAAGTGTTTGGATGATGGGGTGACAAACCATGCAAGGACACAGAGGGACAGCTGGAATGAAAACTTCATATTGGGGTATCCATGAGACCTTATTTTCCTTTCCTAGATTTTGAAGTTAGAAGGGGCCACCTTGTCTGACCTGTTGCAGAACATGGACCGTGGCATTTCACCTGGTTATCCATGTATGGGACCCAAGGATTCATGTATATTTAAAGGATATCTTCCAGGATGGCATCCTGTCATAATCTGAAGGCTAGGAGGACAGATAATCTAACACATAATCCCCAGAACCCAACCAGATAGCACGTTGAGCCATATCCCTTGGTCTAAACCCTTGAAAAAATTAGGGCATTCCCAATATTCAACTGGATCCCAAAAGTTAAGGTCAAAATAGTTGTTGCAAAGTTTCTCTCTCTCTTGCTCATTTGTACTTAGCAGTGTTTATTTTGCTAATAGCATGCTTTGTTTCTGTACACGTTTTACTAATGCTAGATATTGAAATAACACCATGATGGACCCTTTAAAAGTGTCACGGATGGAAAAACAGACTGATATCAAAGTCACTAACCCAGAAGAGAAATCATCTACTTAGGCACAGAAAGGAATAAAGTAAGAGGAGCCTTTTAGTGATATACCCTTAAAGGTTAAGGGTGAGTCTAACGTGACTTTGCTTGATAGATTTAAGCTGAATATATTTCTGAAAACCTTCTGCAGGGGTGATGGTTATTGAAGTAGTATTGAGGCAGGGGGTTGCCATTTGAATCAGGAAAGCTTGGACGATTCCCTCCAAGTGTATGTTTTATCCTGTGTGATTCAAGGATAAAACTCCAACAACAACAAAATTATGAGCCTGAGTTGAAGGTACAGTTGCACTCATTAGATAATATAGCCCCAAGAGTTATTCAGCATCAAAGTGATATAAAAGCACTCTGAAGCCCCATCCATCAGGCTTCTGTTCATGCCTCTGCAATCTCTCTCCCATTCCTTTTCATCTCCCTGCTTTTCAGAACATTTTTGATAGCAAGCTGCAAAATCCCACCATGGCATTTCTTATCTTGACGGACACCGCCTTTTCGAGCGAGCCTCTCTGAGGCATACAAAGCAAAGAGGAAAAATGGAAGGAAATATGGAGAAAGAGAGGCAAAAAAGGTAAGTTAAAGGCCCCAATCTGACTTGCTTTGCAGTCAATGAAATAAGAGCCTCATTAACAAACAAGGGAACCAGCGGGCCTAATCAAAATCCAACTGAATGATCAGTGAGACTCCTATTGGCTTTGGGTAATTGCTATTGGGCTAGATCCCCAAAGGGATGCAGATTTGCAATGCTGAGCAATGCTCTACCAAACCTTTGGGCACCCGGCCACTTAATGACATCTGAAGCCTCGAGTTACAACAGACTCAATGAGGAGCCACTGACATTTAAAATATGTGGACAGTTTGGAAAGAGTCCATTGGTGAGTGACAAAAATGATTAGGGGCTTGGGAAGCAAGATTTAAGGAGAAATGCTGAAAAAACTAGGGTTGTTGGTTATGGCCATGTTGGTCTAAGGGCATAGGCAGACAAGGTTCTTCAGTAGATGTGATATCTTTTATTAGACCAACTAAAGAGTTGGGAGATCATTTTTTTGCAAGCCTTTGAGCACAAACAGTTATTTAGTCTGAGGGGAGTTTTAATAGCAGCCTTCACCTCCCTGCAGGGGGTTGCAAAGAGGATGGAGCTGGGCTGGTCTCAGTGGGGGCAGATGGCAGGACAAGGAGCAATGGGCTCCTCAAGCTGCAGAAAGAGAAGCTGAGGTTGGATATTAGGAAAAACTTTCCCACAAGGAGGGTGTTGAAGCACTGGAACAGGCTACTTGGAGACATGGTGCACCCTCCATCCTCGGAGGTGTTTGAGGGCCAACTAGGCAAAGCCTTAGCTGGGATGATGTAGTTGGGGGTGGTCCTGCTTGGAGCAGGGGGTCAGAGTACATGGGATGTCCTAAGGTCCCTTTTAACCCTCATTTTCTATGAATTCTGTGATTTGATAACAGTCTTCAAGTACCTAAAGAGTGATTATAGAGAGGATGGACACAAACTATTCTATGTAATCATAGGCGATAAGAATAGGAGAAATGGCCTCCTTTTTCGATAGAGTTTAAAACAGTTTGGAGGGCTGTGAAATAGGAGCTACATTATCAGGGGCAGCTAACAAACAGAAGAATTGCAAATGAAAAAAATAATTCGATTACTGGACTCTCCAGATGATTAAAAAAAGGAAAGAGGGTTGTTGACACCTAGGAAATAACGGGTTTAGAAGTCGATTATAATGAGCCATTAATTCAATTGACTCCTTCAGCACTGCCTGTAGTGAAGTGCTGGTGCCACTGCCAGGCAGGTGGTTTTAAACTTTGGGCGGAGCAAGAATCCAAGGGACAAGGGGGCAACTGATCCACTTCACCCCCTGTATCTGCCCCATTCATGCCTGCATGTAGCTAAGGATCTGGGACCAAAATCCTGTTGTAGATCCAGCTCTACAGCATGTGGAGAGATGGGTTTTGGTTTCTTGACCTAGCCATTGATTGCATGGGAGTCCTGGAGTAAGTCACGCGATCTCTGTTTGCTTTGCCTTCCCGGGTAGTATAAATAAAGGATAATAAAGCTCAGTGATGCTGTTAGAGTGGGAGGTGAGGAATATAGGACCAGGAGTGCCAGGAGGAAGGGAGCTCTACAGGGCTTTAAAGAGAAGAAGTCAATGGAGTAACTATCACTGGTGAAGAAGCAACAGCATCAGTGTGTGCTTTGGAGAGAGTGAAGGGAGAACAGATGAGGGTCATAAAGAAGGCAGAAAAAAGCTTGAAATAATCAAAGAAGTAGACAACTAGGGTCATTCATGACAGTAGAAGCTGAATATGGATTTCAGGATTTGACCCATGCTAAATATAACTAGTAAGGAGGTCTCCGGGTTACTCACTACCAGATCGTTTTAGTTACAGAGCTTCACTAAGGCACAAGTCTGAACTTGATGCCGATGAAAAGTTCATGGGCCAGTCTCTCGGCTGATCCATTTAGTTTTGGCGAAGTCAAAGCACGGCTGAAAATGGAGCCATGCACACTCCACGACTTTCTCCCAGGCTGAGCATACTTCTGGAAAGCCACCTTAAATGGGCTGTTGTTTCAAAAAGCTTCCTTGGGCTCTCTGCCAAAAGCGACTGGGTTTATTTCTGTATTTATCTTCCAGATATTGCTGGACCGAGGCGCTGTTATTCCAATGCTGTTTTATCAGCTGAGGGCCAGAGCCCCCTCTCTGCTGGCCCGGCGGTGCTTTTTTATGATGTTTGCCTGTCCAACCGCAGGAAATTCCACCGAAGTCTCCGACCAATAAAATCTTTACTGGGAAATCAGCAAATCAGCCGCTAATTAGAGGCTCATCCTATAACCATCTTGCACAGGAGGTCATCAGTAGGAGTTCTGTGGGGAAGGATGCTGGGATTGGGCTGGTCACTGAAATGAAAAGGAGGAATAAATGCTGGAGTTGAAGACAAATATTTATGGGAAGCCCCAATGGTCAGTGAGAATTTGAAGCTGCGCCCTTGATCGGAAATGTGTATGGTTCACGTTGTTTTGGTGACGTCCAATCAAAGACCAGATACTACACCACATGACCAGTGTAACAAACAGTGAATGTTTTGCAGCCAACTTGCAGGTAAATGCATCTCCTTGGAGGAACCAAGTTCATTGCTGCAGTACCTTGCTTTTAGAGGCCCGGCCCTCCATGGCATCTGCAACTCATCGAAAATTGGGCCCAGTGCCACGGGAAACTTAGGTTCCAAAGAACTCCATAAGTCATATCTGAATAGGGAGATAGCTGGTGTTGGTCAACACAAATTGTGCAGCATAAGGTTATACTAGAACTCGTGCTCCCTCTCCAAGATGTAGATACCTGAGTGAGGGCAATAGGCAAGGATCTCTGTGCACTGCAGAAGTATGGCTAAAGCAGCCTCCAAGTATCTTTCAGAGTGAATCTTTGCAGACGTAACTTAAGACGTGTCATAACGGGTCAAACACTCGACCACTTATCCTACTGCCCTGTCTCCAACAGCAGTAGGAGAGGATGCTTTAGAGGGAAAAGGTATATCTAAAGTGATCATCGTTGGTTTTGGGATGTCAGAGGAGACCCCCTGGCTGTTCTGTACCATTCTGTTTAAGAGCCATTTACCAGAGGCTACAACTGGCCTGGTCATCAAAGTAAAAGAAACAGGACAAGTAGACAGACAAGGTAAATCTGATATCTTTTATTAGACCAGCTAAAATAGTTGGGAAAATTCTTCTTCGCAAGCTTTTGGGTAGAAACACCCTTTTTCAGGCAGAGGGGGAGTCTGCAGTTGTTCTGTGCTCTTCCCAAAGGGGTGTCAGGTAGGTGAGATATCTGGTCTTGTGTCCAACACCTGTCACTCAACTTTCTCCTGACTTAGGCTCCCGTGGGCAGCTGTGGGAGCAGGAGGGCCTGAGTGGCCTGCAGGCAGGAGCACATCCTGGTGCCATGGCAGAAGCATCACAAGTAGCGTTCTCAGATGGTGATGGAAAGACATAAGATGTCCTCTCTCCCAGAACGGTAATTTATACAAGAACACACACCCCAGCTAATTGGCATCTTCTAAGCCCATGGGGGACCCCCCCAAAAAAAAATATAAAGAAAAAGAAACAACAAATTCAGTTCCTAAAACCTCCGTGAAACAAAGAGGATTTGAATTAAACCAATCAGAAAATATTTACTAAAATAAACCACATATAAACAATGAGTGTAACAGGTGCAATTTAGAGACCTCCATATATTCAACATAACCTGTGTACCATCTTGCTCCTCTTTCTTCATCCCCCCAGCCAGTGTTGTGTTGGGCTGTTGCAGGGAAACAGGCATGGAGACACCCCAAAAGTGGCTAGGGCAGGGGAGAGCAATTATTTGGGCCCAAGAGCCACACAGGGAGTTTTGATCAGCTGCTGAGGGCCAGATCAGCACCCGGCCTCTCAGCTGCAACAACTGACCAAAACTCCCTGTGGGCCTTTGGGTGCATGGGGAGCAGCATTCAGGAACAGGACAGGTGTGATTGCTCCCTGCACACCCTGTCCGGTGGGGGTGGTGGAGGAGAGTATGGGGGTATGTGGCAGGGGGTGTGTGGGGGGGGTGCTGCCTGAAAGCCAGCCAAGGGAAAAGGCTGGACACTTCAGCATAGCAGCTCCCACTGGTCCCACTGGAGGTATGGGGAGCACAGCAGCATCCAGCTGGATGCAGCCTCACTGGGAACAGCCCTGCCAACAATTGCATGCTCTGGCCAGGGCCTGGGCTGCTGGGAGCATGGCACAGGCTGCCCAAGCAGGAGCAGGTAAGCCTTGGCCCCATGTGGAGCACCACAGGGGCAGCTGTGGGCTGGATCCAAGCAGTTGGTGGTCCAGATCCAGCCCACAGGCCATATTTTGCCCACCCCTGGGTTAGGATATAGATCTGTTTTTTGCCTCTTTATCTGGCTTAGGTGGTAGCAGTGACTACCAGTAAAGAAAGAATGGAGGGTCATTGGGAAGTGCAATCATATCTTGGCTTGATGTTTAAAAAAATGCAACCATTAGAGGTTGCAAAGAAAGCTTGCAACGTTTTTTTTTTTCCAACTATTTGAGTTGGTCTAATGAAGGATATCAGATTTATCTAAAAAACCTTGTCTAACCATTAGAGGAACTGTTTCAGGGGTGTAGGTTGTAGCTGTGTTGATCTAAGGACACAGACACACACAGTTCTTTGGGTAAATCTGATATCTTTTATTAGACCAACTAAATAGTTGGAAAAATTCTTCTTTGCAAGTTTTCGGGCACAAACACCCTCCAGCAGGCTGAGGAAGCATCTGCAGTTGTTTTGTGCTGGTTCTAGATGGGAACAATCCTGTGTCTGAGCTTGCAAAAAGGGCCCTTGTCATAGTCAAGCAATAGTCTTGTCTGTTTAAATGCAGTCCTGTGGTTTTTGGTAACAGGGAGTGGAGCAGATGCATTGGAAGATAGAACTAGGATTGCAAATGACCTTGATAAATTAGAAAAATGGTCTGAAATAAAAAGGATGAAAGGCAACGTGGACAAATACAGTGAAACAATCAAATGAACAACTGCAAATTGGAGAAGCAGTGGCTAGGCTTCAGTGCTGCACAGAGGGCTCGGGGAGTTAACACGGACCACAAGCTGAACAGGAGCCAACAAATGGCGCTGCAAAACAGCCTATAGCATCCTGGGTTGTATTAAGAGGAATGCCACAGAGAGGCAAGGGAAGGGATACGACCGCTCGGTGCAGCACTGGGGAGGCCTCCCCCGGAGCACTGGGTCCAGTTCTGGGCAGCACGCTTTGAGCAAGACTTGGAGAAGTTGGAAAGAGTCCACAGGGAAAGCCACGAAAATGATCAGAAATTTAGAAAACACCATGTACGAGGAAAGGTTGGACATTCTGGACCTATTTGTTCTGGAGAAGAGAAAGTTAAGAGGGGATTTGATAACGGCCTTCAAACACAAAAAGGGATGTTAGAGAGGATAGTGATCAAAGCTGCCACATAAAAAAATGATCACTGTTGTTAAGACCTGGCTTTTAATTCATGGCCTAAGGCCCAAAACACAGAAGAGTCTCTTGCCAAAGTGAATATTGGCTTTTAAAATGAAGCACGGTGGTTTTAAATCTGAACCTGAAATTTTAGGAGGCAGAGCTGTGCCCTGTAATTTTAGCATGCTAATGCAACTCTCTAAGATAGAAAGCACAACCTTAACTATCACTGCTCACCGATGAATTCCTCCCGTTCAAATCCATTATCAGACATCCAATAACCTTTTGCAGACCAAAAGAAAATACCTTTGGTACGAAACTGTAGCAGTTCTTTAAAGCAGTGGTTTGGTAGAAAAGATGCTGTAGAGTCCTATGTGGTCTTTTAATGAGTTTCACATGTATCTATACTTGGTTTACAAGAAATGGAAAATGTTTCCCCTTGATCGTCAAGGATACAAATTCAATCTTGGACAGCAACCTGGTGCTTTATCCTCTGACACGCTCAGTCAAAGTCTTGTAATTAGGGTATATCCAAAGGTCGTATGGATGATGCGTTAACTACAGTTAGAATTCAGATTGTCTTCCCATTAATTCCTTTGGCACTGCACAGCTCGCAGGGATGAAGCATGAGTTTCACCTGCTAAAGCAGAGGCTATGGCTCAAGGACACTTCTTTTCGGCATCAAAACTATGGAACTATCAAGTAGCACTTTTACATAATTGCTTTGCTCACAGAAACCACGCTAACTCTCAAAACAAGGGATCAGGAATTCTGTTATAGAAAACACGAGAGAGAGAGAGAGCTGAAACCTGGGCAAGCCGTGGGCATACTGTCAATTAGGACTTCCTTTCTTTAAAAGGTTACTTTCAACTAAACTACAGATTTTAACTAATGCAATACCCCCTACCCTCCTTTTCCCAAGTTTCTGGGCCTATTAAGTCATGAGACACAGGGGTTGCAAGCCACGAGTGCCAAAGCCAAAGTCAAAATTACAGACCTAGAGTCAAAACCTGAGATCAGGAGCCAAAACCGGGATCAGGTGAGGAGGCCCAGGGCACTATGAAGTCATCTGTTCAGTAGTGGGATAGTGGGGCCTTCTTCCTTCAGGCCTTGCCTCATGTAAGGAAACCCGGTAACTAACATGAGGCTAAATCCCACTGAACATGAAGTTTGTACTGTTCACAAGAGTCAGCAGGTTGAGGTAAAACACAAGCTTCCCATTTGCTATCTGTGACACCGATGCGCCCGCTTAGCTTCACTAGGGCTGCTGGCCGATGTTAAGGCAATCGCACAATTGGGGTCTCAGGAATTTTATGCCCCATCCGCAGAATCATGCAAAATCACCAAATGTCATGATGTTGGGCTCACGGTGCCTTCCCCACTGTCTGCCTCTAGGGATTGGAATATGCTCTACATTATATGTGGAACATCTTTGTAGCTTGTTTGTTAAATTACCTTGCCATAAATTGGCTTTCATGTGGGGCAGGATTACTATTTATGGAACAATTAACTCCTTAATCATGCTATAAATGTAGTGTGTGCTAAGGCCCTAGTTTTTCCCCTTGTGTTTGTAGCTACATTAGCTCCGATGATGTCAGAACACACCTGATCAGCCCCCTCTGTTGCATGCACTGAGTCCTAGTCCAGGGTTCATGCTACACATAGCACAAGGGACTGGTGCAAGCTGACTGCCGTATGTAGCATCCACTCGCAACCAGCCCTATGTGCTGGATCTGTAGTGCTAGGATGGTTGGTGGGCCCAATCCAGCCCTAGAGCCAGCACACAGTGTCAGTTTGGCACAGGCATCACTTGCAGCATGCTCCGAACTGGTTCCATATGGGGCCGGAGCCAGGAGCAGCTCAGGCATCATGCAGGGTCACTCCAAGACTCCTGGGCTGGATCCTAGGGCTCCACGGGCTGTATCCAGCCTGAGGTCTGTATTTTTGACACTCCTGCTCTAGGTTACACACAAAGTGTGTTTTCACATCTGTAGAGCTCTCCTAAGGCAAAGCCGAAATGGAGAGAAGTCACTGTAATCGTTGACCTTGATGTAGCTAATGGAGGTAAGCTCCAGGTGGGAGAATACAGACCTAAACTATCCACTGTATATCAGCAACAGCCCCAAAACGGGTGGAGGAGCTGATTTCTGTTATCTTGGAAATCCTTCTGCAATGGTAAACACAGGTTTGAGCCCCTTCCCAGAGGCTTGGGAAAATGAACTTGTGACACGGGTACCCCCCTCAGCAGTGCTGAGTCCAGAGGTTTAAAACAAAGAGCACTGTCAACATTTGGGCAGGTCTCCTTCCAGCCCTCAAGGAGAGCTCTGCTGGAGATGCTCCAGGGACGTTCATACCAGTTTCTTCCATAAGGATCACAGCTCAGTGCTGGGCAAAGCGGTTCCCACCTGAGTCCCTCCATTAGCTTGCTCCTTCCTGGGGTTTCACATTAGGATGCCCTAACAACACCTCTGCTCAGTCCACCACGTAGTAACTGCCTCCATCCTGTGGTGAATCTTCAGAGAAGCAGGGACCCATAAAACCCCTTAACAAACCATCTGTTCAGTACTGAAGAAAACACTCTCAGTGAAAACAAGGATATTACTCCTCTCAGCCTCATCTGTGCCTTGGTTGCTCCAGGCCAACCCCTTTATCCAGCCAGAAAGCAGGGCAGATTGGCACCTTAGGGCACCTAAGTGCTCCAGGGGCGGGGTGGAGGAAGGGAACTTTAATTAAAGCAGCTCTGAGAACCAATCTAATTACAGTGCCCCCACATCTCATATATCAACTTCCCCATGTTTAAAAATGGTGGCGGGGGCGCTTGAACTATGAGCTTTAGGTTAAGCACCTGCACTGCCATTTTTAAAAGTGGAGACACTGATACACACCTTGCAGGAGGCTGCTGGAGCACAGTAATTGCCACACTCCGGTCAACTCAATTAATTTTGATTAATTGAGCCTGCTCCAATGCGCTGGAATTCCAGTGCATCAGAGCAGCCTCTGTGCTCATGTATAGGTGCCCGTACAGATGAACTGCATCAGAGATATAGCTGATCAAATGCATCTCTTGTGAACTTAGTCTCTAAGGGTGCAAACACAATGCTAAGTTGACTTAAAATAAGGTGACTTAGCTAAGTCAAGGTAACTAATTCAACTTAAGCCACATCAGAGCCTACACATGGACAGCTCCTTGATGTGGAGGCAGCCATCTCGTGAGATAAGTCAACTTAACTAAAGTGACTCAAGATAATACATCTTGAAAGTGTAGTATTTTGCATGACATTTAACTCAACTCTGCTGCATATACATGCGAACGCTCTGACAGATGAGTCAACTTACAAAAGTTAAGCCAGCTTAACGGTCAGGAAGTTAGTATGTGTGTATGTACCCTAAGGTACCAATCTGCCCTGCCTTCTGCGAGACTTCACACTAATACGGTGAACTACCTCCTCCTTTGTGCAGATCACCTGGTACACAGGTCTCTTGTCCTTTTGTTCTCCAGCAGAGTTATTCACATTTTATTCCAACCCCTCCCCCAAGCGTAAAGCTCAGCTGCTAGAAAGCTAAGGGATTTCTCTCTCATTTGGTGGAGCCTGGGGTGGGAGTAGGGGCAGCAGTGCAGGTGAGCTGAATGCTTTCAAGAAACTTAGCTTCCTCTGTACATCTAGCAGGCCAGGGAGCAGCTTTGTCCCTTACTGCACCCTATCAGAGATGCCACTCCATAGAGATCCAGAGGACAAGCAACAAGTGTTCCTCGCCCCTTCCACGCACTCCGTTGCACATCTGCTGGACCTGGGTCTTCTCTGGTTGTGCAAGAGAGGAGGCCAACCCAGTGCTTGAAGCTAATTTTCAACATAGTGTGATGCCTTATAATGCTTAATCTTCCCTACTGACTTCTTTGTGCTCCAGCATACACAACATAGGACAGCAGAGATCAAGCTACTGTTTAACACCCTGTCATTTGAGCAGCACAGCAAGGGGACTGGTGTGAAAAGAGCCACATGTTTGCAATGCCCAGAGGTATGAAAATAAATGATTTGTGTTATAATGGCAGAACTGGGCTAGTAAATTACCAAAGCAATAATGAGGAAACTCATTTAAATTCAAAATGGAGATTGCAGTTCATCTGCTTTTAAATGGAGTGAAATTATGTTCCAGGAACCGTGGAAGGATGTTGAAAGCAAAACAAGATAATGGCTGCAAGCGCTTTTCTGAAAAGCCAAGCCCGCGCTGGACGTGTTAATTCTTCCTTGTGCTGCTCTGCACAGGGTTTCAGGGGGACGGCCCTCCAATTTACATCCCTGCTTTGCTTCGTCTTTGTCATCGTGTTGGCTTCAGGGCCCTCATTAAAAAGATGGGGAGCTGTAGCATTGACCCCTACACAGTTGAGTGGGTCAGAAACTGGCTGATGGGGCGCTCCCAGAGAGTGGTGGTGGACGGGTCATACTCGACCTGGAGAGATGTGAGCAGCGGGGTCCC
>JAGPOW010000261.1:257555221-257568002 GCA_030014935.1 Caiman crocodilus | reverse complement strand
GTACAACTTGAACCTGGTGGTGCTGGCCGCTATTGGAGACAAGACACCAGACCAGTCGGATCTACGGTCTGATTCAGCCTGACAAATCCAATGTCCCTCGCCTGCTCACCTTTTATAGGTCAGCTCAGCCCATCAGCCCTTGTACGGGAGAATCTCTTAAGGTAAATGGGAGGTTTCCCTAGACCAGGAGCATCAAACCCATCGGAAACTGCAAAGGCAATGGTTTGTAGGAAGGTGTAGAAGCCTGGAGCACCTTAATTTTAAGGCCTGTAAATTGTCTGACGCCACTTTTCACAGCCACATCTGAGCTGAAAGGCTTTTAATAACCCTTCTTTAACAGAGGTTCACAGATCCACCTCCCTCATCAGCATTCCCAATCATTATCTTGATAATTATTCTTCTACACATTCTGAAGCTTAATTAGGAAATTACTCAGCCGTTAATGTATACTTTTTGGTGCCAGTCAGCTCTTATTTGTGCAAGAGCAGAATCACGTGGCAGAAATTTGCTTTAATTATTTTAATGACCTCTTTGTTCAATTAACGGGGGGATTGTGAGCAATGTAAACACTGGAAGTTTATTAGCAGCACCAGTCCCAGATCTGATGCATGCTCAGTGCAACTCGGTTCACTGCTGATTGCCTCACTGTATTTGAAGAAGCGGAGAAATAGCTAGGTTTTTAAAGAGGAAATTAAGCTACAGAAGTCAAGTGACTTATCCAGAACTGATAGACAAGGTCCTAGAGGATGAGAGACAGGCTAATGGAGTGTTTTTCTTCTAAAAGGAGGAAAAAGAGGACACGGAGAATTATCGACTTGTCGGCTTGATTGCAATGCCTGGGAAGTTCCTGGCACAAGGAATGAAACAATAATTTTGTAAACCTGGGGGGAGGGAGGGCAGGGGGCGGTGAGGAAGGGGTGACTGCTGGCAGGGATTTGTTAAGAATGACTGGTGCCAAACCAACTTGATTTCCTTCTTCGACAGGAGCACAAGTTAAATGGAGCAGGGAAATACAGTGGACGCACTATCCTTGGTCTCCAGCACTAGGTTCGGTGAGAAGAGCAATGAGGGCACAGCTAATGAACCCCACCACGGGCAAGCAACCAGCGCACGAACCCTGCAGCAGCCACACATGCATACTTGGGTTGCTAGTACATGGTTAAAAGCCACACTATGGTGCCATCACTGATGTTGTTACGTGGGCTAACCAGACATATCAAAACGTGGCTCGATTTTCAGTGGTGGCGATGCACAACAGCCCCAGGGACTCAGGACCTTTGAAAATCAATCCATTTATCTAAAGGCCTAAAGGAGAATATGTAGCCTGTTCCACCTGAATCAAGGGAAAGAGCACCACAGATGCCAACAGGCTTTGCATCAAGCCTGTAGGTACTGTATTTCATGGTGTATAAGTCGACCCCTTGTTTTCTGATGCGAAAAGTTAGGATTTTCATAGGCATGGTGTATAAGTTGGGGCCAGGCTCAGCACTTGGCTGGCATGGCCCCGTCCCCAGTCAGGGGCACCGCCAGCCAAGTGCCAAGTCCAGCCTCATCCTCTGCCACCGTGAGCGCTCAGCAGTGCCGCTCGCAGCAGACAGGGCTGGGCTTGGTGACTGGCTGGCATAGCCCCATTCCCTGCAAGCCTATCCCTGTCCACAGGGCATGAAACTGTGCCAGCCGAGCTCGTCCCCATCCCCATCCCCATCCCCATCCCCATCCCCTGCAAGTGACTCACTTCAAACGTTTACTGATACACCATGAAAAACTGTCCCAACAAGGTTTTAGACATGGTCTGTTATCGACTGGCTTTAATCCCGTTGAGACCGGAGATAATACCTACTGCCCAGAAATGTATTGATGATCAATTAGCAAAGGTTTACCGAGTTTTTTTGCTATCCTTAGATGAAAGGCAGCAAAGGACTCTAACCCAGTGTTATTAATAAGCCTGCTTATCTCATGTCGGATACGCTACCTTAGCATCCCACTTCAGTCAAGAGGACAATGAGCTTTAATGGGTTTCGAAAAGGCAGTGTGTCTGACACCCATTTCCTTCCTTTTGAAACTAAAAAGCAAAGGTGGCGTTGCTCTCGATAAGCATAATGAGGGCATTCTAGCAAGTAAAGCTGACGTCTAAGAGGGTTTTCTTTCAAATGGTTGGCATTCTTAAAAAGCTCTTCATTAACATCTCTCTGCTATCTGAAGCCATCGCTTATCTCAGCTGCCCAGAAAAAAGCCTTTGCTGCACAGAACTAGTGTATAGCTACAAAATAATAGAAAATAGCTGAAGGGAGGGAGACGGGAGTGGAAAAATGGTTCCTGTTTTGTCAACTCCTGTATCTTAGACCAGGGGTTTTCAATCTTTTTTAAGGTGGTTAGACTGTACCCCCGGATGAGCGATGGGGGTACAAGCTGATTGACTGCTGACAGCTGGCCAGACACGAAACGGGGGTCTTGGGGTGGCAGTAGCGCGCTCCCTTAGTACCCCCACTTCTCTGCACCATCGCTGCGTACCCCCTGGGGCCTTTCAAGTACTGTCTGTGCCCTGGTTGCTGTGTCTCCTGCTTTGTCCCTGGTCTGCAGAGGATACCAGCCAGTTATAGGCCCCATTGAGTAGCTCTGTATCTTTGGTTCAGCTATAGCAGGGGTCAGCAGCATACCTTGCGGAGGCACAGACTCCAGACTTGGGCTTTGCTTGCGCTGATGTTAGGCAGCTTTGCCTTAAGGTCGGTGGTGCTTTGCCCCCATCAGGTCGGGGAGGCAGAGAAGCAGTGCCCATGGACACTACTTCTCCACTCATCCATCATGGACCTGTGCTGGGTTGATGTAGCCCACAGCTATAAAAGCTCGCCTACCCCTAAACATGGCATGCTTCTAGTTCTGCATGTCCCCCCGTCTCCTACATCCCTGTAGAATAGCAACCATCACACAGACATTCCCCCACAAGCCTGAGCACATGAGTTGTGCCAGTGAAATCAGGTTTTGGTCTAAATTTGAAGACTATTCTGCCAATGACTTAAAAATGTGGCTTGCACCTACAAATTCCTCAGAGGAGTTTTAACGAAGGGACAGGTCATGAACTGCTTCAAAAGCAACCCATTACACACCTCGAAGAGTGGCCACCTGTAGTGCATTAGCTTTCAAGCGGTATGCAAACTAGGCTCATTAAAAAAAGAAAAGGAAAGAACAATTAGCAAGGCTCATATCATATCAGAGTAGTCCATGATGGGCATCAGAAAGGAAAAACTACATATTTCCATATCGATTTGCATAATGAGTCGACAACAAACTTGAATCTACTAAAAACAGAGCTAAGAAAATTAGCGGAATGCATAGAAGTAACGGCACAATCAAGCGAATGGTTGGTAATTCGATGCACATTAAAAAGAGATGGAACAACATTTGCTAGTTTGGAGTCAGGTATTGTACAGGGGGTCATTCTGGGAGCATTTGGACGGCCACGTCATCACAAGCAGTGGTCTGGAGTGGCAGGAGACCGGGGTTCACTTTTCAGCTCCACCGCAGAGTTGCTGCATGACCTTCAGCAAGTCACTCACTTTCTCTGCGCCTCCAGTCTTGCTCTGTGGAAGGTGGGCAATACGGCCTTTTCCCTCCTCTTTGTCTGCTGGGCTGTGAACAGATCAGGGCCTGATACGTTCGGGCTAAAGAGAAGGGGATGAAATGAAGGCGTGATTATGTCGACTCCCTTGCAGTGTACCGATGGGCAATTCAGAAGGGCATTAAGGACTAGGCAGTCTGAGGTATTTAGGTACATGACTATGTATACAAGTTCCCAGTGCCCTACATCCTTGAAGACATCTCGGTGGAAGTTGGGCACCTATATTCCTTGAAGACATGCATCAAGTAGCTGTAGGCGAGGCCTCTCTCTGCCTCCCACCAGGCCTCTAAGGTATCATCTTTAAAAATCTCAACCCAAGTGACTTGAAGACAGGTCTTCCTCCATCTAGTAGGCATCAAAGTACAGTTGTATCAACCATGATACAAGAGTACTTAGTATATATTATCCTGCTTGAATGATCAGACACTAGCATTTTGAATGCAGTTAACACTAGGGCTGTGCAAAACTTCAGATGGTAGTTTGATTCGGAGGAGATTTGGCCCGATTCGGTGGCTGAATCACCGAATCTGAATCAAATCAGGGGACCAATTTAAAGGTCCGAATCGATACAAATCGATAATACTTTGATTATTTGGGCCGTCCCTGGTGGCTGCGGTAGGGAGCTGCAGCCGGCTCCAAGCTGGTCAGTACTAGGGGTAGGGGGAGCTGGGGGAGGTGGAAAGGACCATGGGAGGTCCCTGCTAGCCTCCCCCAACCCCCCCATGGCTGCCCCTGCCCAGGTCTCACCGCTCCTGCAGCAGCCTCGGGGCTTTGGGGGCTCGTGGAGAGCCCCTCACATGTCGCAGGGCCATGGGGGGCAGTGGGGATCGCCCCTGCCGGCAGAAGCAGTGAGTCTGGGGGGGGTTTTCAAGTGTTTTTTTCTTAAAGCACTGGAGCTTGCTAACATGTAATAACTCCCCAGAGATTTCTCTTTGCTCCTATATAGACTAGTGCTTATACAGCGTCTCCTCTCTTTAATTTTCTCCAGTTTGTAGTTTATACCATATTCACTATCATGATAGCTGAGCACAATCAACTGGCAATTTTAAAAGTCCTAATGATGAAAACCCCTGTTTTGACTCGAGACTGCTTCCAAGTCGAGCTAAAAATAGTTACTTGACCATTTAAGAAGGTCTCTTCTTCTGGGTATTGCATTGTTAAATAGTGAGTGCTCCTGGCTTGACTAGCTCATAATTTCATGAGAAGTTTTGATGACTTTTTTCTCTCTTGGGATTCAGAGTCATTAAAAATAATCTACAATTACAGAGGAAAGCCTTGTTAATAGGAGCTTTAAAAAGTCACACATTGAAAAGAGCAGTGACAACGCTCCAGTCAGATAACAGTTTATTTTGTTCCATGGTGATAATGGGAACGCTTGCCAGGGACCTATAAAACGAACAGTATTTAAATACGTGAGCATCAGACATGTTCTATCAATTACCATGTGATACAAATGCCTGACCCCCACCCACTGAAGTCAAGAGAAAGATTTCCATTCGCTTTAGCTGGGCAGTGTACCAGGCCCAGTGATGTTGGTAATTAGCTGCTTTCCAAAAAAAACCCTAAATACCAATAAAAATGGATGACCTGCAGGGCACAGCAGGCAGAGAGGATAATGAGCTCACTTTTTTTAGCCCTTTCATCCCAATCACCCCAAACTGCTTTGCTAACTTTATTAATTTGCTGGACCACCTTTGGCAGACTGGATGGAAGGCTCCCATTGCCTACAACAGCAACCTCTGGTGAAAAACAACTTTACATGGCAGTTTTGGGAAGGAAGTCATAAACACCTTAGCCAGTTGAGATTCCCTGGGGGTCTTTGACTAGCCTGGACATAGAAAACCAACCTGAATCTTGCACTATGGTTCAGGTATCAAGTCTTGCAAAAAGATGCTTGGCATTATTCATGCCCAGCGGATGGAGCATGGGGATTGTCAACAGCCCAGAGCCTTTAGCCAAGCTCGTGGAAGACCAATGTCTTAGCAACTCCCAGCATGGACCGCTGCCCACTAGCAGTGACCCCCACTCCTTGTCTGAGTCTCCATGCAAATCCTGAAGGTTATACAAGCTGAAGGTTATAATAAGATTATAGTATTACAGTCAGGTTATAACCTGGACCTGCTTTCTTTGCAGGGTTGAAACTAATGTTCTCTGGCTGCCGGCCTCCCATTCACCCACTCACCCACACCTTGCTGCTCATACCGACCCAAAGTCTAAGCATCCTCCAGCGACTTAAAAATGCAAGTTGAGGACACGTCTGGCTGAATTTGGGGAGGAAGTCTCCTGCCTTTAGGTGGAAGGGACTCAGGCAGCGCAGGACAGAGAAGGGAACGAGAAGCCCATAAGGAAGGAAACATTCAGCTCTCAGATAACCCGTTTTCCTCTCTGTGCATGGGCAGCAGCATGGGGCACCACCAAGTTCCTTCTCCTGCAGCAGCTTGGGGGTCACAGTGGTTTTAAGGGAAATCGGGTGTTCCCAAATTTCCAATTTTTTACCGAAGCAGAAAGTCTTGGCTGTGACTTCTGCATTACAGCCCAACGGGCACGGCTGAGTCAAGCAGAGGTCTACATTTTGCTCATCCTATAATCATTATGCCTGTGAACCATCCATGCTAAAAACACCTCAAACTCCCTTGCAAAGCTGGCAGGAGCACTTGATTAGGCACGGGGCTTATGCCATCGGCTGCTGAGGAGCAGCTACCTCTGGAGTGAAAGATGGCACCTGTTTAACTTCACCGGAGTTGGTAGAAGTGTTAGAAGGTGACCTGGGTGGGAGGATCATTAAAACGACAGCAGATGTTGGCTGGGGCTGGGGGGGAGCCAGCGTTTCTGATGCTCCCCGGATATTGGGCTTCCAGTCTGGTTGAGAGTCAGGCTGGCCCACAATTTTGTCATGGTTTTAACAAAACTTGCAGGTCCTTTCTGCTCTCCACAATGCAAAAGCCTCACCTCCCATCTCCCATGGGATAAATTACACTGGGATAAATAACTCAGGCATGAAAGGCAGCACAGGACTCTGACATAGTGTGATTAATAAGCCTGCTTATCTCATGTCGGATACTGTTCCTTAGCATCCCACTGTTCCTTAGCATCCCACTTCAGTCAAGAGGACAATGAGACTAATGGGTTTCAAAAAGGCATTGTATTTGACACCGATTTCCTTCCTTCTGAAACTAAAAAAGCAACGGTGGCATTGCTGTTGATAGCCATGTCTCCTCATGTGAAGGAACTTCCTCATGTTAATGTCTTCTTCCTCCCAACATGACCTGGTTCCTGTGACATTGCCCAACATCCTTCCCTCTGCTTTGACCCCCTCCTTGAACTGCTCCCGGGTTGGGAGCTGAGCTGCTGCCTCTTCCATTCCCAGGGATACCTAACATATCTGTTACCAACCACGGGGTTGCTGCGGTCATCTCCTCTTCCTCCAAAACCAGGCGACACGGCTGACATGTGGAGACAGGTGAGTGCAGGATGTAGCCCTGAGAGGTCCTGCCCACTCCCCTGGATGATGTTGACCCCAGCCATTGCATGGAGGTTACAGCAGTAGAGATGCCTGTAGGGGGTTGGGTACAACCGAGCCCGTTAACTCATAGCAAAAGCGTATGCTATCCACTTCACTCTGTCCACAAAAGACTCCCCTGTTCCCACTTCAGATCAGACCTGTATTGGAGACAAATGAATGCTTGCAGCCAGTTTTCCGGGAGTATTTCTCTAGCAATGTCGTCTCCCTTCCCTCCTTCCAGCTCCTATGTACATATAGATCAACACTGAGCACCAGGATGAGTGACTGCCATGGCAACTGCCAAGTGGTGATGTTGCTCTATACTAGATGCCAAATCTCTGGGAGCGTGGGAGCTGTGCCCAACTCCTGTCTGCACATGCAAGGTGTGCTAAGATCTGCATTTAATTTGGTTGAATTAAACTGGCATTGATCGCAATGTGGACAGTCTTACACACACACACACACACACACTTATGCATATATATACTGATCCCAATGTGGACAGTCTTATACACACACATACATACACATATGCATATATATATATATATATATATACACACACACACACACACACACACACACACAACACACACACACACACACTCACATATAGATACACACACACCATACACATGGCCCTCCTCTGAAGAGTGCTTTAAACAGCACCGCTCAAGGACCGAGTCTTGCGGGACCCCATTGCCCACATCTTTCCAGGTCGAAACCAACCTGTCCACCAGCACTTTCTGGATATGACCTTGAAGCCAATTTGCCACCTGCATGACCAATTTGCCACCCACGTGACATCACTGTGTAATCGTCTCTGGCACAGCCGTTCAGCTTGTTTAGGAGAATAGGATGGGATACCCTGTCGAAGGCCTGCCTAACGTCCAAGTAGATGACATCTATCTTGACTCCTGCATCTAAGCGTTTAATGACCCAGTCATAGAAAGAAAGGTTAGTCAGGCAGGATCGACCTGCTAGGAACCCGTGCTGGTAGCCCTTCAGCAATACATTACCCACTGGACTCCTACAGATGTGATCCTTGATAATTTTTTCAAGGATTTCCCCAAGGATGGGGATAAGACTAACCAGTCTATAGTTACCCGGATCCTCCTTCCTCCCCTTCTTGAAAACAGGGACCACATTGGCCCTTTTCCAGTCCTCTAGGATCTCACCTGAGCACCACAAGTGCTCAAACAGCCGGCGGCTCTGCTATGACACTGTCTAATTCTTTCAGCACCCTTGAATTGAGCTCAAAGGACTAGATAGATATCTATATCTAATCTATAAATCTATAGCTGTATCTCTCTCTCTCTACATATATATTTTTTTCATTTATTTTTTTTACCTCTCTGTGTCTGTCAAAGCGGCTCCGATCGTGCAAGCATCACTCAGGCAACAGAGCACCTAAAATCAGCGGGCTTTAAAGGATGACAAGATATTGTTTGCAGAGAATAGCCGGCACTGCACCTCGTACGCGGCACATGCTGTCAGGCTGCTCTGAGCGATACTGCTGCCATCCTCACTTTCCAATCATGACACCGAATCTTCCTCTTTTACTAAAAACAGCCAAGCTTTTGGGGGCTGCAGCTGCTCCGAAGCTTCATGTGTAATGATGTGCCATGCTACAGCCTTCTCCATCTGCATGGCTGTCATAAAAAAAGCATACATTAAAAAAGAAGAAAAAAAATCTTTCCCCAGACACTTGATGCCTAGGATGGCAATCAAAGAATTAATTTCTCCATCGGAAAAGGAAGGGAAGCTGGACGAGAAAGCAGGGTGTTCTTGAATGCAGAGGTTCGGCCCCAGCGGCAGGCAGACTCTCCTGCCTAATTTAGCCAAGAGTTTCATGCTGTTGGGATTTGTCTTGAAGTCCCAGATCTCAGATTCACAGGATGAAGGGAGAATCTCAGCTTTCCCCGAAGGACAGCAGCAATCCTTCCAATTTCAGAGACCTGCTTGAAAAATATGACTTCTAAAGGCGATGCCATCGGGCAGCCAGGAATGAGAGCCCAATAGTCACATTGCTTATGATGGGCTTGCTTTAGATCCCATCTTTTGGGATCTTTTGAATGCTTGTGAGTGGTGTTACAAGGAATACGGTGACATGTGCCTTCTCTGTCGAATGACCCTTAACCCCAATGCCCTGCTTCATGGATGTCTCTGAGATAGTCACTGATGTCAGTGCAGTTATTTTTCATGTGCATCCAAGGCCTGCCACAATGAAGCCCCTAACCCCTGGTTACATCCTCTAGGTATAACCCCAGTGCTGCCCCATGAATAATAACAGTCCCTCTTTAACCACCCCTTCTTCCAGTAGACTGTCCTACCTTCTTTCTAGAATTGGGGCAAGCATTAGCAGCAAACAAGTGGTTGGACAAATGGAGCGCCCTAGCTTTTCCTAATTGTGTTCCCAGGTCTAGCAGCACGTTTGTCATGCAGATGTGGGGTTTAGAAAGGAATACATTAGCCTCTGCCTTACTTGCCTGCTAGTCCCAGAAAGGACAGGTTCAAGTCTTAGCTTTAATATGTATTGTGTGACTAGGAACTTAAGTCACATGATGCTTTTCTCTGACTCTCGAATGACCGAGTCTCTAAGTCATGATAAATTGACAGCCACTCTGAAACTGCCTTCAGTGGAGGATGCCTGTACAAATACTGACCCATAAAAGTATCTATCTGTATCCCCAAGATCATTAGCAATGCTTTTATCAGGGAAAGCATCCTTTTGCACCTGATCACGTGCCGCTAGCAAATGCAATGGTGATGGGTTCATTACAAGACTCAGAGATTAGTTAGAAAGGAGGGCCCACAAACTCATGATGGAGAGGTAGATTTCAGCTCAGCGTGCTGATCTGAACAGTGCAAAGTGTTATGCTTCAGCCAAAAAATGTCACCTGAAGTCTCCCAGGTCATCCAGATGAGTGCAACAAAGTGCTCTTCCTGTTCCTCCCCAGTTTCCTGAGGCTTCCTACTTTCAGTAGCCATGTAGAGGTAAAACTGACCGTCTCCTGTGTCTATAGGAGTTGCTTGGCTGGATAAAAAGTCAAGGACGTGCCCATAAGAGAAGAGTGATGGTATATACAGAACACACATTGGTCCAGCCCTGAGCACCATGGTGCATGATTTGGCTGCTGTGGTACAAACGTTAACCAACCCCCGGGGATGATATTGCAATGCGTTGTGCTGTGGCTTTGCAGAAGAAGGGAAATTTTCAAGGCTCTTTTCAGGCAAGATCTCAATGAGTTTTGCGTCAAGTCCTAAATTCTGCAGGGGGGTTGGTCCAGATGACCTTCAAGGGTCCTTCCAGCCCTACGATGCAGACCAAAAGCCAGTTGTGGCCAAGGAGAGATGCTGCATCACAATAGTCAAAGAATGAATCGGCACCATCACTTTCCATTTTGGGTCTGCCCC
The DNA here is from genome assembly GCA_030014935.1 of Caiman crocodilus. Classification (NCBI taxonomy): domain Eukaryota; kingdom Metazoa; phylum Chordata; order Crocodylia; family Alligatoridae; genus Caiman; species Caiman crocodilus. Next base: position 257,557,467 of record JAGPOW010000261.1, on the reverse strand, counting down.
TCCCTTGGGATGGGCTGACTTGCTGCAATCGAGCATGGGTCACTGATGGCTTGCACCAACATCAGGACATTTTCAATGTAGTGTCACATTATGCTGCAATTACACTGTTTTCAATGCTGGCAGATGGCAAAACAAGGAGCAATGGTCTCAGCTTGCAACAAGGAAGGTTAAACTTAGATATTAGGGGAAAAGCTGTCTCACTAGGAGGGTGGTGAAGCACTGGAACGGGTTACCCAGAGAGGTGGTGAACTCTTCATCCTTGGAGGTGTTGAAGACCCAGCTAGACAAAGCCTTGGCTGCGATAATGTAGTTGGGGCTGGTCCTGCATTCAGCAGGGGTTGGACTAGATGTGATCTCTTGAGGTCCCTTCCAGCCCCCGTTGTCTGTAAGTCTATGAATTCACATTTCTGATTCGGGCCAGTTTGAAAACACCAGCATGCAAAGCCTTTACCAGCTGCTTCCCATTTGCTGGGATAATAGGCAATTTGCCTTGTGATGATGGCATGCTTTTATTTTTTATTTATGTTCCCTGTCAAAAGCTGTTTTTGTTCTGATGGGCAAAAGGTTAGTGGCTGGATGGCAGAGCCGCTGGACGGGGCCTGGCTCATTGCACTCTGCCCTGTGGATGGTGTTGAAAGGAAACCTTTCCGGAGAACTCAAGCTTTTTTCTAACTGAGAAACACGGAGGTGGGAGAGGTACAAACAGGGTACGCACGTGCATGTGCGAGTCCCTGGACGCTCTCTGGCACGAACCCCCAGCCATGAGGACAGAGGCAGGCTGCCACTTGGGGGCTGTGGTTGAAAAGGATGAGCCAACGGGGAAAGGCCACTTGCCCTGGGGTTAGAGAAGTAAGCACTGGCCAGGCTGGCGAGTGACGTGTTAGGAAGTCATGTGTTTTGAAACTTTAATTTTATTCTCTCTCTCTCCCCAGGTCCATTATGGTATTTCCTCTGGTTATTCAATTTGGTTTCTTTTGCCTTAAACTGAGCTGTCCCTTTAATTAGGTATCTCACCTCAAGGGGAGTTTGCACGCTCACGACCTTGGCCGATTCGGAGTCCCATCCCATACCTACTAGGGCAAAAGCTGACAAGCAGCTCCCCAGGATGTCAAATTTCCGAAAGGAAATGTTCTTTCGGGCTCACGTCTCCTGGAAATGAGCTACTCCAGCTAAACCCGTCATATATAGTCCTGGGGCTTTCTCACCTTTCAACCTGTTTCAATGCCTACATTTGCGACACATGGATCACACACTTACCCTGCTTTACAGTAAGATAAACAAGGGGAATCAAAATTAAGCACTCGGACGAGTGACTGGCATGGAAACTGCCAAGCGGTGATGCTGCTCTGTGTTAGGTGCCAAATCTGGGGGGGGGGGGGTGTAGGTGCTATGCCCAACTCATGTCTGCACTGCAAAGGGGTGGTAAAATGTGCATTTAGTCCAGTTGAATTAAACTGGCGTTGATGCCAATGTGGACGCTTTTATTTCATTTTAAGACAGGCTATGATTTTTCTTAATGTTTTAGCTTAAACTAAACTTGTGAGGAGAGGTTTACATTCAATGGAAACAGGCCACCTTTCAGCCAAAGTAAGAGGGTCCACACAGGGATTTGCACCCATTTATCTGTGTTGATGTAGCCCTGCTTCCAGAAGACACAAAGGGCAAGCACAGACATCTCCTCCCCACCCCAGGTCCATTGCTTCACCCCACTTGCTTGTGTTGCGTGCACCGTAAGCTGCCGGTCAGGCCAAGTAGATGACCCAGGTGGGCTGCACTAAAGCCCACCTGAGATAGGTCTCTAGTGGCTTTTGGGCGAGCACACAGGTCTACCTGTTGGCCATTTCCAAGCTGTCTACCTTGCATAAAGATTCATCTCTGGAAGGCCAACGGGGTGTGAGCGGGCAGGGATTACTGTGCCGGTGGCAGACCCTGGGTCAGCAAGGTTTCCCCAGCAAGACTCAGCTCACCCTGAGCTTCAGTGGTCCACCTCGATGAGGATAGACATCATCCCCACTGCTCAAAGAAGAGCCCATTGGTATTCATTCAGAGGGAAAAAGCAACCCATGCCCAGGGTGATACTTGCCACTGAAAACAAGCCTGGTGCTTGCTTACTCGCTTCTTACCCACAGAGCTATCTTTTTTCCCCGCTCCTGGCATTTTATGCTAGCCTGCTGGCATGTTTATTGGCAACGAGAGACAGCTCCAGGCTCTGCTGTATTGATCTCAGCTGTTGTCTTGTTTGCTGC
>JAGPOW010000261.1:257517378-257543686 GCA_030014935.1 Caiman crocodilus | reverse complement strand
AAATACCACAATGCTCCACTCTGCAGAGTGACTTGTACATATGTTCGCAAAACCCTGACCTTCTATCTGATCATAACTCACCCCTTTCTGGACCAGTGTAAATTTTGGTGGAAATCATGGGGTTTTTTACTACATCTCTTAAATCCACCTGGCCCCCCAAATGCTCATTTGCTCTTGGTATGTGGAAATTATACCATGGCAAATAAATTAGTGCAGAAGCATATCAAAGCCCATGCTATCATCACACGCCATGCAACAATCCCACTGCATAGAGTGAGGCCTTGTATTCCTATGAAGTAGTAAGCATGCAGGAAGTTGCTGTTGATACAAAAAAAGAGTAGGCAGGTGTTCTGGTAAAAACTCTCTCAGCAGTCTCCAGCTAAGCTTCACTATCTTAAATGAGCTGCTTTTTACTTGATCTGAATGCCCAATTTCCATGTATTCTTTGTAGAAAAAGAAAGACGCTCCAGGTAACTTGAATAATCATCATGAAGTACCATCGATGGAACAAAGTGAGTGAGAAGAAAATCAGAAGGAAAAAAAATCAAATTTTGGAGGAAGTTCAAAAGTGGAAAATCCGCTGAATAAATGACATTTTGAAGGTAGGGGGAGAACCATATATCTCACAGAGGTTCACATCCCACCCCTGTATTAGGCTCAATAGGGAATTAATATTTCACTATGGGACACTACAGTATAAACAATACAAGACAAGCTCAGGCTTTAAAAATCTTTAGCCTGCATCACTGACATCAATGAATTTGGGAAGGACTCAAGCCTGTCTCCATTGCTACAGATTCCTTCTTTATTATGTGGGGTATAACACACATGGCTATCATGCTAAAGACGTCCTTTTGCTGCACTGGCAGTGCCAAAGAAGGTAGGAATAGGCCCTTGGGAACATGCATGATAGAGAGGGTCTGCCCTCAGACATGAACTTGTGCCTACCTTTCTTCTGGCCCTCAGAGAAGATCAGTTCAGAGCTGCTGACCTGCAGGAAGGATTCAGGAAAGGAAAGGGTAAGGAAACCAAAGGACAGGCACAGGGTAAGGGCAATACTGCTTTGGGGTCATCTTCATGAGTAAGAGAAGACTGAGAGGTGACTTGATAGTATGTTGGGGTGAGCACCAAGACCTAGGGGAGGAACTCTTTAGGAAGGCACCCCTTGGAAGGACAAAGACCAACGGGCACAAGGTATTAGAGGGGAAAATTAGACTGGACATAAGGAAAAACTTCTTTTCCATATGGGTATCTAGAATCTGGAACACGGTCCCAGCAGAGGTGATGCAGAGGTGCTCAAGAGGAAGCTGGACAAGCACCTCATTAAGTCCAATAACCTCCTGCCCATGGCAAGGGACTGAACTTGATGATCTTGCAGGTCCCTTCTGGTCCCTCGCGTCTATGATACATCAGCCCATCAGGCACACCAGAGAGCAAGGTCTCAAGATCAGCAACTGGTAAGAGAAGCCCTGGAACATCTTCACAGGCATATTTCCAGGGCACCTGTGAATGCAGTCGGCCAGGTCTGCTGGTGAGGCCAGACAACTCATAGCATATCGCAGTCCTGTGCTTGGAGAAAGGAGAATTGGACCCTCACAAGAAGGACGCCTGCAGAGAGTTGAATGAAATGATTCATGAGATCCTTCTATGATTATGGGTCAGCTCCTAAATGACCTTTTGGGGTAGGAGGGAGCAAGAATTATCCCACGATTGCCGACTCCGGAGTTTCCCACATCTTTAGCAAAGCATTCCTTATGATGGCAAACAGGATAATGGACGAGACAGGGCGCTATTCCAATCCTATTCCTCTTTTTTTGGCCGGACCTGCTGTCTGCCAAGTGGCTGGCCAAAGATGAAGGTAATTCTCTGCCTCACTTGACTTCTGCCTATTCACAAATGTCGAGGGCAGCATTTGCTTGTGGAAGCCAGATGCTTTTTTTCCCCTCGTCTCTCTTCCTTTCATAGCCCATTACCAAAACTGCAGTGAAGGGCAAATTAAGAATGAGCTCATCCAAACCTTATAATAGCTCAGGCAGCTCTTTCCAGATGGATGAAAACATGCACTTATCCTCATCTTCTCCAAGCTAGAGGATTATCGGAGCTGTTGAGGAATTTTTTTTTTTGACGACATGCTTTTTGCTGATTTGCCAAAAAAAAAAAAAAATGTTTTGAGAATTTGCCTGTTCCAAGAAAAATTTCAATGGGAAAATATTCTTGGGTCCAGGGTAGACTTTCTGGTCAAAACTGGGCTGAATGTGAGGCATTCAAATATCCAATAGTCGGGCGGGTAAGGCAATATAACATAAAGGTGAGTAAACTCAGCTTCAAATTTGTGTCCTTTCTAGCTCAGACCAGGGACCTGAAATCTAGTGGTTGATATCTCAGATGAGTGGCCTATTTAGGAATTTAGTAAAAGGCAGGGTAGATTTGTACCTTAAGACTAACCAAAGTAGATTGTGTGTCTACGTGCACGCATGCACACACACACAAGTTTTCCTCACACCATCAGATGCTGTGAAAGGACATGCAAAAACCTTTAGGAAGGAAATAAAATTCTGGATACAAAAGACAGAAGGGAGGAAAAGATATAGCTGTTCCAGGATAGGTCTCTCTCGATATCTTCTTCAGCTAATTAAAACATTTTTACTGATTAAATTTTCATTAAGCAAGCAAGACTAAGACTCAGTTGTCCAGTGATGGAGTAATTCATCTGAATATTTAGGTAAAACAAGTTTGTGCTCCAATGAATCTGCTTTCCAAGACCAAGCCATGGTTTTAATCATTCTTGAGGACAAAACATACTGCCATTGGGTCCCTTGAGGTGGTAGGACCCAAATTTTGCTTAAATTTAGAGTAGATCCTCAAATGCCTGACAGTTGAGGATGGGGATAAAGTTTACTATCATGAGTAATTCCAATAGCTAGAGAAGTAGGGTTGGATAAGCTCTTCACTGTTTGCCGGATGAGGACAAAACCTGAAATTGGATCAGTTCTACTTGATTTTATAGCACATTTTGCACTGCTCTCTCCATATGACATCCAAACCTAACACATTCTCATTTAGCTCATTGGCACCTTGTCAAGATCCAGTGGAAGGTGATGAAACAGGATTAAATTTTTACATTTGCACTATCTAGTTCAACTCGCTTTTGAATTAAATTCTGTGCTGCTCACTGAGCCCCATGATCTCAACATTATCAGCACAAAGCAACTGTAGGTTTGGGCACCTGCACATTTGGGGAGGCTTCAAAAGGCGAACATTTCAAAAGGACAACAGCTTTTCTATCCTCATTGCTACTGTGGATAAGTCAGGAAGGTACAAAATGTAGCAAAACCACTCCTATTTTAACACCGGGAAGCAGGGAAACATACCCTTTTTGAAACAGCTCCAAGTCAGAGAATCATAGAAAATTAGGGACATCTAGGCATGTATAAATGTACATGCCCATACCCTATATTCAACCGAGATCACCACTGTTCAGACCGCAGGTCCATCTTGCCCAGTCTCCTGTGGCACAGAGATGTTGAAATGGTGAGTGAACTGGGTCCAACGAGGGTTATTTCCACTGTTCCTCTCTTACTTGCAGTCTCCAGCATTGAAGGCCTAAGAAGGACCCTGACTCTTGTGCTCAATACCTACGGATGCCCCATTCCTCCAAGAATCTGCCCAATCCACTTTCTGAGTCTGGTTAAACTGTCAGCTCCCATAACATCTGGTTGCCTTGCTTTAGTGTCTTGCTGAGTGAAAAAAACCTGCCTTTTGTTAGTCTTAAAATACCTGCTCACTAAATTGCATTTTGTAATCCGTAGTTCTTGTATTGTGCGAGAGTCAATAATAAATCCCAATTGGCTATCTCTTCACCATTTAATATTTTAAACCCTTATGTCCCTCCTCAAGCGTCTCTCTTCTAAAGTAACTAGGCTTACCTCTTTAGTCGCTCCTCATACAGAAGACCCTCCATACTGTCTGTCTTTAATGGGCATTTATATGCACACTTTTTCACACCACAACACGCCGGAGATTCGACGTGTCGCAGCAGACTCGATGAATTGAGTCCGCTCCACAGGTGAGCCGGCACGCACTGCACTGCATTGCATGCAGTTATATACGTGGCAAAATGTGCATCGGTGCAGAGAAAGCGGTGGTGACGCGTTTTTGAATTCAAACACCTTTGATGTGTTGCAGTTCAAAAGTGGACCGCCGCCGTTTCCTGGGAGCTGACGCGCATCTCGCCACTTATGCAACTGCACGCGTCAGGGCGTGTGCATGTGTAAAAATGCCCCTTGTGCCTTTCTGCATACCTCCTCTAGCTCTTCTGTGCCCTTTTTGAGGTATGGAGCCCAGAAACAGACATAATATTCAGCGTAGACAAACCATGAATTTGTAAAAGGGCAGAATGGCACTTCCTGTTTTGTCCCCACTTCCCTTCTTAATAATTCCTAGCATTTTGTTTGCCTTTCTAACAGCTGCTGAGCGCTGAGATGATCTTCTTAGAAAACTGTCCATAATGACTCCCAGATCTCTTTCCTGTGTGGTAACGCTGAATGTAGGGCCCATCACAGTAGGTACAGTTTGGGGTATTGTGCATCACAGGTGCATCATTTTATACTTATCTACACTCTACACCTCCAACCTCTGTCCTACTGTGAGGGGCCCTACATTCAGTGTTAGGGTTGCTGTAAAGAAGCTGAGAGAAAAATGGGCTGGCTTATGCAGGAGCTTTTTGTTGTGCTAAATAGTTAGCAAAAGATATCTTTTTTGTCCAAAGAGCTAACAGATGGAAGACCATGGCTTGGTCAAGGTCAAAGCAGGTCAGTAAAAGAAACAGGAAGCAAAGCCCATCGTCCTATCTCCAGGAGACTATCTGCTGGACCACATCTCACCTCTTCCTGTTCCCCCGTGCTGGATCGCTACAGCAAACAAAGATGCAAAGCATTACTGGCCCCTGATCATTTCCATTCATTGTTTGCCTCAGTCTTATCTGAAGTTGTTTTCTTTCTTCTTGGAAATGCTTCCTGTGAATTTCAGTCAGTTTTAAATGATGATGATGATAATAATAATAATAATAATAATAATACCATCTTTATGGTGGAGAGGAAAGAACAAGATTTGAACAGAGCTTGGGAAAAATTTAATTGTTTAATTATGAGTGGAATTTACTCTGATAAAGATGGGGAAAAAATAACAAAACAGCTTGCATTTTTAGGCCAAAAGTCGTTCAAGCACATTATGAACTTTTATTAGTTCTCCTGTTCTTTGTCGGCAAAAAGTTCAGAATATTTTAAGAAATGCTGAGAGCGTTGAAACAACTTCCACAAAGTGAACACGTGATGAGAGATGGGAGAATGTGTTGATTAGCTGATTGGATATTTTTATTTAAAAAAAAAAAAAGGATGATTCTGGCTGGATGCAAGTCCTATCCCCACATGATCCTTGGCTGCTGGATTTCCGCTTCCAAGCACGGACCTCACACATGCCTTGCTTGTTTCTGAAAGATCACCTGCCAGATCTTGTACAGACAGGGATCATTTTTAGTGGGACTTTCCACCATGACCTTATGTCATAAAAAATAGCTACTCTGAGGAAGTTTAGGTGGCACCAACTAGCCAAAATATTTACATTCTCCTACCTGACCATGAAGGTAGTTCCTAAGATGGAGTAAAAGGGAAATTTCCCTAATAAAAACGAAGATCGTATGGAAGAAAAGCACTCTTTCTTAGGCCAGTATTGAGAATATTAGAAGCCAGGGAACCCTTCCTTCCCAGACAATCTACTGAGGACGTGGCTGGGATCACTGGTTATTTCAGGTCAACCAGCTTGTTTCAGACATTAGAAGTTCTGGCCAAGCTTCCATTGTCTGGTTTCGAATGAACAAAAGCCAAGTACTAAGAGCCTTGGACATGAGATAGAAGACGTCTGAATGCTTTCTGCCACTAGTTTTCTGTTAGAGTTATTAGAGGGACACTGCCATCTCATCTTTTTCATTGGTGTGGGGATATACAAGGGTAGGTGTTTGGGGATAGGGAGAGGAAACAGCACTATTAAAAGTCTCATAGGCAAGAACACCTAAAGCCCATCTACATTCAGGAGATGGTCCTGGATTATGAAGAAGTGCTAAATCAAAAGCTGCTGTTGTGTTCAATGTAACCATCTCCTCTGTGTTAAGCCTGTAGAACGATTGGGTATTACTGTGTGGTGGCTACCCAATACTTTGCAGTAACAGCAGGCTATAAGGGGGAGGATTTTAAAATATTCCACAAAGACAGACAGAGAGAAATGCAGCAAGAGGTATTACTGCCTGCCTTAGAAAACTTCCCTGGTCAAGGGTCAAACGTCACAAAGGATACATAGGGTGATCTTCTATTGCCATCTGATCACCTAAATGGCCATTAGGTTTAATGACAAAGGGACAAAGGCAGATGTTAAATTTATGGCACATGTTAGCCGCCCCATAAATTACAACATGCCACATCTTCAGCCAATTTATGGTGCCATAAAATGGCACACCAGTCACAAAACATGTTCCACAGATGATGTAGAACAGAGGTTCGCAATCTGTGGTATGTGTACCAACGGTGGTATGTAGGCAACCTGTCAGTGGTACACGTTAACAGATTTATTATAATTACTTTATATGACATAAATTTGCTGGTGGTTCTTAAGGGTGGACAGAAAAAATTGCGGGTGGTACTTCAGGTTACATCGTTTTGAATTGGTGGCGTGCAACCTGTCCACGGTTGGGAATCGCTGATGTAGAACATCTTTGTAGCTGGCTTGTCTGGTGCCTCAGATTGAACGCATGACATGTATTGTAGATGATCAAGCAGTAGTAGACTCTAGACCATGAACTGGACATAACATGTTACCTTCAGGTTTACAGACATCTAAGTCCTTCAGAGACTAGGTCCACGTACCCTATTGGCTAGATTACTCATTGAGACAGCGTACTTAGATTGACAGGGAACTGGCTCCCCTATAATTTCTCCTAGTTCAAACACGAATTTAGACTCCCAGTACAATGTGATCAACTACTGTATTATTTCAATAATGTGATCATTTAGACCCACTGATCTGTTAAATTGATCTAGCTGTGGCCTTCACTTGATCATTACCTCATTCCATCATTAGTAAGCTTAGGGATATTGTATTAGATGGACTCAGTGATGTGCTAGTGCACAAGTGCACAAGTGTTTATCTGCTTGCTTATAAGGATACCCAGGACTAATTTATTCCACACGACAGCAGAGATGAGAACAATAAAGGCCATTTTAAGTCAAGAAATTAAATGAAGCCGCTTAGTTTTCCCCCACCTCTCCAAATGAATATCTTATACTATTCATATAATTAAATGCCAATTTGCCATAATCTTGAAAACAGGTGTCTCTTCTATGACAGAGTCTTTGAGGCCTAGGAAATCTACCTTGCTGTGTTTCAGGGGGGTGAAAGCATCTTTGTCATGGGCCCTGCCCGCTCTGCTAAAGTTATCACTCTACCAACATCAGAAGGAGACATCTCCAGAGCAGCAATAGGGGATGACATCTATGAGGCTTCAATGCCTTGTTTCCAGGTTTAGTGCACGTGGAGTGGAGCAGATGGATGGGGATACACAGTGTTATTGTGCATACTCTAGAATAAAAGTGGCACCCAGCAGGGAATATCAGCTCCAAGCCCTCTCCCATCCTCTCCTCCTGTCCTTGTTGTAATTGTCATAGTGCTTGTGATAAGGGTTAGATCTCAGGAAAAACATCCTGGCTCTTGGAAAGCTAAACAGAGGAACAAACCTCCCAAGGGAAACCATGCAATCTCCTTCACTGGAGGTTCTTGGGATGAGGCTGGGAAGGAGAAGTGATTGCTCAGGGGAGATTTGGTGGCCTCCTATATGTATACAAGGGGTGTCCAGCAGGAACTGGGAGAACATCTGCTCACCAGGGCATGTTAACAGAAGACAAGGTCTAATGGTCACAAACTCTGGGAAGACAGTTTTAGGCTGGACATAAGAAAAAAACCTCTTTACTGTCCGTCTCCCCAGAGTCTGGGATAGACTCACCCCAGAATGAGTGCAAGCACCTACTCTGGACACTTTGAAGAAAAACTTGGACATCTATCTTACTGGTATCATTTGACCCCAACTGACTTCCTGCCTCTTGGGGACGGGGCTGGACCTGATGATCTCATGAGGTCCCTTCCAGACCTAATTTCTATGACATCTAAGGCATTTCTCTGGGGCGGGTTAGAAACAGTGAGCCCTGCATTGAGGAAAAGGGTTTGACGAAATGAGGTTGTAAAACAGAAGACTGAGGGGTATTTGTCTTCAGAAGATAAGACTGAGAGAGGAAATGAGGGTGGGAAAGGACCTCAGGAGGTCACATCTAGTCCAACAGCCTGCTCAAAGCAGAAGCAGCCCCGACTACAGCATCCCAGACAGGGCTTTGTCTAGCTGGGTCTTAAATATGTCCAAGGATGGAGACCCCACCACCTCTCTAGGTAACTTGTTGTGGTGCTTCACCACCTTCCCAGTGAGAGAGTTTTTCCTAATATCCAACCTAAACTTCCCTTGCTGCAACTTGAGCCCATTGGGCCTTATCCTGTCATCTGCCCCCACTGAGACCAGTCCACCTCCATCCTCTTTGGAAGCACCCGGCAGGGAGTTGAAGGCCCCCATTCAGTGGATGCATTTACTCAAGATGCTTAACTGAGGGGGATATTGTCCCACCCCACCCCAGCAGCATGTATCCCCCCCGCAGGGCCAGGAGACAGCTGTCTCCTGGCCCAGTGCTCCCTGCCAGCCCCCAGGCTAGCAGCCAGAAGGAGCCTAGAGCTACCCTCAGGGGCAGCAGGGGCCCACTGCAGGGCAGCAGGAAACTTGGTTTGAAGAGCAGCAAATCTTCTCCCTAATCTCTGCATGTGTAGACACCTGCCTGAAAATGCTTACTCCAGAGTAGTTTACAACAGAGTAAATTTAGTCTGGATCAAACGCATGTGTAGATGCACCCAGCGAATCCTGAATACCCTCTAGAAAAGTTTCACTATTGCATTTCAAAGTCTGGCACGTATGACCAGGGCTTGGTGGAAACTGCTCCTCTCCCAGACTGCTGCAAAAGCTGTCTTGACAATCCCCAGATCAAACGTGACACACGGTACTGTGGCTAACAAGTCAACTCTCCCTTCCCTGTGGGATGCATCTACACTGCAGCCCCTGCAGCTCAAGTGGGGACTCCAGTCAGTAGTATACCCCAGCTAGGAGCGCTATTGGTATATCTGTAGTGGAAAAGTACCTTGGGGAGGCTGTATAGCCCACCCAAGAAGCTGGGTGACTTGTATAGCCCAATGTGACTTGGTGACATGCTTGCACAAAGCTCCAGGCATCATAACTTTCCAAGTTTCACCAGGATAAATTAGCTGACAGGCAGCTCTGTGCTGCCCGGGCTGGGGTGTTACCCATGCCCAGGCTAGCTCGTTAAGTTGGCTTGAGTGTCTAATTGTCTTCAACTTTCATATTCCCTGGATCCAGAACTAATAATGTGAACCCCAACCGAGACCCCAGTGTGTTTATCTCAACAGAGTCACATTCAGCCAGGATCTGTAATGAAATGAAAAACAACCTCGTTATCCTTTCAGGGTTAGAAGGTTCCTCCTGTCCGCTGAACCGGTTACCATCAATAAAAGTAGCAGAGCCAATGTCACAAAGGCAATTAAGTGCCTATTTCTGTCCCCTTCGTCAGTCGCAAACTCCATTTCAGTTCAGATGAAGTTAATTAGCAACGCTGCCTTCTTGGCTCATGCCACTTGTCTGGCCATTAAACCTTCCAGTCCTGGGGGCTGTTTCTGTTTTGCCCACTAATTATCTGGATTACATTTGGTGCATCCCATACCTGAAGCATGTTGGATTTATTAACCCTTCAGTGCCACTGAACTGCTGGTCAAGGAGTCTGGCTCATAGGAGAATAGAAAAGTAGGGCTGGAAGGGACCTGAAGAGGTTACATCTAAATTAACCCCTCGCACTGAAGCAGGAACATCACTGTCCAAATTATCCCACAAAATTGCTTGTCTAAACTATTCCTAAAACTCCACAAACAACCCGGTCCCACAACTACAAGACACATATAGCAAGGGCATCAAGAACACAATGGCCTGATGTAGGTAAAGGAGGAAAATGAGTGCATTGTCAAGGTCCTGCCACTGAAAGGTAAAGTACACTCAAGAGATCCAAGGCAGAGGGCCAAGCCCCATCCTGCACCCTGCTACAGAGGAAAGCAAGAATCTTCATAGCCTGTACCAACCTGACCTTAGGGCAAAATACCTCCCTGACACCAAACATGGAGATGCGGTTGATGTTAGGGCATACATATTAGATCCAGAGGGCACAACAACAGCAATAAGAGAAACGGAAGCATGAAATTCAGGCTTGTTCCAGACTCATGCCTTTAGTTGACTTCACTCTGAGTAGGTACCTAGTCATCAAGCATGTGGGCCTCATCTCTATCCAGTGTGACAACAACTACAGACCTTGCCATGCCATAATCTCACTAGCCTAAGCTTGGCACTAATCTTGCCTGTTAGCTTTAGACCAGGAATGTTTACACCACCTGAGGGTCGGGTCCTGGGAGATAACTACAGCTGGCCAACTACAGATGCCAAGTCACTGGGCATCAAGAAAATGTGCTTCTCTAAAGGTCTCCTGCAATGGACCTGGGAAGTATATGTTGCCCCTGACAGACATTACATTTAACACACAATTAGGCAGCTAATCGAGTATAACCTGGCTACACATTCAGGCAATTGGTAAGGCAGCAAAACCCCAATCTAGCCACAAAGTTACACAAAAAACATGTAATAATTTTGTGGCTGGTTTTCATTGTGTCTTAAAATACATGTGTGGCAGGGTGGACTCCATGGAGGCTGGAATAGACCCTGTTGCAGTCCCTGTTGGCCAATGGTCAACTGATTATCATTTGGCTCTTGGGATCCCACTGGGCCTTGAACCAGCCCTGTCAGGTCCTTGGTGAGCTGACAATCAGCTGATTTTGGGGCACCTCTGCTGGTGCCAAGGCAGCCCAGGATCACAAACCCGGGATCCCCTCACAGGAGTGATCCCCAAGCCCCAAATCTTGAGTCACACTTGCTGGGATCATGGATCAGATCCCATCATATCCTTAAACAGTAGCCTGAATTACCTGTTTCCCATCCAGTCTCCAGCAGCAATCAGACCTAGACATTTCCGGACATTTCAGGGGAAAGTGCCCTCCTTTCCTGCAAGAACCCACCTCACAATGGATACTTATGAAACAACCTACCCAGAGGCTTAATCCCAGCCCATTGATTTGAACATATGCCCCATCAAGCAAGGCGGGCCAATGGGATTCACATCACATCCCCAGGGAAGGATGAACACACCCAACTGTCCTTTGGAAATGCAGAGGTGAAGCTGCCCCGGGGGTATTCCCTGAAGCTGCTTTCAAGACTTCAGTCACCAGTGGCTACAGGGCTCTGACTCCATTGCTTCATTTCCCAGTCTTGGCATGTGCAAGGATGGGAGGTGAGTGGGAGGTGCCTGGAGACATCTCCTTTGGACATGCCAAGGGCATAACCCAAGAGTCCTTGTACTGTGTCCCAGCAGGGAATGAAGGATGCAACCATTTCAAAGCAGAATGGTTTCTTTTTCAGGCCCAAAGGGGAACTGCCTTTAGTCCTTACACCCTTCCCTGGGAAAAGGGCAAGAGCTGACCTCTTCCAAGACCATGGCAAATTTCAGCTCAGCTTTAAAAATTCATTGGAGCTCTTTCCTGTAAGGATGGAAAATGCAGTAAATTACCCTGGCTCTCTCCAGTCCATTCAAGCCATTGGGTCTTTGTAATATTTAATCAAAAATAGCTCAAAGCCAATTAGCACTGGTTAGAAGCTAGCCTGGATATATATAAAGAACAATTTCATGACTATTAATGACTGCTGTAAAGAGCTTCCTCTCAGGGGTCAGAAATCTCTGATTTCTGTCTGATCTGTCAAAAATGATTGTTAGGGCCATAGAGGATAATGTCTTTGACAGCACACAGCAGGCATCTGAGATCCAGTCTCCTCCGTTTCAGTGATTAGATACCCTGGCAAGTCACTTAGGGCCTTATCCAAGTTCCTATTGATGTATCAGCGAATGCCAGTGCTATTTTTGATGGATCCTGGCCCACAGTCCCAAGGATATCTGCATATGAATATCTGCAACATGTACACAGCAAAAGATGCTGGTTCTCAGTGTGAAAAGTTGGGCCTCCACTCCCTCTGTATAATTTCCCTAGTTGTGGAAAGGAAATATGTGATAGCAATGCCCCTTTCTAAAGGCATCTGAATCAAAGGTAATGTGGGGAAGGGTGGTGAGGAGATGGTTGGGTACTTTCTTACCTCAGGAGCCCTTTCTGTCAGAGTGAACATCGATGAAGAGATCCAGCACAGGTCCAGTGCACAAGTGCTTCCTTCAGGAAACTGCTTCAGGAGAGATACCACCAATGATGCCTACAGAAAATCTGCTGCATCAAATGGGAAGATGGCCACACAAACACCAGCGTTGTCAATGAAGTCAGTGCTACCGGCCTTGAGTCAGTGGTCCTCAACCACCAAACTTTGCTGGATGGGACATGAGTGTGGATGCCCAACTCAACTCACAAAACAGGCACTCTGCTCCCAGCTCAGCTGCAGCTGGAGATCTTGTGGGGGCCAGAGATAATGCTACAAGGACACACTGAAGGCACAGCTCAAGAAAACGGATGCGGACTGACATCAAGAGATGGGAGAACTTATAAGAAGAGGCCGAGGGAACTGGGCTTATTGAGTCTGCAGAAAGAAAACAGGGGGGTTTAGATAGCATCCTTCACCTCTCTGCAGGGGGTTGCAAAGAGGACGGAGCTGGGCTGGTCTCAGTGGGGGCAGATGGCAGGACAAGGAGCAATGGGCTCCAGTTGCACCAAGGGAAGTTGAGGTTGGATATTAGGAAAAACTACCACTAGGAGGGTAGTAAAGCACTGGAACAGGATCCCCAGAGAAGTTGTGGAGTCTTCATCCTTGGAGGTTTTGAAGACCTGGGTAGACAAAACCTTGTCTGGGGTGATGTAGCTGGGGCTGGGGCTGGGGCTGGGGCTGCTTGGAGCAGGGGTTGGACTAGATGTGACCTCCTGAGGTCCTTCCAGCCCTTGTTTCCTCTGAGTCTATTATCTGGCTGCCAATTAATTCCAATGGTGCCACGGCTTCAACCAAGCAGCAGCCCATTTTGAGGTAAAGCCTCTTGTTTCTTGTAAAGCAGAGAGGGGTGTATTGAAGAAAGAAGAACGACATCCCAGTCTATGGCCTATTCTCCCTTGCAGAAAAAACTGCAAATTCTGAAGATGGATCTGTGGCTCAAGGACTGGACTCTTAAGTCACCTCCAGACCTAATGAGCTTCAGGAGAGATCAAACGGAAGGATTGCCAATGCTGACAACTCGTTAATGAATGAGAAGTGCTAGGTAGCCACGCTAGTAGATGGGTATTGTCACAATCTTGGATCGCCGCTCAGTAAGCAGCATAGCAGAAGGGTCATAAGAGGAGAAGGGTACAACAAGGACAAGGCAAGTCCTACTCTGAGGGATGTATCCGAGAGGTGTTTATGAGGGCCGAGGTAGAACCCATCAGGTTGTGGATAGCATGGGGTGGCGTTTTCCAAGTGGATGAGGTTTGTTTTTCATACTTTCCTAATTTTGAAAAGTTAATCCTAGACCTGGTCAAATAGTCTCAAGCATTGAAATAAGAAAGACAAAGATGGATGAGGATTATTAGGAGGTAAATGAAGCTACAAGATCACGAAGCAAGGCAAAGGACCGGCTAGGAATTGAAATGAGGTCTCCCCCTAGTTCTAGTTCTGGCCCTTCAAACATCAGACCATCTTTTCTCTATCAGTGGACACCTGGGACCATATTTGTGCTATGATAAGGAAGATAGTGTATATATATTGAAGTCACAATCTCACAGTGTATGTCATCAACAGGCAAGTTTCTGCCACCCGAACTGCCAAAGTGACTTGCTGTTATTCTGCAGGGAATGTGTCGCGTTGTAATTACTAAGGGCAGGCTATAAAACCAGCACACTGCACACACTGCACAAGCATGCTGTATTTCCAATGTTAAGTCAAAGGGCTGATTTGAATATTTCCACTGATGACAGCCAACAACCCTTTTCTTGGAAACCAGGGGCGTGCAATGACTGCACTTTACCGCAGGTCACGTACAGATGCAATACGTGGATGTAGATCTTGTGAGAAAGGAAACAGAAGGAAAAGGAGAAAGAGCAAAGGGAAGGAAATAGAAAGAATAACAGAGAGAGCAAAGGATGGCACTGGGGTACCATTGATTGCTACCCTTCAAAACCCACTCCTCCTCCAAGCAGTCTGCCCCTGAGCACCTGACAGTGGGGCATTACGCAGCGGGACCTTCCCCCCAAACCCACTGCTGGCCCCAACCATGCCTCTGCTCCCCATGTCCATGCAGCCTACCCCATGTTCACCGCCCCTCTCCTCACTCCTTTACATCTCAGACAACCCTCTTCTTCCTGGTGGTTTGGGTCCCAGCAAGAGCTCGAGCATCTTTGAGAACAGCTAGGCTCCTTGTTCTTGCCCTGCCGCCACAATGGTCCCTGTAAGGGGAGTTTTAGGAGGGACAATCTGGAGGGTGAAACTAGTAAGCTTCCAAGAAGCTACACGCGCTTGGGGACCGAATAACAGCTCTGACCACAGGTGCACAGCATGGCTGCAAGCAGGGCTCTTGACACAGATCCAGCTGCCGCTCATCCATTCGTTATAGAGCCCTGGGCGTGGAAGAGTCCCCAGTAGCAAGGCATTGCACGCTGCAGGGAAAGACTTGCTCAGCCTCCTACAACCCAGCTGGATACATGGGCTCTCACTAGGATGAATGGGAACAATGGCAAATACATGGTCCACGCCCCAGTTTTTGGCTTGTTTTGCAAAAGGGGCTAATGCCTCTAGGCTTGTCAATGGAAAACTCTTCAGTAAAGCATTGATGTAGGCGTTGAACTAAATCAGCAGGTTTCCACTGCCGACTTCTTTCATAAGCTCTCTCCAGCGTAGTCAAATGGCAATTGTTGTGAGTCTTCCAACGTAGCCACTTCTACAAGGGTTTCCTTGGGAATGGTGCAGGGACTTGTCCCGAGGTCCAGTCCCCACACCAGTTTCTCACTGTAAGGATTTTTCTATAGGGATGAAACTAAACATTTCCCTCCTACCCTGTCCTGAGAAACAGCGTGGCCATTTTTTCTTCGACTTGTTCCGGAGGAAAAATAAGTAAGTAAATAGAAAAGGCAAAAAGAAAGACGGCCAGGGTGAGGAGTTGCAGCTGAAACAACTGAAGTTGAACATTGTATGGCCTTAAACCAGGGACGTGTCAGAAAATGCCGTGGTGCCTTCAGTCTCACTTACGGTATCTCTGCACATGCATCGCTCATATAACCAACCCTTGCAGGAGCTATACGTCTGTACCCTTAGCAATAGTGCCGCTCAATAGTCCCACTGACGGCTGCCCTTTCTTTCCCTTCGCTCAGGTACCAGAGGCTTTCCTCTCGCTCCATGACTCAACCATTCCCAGCCCCAGCCGATCACCCACCAGGAGCCAAGGAAAAGCCTCTTGTAACACATTGCAGTGGGTGAAATGCTCACATTCCAGTTTTACTCTCTCAGGGCTGGTTGCCTACCTCTTCTTATGGTTTTCTGCCCCAGCAAAGGCAACCACAAAAGGTGAACAAGCAAACCTGTGCAGTTTTTGTTTCGTTTGGTTTTAATACGAAGTGCTTCAGGCTCGTCTACTTCATTGCACCGGTGCAACTCAGCGTGAGCTCTGCCAGCGTAAATCCCGCTCACTATAAAGGGTAGCGCATTGACAATAACAGTCAGAACAACAACAGAAGAGTATTTGCAACAGAAGAGTATTATTGGAAACCCAGCATGTCACACCTGCCTGGGACCTGGGCTGATTGAGTCTGCAGAAGAGAAGACCGAGGGGGATTGAATAGCAGCCTTCACCTCCCTGCCGGGGGGCTGCAAAGAGGATGGAGCTGGACTGGTCTCAGTGGGGGCAGACGGCAGGACAAGGAGCAATGGGCTCAAGCTGCAGCAAGGGACACTTAGTATGGATGTTAGGAAAAACTTTCTTGCTAGGAAGGTTGTAAAACACTGGAACAGGTTACCCAGAGAGGTGGTGGACTCTTCATCCTGGAGGTTATGAAAACTCAGCTAGAAAAGGCTTGGCTGGGATGCTGTAGCTGGGCCTGGCCCTGCTTGGAGCAGGGGTTGCACTAGATGTGACCTCCCGAGGTCCCGTCCAGCCCTCCGTGTCTGTGATTCCATGACACGTGTTACAGCCTTTTCGGAGAGAGTGTCTCTTTATTTCCAGCATTCAACACCAGAGGCTCATGATCCCTGCACTTAGCCGAGATTGCTCTTACAGTGGCCACTCGTACTTGAGTATGAAACAGGACCCAAAATGCTAATAGGCTCGAAGTTGCCACGCTCTTCATTTGTGTTTGTGTGCCTGGACTGCATCAGCAAGCCAGAGACCGAAGATTATTACGTGTGGGCAGGGGCAGTGTGATGGTGTGGCTGCACCCCCTCTTTCAGACCATGTCATGGGACCAGCAGCTAGAGGCATTTAAGTCCCCATAGCAGGTAAGAACCGTGCCTCCCTCTCTTCCCCTCCATTCTCCGTTGCACTTCTCCTCCATCCTAAATCCCTCTCCCCTGCCCAGGGCTGCTGCTGTCCTTGCAGTCCCCAGCTGACCCAGGACCACTCCAGCCAGGCTGCATTGAGAGCTGGGCTCAGGCAAGAACAGCAGCATCGGCAGGTGGGCTTCCCTTCCCTGCCCAGTTTCCCTGGGTGCCTCCTGGAGCATGCTTAGAGAGGAGGAGGCTATTCACCGCTGCTGGGGTACCCGTGCAGCCCTGCTGGAGCTCCCCCTGCCCCCAGGCCAGCCAGGGAGAGCAGCGGCCAGGGGACAGGAAGTGTTTCTTACCTGATTTAGGGATTTAAAGGCCATGGCTGCTGTTTCTGTGGCACGGTTTGCCTGCTGCAAGGTGGTGGGAGTCTGGGAACAGGGGTGCAGCCACCCCTCGAGTGCCAGTTGCTGCTACCTGCCTTTCCTCTTATCAAAATCCTGCATGCTTGTGTGTTCATCTCACCTATGAGTCCTAGGCCAGGATCAGGACCCCAGCACTAGGTGCTGCACACAGAATAAAGAGTCGGGCCCTCCTCCAAAGAGGTGAAAGTCTCAGTATAAAACAAGCAGCAATAGATGGACACAGATAGCGCATTAGTTGCAAGGAAGCAATGAGGCCATGTCGGTCATCGTGGCAGGTAGCAGACTCAGCACACCAGCTGCTTCACCATTGTCAAGGTGATAATTACCCGGCTCAGAAACATGCACGTTACCCCGTGTCTGTGCTAAAGTCCCCTGTCCTGCACATTAGGACTCACTGCCCTGCATATTAGGCTCAGGAACTGGGCTCAGTGCAGGAATGGGCAAAATGCAGCCTGAAGGCCACATCTGGCTTGCCAAGAGACTTTACCTGTTCTGGGGTGGGTCCCTCAACCCGGCCCATCTGAGATGCAGGGGGCAACCCAGGCCATGGTGCATATGGCAAGACACAGTTGGACTTAGCTTCCCAGCTCCTTTCAGCTGCCATTCCCAGTGTCACCACCATGAGACCCGGCCCTGCTGTCTGGGCACGCCGGGCCATCTACCCCGCACCCACCACCGGAGGTGCTGGACGGAGCAGGCAGGTGGGATCTCTATGGAGAACTGGCCTGGGACGCCCGCAGGCAGGGCGTGCTTGGCCAGGGAGATGGGATGGGATGGGGCTGTGGGTAGGCAGGTGGGGAGCAGAGCCTGGGAGCAAAAAGGGTGGCCCAGACCCCAGCCCCTTGCTGTTACCACCCAGTGATCTTGGCCCCAGCCCTGTCCCACTCCCCTGATGCCATCCCATCCACCCAGTTGATCCAGCCCTCCCCACAGGGATCCCAGGCTAATCTCCATAGAGACCCCATCCACCCGCTCTGTCCGGCACCCCCAGACCAGTC
This sequence comes from Caiman crocodilus, assembly GCA_030014935.1. Classification (NCBI taxonomy): domain Eukaryota; kingdom Metazoa; phylum Chordata; order Crocodylia; family Alligatoridae; genus Caiman; species Caiman crocodilus. Next base: position 257,525,588 of record JAGPOW010000261.1, on the reverse strand, counting down.
TAATAATCTACCAGCTAGGTGAATTTTGCAGCCACCAACAGCCTCCAACAGCTCCCCAAAACTCCCTAAGGGGTCCTCTAGCTGAAATGATTGCCCCCTACCCCATCTCAGTGCCTTGGAATGGCCCTGCATGCGTTTCTCAAAGTGAAGCTTAAAGTTGTCCTGGGACAGAGAGCCTGAGCATGGTACAGGATCTTACCGATGGAGGCTACCAATGCATGCCCTCAAGTTTGGGGCCAGAAAAGGAAAAAAAAAAAAAAAATCATGTACCCATCACTCCGGTACCTGAGCATCTTCTGTGAAAAGTCAGCACCCCAAACTACTCTTTGCACCAGCGGAAACACTCCTAAGATCATTGCATGGGTTTGAACTGCATGCCCCCCAAGGTTGTGAACTCAATTCTCATTCTGCGGCACGCAGAAAATGGATGGCACAAGAGATTATTTCGTGAGAACCACTGACAGGTTCAGGGAGAGACTTGGGCCAGTTTTAAGGTCTGCTCAGGGGTCTGTAAGCTTGTAGTCAGCTGGGAGATCGGGATCCCGTGGATGGCGCTTGGGAATGCATAGTTTAGATCCTGGACGTTACAGGACTGCTAAAACCTGCCCGTGCAGGTTGTCTCCCCAGTGCTACTCCACAACAGCCCTTAAAAGGCTTCTTTTTTGTCTCATACATTGGATCTACCCAGGAAAGGGCAAAAATACTGTTGCATTGCCCCGAAAACAACCCAGATGGCAGATGATCGAAAGGGGCACCTGTACACGTCACGGGATTTAATCCTCATTAAATTAACTCGTGATCTGCAGATCCCTGGAGATTGAGGGATGCCACAGCTGTGCCCTTTTTTCTCTCCCACTGGTGACCTGCAGACCTCCGACCAAAGGGTGGAAAATCAGGAGGGGGGTGGTTATATTGGCTTTAGGCCTTCATTGTAGCACCAGCCTGGTGCAGAGACAGTAGCAGGGTTATGAAACAACCAGCTTGAAAAAGCACAGAGTTTACCCTGGGAAAAAAAAAAAAGAGGGAGAGAGAGAGAGAGACACACACAGTTGCATCATTGTACCTCAGCCAAGTCCAGGTTTAATTTGCCGAAAGTAGATGTCCCAGCCTACAAATTACTGGCCTGCGAGGGATTCTGCGCGCCGTATTTACTTAGATGTAAATAAGACTCCAGGGATCAAGTGGGACCTTATTAACAGCAACAACCACACACACCCCTCTTCCTGCATTCACAATTTGGCTTGAACGTCTCCGGATTTGGTTTGCTAAATCCCTTTGCATTTCCAAAAAGAGTCTCCCACACTGTTTCTCTTTCTTTTTCCCACCCCCACCCTCACTGCTATAACTGGAAGGAACATTGCTTCATCCATGGAAGTGTTTGGGTGGTCAAGTAGAGTTTATGCACCTTGGAAGAAACTGAGGGTTGTCTCTCTCTCTCTCTCTCTTTTTGGCTTATCTTTCATAATAGACGAAATCTCTTCAGCGGTCTCCTCCAAGCACGAATTCACAGGCTGTCTGGAATTTAATTGTGGGGGGCATACAGAACATTTTTTTTTCCCGGAAAAAGGGATGATGAGGTGGAGCCGTGGAGATGGTTAACCAGAAAAGCAAACAACAACAACAAAATTGCCCACACATGTTTATTAGCATTTAAAATAGCCTTGGAGCATAATGTGCATGTGTGAGTGCATGTGTGTGCGTGTTGGAGGAAGGAATTGCATGGCTGGGTGTCTGAGGAAGGGAATAACATCCAGGCAGGTTGGGTAAACACGGCCGAGATGTACCCTGTAATTTTCATAATGAGAGAATGTGGAGCAGGACACTTGGGATCTGAAGTCAAATAAAAAGGCGATAGCCTGCCAACGAAGTGTAGTGGACATGCTCGGGAAGGTGGTTTAGGGTGAATGAGTCAATCTGTCTCGTTTAATAGGCACTGGCTTTGATTATTATTATTAATAATATTAGCACTAATGTGCTATTTCTTTCACCATGGAAAATTACAAGAAAGCAGCGGGAGGTGAGGCAGAGGGTGCACAGGAGCTTTTTTTAGCAGAAAGTTTGAATAGCAAAAAAAAATAAAATAAAAATGCATGGCTGCCCCTAAAACATTTTGTTTCCGGGTCCAAACATTTCGGGGTCTGCTTAAGTTTGGGGCAATTTTCTATTGATAAAAACAGGCGCTTCACACACTTTTGGTAAAACTTCCAGCGGAAACTTGTACTAGAAAAGTGGATACAAGATTTGAGACCAGTTTTAGCTTTGGTAGCGTTTCTCCTCCAAATCCTAGTGCAGTACTACTTCAGCCTATTAGGCTGCTGTATGAAGGGATGATTAAGTATGTTTGGATCAGACTGAACGTTTACCCGCAGCCGAATCTGTTATGAAGTTGGAAAAAAATTCCATCTTATTTTATTTTTGTCCTGGTCTGCACTTCTGACTTGAACCCAAGGCAGCAGACCTAATATATGCAGGACAAAAGTCGCTACTTTTATTACATTGCATGTCTTTGGCAGGAGTGTTCAGAAGTCCAAGTCAGGATCAGGACCGCGTATCGCTAGCGGTTATACCTACCTATAAAATCAAGCACTCTCTCCCCAGCAGAAAGTAATGAGAAGAGAGAAAAGAAGTGCTATGGTCCTAATCTTTTATTTTTTTTTTACACTTGAAGATCCAAGGAGCAGAGAGATCAAATGATTAGTGTCACATGAGAAACTTGTGACCGAGTCTGGGATTTGGCACAAGGTAGCCTGAATCCCAATCTAATGTCATTTTAAATCTGTATTTCCTAATGAATGCACGACGCTGCAAAAAACCAGGACTACTAAAATGTTTTAGGTGGGCACTTTCTAACCAAAGACACTACAGGTTTATTAAGGATACATCCACACTTGCCATGGCTTAGAGAAAGCAGCAAGTCCCAGAGCCTTTGGGAACTCACCCTCTACTCTGGGAAAATGAATGTGCTAGTCCAATACCATGGCCACTGACCATGCTATATAGTTTTTAACAACTAGCAAAGCAAAGAGCTCCTACAACCAACCCTTTGACATGTCCCTGGTTTTATGTGTACTGAAGCAATTTTCTAAATCAGGTGTTAGCAACCAGTGGCCCACAGGCCAGGTAAGACCCACCAAGCAATTTCACCTAGCCCATGAAGCCCAGATACCCTTGGCCTTTCATCAGGAGGGAGTTATTGCGGTGGGTGACGTGTGTCGGCAGCAAACCACAGCTGGATGACAATGATTGGCCCGTCTCGGGTAAAGCTGCATTATTTTGGCCTAGTGCTCCTGCAAGGTTGCCAACGCCTGTCCCAAAGGACTAGGATCCAGCCCAGCTTAAAGAGTCAGGCAAATGCAGACGGTGAAGAAGAGGAGCTAGCCCACGGGTAGGCAACCCCTGGCATACATGCAGAGTCATTTTGCTTAGCACTTGCACCGCAGGGAAGGGGCCACGGCTGCACTATGACAGCAAGGATCAGGCCCCTTACGGCACTCCCATTGCAAAAGGCGGACAAGTCAAGGTTGCGGGTGTTTTTGCCACCCTGCTGAAAAACACCGTCGACCTCTGATCTAGCCAGGGGTGAAGCATTATCAAATCTCGCTGTTTTATCCGGAGCCTGGTTATTTCAGGCATCTTCACAGCAGTCTCAGAAAGACACTTTGAAAACAGAGGCCACGCAAAATAGCTGCTATGCCCCACTATTGTCAATAGGATACATACCACTTTATAGGTGCTGCTAGGGGCCTTAAGGATCAACCAGTCCCCCGCCCCCAAAGGAAGAAGCTAAGGCCCCAGCAAGGTTTGAATGCACAACCCCTGGTTCATTAGGCCAATACTCCAGCCACTGAGCTATAAAGCCATACCTGTAGGGGTATGACTATATCCATTTATGCAGTTTTTCTCTATTGCTACCAATAATGGTTTCACTATGAGACAGGCCTATCTGCGTGTTAAAGCAAGTCATATTGGTTTTTTCTTTAAAGAAAGGGCCTGACCCCAGGGCGATGTGAGCACAGCCTTCTGATCCGGGGTCAGACGCACTAACTTTGCACCGTGGGGCAACTAAATAAGAGGCTAAAGCTGCAGGGCGATATGAACTCACAACCCCTGATTTACAAAAACCAGTGGTTTAACTACTGAGCTGTATCTGTAGAACCCAGGCTCCAGCATTTAATCCAGTTTCCCTCTGTTCATACTGATAACGGTTTGACTATGAGATAGGTTTATCTGCCTGTTGACCTATTTGATGACTTGGGCCGTGGGCTTTTAGCTCAGCAGTTTACTGTGGGTTGCCACTACTGGGTATTGGTGGGATCCAAGCCTTCAACTGATTCCAGGGGACAAAAAATGACAGAAAAGGGAGTGTCAGTGAGGTCAGAAGGTTAAAATTAATGCACCCCCGAGGTTACCCCGAGCAGAGCACCCCGGCCAGTGCCCACCAGCTCTCAAAGGCAGCCAGGGAGCCAGCAGCTACCGCCCAGTGGTGCTCTGCTCAGATGCGGTAGTGGAGCAGGCCCAGGAGAAAGGTCCTACAGTCCCAGGGACCCTCCTGGCCAGAGCCTCCTTCCTGGTGACCCAGAGGGTCAGCTTGGCCAGGCCAGGAAGAGGTTGACTAGAAGGTCCTGGGCCTTGGTGGGGCCGCAGATGGGGAGTGCAAAAGGAAACCGGTATGGGGAGAAGTGCAGCCAGAACCTCAGAGGATGGACACCACTTCATAGTTGCTGTTAGGGACCTTACAGACCATCCAGTCCAGCCCCGAAAGAAGAGGTAAGGCTCCAGGGAGACTTGAAGTGATGACCACTGCCTTACAAAAACCGGCACCTTAACCACTGAGCCATAAAGCCACATCGCTAATGCTGTGGCTATACCGTTTTATCTAGTTTCCCTCTGTTGATACCAGTAAAGGCTTCCCTGTGAGATAAGCCTATCTGCATGTTAAAGGGAGCTTAAAAGGGTGCACGTGAACGTGAGTTTGCAAAGGGCGCGCGTCAAAGTGAGCCAGCAAAGGGTGTATGTGAAAGTGAGCTTGCAAACGATGCACGTGAAAGTGAGCTTCCAAAGGGTGCGTGTCACAGTGAGTTTGCGCACAGGGAAAGGCTGAGAGCACGCACCTGAGGTTCAGACGAAGGGGCTCAGCTCTTTATAAAAAGCCGGGTGCTAAGGTATTTAGAGATAGGCCTCTAGAAATGGAGCACTCCCCCCGTGAAGTCTCACATCCTTTCAGGAAAAAGAGACCAAAAAAACGTGTTAATAGTAAGGGCTTATAAGCTGTAGCCGTGTTGGTCTAAGGGCACCGGCAGATAAGGTTCTTCGCGTAAATCTGCTATCTTTTATTAGACCAACTCCAATAGCTGGGAAAATTCTTCATTGCAAGATTTTGGGTGTAAATACCCTTCGTTAGATTAAGGAAGCATGTGCAGTCGGTGTGTGAGGGCTTTGCTCCCCCCCGCCCCCGGCTATGAGATGCACGTCCCTCCCCGCAGGCCAGGCTTACTAATGGTCTGATTTATGCTGGTCAAAGACAGAAGGGACCCTTTCGAAGCCTGCCTTCCCGTGAAGCGCAGGTCACTGCTAGATAAAACCTGCAGCAGTAGGAAGGCTCCCCCAGCCTCCCTTCCCTAGATTTCCTTCTTTTCTTTTAAATGTGTCCGCTTCTCTGCTCATTTGTTTTCTCAGTCAATGAATGGACGCGTGAAGACCAAATCCGTGCAAACAGCGCAATGCCAGTGAGGAAGACAGATCTGTTTACCTTTCCAGCGTTACGTTACTGAGAGCCGATATTAATAATGACCCGCAGAGGCTGACACTTCATTGTATTTGCCTCCGTTTCGTGAGACAGAAATGCAATTTCCTTGAGAACGTGACATTCAAAGAGCGAGCCAAGGATCCTGAAGAGGAACGTGCACTCAGCACTGCATTGAGGGCACCGCATAATTCAGCAAGGATATTAGATTCAGTCACCTGGCATTGACTTCTTCCTCCAGACTACTACTGAAAATGAACAGGACTTCAGCTAAAACGAGGAAGGAAGTGGCTATTCCACTAACCACCTTCCCAACACACTGAACATTGCTGTTTGCGATTTGTTAGCCCCTGCTCTTCTTTCTTTCCCCCCGGAGCTGTTAATGATCAGTTTATCTGGCTGCCTGTAGCCAGACTGCCTTTAACTGGGTGTCACAAGAAAGATTTCGAGAGATGCCATCTCACGTGTTTTACTACTACTTCTTCACGCCCTGTGTGCTTTAGTTTTGTTATTCATCAAGGGGCTCGATTCACATTGAGCAGGTGCTTCGTCGGGACATGCATGCCCATAAAAAGCAATTATAAAAGGTCACGAATTCACAAGGGTAGCATTTCACGCAGGATTTGCGTTGATGAAGATACAGGGCATGGAGAATCGCTCCCCTTGTGTGCCTGGATGAAGAGCTCTTTTATACACGCGTGGTCATTATATGGCTCAGGGTTTTGATATGCTCAGAGGTTGTTGAATGCCGAACTAAAGAGCATGGGCTTATTCTTCACGCAGCGAACAGTGACATTCATGACGTTGATTTTTTATACTTCAGCAGAGTACCATTAATGTAGAACAATGCTATATTTCTTGAGTTGGGCTTGGATTTATAAGCATAAGCTAGTACTTAAATGTGAATAATAAGCAACTGAGGGGATTTTAGCAAAATAACACACTGTCTCTTTGAACTGAAGGGCATAAACTGCTTCATTAAGCATACTACCGTCACCACCTCCTATGAACCACTCCGCAATATGTCAGACTCTCATCAAAACCTTTTATGTTAAGGTAAAACCTCTTTCATTGCTTTCCTGCTGATGTCATTAAATGAACCCCTTCCCATCAGAAGGCAGGATGAGCATGCTAATAGTGTCAGCACTGAAATCCCCTTAGAAATACCCCCTGCTCCTGCAAAAAATCTGGATGAAACCTAGACACTGGGGGAAAGGTGCAGGAAAAAAAATAGAAGATGCTTATTTACAGTTTTTATTTTCTGACAACTAAATATTGAAGCTATAATATTAAAATTGAGAAATATAAATAACGGAAAGCCAACAGTATTTTGAGTTTGGACGGTATGAACACCTGAACTACTCTCCTCTCCCATCCCCTCAAGACTACCCCTCTATCTCCAAACAGTTTAAGACAACACCCCAGTTTTCATTGCTCGAACTGCATTTTCCAACTAAAAAAAAAATCCCTTTCATTATTTTCTAATCACAGTTGTAATCCTCTGCTTTAATGTTGAAAGTCACCATCCATGAAAGGGTGTCACTGTGCAGCCCTCAGTCCTCCTGGTTAGACCTCAGCTGAAATGCTGTGTGCAGTCCTGGGCTCCATCATTCAAGAAGGATGGGCAGAAACTCAGGAGGATCCAGAGGTGAGTACAGATGGTGCAGGATTTAGTAGGCAAGCTATTTTATAGATAGATAGATAGATAGATAGATGAGTTGGAAGGAACCGCAGTGGGCCATCTAGTCCAACCCCCTGCCCCTGGCAGGCAAGAAAAGAAACACCAGCCCTGGGGTCATGTGATCCCATCCAGGTGCGTGTTCAGTCTCTTCTTGAAGACCCTCAAGGATGGGGCAAGCACCACCTCCCTTGGGAGCCCATTCTAGATTTTGGCAACCCTGACGTGAAGAACTTTCTCCTAACGTCCAGTCTAAAACTTCTCTCCAGTAGCTTATGACCATTGTTTCTTGTTGTTCCAGGGGGTGCCCTGGTGAACCGATCGTCACCTACTTCAAGTTGTACTCCCCTTACGAATTTGTACGCCGCCACAGGGTCCCCTGCAACCTCTTGGAGAGGTTGAAGAGATTAAGATCTCTTAGCCTTTCCTCGTTGGGCCTTCCCTGCAGGTCTCTAACCAGGCGAATGGTCCTTTTTTGGGCCCTCTCCATGCTGTCTGCATCCCGCTTGAACTGCGGCGTCCAGAACTGGACACAGTACTCCAGCTGTGGTCTGACCAGTGCAGCATAAAGGGGGAGGATCACCACCTTGGACCTGTTTGTGAAGCACCTATGGATGCACAACAAGGTGCTATTGGCTCTGCTGACTGCTTCATCACATTGATGACTCATAGTTTCATAGTTTCATAGTACCTAGGGTCAGAAGGGGCCTAGAGCAGGCCATCTAGTCTGACCCCCCGCCAATGGCAGGAAACAAGTGCCGGGGTCACAGGACCCCAGCCAAGTACCTA
>JAGPOW010000261.1:257492402-257505640 GCA_030014935.1 Caiman crocodilus | reverse complement strand
TTCCATAATGGGTTTGAACAAGGGTGATTGTTCACTTAGGATGGAGCAATCCCATGCCCCCGGACAGGCTGGGGACCAACTGGCTAAGCAGCAGCTCTGCAGAAAAGGACCTGGGGGGACAGGGGACAAGAAGATGGACAGAGCCAGCTGTGTGCCCTTGTGCCAAGAAGGTTACCGGCATCCTGGGCTGTGTTGGCAGGAGCATTGCCGGCAGATGGAGGGCAGTGATTCTTCCCCTCTATTCAGCACTGGGGAGGCCACATCTGGAGTCCTGTATCCAGCTGTGGGCCCCCACTACAGAAAGGATGTGGACAAGTTGGAGAGAGTCCAGCAGAGGTTTGGGAGCTGGGGAACATGGCTGGTGAGGAGAGGCTGAGGGCACTGGGCTGATTGAGTCTGGAGAAGAGAAGACCGAGGGGGATTGAATAGCAGCCTTCACCTCCCTGCAGGGGGGCTGCAAAGAGGATGGAGCTGGGCTGTGCTCAGTGGGGGCAGACGGCAGGACAAGGAGCAATGGGCTCAGGCTGCAGCAAGGGAAGCTGGATATTAGGGAAAACTCTCTCACTAGGAGGGTATTAAAGCACTGGACCAGGTTACCCAAGGAGGTGGCAAACTTCATCCTTGGAGGTTTTAAGGCCCAGGTAGACAAAGCCGTGGCTGGGATGATGTAGCTGGGGCTGGTCCTGCTTGGAGCAGGGGTTTGGACTAGATGTGACCTCCTGAGATCCCTTCCAGCCTCATTTGCCATGATAAATATTCTACCTGATATTTAGCTTAGTGTAGTTCTGCTTCTTTCCAGACCCGGAGAAAAACCGTTCATGGTTAAACACTTAGTTTGAGCTCTCTGACTATATAATTTGTCATCACAGATGAAGCAGACACTACCCCAATTGCTCATTCTAGCCTCCAGGCTCCATTTTGGAGTATGTGTTTAACAAATCAATGCAGCACTCAGCTGCCACAAGTAATTGTTTTTCTAACAAACAAGGAGCCGAAGCGTATGATTACCCATTGACAAAGCTATCTGCACCAAGCTGGGGAGTCTTCCACTAACAAGGGCCTCAGACTGGGATGTGGAGAAGAGAGGTAGGCTGACCATATGGAAATCCAGAATGACATCTGGGAAATTTGGGACACTTCTCCCCGCACCCTGCATTTTCACAAGTTGGCAATCAAACTGTGCCCTCTGCCCCTGCATTTCAGGGATGCCCTTTATGATTCCCATCCCAACAGCCGGCCGGGACCATTGTCCAAAAACCGGGACTGCCTGAGTTAAACCCTAAAGAGAGGGCAATGATCACACTGCCATAAGCAAACAGATTGCATGCAAGTCCTGGAGATGCAGCTCTGAAGTCGGCTCGCAGTTGGATGTGTGCAAACCATGAGTCATTCTGCTGAACCGCACTGTTTGCTTCATGGGTGTCATCCCCAGTTTCCTCCAGCACTGGGAAAAGCAAAATCTTGCGCTTGGTGCCTGTGAACGTGGGTGTTTGTGTATAGTTAAGCAGGCATGATAAGTGGGGGAAACACTCCTGAAGGCTGGTTGGTCTAGGAATCCCATCTTGTTCAAAGAAATATTCATTATGAATAGTTGCACGCTGGAGTTGAACGCTACATTGCCTCCAGCGCGGCTTCTGTTTGGGGCTGGAGGAAGGGGCAGGCAAAACCAGCCAATGCAGCAGGAATAACAGCCCTGGTGAGGAAAAAAGACAGTTGCAGGTGTGTGGGAGAGGTTAAAAAGGCATGATGGAGCTGGGCTGGTCTCAGTGGGGGCAGATGGCAGGACAAGGAGCAATGGGCTCAAGCTGCAGCAAGGGAAGTTGAGGTTGGATAGTAGGAAAAACTCAAATGCCACTATAGTAAGGAAAATGCTACCAACCCCAGTCCCAGTCCCATTGCTGGGAGCCCTACCAGCCCCAACCCTGACTTGATCACTGCCACCAACCACTCACCCAAAGAACAGGACCTGCTTTGAGCTTGATAGTGCCCTCAACTTAGCTTGCTGAGCCCTGCTAGGCCCAGCCACAAACATAGGCAAGGTTTAGGGCTGCTGTGCGCTAGAGCTCTGGGCCTTACAAACGTTATGCTTAGCATGCTGGGATCCTATGACCCAGGGCAGGGGGCTGGACTCGATGATCCTCGAGGTCCCTTCCAGCCCTAATGTCTATGACATCTATGAATGATAGATGTCCCACAGACAACGCAATGCGACCGCCTCTGGAGGAACACAGAAGCAGCATGGCCTTGCTGTATTTTCAAGTAGAGGGTTGTACAGTGCGTAGTCCGTGAGCTGGTTCAGGACTGCAAGCAGTCAGCATGTGTCCCCACAGGCTTTTGCCCAGCTGCCACCCCTTTAATTGCTCCAAGGGCCAAGATCTCAGCTGCAGGACAGAGGGCCAAGAGAACCTGTTGCCTGTAAAGAAGCAAGGGGTAAGGGAAATTGTGCTGCTCACATAGTGGAGGGGGTTGTGGAAAGTCTATGTGGCACATGGCTTGGGTACTACGCATCCCAGAGCCTTCAACCGGTGAAGTGGGCAGCCCCCAGGCACTCAGACGATGGACAGCCCTTCTCGAATATAAGATCGCAGGACACCAAGTGAAAGGGGTGCAGATGCCACCTAAGAAAGCAGTGGTGTGCCAACCAAACACCGAGGTGGCAAACACTAGATGCAAACCCCACACGCTTGAAGCAGATGCTATTACATCTCCAAGACATCCATCTTCCCTTCATCTGAACGTCACTTTCTTTAAAGAGTGTTCATAAAGATCTCAGTATAACATCCAGCTCCCTGGGTCTTCAGTGTATTGATCCGCACAACTTCGCTGTGAGGTTCGGAAACTATCGATCGAACTGTTGATCCAACTGTACGCTCCGCTGGCAAATCAAGACATCGGTCAGATAGAGAGATAGCTCTCCTCCAAAAACTAACAAAACAGGCCTCACTGATTAAAGCTTATGGCAGAGGACGAGTTGCAGCCTGGTCGCTGCAGGTAGCTCTGTGGCATCAGATCACTATTCTGGGGCCACTGCTTCCCTTCTCTGCCCCCCTGGGTTTTCCTTGCAGCTCTCTGCAGCAATACTACTCGGGGGCCTATCGTACAACTGAGCAATGCAATCAATCCTTGCAGCAGAGTGGACTGAAGAAACTCTCTCAGGAGCAGAAGAGAATTTCTTCCCTGGATTTTCAAATTGCAAATAGAGCAAGGGAATGCAGACAATTCACTCAATACAAGAAGTCCTAATTGTCTCTAAAGTACGTGCCTCCTTCTGCCAGGAAACCAAGAACGCAAGATACCGCAGAAATTCAAATCAGGAAGGTTGTTTGGCTCCTCTGTAATACTAAAGAGAAATTACTACTAGCAAAGAGAGCCTTAACAAGTGCAAATTTCAGGCTTTATCCCATGAGGCCTAGGCCTAAGGATTTGATCAATTTAGCATAGCAAAGTGTGTGTTAAGTGGGACTTCACTGCAACCTTTTAAAAAAGAGGGGGGGAACTTAGAAAAAATGTGCTAATTTTAACATTTTAAAAGATATAAATAGAATCCAGCAACTGAAAGCTGAAACTATGCACATCTAAATCAGAAGTAAAGCAGAGTAGGAGAGACAAATTAAAACAACTTTCCAGAACTGATAGATTCTCCATCGGTGGAGGTATTGAAATACAGACAGATTTTTGGGGGGGATTTTTAAGCCCGCTGGTTCAAAGGATCCATTTGGGGAGCTCCTGCTGGGTGTGATGAACAGAAGGTCAGACTAGAGAACCGCGATAATCATTTCTGTCCTCAGAGTTTATGGGGAAAAAAAGCCTTTCCAAGTAAAGATCTTTCTTTTGACATCAGGATGCACACGTAGGGCACGCCGATAACTCAGGTGAGCCAGAAACAGGAACTGGGCGAAAGTGGAAGAACTGTTTATTACTTTTCTCTAACTTGGCATGAGATTCCTGCGATTAGGGCCAATGGTATTAGAGATGGCCAAGTGTCCCCTGAGCAGGTAAGCCTGGAAGCAGGCAGCACAGTGGGGATGCTGCCGTCCGCACCGCGTCTGTTTAGGATCCCATCTCTCCTTGCTTCTGTGCTTCACTGAATTATACCCATGCCATTAAACCTTTCAAGCTGTCCCATTTCAGGGACAGCTTTTATACCCCGCAGCTTAAAAGGACCAGCCCGCAAATATAAGGTGGCAAAGCTGCGATCACCTGGGCAATTCATTTTTTAAAGTGAAAGCGTCATCGGTGTGCCTAGATCCCCAGCTGGTATCGGGCACCCAGGTTCCCTTGAAGTCATTGCAACCAATTTCGTCCAGTTGAAAACTGGACCCAAACACATGTTTTCCCATTGTCCAGCAAAGTTAGCAGGTGAGCCACGCATTTCTATAATTAGTCTGAAAGGTGCAATTCAACTTTAGTGCTTGAATGTGAATGATAGATCCACAGCTGGTGGAGGTCACAGTTGATCTATGGATGCTAATTCATAGCATGTGCTCCACACTCCTGAGAAAAGCAGCTCTGCTTGGGTAAGTGAGGCCAGGCAGCATTCGACATAAGACCAGCCCTCACTGACCCTTATCTCACAGCCTTGCGGTCATCCTAGGGTTGCCAGCCCTCCAGGAATTAGATATAAATCTCCAGGATGCTGCTGATCGTCACCCGGGAGATAAATGATAGGGTATTCATTAAAATGACTATTAAATGTCGAATCCAATTTATACAGTAGCCCGTGGGTTTGTAAAATGTAATAGTATTGTGCGTTTGCCTTCCTGATGTAGAGTCATTAATGTCATTATGTCATGTCATGAAACCCCCCTCCGTGATTCAGACAGAGTCGGCAACCGTAGGTCATCCTTCCGGGCTATACTAACACTAAGGGCATCGTTTCATAGCCAAGATAGGCAGGCATAGTCCAGAAACAAGGGAGAAAGGAAGAGGGCAGGATAAATTATTCACCTGGCTCTCTTCATCAGCCCAATTTGAAAAAAAAACCCTAAAATACAGACTTGCTTAGAGCTTCCCAGGCATCTCTGTATGACAGCATGGATGACTCAGAGACCACTGAAGGCATTGCATCACGGGCCAAGTCTTGCAACCCTGGCACGTGATAATCTATAAGACTGAGTCTCACCCACTCTCAACCCAAAGCAAACACGGACATCCAGCGCCCTTTTCTCTCGCTCTGCACAGGTTAACCCCGGGCACCCGCGCTGAGGGCTGAAGGGCAGCGCATGCATGCAGTGGCCGGGCTGTGCTGTAGCGTCCTTTTCATCACAGCGTCAAGCTGACAGAGCGCTTTGATTCCTGGCCTAAGAGCGTAGCAACAGTCTAGGAAGTGCAGCTCTTCAAGCCAGTCAGAGTTTAAAACCAGAGGCTAACAAAAGCCACTTCAAGCCCAGCGAAGTATAGATGGGATTCCCCAGTCCTTGTCAGGACAAAGCTGCTATTTAATTAACAGCAAGGGTCCAGCAGGCAGCAAACCCGCTCATCCCACGCCACCAGCACCCCCTGGTTCTCCACCACCAGCTGCTCAAAGACTTTCTCTCTCAGGCTCCTAACGCTACACGGGCCACTTCCATCTTCCCAGACCACACAAAATAGTCCCCCAAATCCCAACACGGGATGCGATGCAGTTGCCTCCCTCTGCACATAAACCCTGAGCGCAGGACCTCGGGGCCGAGCAGCCCGCTTCCACATCCTCTGTCACTCCCGGAGTATTTTCTGCTAGACTGCTCCCGGCAGAGCCTGCCTCGGTGCACCCCTCGGCATTGTCTCTTCTCTCTGCTGAGCGGATGAACAAACGGGTCCTTCGGCAGCTTTGTTTGACCTTCTCTGGCTCCAGACCAGAGTCGCCTCCTCTCCTCCAAGGTTTGAAGAACTTCATGCCTTTTGCTTCCAGCTCTCGGGTCCGTAAGAAGCCAACAGGCAAATCCCTCTTCTGCTTTCCCACCTGCCCAGCAACTTGGCAAAACCAGCCCTCCAGCTTTATCTCAGGAAGACATCTCAAGATACTTTCCCAGGCAACTTCTTCTTCCTCAAAACACCTACAGGCATCTATTTGATCTTCCTGCCGCTTCTGTTTCTGGTCATGACTCTCAGGTGCTACTCCGTCCCCATCAGGCCCAGCTGGGGCATCCCTACTCCATGCAAGCACAGCTGGGCCTACTTAAAGAGGCCAGTTTTTCTGTGATGGTCACAGGTGTTCTTCTGGGGATGGCTTTCATTCCTGTAGCACCCGAGTCCCTGAAAGTAAGTAGTAGTGTTATCCTCACAAGACCCCTGTGGGTCTGAATCCTTTTTCGTAGATAGGAGACTAAGGGAGATATGGAGTGATGTCTATGGGAAATCTGTGGTGGTAGCTGAGTGAGGCCTCTTGCACCCTCGGCTACTAGGATCTGATTTAATCCATTTGTTATGTGACTGGTGTGCTTTGGGAGGAAGTGCAGCATCATCCTTGCCATTTGCAGTATAATTATTGAATGCATCCTCCCGCTCTCCTCCAGGAGCCTGCCAGTGTATGGCAGCTGGCCATTTGCACTATAAGCACTGCATGCATCCTGTGTCCTCAATTATCTCCAGGAGAATACCCATGGCCAACGTATGGCAGCTGGCCATTTGCACTATAAGCACTGCATGCATCCTGTGTCCTCAATTATCTCCAGGAGAATACCCATGGCCAGTGTATGGCAGCTGGCCATTTGCACTATAAGCACTGCATGCATCCTGTGTCCTCAATTAGCTCCAGGAGAATACCCATGGCCAACGTATGGCAGCTGGCCATTTGCACTATAAGCATTGCATACATCCTGTGTCCTCAATTATCTCCAGGAGAATACCCATGGCCAACGTATGGCAGCTGGCCATTTGCACTATAATAATTGCATGCATCCTCGGTCCTCATTTATTTCCAGGAGAACACCAATACATGGCTTTTGGGGTTCTTGATTGTCCCTGCCATCAGTTTGGATAAACAGAATAGATGTTTATCGCTGTCTCAGGGGGTCAGAGGAGTGTATCCCTGAGTCAAACGCTATGCTGAGGGAGCTGGAGGAAAGACAGGAACAGGAAAACACTGGTCAATCCCTCTGCACAGTTCAAGAATTGCCTGATGTTTCCCTGGGGACTAAGGCATTCAGCAGTGATCTCTGGCACGTCAACTGAGTTTCTTTAGTTGGGCAGAGTTGGACCCGACAGCTGTATAGAGCATGGTGCTGTATCCCTTGCCGATGGTGGGCGAACTGCTGAAAGATGTTGATTAAGGCCCTGCATGTTGGCTGACTTCTCACCCAGCCATGTGGCATGGCATAGGCATTATCCCCATTTGGCTCAAAGGAACTAAGTCAGCAAAAGTATATAAAGCGATATCTTTGGCGGACAAAGTGTATTAAAGATGTCCAACTACCATCTGCCCGTGAAGTTTGCAACCAGACTGCCACAATCTTGTTTTCTCCATTCAGTGCCTCTGAGTTGCTTCCTCTGAAGCTGGCGTGGCAAAGGCCATGCAGTGCGTTACAAAGAAGAAACACACCGTGCTCTCTCCAGACAATTTGGGTGGGATTTTATTTTTATTCTTTATGCATTTAGTTATTTGTTAACCTAAAAACGTCCTGAGACTGAATCTGTGCATTTGCTCGTTGTGAACCAATATCTGTCTCAAGGAAGTAGTTGACTAGATTTCATAGATGTTTAGGGTCAGAAGGGACCTTAGTAGATCATTGAGTCTGACCGCCTGCCCTGGGCAGTAGTTGTAAAACCTAAGGGGAAAATCATGAGAAGGAAGATATTACCTTGACATTAAAGCAGCTGTGTGTATTTTATAGTGGGTGTAGCATTTTGATGGCGTGCCGGCCGTCTTTATGTACAGCAACTTATCGTAGAGAAGCAGGGCTAGAATGACCCTCGAGAGGTCATCTAGTCCAACCCTTGCCTGAGGCAGGATCATCCTTATCCAGGCCATCCTAATGCATAATTTAACGTCTTATTAACACTACCGTCAACCCTGACATGACACGAGGCATCACACCCGAACCTGCCACAGATACAGCGGGGGATCGTGGCAGCCAACATCCTGCTTCTGTAAAGACCGATGCCATGTTGGGGGTCAGGAAGAAATGTTACCCCATGGTCAGACTGGTATCAGACTGGTATTGGTCTGACCCTGAGCAGAAGGACAAGACCCTCTAGCCAGGAGCCTCTGGCTTTACATCCCAGCAGAAACATTGGCACAACCCAGTAAAAACCCTCCGCTTTGGCTATAGCCAAGACCCAATACCTCTCAGTAAGGCTTAAAAAATAGAGAGAGAGAGACAAAAAAAAACCCCTGTCACATGTGGGATACACCTGAAGCTATGCTAATTTACACCAGCCAAAAATATGTATTTGAATCTTTTACTAAACTTTTAGTTGGGGTTATAGAGTCGATTTTTTTTTTTTGCAAGACCACCAATATTTTCTGCTTCTGATCAGAATTGTAGAGTTTAGCTACGATGAGGAAAAAATGTGGCGAAATGGTCCAAATGTAGAGTGAAAACTTTATCCAAAGCAATCTCCCCATCCTTAGGTAACTCCCAAACTCTCCATTCGACTCGGTCATGGGATCAGTGAGGAGCTCTTCGCATTGCAGACTGTTTAAGGATGTCTGGGCAGAAGTTTTAAAAATTAGAAATGGCAGAAAACATAGCAGAGACCTCAATCCTTCCCCGGGAGCGATGACAGATCATATGCCATTCCAACAGGAGGACGTTTCTGTCTCTACTGTCTCGGGATGGATGATGTTTTTGGCTGCCTACAGCTCGTCTCCAAGTGGACATGGAGTCTTTGCTTACAGGGAATGCAATTACTTTGTATTTCACAGTCCTGGAGTCAGGCACAGTGGTGTAAATCTGTCGAGTCTAATACACCAACTTCTCCACTTAGAGGCTCAAATGCAAACAAGACGCTGGATTTCCTTGTTTCCCATCTCCGAGTCAAATCTTTGGCTGACTGCATCCTTCATCTCTCATGACAAAACTGGCCCACAGCCCTCGGAGCTGGTAACTGATATGTCTCATTGTGCAATCTCTTCCCACTGTTGAGCTAACGTCCTTAACATTTTTCAGATTCCTGTGCTGTTTTCTTGTCAGGTTATAAACATTGGTCATATGCTGCTGGGTCTCAGAAGCAGCCATATATTATTTTAAATAACCAGGTTTTTGAATGCTAATGGTGATGGATGAAGGCTCGTAGTCCACAAATTAGCTAAGTGAGTCCCTCTTCCAAGAGAGACTCCAATAAATCTGACATGATCTAACCTTCTTCTTCTTGTGTTTGCATCTTGTTGCTGGCGGGTTCTTCCACAGGAGGAAAATTGCCAGTGATGGACTTTCACTTGATGTCTCTCTTGCCAACTGCTGGGTCTGCCAGCTCTTAGCGGCCTTGCCAAGTTTCAGCTGTGACGAGGAAGCCCGGCAGTCCTCCAAGCTGGGAATGAGTGCATCTGGAATCATAGTCCCCTTTGTGCCTAGACGGCGGTGCTCGGGAGGAGGCTGTTTTTTAGGCAGACGCATTATTACAAGTCACAGGAGAACCTCGGAAGGTCAATCTGACTCATATAAAACACACGAGAATCCAGACTCTGCTCCAAAAGTCTCCGAGCTGCCAAGAAGAAAGGTCGATGTCAGGATTTCTGATTCCTGTGCCGCTATCATTTTGTTTTTTATCAATCTTGGGGCATGGTATTTTTGAGGAAAGCCCTCAGGACCCCTAAGATTCAAACCTAGACCTTCTGCACCCACAGGCAGAAGCCTAGACTACAGACCATGCCAAATATCAGCCCCAGCTTAGTCTGGGCCCTACTTCGAGGTTTCCAAAGGGGGAACCAGGTGACCTGGGTAATACAATAAGAACCAGAAGCCCCTGAAAGGATGGCTATGAAACCAAACCACTTCCTGCAGGGTCTTGTTCTAGGCCTTTTCTTGGAGACCTCAGTGAAGTTTGAGTCAACCCCTGGTTGAGGTTGACTTGACTCTGTCTTAGAGCATGGGAATGGACTAGATCAATGGCGCTCAACCTAAGGCCTGCAGCCAGAAGCAGCCCATAAAGCCCATATAAATGGCCCTTCACCGGCATGAACTCACCAATGAGCTCTAGCAATATATATATACACATATATATATATATGTGTGTGTGTGTGTATATATATATATTTATTATATAGCATATATATATATATGCAGTCCTTAGCCCATTTTGATTTTAAAGTTCAGTTGAACACCACTCGATGGATGACTCCCTGAGGTCTGTGCCATCCCGCTCTTCAGTGTCTGTGCTTTAAGTACCTTGCAAGTCTGAGTGCCCATCCATCTGAATTGCAGCTTCATCTGCCATTGTTTCTGGCCTCTCTATGGCTGATTTTCAGTGCTGTTGGAAAGATGCCCCTCTCCTTTCTTCTTGGGCTGGATTCTGTTACTCTTATTTGGATGGAGTAGTACCAACTGAAAACCATAGTTAGCGTTCCTATCACAATAGGGACCTCGTTGAGCTAGATCTTGCATATAGCCAGCATTAGAGATGCTCCTTGCTCTAGAGAACTACTAGTTTAAATAGACAAAGTGGAAACAGAGACACGAGATGCTATTAAGCTTCCCTAGGAGCAGAAGCAAATGAGACTAATACACAGCTCTCCCAAGCCATAGACCAGTGCCATACCCATGGACCCACTCTGCCTTACTTTAAGCCACTGGTGGAATAAGGTGCTCCTCAAAATCAGTATGGCTGGAAGCACATGGCCCTGTAAGAAACACGTGTCCTTTGACTTGTATTCTGGATTATACAGGGAGGAAATGAATGAATTATGCCTGGGCCTTCACTGAGAATTTCACATATTTTTTATAGACATCTAAGTTAAATTCCTCCTTTGTTTCAGCATTCCAGCTTCAGAATGAGACAGTAATAAATAAGTAATGCTTTCCCCCCACCCCACCCCCTCTCTCTCTCCAAAAAAGCACCCACAATTAAAAGAACTAAGACCAGTTAAAGACTCAAATGCAATGCAGGGGGTAGGAAGGACCTAAGTAAACTTCAGCAAAATGATTTGATTTAATTGGCAACAATTGCGAAGACAAATGCCTGGAGGTTTTGCTGGTGTTTTTGGAGCTGCTTCTATAATACTAAGTCAAATTGTCATTAACCAGCAGTTGGCTGCTACTGCTGTTTCCTGTCATCCAAGCTTATGAGTGATTTTGCTGTAACATTAAAGCAAAAGGGAGTCTTTTCTAAGTGCTTCCTTAGTGGGAATTAGAACAGGGTTGTGGTTAAATCAGCTGCAGTTAGATGGCATTTAAGAGGATACTGTGCATGAGAAGATATTGGCAAGTGCTGAAAAATCAAAGCAGACTATGATGTAGTTTAACAGTGGGGCCCTGTTTTCTTCTAGCTACACAGGAGTAAAGTGTTGCAAGCAGGATGCCAGAAGTGCTTGGTCTGCCTGTTGCTAGAGCAAAAGAAAGAAGTGGGCAAAGATGTGCAGACACCACTCCTATGTACTGCGTGTGTCTACATGAGACGCTTTACTGTGCAGTCAACATCTGCGTCTACACATGCACATGCCTACTATGTAGTCAAGCTTGTTAATCATGAGTAAATTGGCTACCTGCAAATGCAAGTAGCAAATTTACTTGCAATTAGTAACTGCACAGTAGCACTTGTGTAGATGCCTAACTGGGAGCAAATTTGCTCCTGGTCAGCCAGCCACCATGGGGTGGGAGATTGCCCCTTGGAGCTGCCTGCTGCTGGGGTGGGCTCCCATGTGGGGACTATGTCCCTCCTCCTGGCACCAGGAATGGGGGCTGGGAGATCTTTATCTCCCAGCCATGGCTTTGTGGCCCTGGGAGATAAGGATTTCTCAGCTCCAGTGTCATGGTCACAGACCTGGCTCTGGGAGCCTGTTCCCTGCCCAGCTCCATGATGGGGCACCCCCCACCCCACAATCACAGAGCAGGCACTGGGGGCTGTCCCGGTGGGGGGAAGGTTTGAGCCTTCTGCCCTGACTGGGTAATCAAAGTGCGGAGCTCACTGAAAATTATTTCCATACCTGAGTTAATGTTCACACAAGTTGAGCTTTCCACCCCGAATGAATGTTTTTAGCCAGAGTTAAAACAAGTCTACAGGGCTGTGCAATAGGAACTATATGAAGACGAGCGGACAACCAACAGCAGGATTTCAGAAGAAAGGAGAGCTTCATTAGTGGAACATTAAGACCATTAAAAAGGAAAGAGGGTCATTAACATGCTGAATAAAGAGTTTAGAAGTAATCAGGTAGACTATAATGAGCCATGATGTGATTTGACCTCTTCTTCTCTGCCCCCCCTGGATCCATTGCTGGGGACAGAGGCCTTTGGAAATCAATAGTGGATGAAGAGTACTGTCGAGCCAACACCAAGAAAGGGCAGGCTCACCAGCTTGTCAGGTGCCAGAGCAACTCTCAACCTCATTAGACTCATTAGAGTGGCTCTCAACCTCATTAGATTCAAGGCACTCCTCAAAAATATGCCGGTTCCTAGCTCTCACTTGGTTTTTGGATTACAGAAAAATGCTAGGACCACTCTATTGCAAAGAACTCAACAAGCCCGCAACAGGACAGAATGGTTGTGAAACTTTGGATTTGTATTAGGAATCTCTGGGCTTATCTCATTAATCCTAGTTTGGTGTTTGCACACCCAATGATACTCATAATACCCCACCACCCTGGTTGAGAAGCATTGCTCTAGAAATTTATTCCTGGTGATGATCTTATAGAATCATCAAAATCAGAGACCCATAGAAATTTAAGGTTGGAAGGGATCTCTGGAGGTCACACCTAGTCCAATCCCCTGCTCAAAGCAGGACCAGCTCCACCTACATCATCCTAGACAGGATTTTGTCTAGCTAGGTCTTAAAAACCTCCAAGGATGGAGATGTCACCACCTCTCTGGGTAACCTATTCAGTGCTTTACTACCCTTCTAGTGAGAAAGTTTTTCTTAATATCCAGCCTAAACTTCCCTTGGACACAGTACTTGGACACAGTACTCCAGCTGTGGTCTAACTAGTCCAGAATAGATGGAGAAAATCACTGCTCCTGATCTAGCAATGCTCCAATTAATGCAGCCCAAGCAGTTGTAATACCGGCCTGGGATGCCGGTAGCCTTCTTGGCATCCAGGGCACACAGCTGGCTCTGTCCATCTTCTTGTCTGCTGTCACCCCCGAGTCCTTTTCCGCAGAGCTGCTGCC
>JAGPOW010000261.1:257461731-257480215 GCA_030014935.1 Caiman crocodilus | reverse complement strand
GAACCGGCTTCCTAGGGAAGTGGTTCTTGCTCCTACCTTGGGCGTCTTTAAGAGTAGATTGGATAGGTACTTGGCTGGGGTCCTGTGACCCTGGCACTCCTTCCTGCCATTGGCAGGGGGTCAGACTAGATGGCCTGCTCTAGGACCCTTCTGACCCTAGATACTATGGTACTATCATAGTATGAAAAACATCAGAAGGAAGTTGTGGAATCACCTTCATTGGGGGCGAGCGTGTTCAAGTAGGGGCTAGAGGGGACATCTGTCCAGCACGGGTTAGGGACAGCACATCCTGCATCAGTGCAGGAGCATGGATTGGAGACCCGTGGAAGGCCCTTTCAACCCAAGCATCCTATAACAAAAGTCCAAAAAAAGACAAGAAAGGGAGGTGGAGTGGCAAAGGAGGCAACAAGCTAATAAGACTCAGCTTTACAAAGTGGTGACTCAGGGGATAAGATCCAGTCCCACGTTTCTTATGAGTTTCAGACAGATTGGGGTAGCGTGATGACTGAGCGAGCACCCAGGATCCAGTATATTTGCATATCCACACCCTCAGTATGATGTCATCAGCCTAGGCCGCACCCTACATGATACCCTAGTTGGCCATAAAAGGCTTGGGCACAAGCCTGGTTCAGTGCTTCTATTCCACCCTTGAGTGGTCCTGCTAGGACTATCTGGACCACCCGGCTCCTGCCTAGCCTTGCCTCCAGTCGCTGCCTGCCACTGCCTTCTCCAGACCCAACCCCTTGCCCAGCATCATCCAGCTCCTTGGTTTTGGTGTAGACTAGCAATTCCTGACCTTCTCCAGATTTTGGCTTCAGTGATGATTCATTTTATGTTAACTGTTGCTCTGGACTGCCTATGCCCAGTCCCTAACAGGGGACAAAACCTCTTAGCTCATGGAGCTGCACATCAAAAGCCACTATATTTTACCCCTAAGTTTACAGATAGGCTCTGTTTAGGTCAAAGCATTTCATTCTCCAGAGACTATCGCATGCCACAGGCAGACTGGGAGAGGCCAAGAGGGCAGTAATGCCAAAGCCTCTATGGGCCGGGTCTTATTGAACCCACTTTGCTTGCTCTGTTGAACCAGGTCATCACTCCAGGTGCTGCAGACAGCTGTATACAATCCCTTAGGATAAAAAGAAGCAGATGGAGCACGAAAGCTTGACTTGACTTCCCCCTCAGCTGCTTTTGCATGATCCTTAAAGGCAGGGCTATGGTCTACAGACCAGGTGGTGAAATGCTTTCTAGGAGTCTTGATTGCAGCCTGGTCTCCATGCCCCCCGACCCCGTCCCTCACACAGCTCCTCGGTGAGCAGTTTGCACCGGTCGAGGGGACACTGCTGGTCTTTATGCCTTCCTTTCCCCTTCTACCATTTCTTCCCCTTGCCTACACCTCTGTCTTGGTGTTTGAACTATGTCCATATGGGTGCTTCCCAATGCCAAAGCCAAGCCAGTATAATTTGAGTCTCCTCAGTATCGGGATTGCTTCAAGCATCCAATGGCATAAGGAGGAGAGCCAAACTCTCCCTTTCTTCCAACTAACATCTCATCCCAAGTCTTCCAGGCTGCTTCTTCTCACCTCCCTGACTGGCAGCTTCTCTCCCTCTCTAAACTCCCCCCCTGTTTCTCACACTTCCCTCGTGCGGGTCTGCTAACAGCAGTCGGATGCCCAGCACTGTTAGTCCTGGCAGCTCTCCTGGGGCATGCAACCCTCTCCTGCTTCCCCACCCCACCACCCCCCGGGAAGGTGACACATCTATGTCTCTATTTTGTTTCTATCAAAAGTGAAGCAGCGACCCATGCAGTACGAGAGGATGCAGAAATCATTTCAAAGCGTTCTCTGTCTTCTATTTATAAACGAGCCAGGTTTTTTGGGGGGGAGAAAAAGAAGAAAAAGAAAATGTGTCTTATTTGTGTAGATTTGCTGTTCTGGAACATTTGGGTGTAGTTTGCAAACCGCTTGCAACCGGCTGATGGAGCCTCTTGTGGCTTCAACATAAAGGAGAGGCGAGCTATATTAAAAGTCGAGTCATGATACATTTTCTGTTGCCCTTGGCCAGGCGCCTTGGATGGGGGAGCCGTTTGGTTGCGGCGCCAGGAGGAAATCTCGCCCAGATGACAGTCTGACTTCCAGCACCTAAGAGGAGAAAAAAAACAAAAGACAACCCATGCTGAATTTGTGCATGCATGAGATGTTGGGGTTTTTTTTTCTTTAAGGACTTTACAAGCTCTGGGACCTTAACGCTACGCCCCGTTCTGGAGGTGTGCACAAAAATTTTTTTCCCCTTTCTTCACCTGAAGTGACCTGAGGAAAACCATCCCTGTGATGTTATTTATCTCTTTCTGTTCCCACCAGATTCACAGAGTAGCTTTCAGTGAGACTGGGATGCCAATGTTTTCAGCTGTGTTGAATTCCTGGATTTGGAGACGCTTGGTAGGCATAACATCCCAGTATCTGTCCAGCTCATCAGACAGACAAGTATTTCCTCTCCTCTATCGAATGGCAACCTCATTTAAGTCTAAGTTGAGCCTCTTAGTATATGGGCAGCAGCTCAAAATTTAAAGCCACATCTCACTATCCCTGAGAAATAACATCTTGCTCAGGGAACAGGCACATGTACAGTGTAAGATGCAATTTTCTGGGAATAAAGGCAAGAATTTTTTTATTATTAGTATTATTATTATCTTTTTCTGATGGTACATAAAAACACCTTTCTGTATGGGGATTCCCATGCATTAGGTAGTGTGCAACCATGTAGAAAGGTATTATTCTTGCATTGAAAGTGTAGTAATTGAATAGCTCAATTTTTGGAAAGACTTGCAAGAATAAAACTGGTCAGGAATTTTCCACTGAGATGCTTTTCCTGTGGAAAATTCAGATTCCCCACAATCACAATTTTCTGATGGAAAAACTCTCCAATTTCCAGCAAAATTTTCCTTTCAGGAAAAAAGGAAACATTTCCATTGGAGCTGTACAGGCTGGACCAGAGTATGTCCTTTTGTTTTAACCTCAAGTCAGGTCAAGAAAACATTCAACTTCATTTTCTTATTAGCCAGCTGTCTCAGGGGAGGGAGAGTTGCAATGCTTCTAGTTTGACCTACCAGGAGGAGTATATCTTGAATAACTGAGCGCAAATTTCTCTCCAGCCAAGCTCAGTATGGTGCACCATGGGAGATATAATCTGTTCAGGGAACTAGGACTTGAAGGGCAGAGCTGCCTTTCAAACAAGGATTGCTGCCAGCAGTGGGTATGCTGTCAGTGCTGGATAATGCCATCCTTGCAGAGTATCATCTACTTGTATAGGCCTCCCAAAAGGATGATGCCCCTAATAACCAAAGAAACAAAGCAGGAACTCAGGCTGTGCAGGACCTTTTAGTATGAACCATAATAATGACAACAGCAATATCAACGGTGATTTAGCACCATAGGCCCTGGAGGTCCATGGCCTCATCATCATAGCTGTATCAGTGCGGAAGCTCTCTGCTCCTGGGAAAGGGACATTATAGATGCTTTCTCCCCAGGGCAAGGTGGGGAAATCACAGGCAATTATGTTCTGCTGGACTTCAAATAGATAATCAAGTCCTTTGCAAGAAAGCAGACTGTGACTGCAGAATGGAAAGGTTCATAAGGTCTTGATAATGCAATGACCCCTTTGCCTGGTTCCTTCAAATGCTTGAACCAAGGAACTTGAGCACTACAAAAATGATCCCGTGCTCTTGGCAGCTTTGGCCCAACTTCTATTCATGGGCATAAGATGACTGGCTCAGATTAGGAGTCTCATCCCCAATATTAGCTTGGCACCAGCAGCTTCAGTGGAAGCTGCAAGACACCCTGAAGGAGGTTATTCCAGGACTAACCTGCCTTCCATCGTCTGATGTTGGCTTTAGCCCTGAAGTATCTAGCATAGCACTAGTATGTGTCACAACAACAGATGCCTTAACCTCTAGATGTTCAAATCGGATGAGGTCCAACCCACTCTTGCTTGTTTCTGACCATTCGTGGTCTCTTTTCACAGAAATTTAGCTTATGAGGTAGTTTCCAAAGACCTTTGCTGTGGGGAGGAGCGAGCATTTCAGAAATATTGACTCGAGTTTGGAAAGAAAATCTGTTCATCAAAATGCACCTTGCCTGCTGAGCTCCGCACACCTGGGCAAATGTCACATCCAGAGATATCTATTTTGGGGGTGGCATGAAGCTGTTAAGTGTTCTACATGGTCCAGTGAACATGTATTGTAGGCGTAATTGCTACCGGCACCCTAAATGTTGCCACAGTCATGCATCGCAGGCCAATTTCAAGTCAAGGGACTGTATCTTTGTGCCCGGATTAGGACACGGATTAATTATACATGGGAAGAAACCTGTGCAGCCCTCCTAGCTTGCAAACTTACAGGATCCTGCACTCTGAACAGGTGCCAAAGAGGAAGACAAGAACAAATTGTTCCTCCTACCCAAAACCGGCACAGCATGTTCCACATAGCTGCTGGGCCAAGCCATGGTAGAGTGCCAGGTGTTGTGACTGCCGATGTTAAAGCACGTGCTCCTCAACAGAGTGAATAATATTCACGTTGTCTGCAAGCACACGATCATAATGATAGGGTCAGTTGCAAATGATCATGAGAGAATCTGGTCCTCGATGGGTTGGTTTCATAGAGATTTGTCCCCCTGCCTCCTATCGCCCACCCCCCTTTCTAGATCGAGGTTCTAGGTTAGTTTGCTGGCAGAGATTTCATCCCAAGTTTCATGATACCTGATTTTTCTCTTAAAGACCCAGCTGCTGAACTCAAGAGACATGAAACTCAGCTTCAGATGACACCCAAAAGGAAGCCGCTAGTCCGTGTGGTTGGAGAGAAGATCTGGGAAGCATGAAATGAGTGCACTCTCAGGCCTTAAATAGCGGAGGTCTAAAGGTGGGGGGGAAGTGGTTTTTTTCTTTTAATCTTACGATCTTTTAAAGAAAATCTCATTATTTGTGGAGTGGCAAGGCATACATTTTAAGCCATTGGGCTTGAAGATCCAAGAAATGAAAAATGTGTTATTCTTATTAAAATTTAAAGTTGACAAAACAGTGCTGTCTAGCTGGGTGTTTTATTAGTCATTTGTTAATTAATAAATTCATCAACGGTTTTCTGTTTTGTAGTGGCATCTCCAGGATCTCTCCGACAAACACAGAAGGACAACCCGGGCTGCCAGCCTGGGATGTGTGAGATGCAAGTTCACATCCCATTCTGGACCAGGATGCCTAGATTATTTCAGGTAAGTCTTTCTGTGCCTCCAGTCCTCCACCAGTAAGAGACAACGAGACCCCTCCCATGTGCCTTAAAGATGGCCGGGTGCCACTGTGCAGGTCCTCAGCGAGTGTTAGGCAACGAAGCACCTTTGAGAACCCGGGTCTTGGGGATCGTGGTGATGGAGAGATGGATCTTGGCTGCTATGTGATGGCACAGGACAAACACAGAGCAAAAGACACGCTCTGTTGTGACCTATGTGCAGATGAAAGGTGGGAAGGGAAAAAAAGATGATATTAAGGACTCAGGACTAGCAGGCACCACTCATACCTTCTGTCCAGTACTGTGTGTCCACTTATCTAGGCCTGGGAGAAATGTTCCTTCCTGACCCCAGTCTTGCAGCTGAAGAGCAAGACCCTCCATCCAGGTACTGGAGAGGTTACTAAGTAGCAGTAGGAGTATCCTCATCAACACTCCCACCTTTTGCTGGGAGCCAAAGGCCAATGGGTCATTGATATCATACATTTCCAGAAATCTAACCCAAGTTTCTTGATACTATGTGAGTCCACACTTCATTTTTGGAGAAAGCCTACATGTCAGATGTACCAAAAAAGTTAAATAAAATGACATATTAGCATGTGTTTCTTTGTTTATGGCCATGTTGTAGTCAGTTCCAAACCCACATCTCCCTGAATGCATCAGGGCAGCTGCATTCTGCTCCAGTGGATGGCTGGCTCGCAAGACCGACTGGAATGACTTCATTTTGGGTTTTGCTTTGCTGCTGTAACATCAGCAGCACTTTGTTTCTTCTAAACAAATGACCCGAGGAGCAGCCGGTTAAACCCACGGAGAGGCTACCGTATATGCTTATGTCCTGGACTAATTCAGAGCCCCTCCTATGCTGTCTGATCAGAGACAGCCCTTTTGAACAGTCACATGGAGACCCGTGGAGGCCAGTATGGGTGGTGTGTAGGTACAACGATCCATACACATGGATTAAATTAGATGAGTGAATCAAGCATTGCATGCATGTGCCAGCTGGAGCGTCAAGACCAAGATTTTTCATAGCAACTAAATTCTTTTGGAGGTGCTTAATTTGAGAAGTCTTTAAGTGGAGTCTTGGTTTACATCAAGTGCTTTGAAAAATCCAGCCCCGGACAGGAATCTCCCACAATAACTGAAAAACTCGGTCATCAGCCACTTTGCAAAACCACAACCTTCATCTTAGATTGTGCTTAGTGCTCACTCATCATGGTCATTTGAACACAGCATGAATAACTAGAAACAGGGTAGCACTGCAGTGGATCAGCAAATGCAGAGAATAAGTGTCCAGTGCCTAGCTACTATAGTACAGGTCTCCCTCGCTTTCTGCGGGTTCTGTATGTGCAAATTCGCTCTTATGCAATGACCCTTTTAATACTAAAAATGTGTTATTTGTAGGGCAAATTCACTTTTATGCAATCGGTGTGCTGGAAGCCCGCAGTCAGCTGCTTTGTGTGGTGCATTGTGGGAGTGACACACACCAAGATACAGTCTCGTGTGGATCTGTGCTCCTCGCTCGTTGTCTGTGACACGTGTTTCTGTAGTTGCCATCCTCATTTTGGCTTCTAAGCATCTTGCTAACTTATCTCCTACCCCTCTCTGCTGTTGGTAAGTCCCAAAATTGTCTTGTAAAAGTGGTAGAAGTGGGTCTGGGGGTCAGTACAGTCAAGGTCTTGGAATATATCCCTATTTGTTACATTGGGAAGTGGGTTTCCTTTGTGCAAATTCGAGTTATGCGCGCTTTCCAGGAACGCATGTACAGCATAAAGGGAGGGAAACCTGTAACGTCTTGTTCCTTTGAAGTTAAGAATTCTCCTTTGGTTTCAAGTCATCTCTCCCTTGTCCCCTGAAAGCTAAAGAGATGAATCACAGACAATTAGGGTTGGCAGAGAGCTCGGGAGGTCACATCTAGTTCAACCCCATGCTCCAAGCAGTACCAGCCCCAACTACATGATCCCAGCCAAGGATTTGTCTTGCTGGGTCTTAAAAGCCTCCAAGGATGGAGATTTTATCACCTCTCTGGGGAACCTATTCCAGTGCATCATCATCATCCTCCTCATGTAAGAGATTTTTTCTAATATCTAACCTAAACCTTCTTTGCTGCAACTGGAGACCATTGCTTCTTGTTCTGTCATCTGCCCCTGCTGAGAGCACTGAAGCACCAGGTGATTTAATTCTTTTCCCTTCATTATATATGACTGTTTTTGATGCATGCGAGTATGGGTGACATGAATGTAGGATCAGTAGGGAGCTCTTGATAAACCACCCCCGTACTGCTGCAGGTACTGCATTGTATAATCCCTTGCATAAAGGGATCATTAAAGTAGCAAGGTATGTATCCCCCCCCACTACTTCCGTGGGAAGTCTGGGCTAGAGCCACCGTTCCTCTTCTGGTTGGAAAGCAATGAGTCCTATGCGCATGACTCCAGCAGTCATTCAGTGGCCATGCTCTTTCCATGACATCCTCTCAGAAGTTGTCTTATGGACAAGCTTCTGCCATAACAAGGCAAGTATTTTTAGCAATTGAACTAAAGACACTATTGACTATATATGCACTTAATATACACCGCTGATACCTCAGACTCTATCTCCCCTATTAAGAGAGCTTGAAGATCCTGCAGTGAGTGTCAGGCTTTTAGCTATGACTCAGAAGATCGCTTCAAAAAAAAAGCACCTTCAACCCTACAAAGCATCTCTCCTGCTGCAGCTAAATTTCCTTCTGTGTTTCTTACCCCTCGGAGTGAAACACAGAACACGCCTTAAGGTTGCAAGAAGTCGTTCTCTCTCTACCTTACCCCACAAGGAGAAGGGTTGTGTGTTTCAAAGATATGGGCTATGACCAAGATCATCAAAGATACTGAGGTACCTAACCCCTAAGTCAAAACCCCGGTGGTGGCCTTAGAGAAGAGCAAACTGGGTGACCACCCAGGGCCCCACACTTTAGGGGAGCCCCAAAACTTTGCAACAAATGTTCAAATTGCTTATAGGTGCTCAAAATTAAGCCTTGAAGGAGCCCCAAATGACTCTCTTGCCCAGGGTCCCAGCAACCCTAAGGCCACCACTGAAAAATACATAGGTGGTACTTTGTACTACCCAAAATAATTCTTCATCCTCCTTGTTTCCACTTGGGGTTCAACCCTCTTCCAAGGTAAATTGGAGCAACTCCACTGACTTCAACACAACTGTGTTGATTTTCCCCAGCTTGGCATCTGCCCTTCAAGCTCAAACACTTGTTATCAGGCTACAAAAACTCCTTCATTCAAGCCAAGTTACAAATGCTTTGCTCATTTAATGTTTCTCCAGAGTTCAAGCTCTCCACACTCCTTTTGCTGCTGTTCTCCAAACCTTTTCCAATTTCTCACCCATTCTCTGAACTGAATGTGACTTTCTAGGTGTGGTTCAACAAGAGCTATCCAGAGATGATCCATGATCTTTCATCACTGTAACATGAAGCCCTATCACATCCAGTCCAAGATGGCCTGAATAAATCTTGCAATTAAATTTATCCAACAGGGAAATTAAAAAAAAAATCTATTTGGTAGGTTTGGGCTCTGGCAGGGGTGACGAATGCCAGACCAAGGAGAACAATGCATGCTGGCGCGGTGTCCAACACAATGGTAATTTGATTCACATGCTCTGGGACTTGCCCTTGGGCAAGGGAATGCCAGGAAGCAGCGGTAGAACAGAACAAGTTCTTGGAAATGACACGTAAATGATTCCCAATTGTGGTGATGAGAGAAGTTAAATGAACTGCATGGCATAGAAAGCCATCACAGGGAGTGGTAAATGGTGTTGAGTTTAATGGTAGTGAAAGGAAAGTTGCCAGTTCCTTAGAGATGGAAGCTATGTGGGGATTTTTTTCAGTGATAGATTGATGCAGAGGGAAGGAAAGTTAGAAAACAGGGAGAAAGTAGAGTCCATCTTAAAGGGAAATAGTCTGCCGCGTCTTAATTTTACCAAGACATGCCGTGTAAGATAAATCATGGGCTAAAACAAATGTAAATTCATGAATCCTCCCATTACGGCTCAGTTATAAGGTTAAAGTGGCATAAAAGGGACCTTAAGAAAAACAACAATCACAGTGAGTACCTAACACTTTTATAGTACTTTTTATCAATAAATCTTGAAGGAGGCCAATGTTATCAACAGGGATCCTAGGTTTCTCTGATTTTAAAAAATCCCCAATTTTCAGTTAAAAAAACCCCCAACCCCACATTTTTTCATGATTAAAATGAAACACAACTCTATCTATATCTATATCTATGTCTCAGTGAAGTTTCATTTTAACCATGGAAAGATGAAGATTTGGGGTGGGTTTGGCTTTTTTGTAAAGCAAAAATTGGTGATTTTTTTTTTAAATCAGAGAAATACAGGATCCCTGGTTATCAATAACATTTTATAAATGAGACATCTGAAGCATGGGGAAGTGAAGTGACTTGGTGAACATCACCCAGAAGGCCAATCACCTGCAGGAAATAGCAACCAGGTGCCCAAGTTTCCATCCGGTGCACTCTGTGCTATTCACTTGTGTCAAGTAAAAGCAGGCTCCGGGTCTTCGAGGGAATATCTTAGGGACAGGACTGACCCAATCACATATATTAACTTTTATAAGAACTGGAATTTAAATGGGGAGGGGTATGCAGATGGTCCTTCTCTTACTTCCACTCAGAAACCAAGCCCTGCCCATTGGAAATGCCAGCATGAGAAGCCGTTCTCAATACATTGTGCGAATGTTTGCTATGCAGTCACACGTGCTTTGTTGTGTTCTTTGGCTTCTCCTCAGCAGGGTTTGTGTGGACCCACAGCTCTTCAGAGACCAAGACAGGCATGAAGGACGCAACTGGAGCCCTGAGAGGAACAATGAAGAAGCTACACTTGCCTTCTCAGAGGAAAAACTTCTAAAAAGAAGGGGAAAAAAAATCATAAAAATAAATTCTTTCTCTGAGGTTTGCCATTGAACAATGTAATTGTGCCACTGGCCCAGACTCTGGCAGGAATTTATGACATAAGTCTCTTTTTAATCAGAATTTGCATTTTTGATTTCTCCAGTGTGTGATTCAGCAAAGCCCAGCCTACAGGATGAAGTGTATGGAAAGTCCTAGACATGGCAGCTCTGATCCATGTAGTCCATCACTTGAGCAAGAATGATTCCCCAGAGAAGTCACTCCCCTGCACTGGAGTGAATGCTTTGAAAAGACTGCTTTTATTCGTTCCTGGTACACCCACCATTTTGAATGAGAAGAGCAAGTAGGAGTCAGAATCCAGCCTAACGCTCTCTGGGGTTGAGAGATTAGGCAGCTCGACGCCTAAATTGCACGAGAGGCCTGACACTTGGCGTATATCCCAGCAGACAGAGTACTTCCCCAGGAAGTCAGAGATCCAGGTTCTAGGTCCTCTTCAACCTGTGGGGTTTAAACCTACCTGTCCCACTTCCCAGGCAAGTGCACTAACCACCAACCTATGGACTGAGCTAGGTTGAGGGACCCCTTCACCCTTCCTCTTGAAGCTGGTTCCTCAGGCAGCCAAAAGGGGTGAGAAGGAGAGCAAGGCAGAGCCTGGCTCCATCGCATAGCTATGAGAACGCTTTTCTGGAAGAAACTGTGGATTATGGCCTTGGGAGTGCTTCTGCTTCTGCCCCCAGGAGTGATTTTTCAAGGCACTCAACTGCCATGAACTTCCAACATGCTTTGCACTCCCAAGTCCTTTAGGCCTTTGAAGACTTTCCCTTATGTCTTGCAGACGCAGGTAGACGATTGTTCCCTGGGTTCTGATTTAGTGTTCATTCCTGATACATGGGTTCAGAGAATGGACCATCTCTCACAAATATTTGGAAGCCAGCTAATACATAGCTAAGCTGTCCTCCATGGAGGACAGAACAAGGAGCAATGGTCTACAGTTGCAGCAAGGGAATTTTAGGTTCGATATTAGGGAAAACCTTCTCACTAGGAGGGTGGTAAAGCACTGGAATGGGTTACCTAGAGAGATGGTGGACTCTCCATGCTTGGAGGTTTTTAAGACCTGGCTAGACCAGCCCCAGCTCCTGCTTGGAGAAGGGGGTTGGCCTCGATGTGACCTCCGGAGGTCCCTTCCCACCCTAATTTTCTTTGATTCTATAAGGGATGCAAATAACAAATATGTAATCATTGGCATCATCATTTTGTACAATGCAAGTATGTTCTTCTCAGGTTGAGTCCTGAAATCTGTTTTCTCTCGGTGACTTTTGCATGTTTAATATTCAACTCTGGTTGAAATAAATACATGTTCTTACATTTCCATCAGCCATTCATGAGATGACTTTCATGTTGTGGAGGAACATGGGTCATTTTTTGGCACACACCAGATTGTACTGTGTAACAAGCATTTTACATTGGACTGTCGATGGCACACATGAAAAAGTGCTTAAGCTGATGCAGTCAGCTACCCTAGGAAATTGCTTTGTACGTATACTTTCCTAGCTGAGGAAAATTTCAAGTGCTTACTAAAAGCATCTGAAGGAGCCACTGAGTGATATTTTCTAATGTAATTGTATTACCCTCGTTGTTGTAACACAAAGCAATCAAAGGGTCTTGAGTGACTGAAAGAGATTAGCTTGTTTTGCCTACCAAATGAAGGGCAAAAAAGATAGGATTGCTCTCGATATATGTATCAAGAGGAAAAAGAGTTGTTTGGTCTCGAGACCACATTGGTTCAAGAACAGTTGGGTATAAAGCAGCTATAATTAAGTTCAGGCTAGAAGTGAGAAGAGAGTGCCTCATAATCAGAGAAATGATGTTCTGGACAACAGGAAGTGAGGCAAGAAAACAAACAGTTTTTAAAACTAAGCTTGGTCAGTTCAAGAATAGGATTGCATGATTCCTTACACTAGTCAGTGGACTGGGCTTCATCACCAGTCGGCTCCTTCCACGCACTACGCAACTCGTTCATCATCCCAACACCTTAGGATTGTTATCATCCACCTTTACAAAGGAGAAGCTGAGTCACAGAAGGATGAAAGCCCTGCTTGCCAAAGAGGTTGAGACACCTAAGTCCCTGCAGCCCTGTCTAGATGGCTTTCACGGCATTCGCACAAGGGTGCATCTGTTCCCGGTCCCCACGTGCCAAACAGAAGTGAGGCAGTGAGACCATCCCTTACCACCAGTCTCAGGATCTGGCACTGGTGCACTTGTGGGAATGGGGGAAGGCCAGGGCACCTCTACTGCCTTATTTCTGGGTTTGGTCCATGCAGAGAAGACCTGAAGATGTAGCACAGACATGTCCATGGTCGGGTAGAGTCTTTTCTTTTCTTGGGTCAAGCAGAAACTTGAACTCAGCTCCTTTCTCTTCCAGGCAAGGCCAACCACCCTCTCCCCAAGTTTCTTCTCCAATTTACCATTGTAAGGAATATCCTTACACCCATCCTGCCTATAGACTGATCAATTTGCAAGCTGTCCAAATCACAAGCTGTCCATTTTGTGCAGTAGTTACTTGTCCACTAGGGGCTGGGTTATAAAACATGGTTATAGGGAGGAGGACATTTTAAGACTTTTATTGTCCTGGATTGAAAGCACAAGCAATTCCAAGTCTTCACCTGAGACACGTGGCAAAGCAAAGGAAGGGGTTTGTCTTTGGAGATCTGTTTTATAATGAGCAGTCTTCCAGCCAAGTATAATTTGCAAGGTCCATTAACAACTTAATAATTGGGACACAATAGATTGAATGGCTCATCCTTTAGAGAATCTAGTAGTGAGGAAAGCCTAGCCCTGAATAATTGCCAAGCAGAACCAATTACCCTCTCTTCCAGTTGATTTCCTTGGGCCAGTTCCCTAAGCAGCTGCCACCAGATGCCAATGCTTTGGCTTTCAAGTCATTATTCAGTTGCTAACAGTAGACGAGAGACACATTAGCCCTTTCTACACAGTAAAACTACTGTCCCTGGCAGCTGTACTCTCAGGCATGTTATACTGCTCCTGATGGGAGTGCTGCTTAAATGGAGAGCAGGATAATCACATCTAAACGGCTCTTGAGAGGGGCTCATCCATGCTGCTGAGTGATAGTGTCAATTATCCTGCCACGCACTGGTGAGCTCCCTGTGGCATCAGGCTGAACAAAGTAACATTGGCAAATGATAGTGTGAAGTGAAAAGGACTCTGTTCATAGAATTATAGTATCATAGAAAATTGAGGTTGGGAGGGACCTCAGGAGGTCACATCTAGTGCAACCCCCTGCTCCAAGCAGGACCAGCCCCAACTACAGCATCCCAGTCAAGGCTTTGTATACTGGATCTTAAAAACCTCCAAAGATGGAGAGTCTACCACCTCTCTGGGTAACTTGTTTCGGGGCTTTAATACCTGCTAGTGAGAAAGTTTTTCCAAATATCCAAGCTAATCTGCCCTTGCTGTAACTTGAGACCATCTCTCCTTGTTCTCTCCTCTGCCCCCGGTTGAGTTACACTGGTGGCTCTGGATTTGGACCCAGCCCCTATACCTTTGTTCCAAGTGAGCACAACCTTCAGACCGACCACACCTGCCCCTTGATAATAGGCGAGTTTACCAATCCAGAGTGATAACAAAAAAGCGGCAATACAAACAATCAAGCAACTCTATATCTACCAATCCTTGGGTTGTCGTCAAAGTCAAAGTACATCTGGTCAGGATGCAAGCTTCACTTCTGAGGCTCTCTCTCTTTGGTGTCAGCAGTCTGGAGGTGGGGTGCCGAGGCCCACAGCCCCCCTCCAGTGGGGTGCATGAGATGGGCTAGTCATATGCCCTCGGTCCATGGTGGCCGCAGGGACCTGGGGGATGGGGGGGATGGGAGGGACTCCACTAATCTGAAGTCTCAGCTATTGTATTCTCCTTCCCCCTTGATGACTCCTGATGACTTCATGGGTATCTCTGGTTGGGTGTCCCCCTGTGGTCACACTCCCAAATAGCCTTTGAGGCCTTCTCCTAATTTGGTCGGCTCCCCCAAAACTGGGACTTAGGCTCCCCTCTGCTCTGGGGCCTTGTAGCTGTTGCCGCTTATCCCATGTTACAAACAGTATGGTACATACTTCCTTGGTTCCCAGGCTGTTTTCTAGGCTGTGTGCCCTTGTTGTGTTAGACAACCTATCTGACTTGAAGGCAGAGATCGCGTGTTATGGCATGCACTCCCTCCCCCCAATTCTCAGATGGTGTCCACCCATTGGCCTTCTTGTGCTAGACAGCCTGTCTGCTTCCAAGGCTGGGATAAACATTGTGTGGCAGACCCAATCACTTAGAAAGCCAATTAACCTTTGCTACCCATCTTGAATCCTTATAATGCATATATCTATACCTATAAGTCAATTCCCCCCAAAAAGCAGACCTGTAAATGCCATTTCTAAGCCAACAACACCAGGCCATAATCTGGCCTCAAGTTCCTTCAAATCTTCAGCAGTTTGTTCACTCAGTATAGTCCAAGCATATCAAGCCTGCAGGGCAGTATGGATTCCTATTTGACATCTCTGGGTTTATCTTGAGAAACATGTTTGCACATCTACCAGTGCTAATATAGTGCGGCACCCCACCGCACCCTTGAAAGGATCTCAAGGCACCCCAGGCTGCTATGGCACCCTAAGGGAGAATCGCTGATATAACCTGAGCTAGTGGTTGTGTTCTTCTCTCCTGCTAAATAGGCTGGGGTGGAAGGGGAGCAGTGGGATGCTTTACCACAAAGGAGCTCTGAGTGTGAAGCTCACAGCCAAAGAGTCCACTGGTTCTACAGCACAGACAAAGCTGGCTGGTTTAGCTGCCAGCAAAGTACTTCCCATGAGCATCAAGGTGATGATCATTAGACATTAACTTCATTGGGCCGGATACATCATGGATGTCTAACCCCAACTCGCAAAGCAAATTCTGTTCTCCCAGTTCAATCAAGGCACACACTCCACAGAAGGGCAGAGGATGCACTTCAAGGAAGTCCTCAAGGCCAATTTCAAAAAATGAAACATCGTTATCAACTTTTGGGAGATTGTTGCCTAGGGCTGCCCCAAACAGAGGAAGACTCTCCTGCAAGAAACCTTACATTTACAATAGAAGATGGAAACAGGAGAGCAGCAAGAGCAGCATGTCACAGACCAAACCAAGAACCACCCACCCTGCACAGAAACACGCGCCCAAGCTGCAGCAGAATCTGTCGATCCTAGATAGGCCTCGTCAACCATCTTCGGTCCCATGGATAAGACAGTCATGGAAGATAATCATCCTCAACTGCAAGGGATTCCTGATGATGATGATGAATGATGCATTAGGAGGTAACAAAGGCGCACGCGCTGAGTACACAGAGCTCCAGAACAAAGCAATAGGCCTGCTTGATTCATTTAAAGCTGTGCTTTTATCATGGACATTGATAGGATCGGGCAAATGGCTTATTTTTCTGCATGATTTAAGTGTTTGCCTGCGTTACCACTGAGTGTCTTACGAGGTTTAGTCTGTACATCAGTGTCAAGGTGATTTTGTTAACAGGGGGATGGTTAAAGCATTTAAACATCAGCTTGTAGGTTCTGTCCCTTGAAACCAGCCCATATTCTTTATTTTCTTCCAGGTGCCTCCATAATAAATTTTTTTTTTTCTTCAAAAAGAAGTGCAAGGGATTACTCCATCACACAGTGCATGCATCTACATGTGCTATTAATGTGACTAAATAAACTCCAGTATAGTCTGCATCTGAGTTTATTGCTCCCAGGTGTAGCATTTACACATGCACCTGAGACAGCAGCACATGGAGCCAGGGCAGAGCAACCCAGGTCTCACAGGGCTGGGGCAGGGGGAAGAGGAGGGGAGAGGGGTCAGCCTGCCAACCCAGAGGTACTCTGCCCCAGCTCAGCATGCTGTGGAGGGGCTGAATGGGGCACAAGGGATCTTCAGTGTGGGGCTAACCAGCAGGCAGCCCCTGCATTGGAGCACCCTCATGTCCCAGCCATCCCTGGTCACTGTCTACACATGTGTTTTGGCACACTTAATACTCCACCATAGGATAGTACTTCTGTTGGGCAGTACTAGCCTACAATGGAATTCATTAGTTCACTTTGGACTAATAGTCCTGCACCTGCAAGCGGTGATGCTTTACTGAGGAGCAAATTAATCAACTCCACAGTAAAATGAACATGTAGATGCCCCCTCTAAGTACCAGCTTGGAGAAAGGCTTGACTGACAGTCCCTCTTTCATTTATGCGTAGTGGTAGAAGCAGAGGTGAGATCAGTTCAGAGACACAATGAAGCAGATATGACTAACCAAGGAGAATTAACTACTGAAAGAAATGCCCTCCACATGTGGTGGGCTCTTTCCCATGTGAAGTCTCTTTGTCAACCTGGACTGTCTTTCAAAAGAGATACTGGAGCTGTCTTTAAAAAAAGATACCAGAGCTTAAACAAGTTAGGGACTTGCTATAGGAATCACTGAGTAATATGCTTTGGCCTGGACTGTGCAGGAGGTCGGTGTGAATGACCACAACTCTTCACAATCCCCGAATCTAAATAAAAGTATATTCCATTCCTTTCATTTGGCCTTTTCTGTATCTAAGTCTCCAAGTGCCCTGCAAGCAGGATAGTCATGTCCGTCCCTGTTATAGCTACTCATGAGTTCAATTTACCTGAGTATTGGCAAGCACCTAATACACCTCACTTTGACTTCCGTGGGTCTAACATGCAAATCAACTTGTGGACAAATTGTAGAGAGTCCAGCACAGGGCAACAAAAATGGGAACTGAGCTTATTTAGTCTGCAGAAGAGATGACTGATGGAGGATTTAATAGCAGCCTTCAAATCCCTGATGGTGGGTTGCAAAGAGGATGGAGCTGGACTGTTCTCAGTGGGGGCAGATGGCAGGACAAGGAGCAATGGGCTCAAGTCATATTGAGGCTAAGGGAGGTTTAGGTTAGAGATCAGAAAAAAAAATCTTTCACTATAATGGCAGTGAAGCACTGAAACAAATTACCCAGAGAGGTGGTGGAGCCTCTATCCTTGAAGGTTTTAAGACGTGGCTAGACAAAGCCTTGACTGTGATGGTCTGGTTGGGGATGTTCCTGCGTTGAGCAAGATAGTTGACTAGATGTGACCTCCTGAAGTCCCTTCCAACCCCAATTTTCTTTGATTCTATCATCTTATGACATCATAAAACATTTTATAGCCTTGTCGCAGGGCACTTCGCTGTGACATGCTCCTAAAGGAGGAAGAACTGCTAGGGAAGGAGCCCTAGCAGTAACTAAGCAGTGCAGCTGCGGGTTGCTGGGGCAACCAATGAGCATCAGCTGACTGGAGAGGGCGGAGCAGGAGCAGGAGCAGGAGCAGGAGCAGGAGCAGGAGCAGGAGCAGGAGCAGGAGCAGGAGCAGGAGCAGGAGCAGGAGCAGGAGCAGGAGCTCCGGGGCAACAGTATGTGAGTGCAGCTCACAAGAGCTCCAGAGGCTGGACCAAGGATGTTGAGCGGTAGCCAGGAGGCTTACATTGTTATGGCCAGGTGCCTTATGTTTGGTTACAGCCAGGAGGCTTGTGTTACATTTTGTTAGTAGTGAAGTAGACTGGTGGTTTGGGCAAGGCTGTAGGGGTGGAGGAGGCCTCAGGGGCAACCCACAGTAGTGTGGGACCCTAGTGCCCAGGAAGGGGCATGATTCGGCACTCATGGGGGTGCAGTGTTTTTATAGGTGCCAGAGAGGGCACAGCAGTATGGGGGTGCATAGACCCCAGCCCGGAAGGGGCATTTGGAGAAGCCCAAGTTGGGCATAGCAAGACCAGAGAGGGGGCAGCATGGAGAAGGGGTCCAAGTTGGACTTGGTGAGCCCCAGGAAGGGGGCAGCATTGAGAAGCCCTAAAAAGGGGGCCATTTTATTGTGTAGCCCAAGTTTGGGCACTGGGAGTCCCCGACAGGGGGCCGCATTCATTTGGAGGCCCAAGTTGGGCACAGTCAGCCCCAGGAAGGTGGCAGTATTTTAAGGAGCCCAGGGAGGGCACGGTGAGCCCCAGAGGGGGGAGCGCCGCGTTGAGAGACCCAGGGAGGGCAATATTGAGAAGCCCAGACAAAGGGGCACTGGCATTATTAGGAAGCCCAGAGTGGGCATGGGGACCCCCAAGGGAGGGGCGGTCTCATTGAGAGTCCCAGGAAGGGACAGCAGCACGAGAGACACCCGGGCACCACCAGGGGTAACTAGGACCAATGGTCACAAGTTACTGGAGAGCAGGTTCAGGTTGGACATTAGGAGGCACTACTTCACAGTTAGGGTGG
>JAGPOW010000261.1:257402965-257419781 GCA_030014935.1 Caiman crocodilus | reverse complement strand
TGAAGAGCATTGAGGAGCTATATTCAAGGCGAGATGATCTGATAACACAGGCATTGAGTTTCAAGCTTGTGGCATTCTCTACTAAAATTAACTGAGGAAGAGCTCATGTTCTCAGGAGACAAGAATTTCCACCCGGATAATTTGGAAGTTTAGACGTTCTGTTGTATTCTTTACAATAACACTCGGATGCCATCCGCACAGCCCTGGGGAATGGCTGTTTTGTGGTCTAATGAGATATTAGAAGGACATTCGTTTTTTCTTTCATCTCAGTAAAGTACCGGTCTGCCGTTGCCTGTGATAGTGTTTGAATACCTCATCTTCTTGAACGCAATCTTTAATGAGGCAGTAAAAATGGCTAGATTTTTCCTGTTGGAGTGGGGACTGAAAACAGACCCGCAAAATCTTGGTCTAGATCCAAAAAGACGTATAGATTTTAAGGATAGAAAGAACAGGTTTAAGCCCACGGTCTGGCCTCCAGCATAACGTCGGTGAGAGAACCACATCTCGTGACCCTGCTCTGGAGGGGACTCATCAGGGTGTGCACACCATGTCCCTGGTGGGTCTCGCTATGAATATACCTGGGTTTTCCCCACTGCTCCCCCTGTCACAGGCCAAGCCCAGAGCTGTAGTGATGATGCTCGGCAGACTTCCTCCCATGGCCACTTTTAAGACCTTGGTCGGCAGCATGTTTGTACGTGGCAGCGAGGGTTGTCCTCAGAGAAGGCTTTTGTAATGGGGCCCAACTCCAGGGAAGCCCTGATGACCCCCTCTGTCCCTGTCAACCTGGCTGCCTTTGGGCAATTGCCCCTTCTCCTTTCCTGCCATGCCTTGATGAAATGATACTTTCAGAAAAAGGAGGTTGCCCCAGGGCTTCCCAAGTCCAATCGCCTCACGACTGTCAGCATTGTTGCTCATCGCCTTAAGGACTGATTACGTGGGCTCTGTCATCCCCAATACCCACACCCATGCCTTGCAGATGTCTCACATATTAATCAAACATCGCCACCCCTGCAGGCTATGGACTCCTGATTCGGCAGCCCCTCTCTTGGCTATAGGCACTTTGGCCCCTTCAGTCTCCCTCTGTGACCCTCCTGGGTTTTGGTCTTTCTCCTTAGACCTTGGCACCACTCTTAGGGCATTTGAAACCCCAGGGCTCTTCATCCCTGCCAGTCTCTTTTTGGCCTTCAGCCCCTCCTGATCCATGGTCCCACTCCAGACCTACAGACCCCTGGCCCCACCTGCTCCCTGGGTCCTCTGGCCTTCTTCCCACTTTCC
Source organism: Caiman crocodilus (assembly GCA_030014935.1). Taxonomy (NCBI): domain Eukaryota; kingdom Metazoa; phylum Chordata; order Crocodylia; family Alligatoridae; genus Caiman; species Caiman crocodilus. The sequence goes on along the minus strand of JAGPOW010000261.1, from coordinate 257,418,506 downwards.
AAGCCCTCTATCCCCTGCTCTCTATCTCTCTGGGTCCTCTGCCTCTTCTCTCCCTGGACCAGCTGGGACCTCCTTACCTCCCCTTAGTGCTTGGTGTGAGCCAGGGTCACGCTCCCAGAAGCCTGCTCAGGAGCTCTTTCCCTTTCAGCTACCTGGATGAGACTGTGTCCCTACTCCGGGCCCTGGGCTTATATACCCCTCAAGCCCCGCCCCCTTCCGGTCAGGATCTTCCCTGATTGCTGCCTGAGTTGTTCCCAGAACTTTTTCTCATCTTAAAGTGACAGGCACTGTCACAACTTCCCAGGCAGTATTTCTCGGTATGGCATACATGAGCAGGAGTGAGTGCTTGGGAGCATCCCTATGGTGAATGTGGGTGACACTGTTTGGTTGCACCCTCGAATTCCTCATCACCAACCCCAGTGCCAGATGTGGAAATGGAGTCTGAACCATGAAAATACTGAACTCTGGGCACCACGTCTGTGTTCAGCTCACCACAGACATAAGACATTCAGAGCCAAATCCAGTTTGAATTGGGGGTTATATGTTTAGCCCACCTCCCATGGACACACACCTGACCCCCCACCCCACACACACACATACACACACTACAGATACAGAAACAAGAGTCCAAACGATGAAGACACCCACCTGAGAAAAGAATGTTTTAATGAGAAAAGCTACAGTAGCAAGGAGTGGATATTAGAAAATTGTCTGGTCTGAACTGAGATGGATGCTTCACTTACGCCATCACTGGGACTGTTGTACCAAGTAACCCAGGTGAAAAGATATACCATATGGCAACCCGTATAAAATAGTTGCAATGCACACAAGGTTAAAAATATGATGTTTCACCCCAAAGCTAGATCTTGTGCCTCATTGTGGTGCTTTCTGGACCCCAAAAGTTTGAGAATTAGGGTATTTTATTCCCTGGTGGATGGGTGGGTATTCAACAACAGTCTTGAACACTTTTCCTAAATACGTTCCCGCACCAGAAAATATTCTTTGCATAGCAGAGATCTTTGCAGTAATGAGAGTTAAGTCTACTCTATTTTGCCCCACTTTCATAGGAGAACCCATATTTCTGAGCTGACATTGAACCCTTGAGTTTCTGTAGGAGATGCAGACTCAAAGCAGTAGATCTGGGAAAAAAGGCTGCTAAATTTTCCAATTGTCAAATTCTTTTTTGGTGGTACCATGCATGAAATAAGTGAAATATCCATCCACCCAGCCTAGATATATCAAGGTGCTGTTTTATCTCTGGCATTAAAGAATAATGAGACTGCCCAGGTACCCATAAGTTAGACCCTAATGCCTTCTGATTTCCATTTGTTTTGTGTCTTAGCAGAGGCCAATTTCCTCCCATGAATAAGAAATATATCTATCCAAATAACTTCAGGGCTGGTACATTGTGTAGCTTTGTAGCAGGAATCTGGGCTGGAAAACGAAGAGACATTCCGTTACGTCGAAATCCAAGGCCAGTGTCGGGGTTTCGGCAGAGTCGGTCTTGTCCTAAAAACAAAGTTATTTTTAATCATTAGGAAAAAAACAGCCATGAACAACATCCTCAACCAGCTCCAGTTTCTCTTGGATCTGTGCTCAGCTCATCCGTAACGAAAAACGATGGCAATGATCTCTCTAGTGCTATTGTTTGAATTGCCGTAGTGTCTAAAGTTCCCAGGGTAAGCTTGTGCTAGGTGCTATACAAAGGGAGAGACCATCCTTGCCCTGAGGTCCTGCAGTCTAAATAGGAGAAACAGAGAAAGGATGGAAGAGGAAGAAACAGAGGGCAGAAAACGTAAAGTGACTTGCCCAAGGTAACCCAGTGGCTCGGAGGTAGGGCCAAGAATAGGGCAAAATCTTCCGGAGGATCAGTCCAGTTCCCTATTTAGTAGATCACAGTGGTTTTCTAATTGAGTTTCTTTCACCTCACTCAGCACAGCGCTATCCAGCCACCTTCTCCCTTTAGGATAACCGAGGGTACCGCTACACAGCACGCTATCACAGCAAGACTGCTTCCAGTACCCAGCCTAGCTCCCTTCTAGCTTGGTTGCCTATCTCTGCTTTGCATTGCAGTGTGCCATGCAGACCTACACCGAGCAAGGGCTCGGCATTTCCTGCAGCAGGAAATAAAAGAGCAGCAAATCTGGAAACGTTTCCCGCAGGGCGGCCGAGTGCAAAGGAGAAAGAGCAGCCTGGAACCAAGACAGCACTTGGCCTGGGGGGGTCGAAGAAATCCACCGTGGAGTCACTAATAGAGGATGTAACAAATTATCTGGTCTTATCAAGATTGTGCAGCTGCTGAGAGCAAAGCAAACTGAGGCACCACTCTGCGGTCAAAAAGAAAGAGGCGGAGAGGCAAATAACAATGATCATAAAGGAAAATGAAGACGGATGCGCTTTAGCTGTTACATTTGGTATCCAACCCAAACTTCAGCTAGCGCTGGGAGATGTTCAAATCTGATATGGTTTAAACCAATTCAAGAAAAAAAAAAAAGGGGCGGGGGGGAAACATACTTATGTAATCTGGACCCAGATCCTAATCAACTTCCAAAAGTTCAGACCAGTTCAGATTCAAGCTGTCGGATTGTCTTTGATCTGCTCTAGGGGACTATCACAAAATTCACCAACAGAGAGAAATTCTGCCAAAACTGGGGGTTGGGTTCATTAGGGATCAGGCATTCTCTAAATAATCATCCTAATGAATGATGATAGCTATGGACATGGTCCATTCTGGGAGCCGGCCAGATCATATCTTTGGAGCTGAGAAACTGCTAGCCTCTAAGTAAAACTGCATGTGTTTAGATGAGAGAAATGCCTGAAATAAAGAGAACTGGACTGTGACAAAGGGAAAGAAAAATCCCCGGCTGTTCAAAGCCAGCTTACATTTTGGTGAATTATATTTTGGAAGAAAAGCACTGAGGACCTGGGTTTGACTCCTACTCAAGTTAACTCACTCCCTGGGGCTCCAGTGAACACAACAAAGGATCACTGTTCGGCAGGCGTGTCACCATGCACTGTGATAAGGTCAGACCCACAAGCTAAACAAAGCTGGGCCCAGGCAGGACATGGTAGACAAATAAACCAAAGTAGAAGAAGAAAAAAGAAAGGAATGAGTCCAAAAGAAGCCAATGTCTTTCCCAGTCTATCACCCACTTTGCAAATCAGAGCGGGGGTATTTGATTCTTTGGTCAAAACGTTTCCCAAGAGTTGACAAGATGTAAATGCCGGTGCAAGATGGTCAGAAATGTTCCCGGCAGATGTAGAAAACCATGGGTAATAAATGTGGGAAATGAAGTTCAGCTGGTTTGCAATGGCGAGACTGGGTTTGGGGGCATGTAAGTTGTATCGTGGTTTGGAGAGCCCACTTGTGGAACGGGAAGCAGAAGGTAACGGCTCAGACAGCTGAGGTCTTTGCCTGGAAAATGGATGGTTTCCAATAAGGGAGTGAAGCCAGAGCTATAGAAAGCCAGTAATTCTCTTGAGAGCTGAGTTCAGAATCATGATTTTGAGTGACTGCTAGAGAGAATTTGTCTTTTCTCCACTGCAAGGACTTTCTGTCTACTCAGGTCACTTCTCATTTTCCTTGCAGAAAAAAGGCTATAACAGCTCAGATGGACACCAACATTGACTAGCAATTTGGGGGGGGCTTGATTTTTTTGGCTCCCAGCCTGAGTGGCCTTTAAGGGGCCCAATTTCCCCTTTAAAAACGTTGAGCGCCCACCCTCTAAAAACAAGGCCTCTCTTTAATGTGTCTTAAGTTGAATCACCAAACACCGAGGCACTTAAAACCAACAGTTTTTGAGAAGTGCTGTGCCATATTTCCACTGCAGTGTGCAGGATTGCTACGTGGCAGCCAAGAAGGGAAGCTTTTGGCCTAGCTCCTTCTACAGCCTGCTGACATTTTTCACTCCTAGAAGCTAATTGTTTTTTGGACTTCCCCCAAGGATGGGGCTTCCAAGCCAATCTCAGAGACAGAGAGAGACAGACAGATTTTTTTTTTTTTGCTACTGCACAGTTGCATTGGGGGTGGGGGAACGTGGCACTGGTACTCTGCAGTAATGCTGGTTACTGCACAGTCATTTAGTACTAGTAGGAAAGTACTAAATGATTGCGCAGTAACAATTGGGCAGTGCACCACACATGTAGACACAGCCAGTCTTACTTAATTTACACCCTCACAAGATGTACAATACACTAGGGTTTCAAAAGCTGAACATTTAGCTTTGTCTGGGATGATGTAGTTGGGGCTGGTCCTGCTTGGAGCAGAGGGTTGGACACGTCCCTTCCAGCCCTCATTTTCTATAAGTCTGTGGTTCTATAGACTGCCCCTCTGTAATGCCCACCTACACAAAAGAGTCACTTAATTCGCACAGAAGAACAAGCTGTAAATATAAGGCTAAGAAACCCATAGTTTTCTATGTCAGAGTGATCGTCTGAAATTCGTCTCTGGCTTTACCTGCCTTGCAACCTCTAGAAAAAATGATCTGAAGCTGATAAATGGCCCCTTCCCACAACTGAATCATAAGACACCGTGTTGGGAAAGTCAGTCCAATGTTTTGTCTCATGAGCACCACGTGTAGCTTCCAAGAGAGCAACTTCGGATGCAGAATCGCTGGAGGAAAAGGATCCGTTCTGTGCGCGTGATTGCGCCGTGTCGAGCTGTAGCCTGAACAGCCATCGGGAAAACTGGACAAACAACAGCACTGTGAGAAGAGGAGGAGGCTTACCTAGCGCTCAGTTGGTCATGATGTGCTTCACAAAAGCTGGAAGGAAGAGAACGAGAAGAGAATTGATCATCCCGGCCCGTGGGTACGTCAGGGGTATTGGGATAAATCTGGAACGGTTTGTTGTTATTTAATGCCCCTCTCCTCGTGTTGTTTACCACAAGCATTGCAGCTGAACTTTGCACGTAATACCTCAAAACCCTTGGTAATAAGAGCTCAGCAAAACATTCGTGTACTTGATCTGAGTCAGAAAGTCCAGATTTCTAAATGTAAATGTCAAGAGGCATTTTGCTCAATCAGAGTAAATTTGCCAATAATTATTACCAAAAAAAAAAAAAACACGAAGAAGTTTAACAAAAGAAATAGAAAGTTTATTTCAGGCAAAGGAGCACATTTTCTTCCCAACAACTTTTTGGCCGATGCAAAATTATATCTATATCTATCTATCTATCGATATCTATCTATCGATAGATAGATATAGATATATATTTGTTCAGTGCAAAGAGAAAAAGATCTATTATTCCCCTAGCTCTATATATAGACCTAATAACCTAATGTGTGTGTGTGTGTGTGTGTGTGTGTGTGTGTGTGTGTGTGTGTGTGTGTGTGTGTGTGTGTTTAAACTAAGGAAATAATAGACCTTTTTCTGTTTGCTCTGAACCAATATATATCTAGATCTAGATCTAGGTCCCTTCAGCCCCTAACAATCTATGAATCTATGAAAATATATATATAGCTATATACATATATAGATAGATCTATCTATAGATTCTTTTTCTATTTGCACCTATATATATATATATATATATATATATATATATATAAATAGAAAGAAAAAATCTATTATTCCCCTAATTCTATGTATTGACCCAGGGAAGAGAAGTTTAGACAAGTTGTTAACTGATTCAGATGTGCTCCCCAGACAACTGGGCATACATGGTTCCTTCTGCCCAGGCAGCTTCTTAGACAGAAGATTGTATGATGGGATTGCCTGCAGCAGTGGGTCTGGACATAATGACCCAGGAGGTCCTTCCAGTCATATATCCTGTGATTGTATCACTCCCACCCATCTTCACTTCTATACATGGACTTCTTTCATAATGTACAGTATTTAGGATTTTGTTGGGGTGGTATCTTTTACTGGACCAAATACATAGGTGGGATAAAGTTAAACAAGCTTTCAAATGCACGGTATTAATCATCAGGTCAGAGGAGAAAAGCAAGTAAAGAGTGTACTTAGGACTCTGCCATGTTTGATTTAGAGAATTGAATATTTTTCCATTGAGGCAATCTCAGGGTGGATTTCCAGCCCTAATTCAAAGACAGAGAGGTCTGGGCGTAGCCAGGAAAAAATTTCCGAAGAGGCAAAGTGTCAAGAACATAGAAATAGCCATTCCAGATCATTATAACAGTCTGTCTGTATTGAGTCAGGCAATGGCCATCCCTAAATGCAGAAAGGGCATGACACCTCACTCAGGGAAATGAGCCTGAACCAGATGCTGGTGCCTAACCTTGTCGACCTCTGGAGAACACCAAATCCAGACCTGAATCATCTGTGGGCCAGGTGTTCAGAGGCTTTCACAAACTTCCAAGCCTAGAGGTCCATCTAAATCTGACCCCAGGTCTTACCTTCATAGTTGATGCAGCCATTGGCATCTTCCTGACCAGACATTAGCTTGTCAACCTCCTCTTCAGTCAGCCTCTCACCTAGGCAGGAAAAAAATATCTTGCTCAGTATTTCAGTGTACAAGAACCATTGCTCATGTCGTGATCACTCTCCAAAATACACCTATGCCTTAAAGGCACCTTCTTCGATGTTGTATCTGCTGCCTGCCTGGGTTCCTTCAAACCACTGCTACTCACTTTATAGCAGCACACCTTTATAGTGGCCACAGCACTATAGGGGAGAAAAACAGATTGTAAGAGACTTTAGCACTTTCATCTCTTATTGGAGCACTAAGAGCCAAATATAAACCAGGTTAAATAAGATGTTAAAAATAACCTTTTAAAAAATACTTGAGAGGAGGAAACAGGGTTTCAATCTCTGGTTGTAATGGTAGCTTTTTACTGACAAATGCTTTGATGTCCAGTCCCTTGGTGGGTGTGAGGAAGGACTCCGCACTTTTGCCCTTCTGCTCTTTGTTTTTAATGTTTTTAAAACAAAGTTTAAAAAAAAATGAGCCGCTTGAAAAGCTTGAGAGGTAAAAAGCATGTGCAGCCTCCCAAAGTGCTGGGCATGAAAACATTCACCAGTCAAATTTATATCATCACTAGACAGTCAAAAAGCCTGAGGCTGAATCAATTCAATCTCCACAAGTTAGTCTAAACTGCAGAGATTGAACCAATAAGCAAGTGAATTCACTTTTGATTCAGAAATGCAGCCACGGGCTTGCAGTGCCCCAAGCCAGAGGCTGGTGGGTGCTAGAGTATATCTCCCTGCTCTGCTGGAGCAGACAGCTAGCTGGGCCACCCTGCAAGGTGGAATCTTCAGGGGAGGTGCAAAGCATCCTGGGATGCTGGGGGACTGTGAATTAACTTGAATCTAAAAGGGATGTGGGACAGAAGTTCAATACACTGATTTAACCTAAGTTATTTAAGTCTGATACTACATCCATCCAGGTCTATCTTAAACTGGTTTTGGCCATTGTGAAAGCGGTTTATGTGCGCTGAACTTCTGTTACAGATCTGATCTGGTTCCTGATGACTCGGACCAGTTTATGTGTAATTGCTGTCCCTAGCCTAAAAGTTTGAAACTCCTTCCTCCCTCCTGCAATGCCTTTCACATGGCCACATTGTTTGAACTAGATGGCTGTCTTTCACCATGTGAAGTGCCCTCTCAATAGCCGAGCATGACACGAATTTATCCATACTCTGTTCAAGGGCAAACTCAAGGCAGAGAGCGACTGCACAGTAGTCATGAGCTTTTGTGCAGTCAGCGTCTCGTGTAGATGCAGCCAGAATGACCAAAGTCGAAGGGACTTGAGTCTGCATAAGAGCCCTTGATTGGTGCTTGCTCTTGAACTTTCCTGCCGGAGTAAACGCAACCTGCCCTAACCATTTCAGTGGTCCTCTGGATGCTGGCACATGGATGCTGCACATTGCAGAAAGAGGAAATATCCATGCAACTTGCAGAATTGACCAGGCTGGTCTCTTTGTAGAAGGTGGCTTGACCAATTGCATCACCCCTGGATTTCCTGGCATTGTACCCATTTCCTCCCATCACAGAATTTAAGAGAGAAGGGGTCAGCTATCTAAATTTCATTGTTTAAAAATCTCTAGTTGCCTTGTTAGCAGAGGCCAGAGCTGAAATGGAATCAACGCCCTTTGAATCACAAGTTTGGAGTTCAGAGCCAAAATCTCAGATCAGGACCCATCTCTTGTGAATTTTGGTCTCCACTCAACCGGGGACTATCTTTTGGTTCCTTAAAAAAAAAAAAAAACTAGCCAAAAATTAATGAGTAAAAGCTGATCTCAAAAGAGGCTTACTAAGTTGCCAGTGACCACAGAGCACTTCAGTACTGTTGAATACAGAAAAAGAAAGCTTCACCCTGATTTACAGCCACATTTTCAGGCTGGCACTTGTGTTGATGACATCACCTTTCATTGCATGAAGAAGCCCTGGATTTCGGAAGTCAAGAGGTGGTAGGAAAAAAAAAAGTCTATAAATTCTTTGCTAAGTTTAGCAAAGGCCCATTGCAGAGCCATTTCAGCTGAATAAATGAGTCCGTAGCAGAGGAGATAAACTAAAAGATCCCTTATAAATCTACACAACAAATAAAATTTAAAAATGAGGAGAGAGATGAGTTTTTCACAATTTGCAAAGCAAATATTTTCCAGAATTGGGTGATTATTTGGCCTCACATCCTTAAGGCAGATGAAAAGTTAAATCATTTTAAAAGGTAAGGTTGTGGGTCAGCTGAATCCTCTCTACATATTTCTTTCATCCAACCTGTCCTGCAGTGTGTTGAAGTTAAACTGAGATAGGCTGCCCATCTTAGGTTAAGTAAGTGCAGTTTAGCTTCACTTACCGCAACATAGGAGTGGCCGGTTATAATGAATCAGTCGACAGGCAGTTATGCTAAATTTCCCATCTTAACCTGTCTGTGTCCTTAGATTAGATCCCAACAGTCAAAATGAAGTGAGTTAACAAGGGAAAGGGCCTAATCACACAGCATCTGCCTGCAATTTCCCCATAGCAAACAGTAGCAAATCAGGGGCAACATGTCTGAATAAAGCAGAGCTAAGCTGCCCTGATTTACCTTTCACTTATAGCAGGCAAAGGTGCGCACAAAAATGTTACTATGAGTTTAGCTCTTTGGTGCTAAGTCAGTCATCCCCATTGCCCAGTGTAAATTTAACCTTTTGCCAATACTTTTAAGGGTTTTCATGGGAAACGAGCAATAGAAGGAAGGAAGGAAATCCCGGCATTTGAGGTGAAGGTCAAGCATCGTTAGCTGGACATAAGAACATGAGACGTTTCATAATTGTTCAGACCAGTGGTCCATCTTGCCCAGTCTCCTGCCTCTATAGTAGCTGAAGCGGATGCTATAGAAAACAACTCTAGCGCGAGCCATCCCATATTCATTACCCTCCCCGGCGTCCACTATTTGAAGTTTTGAGATGCCAAAGGAAACATCTCCAAATGTTCTGCTCAATAGTCAGTATTAATAAGAATATAAGATCTGCCATAATGAGTCAGGCCAATAATTCACCCAGCCATAGATGCAATGTGTAGGCTTTCTCCTGGAGGATAATGTGATCCCCCGTTTCCCATCTGACCTGCGGAGACAGTGGTGAATGTTCAAACTTGCCGGGACACTGCTAGCTAGATGGAAAAGGCCTCAGAAGCCAAAAGGTTGTGAAGATGGATTCTCCTTACCCAGCGTAGCCAAAACATGGCGGAGCTCAGCCCCCATGACAGTCCCATTCCCCTCCTTGTCGAAAACCCGCAGGCCCTCCACAAAGTCCTCATAGGTGCCGGTGTCTTTGGTCTTAGAGACATGCTGGAGCATCGGCAGGAAGGTTTCAAAGTCAATCATTTTGGACTGCATTTCTGCAAACACACAAAGGAAAAAGGAAGAGGGGATTGAATGCTCTGGCCTTTTAGAGAGCACAGGGGACCTCACAAAGGGGGGGCTGCATGGAAAAGCTATCAGCTGAATTGGCAGTAGCCCGAGAACATAGTAAACCCAGAGGCAGGGACAGATGTGGAAACATGCCTTGGGAACAGATGGGCAGATAGAGAGTATCTGAAATGTTCAAATTTAGGAAAGTAGTCACGACAAGGGTCATGGAGTCATAAGGAAAGAAAACAACCCCTTTTGTTTAATCAAGGCGTGTTAATGAGAAGGAGTCAGAGCAGGCTATCATGAATATTGGAGAAATATTCCTGATGGTGGAACCCATGTTGCTACACAACAGGCAATGGCAGCCCTACAGCATGGAGATGTTTAAAGGTAGACTGGCCGTATTCTGTGGAGTAACATGAGGGAAGAGTACTGTGGTGGCAAGAAAGGGACCAGGCATCCAATAGGCCTTTTCTCTTGCTGATTTCCATGCTTTTCTGCCTTCCAGACTGACAGAAGAGTCCTGGTATAGGGTAGCTCCTGCTAGAGATATCCCTCAAGTCCCCACTTGCACCAGCAGCCCAATTTCTGCTATCTCTCTATGCTACCATTACGGTTCAACAAGGGCCTGGTCCTCCCAGGTGACCTCAGGTGGACATGAAGCAACCAGACAGTAATTCCAGGTGTGGGTCTTCATAGAAGTGACTCACACTGACACCGTGGAGCCCCTGACACATAGGACATTAAGAACCACCCTGAAAGACCTCATGGTGCTTCCTCCTGAAAGCAGGACGTGGGCTAATGTCCAGTCTCTGCTCGCGTGTCCCTCAGCATGGTTGTACCATTGTGGTTGTGATGAACCAGGGAAACTGAGCAGCAAGGTTGCGTAGTATCTTTTACTAGATCAAGGTGGAAGAGGTATTGCACAAGCTTTTGATCACAAAGTGCCCTTATTTAGGGCTGGGGAAGAAACAAATGCAGCCTCAGCTAAATACCCATGGCCTTTGCCATAACTTCTGAATGCCCATTATGTAGGGGTGAATTTTGTCCTCTAACCAGTGATATTCAGACATGGCTCCCAGGCATGTTATTGGATGGAAATCTGGAAATCTTCAAAAAAACATCTGGACACTCATCTTACTGGGGTCATCTGACCCCAGCAGTCTTTCCTACCCAAGCGCAGTGGGGTTGGACCTAGTGATCTCATGAGGTCCCCTCCAGTCCCTACCATCTATGAATCCATGAGAGTTTTTGCTGTGTTGCATGCATCAAGTTTGTCTTTCCTGCAGTTGTGAACAATGCAACACGTGCCGTGCAAACTTTAACTAATGCATGGCACCAGAGGGCTTTTCTCTTCTTCTTCTGAACTGGAGTGTATCTGCCAGTCTCCATGTTGTTGTGCGTTTTTGGTTAACGCCAACCACTTGTGTAGGTCTGGAGCCAGTCAGGACTGAGTGTCGGTGCCTTAAATAGTCTGAAAATGTAGGGGGGTATCTGAGGCATGGGAAAATTGAAGTCACATAGAAAATCTGCAGGAGAGTTTAGAACTGAGCTCTGGTCTCCTGAATTTTAGTCAAGTACTCGGACCACGTGACTGGCTTTCTCCTTGGCAGTAAGACTGCACGGCTCTTCCCCACTCCATCTTTCCATCCAAGGAGAGGGATATAGTCTGTTCAGCCTGACAGTTTGTTCCTGGGGTGTTTTCATTTCAAGCCACAGACAAAAAGCAGGTCACCCACCTTCTGGTTTGGGCCTACCAAGGACTTTTAGGACCTCAGCTTGGGTTGGATTCTGCCCCAAAGCCCTGAGGACATCTCCGCATTGGGCATATGTGATTTTCATCTCTGTGCCAGCAGTTCTGTCAAAAAGCGAGAAGGCTTCCTTAAATTCTGAGAGACGCACAAAGACAAACAGAAAGAGAAAGAGATTGATGTTCAACTGGTTCGTATGAAGTAACAACCAACCTGAACCTTCACCCAAACTCTAGCTCAGCGGGGCCTTGCACTCTTTCTTTTGTAACTAGGAAACTAGGGGGTGGGGGAGGAATCTGATTAGCTTTTCTTGTTGCTGTTATCTTAAATATTTGCATTCCTCCCCCCCTGCACTTCCTAGCTCCATGCAGGAATTTAACCAGAGAGGTCAAATGGTCCTTCTTGTGGTATTTCCAGATCAAGAAATACAGGAGAGCTCATGGGAAAGGCTAACCTTGGGGACCTTGCAGCACAGCAAGTGTGTCCTGCATGGTACGAGATTCAGTAGCCCTTCTTTGGTGCACTCCTTGGACAGCAACCCTTGGCATGGGTCATGAGTAGGGTGTAGAAGATAGAGATCTACTCTGTGGGGTGCAGTGGCCAAATGGCTATGGTGTCAACAGTTCCTGAAGTGAAGCCTTGCTCCTAAATTGTGTTACACTTGGTCCAGTAAAGCTTCTCAGACTTTCCCTGGCTCTCTTTGGTCCCTCCCCACAATCCCCCTTTTTTTTATCTTTTCCTGTTTCCCGCTCAAGAAGATTTCCGTGACTGGCAGGAGAGACGCTGTTCAATACCGTCTTGTTCTCTGGGCTGTCTTAGGGATGGTTGGACATGTCCATACTGGCTCCACACTCCCCCATTCCAGGGGCTCTCTGCAACCACTGCCTGTTTGAAATCTTTAGCTTCTTGCTATGCTGTCTAAGCACCTAGGGAAGTGAAGAGGGTACCTGAGCTTCGAGCTTAGTTCGCAAAGGGCCTTTGAGGGTCACAGCTATACTGCTCTCCTAGCACATCACCATGGTCCTAGATCCCTCCCATTTGCTCTCATGATGGACACCATGGGGAGTGCAGGTTCAAAACACCCCCAAGACATTTATCTCCTTTATTGCAAGGTTTGGGCATGAAGCTGGGTCGGTGTTTAGTAGTCGTCCCAACGTGGCAAGGAGACAGTGCCAATATGGCCTTGCAATGCCTGCTAATGGAATAGGAAGCCACGCAGGCACACATAGCTCCTATTTTTTTTTTCATCCTAATGAAACTACTCTGTAATCAAAGCACTGGCCTGTGGGTTTGGAAGCTCATTTCTGTCAATAGACAAAAAGCATCTCTCTCTCTCTGTGCACTTTGGCCAGTGCCCTTGTACTCAAAGCAGGGAAGCCAATGCTGCTGTTGCCTCTTTCATACTCCAGTTAGCCGTTAACCCACTGGCAGCATTTATGGATATTTTCTTATGACTAACTGCTACTTCTGCCTTCAGCTTGAATTGCTTATATTCTTCTCTGCTCAGCAAGCTGGAGTGAAAGAGGCCAGAAATACCCTGCCCAGTACACACACCCAGCCCCCACCAGTTCATTCCATTGGCAACCCAGTAAAGAAAACTGGTAACAGAGCACGTATTTCACATTGCTCCATACAACACCCGTACTTTCCCATGTGCAATAATAGTTTGGGGTGCCATCATAGCACCAAAGTAAAGTTGTCTTGTCAAGATCCACATCATAATAGCCTTGAAAGGAGAAGCTTGCCAGAGCTAATTCTGCACAGCAGGTTTGAGAGGGAAAACCCATCACACAGAAAACATTTCAAACCCACTCCAAGGTAACTTGTGCTGTGTTTGGAAACATATTGCCAGTGCGAGGGTGGCATAAAGTGGGTGCATCTACATGTGATGCTGACTGTGCAGTAGCACAGCACAGCACAAGCAGTGCTAGTACACTACTGCACAGTATTATTAGCCTACTGTGCAGCAGAGTCACTAAAAAGGCATACATCCGCACTACTGCAGTGCCTCTATTTACTGCTCATTTATTTAGTACTTGATCATACAAGTAGTAAATTAAATATGCAGGAACCACTGTGCATTAGTGAACACGTAGATGTGCCCAGTTAGTAGGTGATTTAACCCCTAAAGTGACTTCCTAATTCTCAGGCTACTCAAGTATCGCTCAGAGCAGCCCCTGAGCGATACTGGAGTAATCTGTGGTCTTAGGGACCATAACATATGGCTATGGTCCCTAAGAAACCGTACTGCAGCTGCAAGTGGGCATAGCAGAATGGGGCTTATCCTGCTGATGGCTACACCCACAACTCTCCCCCCTTGCCTGCATTACTTAATAAACTTTACCAAGGTCATTAGACCGGATTGGCACTTTCACTTATGACCCTTTCCAAACTCCGGCATTGTGCAAAAGACTTAACATGAGTGTGTATTAAGGTTTACTTCACCTGAGCATTGTAAAAAAGCTTGAGCATAGACAAGAATCAGGCTCATTGACTTTATATTGCATCAGTAGTTCATTAGCAGAGAGATCCCACAAGAATGGTCCTCTCCTGGACTTGCCTCTTCCGTGACTATAATCCACCTCTCCTTAGGATCAAGAGGGGATGTTTTATGGGGTGTCCAGTGACCTGTGACTAACAGACCGTGGCTACATAGGGCTGAACTCAGCTCTCTCCCCACCAAAATCACAAGCTAAGGGAGGGCACTCTTCAGTAGAAGCAGGAGGATGTTCCAGGCGTGGACGTCACCTGACATAGGATGATACAGTCCTGCAACACACTTTTAAAATGTGTTAGTGGCTGGCCCATGTTGAAGGGAACAGGCTGCCACTTCTTCCAACTCCTGTTTTAATGGCACAGGTCCGTGCTACCGTGCCGATGGTCCTGCTGACCGCTGGAGGAGATGCTGCTCTCTGCAGTCGCATCCAGACCCCCAGTGGGACAAGCAGAATCAACCAAGAGAGCATCACTGAATTCGATCTGAAACAGGTCACAGGGCTAAGGGTAGTTTGTGCAGACAGGCAGCACCCATAAGCCAGAACTGCCTGAGCCCCTGCACTCTCATGCTTTGCCATTGCCCAAAGCAGCTGGACACATCTGGGACCTGTGGCTAGCAACCATTACTGCCACAGCCCAAAAGCCTAGGTATAACCCTATGATGTACTTTCCCAAGAAGGCATTAACCTTTGCAACAAGGCAGGCGTTTGTGCCCATCATTTTGCAAGGGAGGAAGCTGAGGTGCAATGAGAAGAAAGCTCATATTAGGGTTTCTCCAGCACTGCTGATTGCCAGGGAAGTATCCACATCCAGTTCTTCCTTGGTCCTGCTGCTCTCCAAGCTGGAGGCAGTCATGCTGCGAAAGGATGCTGGACCTTCTTGCAGGGCTCTAGAGAGGCAGTGCCAGGGATGCAGGAGGAGCGGAGTGAATAGTGGCGAGTCACAAACTGCGGTCTGATCCCTCCTCTGGCACACCTGGCTCTTGAGAGACGAGAGGCCTAGGCAGATGCCCTCAGAGGCTGGGTTTCTGGATGCTTTCCCCTGCACATGGTTGCCAGGGATGATGTCCCTCAGCCCGATCCTGCCCAGCCTGGCTGGTTATTATCACTCCTTGTGCTGTGAATTGGCCTGCAGACCACAGCCCTTCTTCCACAGCTCTGAAAGTGGCCCCTCCAGCCTGCCTTTGCTGTGGCTTTTCCTTGCATGCAGCTGCACGAACACACAGGGCACTGCTCTCTGAGCCCTCACACACACACACCACCCTTTGCTGAGCTTTTCTCTATCTGTTCAGCTGACTCGGCCATTAGCAGGAGTTTTGGGGACAGGCCTCCTCCAGATTGCCCCCCCCCAGGGTTTTCTGTGTTTCACAGGTCTTGTCCTCCTTAGGGGTTGGGAAACACGCTTAGGGACATGAAAGGGCCAGCTTTGGTTCAGCATTGGTATGGGTACACGTGAGACCTCAAGGCATGGATTGCTAGAATCTGGGTCTGCCCCCGAAAACACG
>JAGPOW010000261.1:257391421-257402171 GCA_030014935.1 Caiman crocodilus | reverse complement strand
ATTCAATCCCCCTCGGTCTTCCCTTCTCCAGACTAAATCAGCCCAGTGCCCTCAGCAAACTCATCTCTGAAATGGAGTAGACATAAATGGTCCCACCTTGAGCTAGGGATTGGACTAAATCACTCCTGAGGTCCCTTGGGGCCCTCTTTTTCTCTGATACTACAGCACCTACATCAGACTGCAAGCTTGACAGAGTTGCATCTGCGTCCTCTCCTGACTACAGAACAAATGTCCTGCCGAGTAGGATCTGGAGTAAATTACTCGGGAGTAAAAGTACAGTGCGCCCATGCTGAGAGCCTCTTGCTACGGCTTTCTGTAGCACAATGCAGCACTGATCTCATACAGGACTTCTCGGTTTGATCAGTTAGCTAAACCGCCCTTGTGTCAAGGAGTGATAATCTCATTTTTGTTCTGCCCCACACGTGGCAGCGAGAGTATTTACTGAGGATTAAGTGATGCAAACCTACTCACCTTCAATCTGTTCAGGTGTGAATTCAACCTGAAAAAGAGTAAGAAAATAAAAGATCAGAGATTAACTGCTCTGCTGAAGTCCCTTGGCTCTAGACGTCTCTGCAGAAGAATAATACAATAATAAAGAATGAGGGTGGGAAGGGACCTCAGGAGGCCACATCTAGTCCAACCCCCTGCTCCAAGCAGCACCAGCCCTGCTCCAAGCAGCACCAGCCCTGCATAATACCATAGGAATTACTGATGAAAAGGAATTGTTAAATATTGGATCCAGATCTTACTGGCATGCCTGGATGGGTCCCAGCAGCATAAGGCTCTAGAACAATAGGGAAACGTGATACACGCAGGGGCTGGGCATTTTTAAGGCCCTGGGGATGTGGCCAGGCTCAGGCTGAAGTCAGAAAAGGGTGACTAAGGTCTCAATTGGCCATGGCTTCGAAGGGTGTAAGCTGACTTGAATCCATAGAAGTGGATGGGCCTTTGCTGATTTGAATCATAGAATTATGGAAGGGAGCTCAGGGGTCACATCTGGTCCAACCCCTGCTCCAAGCAGCACCAGCCCAACTACAGCATCCCAGCCAGGACTTGCCAAATCGGGCCCTAAACACCTCCAACGATGGAAAGTCCACCATCTCTTTAGGTAACCTGTCCCAGTGCATTACTACCCTCCAACTGAGAAAGATTTTTCCTAATATCCAACCTCAACTTCCCTTGCTGCAGCTTGAGCCCATTGCTCCTTGTCCTGCTATCTGCCCCCACTGAGCACAGCCCAGCTCCATCCCCTTTGCAACCCCCTGCAGGGAGGGGAAGGATGCCATTAAATCCCTACCTTCATCTTCTCTTTTCTAGACTAAATCAGCCCAGGTCCCTCAGCCTCTCCTCACCAGTCCTGTCCCCCAGCTCCTGAACCATTTCCGTTGCCCTCCCCTGGACTCTCTCCAATGTGTCCACATCCTGTCTAGAGAGGAAGAATCACTTCCTTCAGGCTGCTGACAATGCTCCTACTAATAAAGGCCGGGATGAGGTTAGCCTTCTTGGCACCAAGGTCGCATTGCTGGCTCATCTCCATCTTCTTGTCCACTGTCACCCCCAGGTCCCTTTCTGCGGAGCTGCTGCTTGGCCAGCTGGTCCCAAACGTGCAGCAGTGCATGACACTCTTCCATACTAAATGCAGGATTTTGCACTTGCCCTTGTTGAACCTCATGGGATTTCCTTATAATCTCATGATTATAATGGTTGATAGCTTATCATCTTCAACTCCTTAATATTCAGCCTCTCCTTTACATGGAAAAATGCAGTTCACCTTGCCCTCAGCAAGGTATCTACCCATTTCTGCAGTTTGGGCTTCCATGACGTTTCAGTGCATGCCATTGCGAGCCACGTGGGCACCTCCACAGATGGGGTCATTCTTGAGGTGCTTGTCTATACCAGGGAGATTTGAAAATCATAATCGCTTGTAGTCTGATATTTTAGCTGGCTTTCCAGCAAGCTTGAAGCTGAGTCCCCAGATCAGACAGATGGATTTAGTCGGAAGCCATGTAAAATGCAGCCCTTTGGCTCTGGCGCAAATGGGCAGGAACCGTAAGCCAGCGGCTGTCCCCCTGCTCTGGCCAGCAGGAAGATGCGTGATGTCCAGATGGGTGGGGGCCGAAGATGCAATTTATTCCACACTGGGAAAAGTAGCGTTGTGCAGAATGACATATTGCTTTGGTGCAGATTGTCCTCACGAGACCTATGCTTCTCTAGGCCTAACCATTTATCAACCAGACCACATGCCCCTATTCGTGATGGGCAGCACCACGTGGGTGCTGGTTTTGTGTGGCTTATGTTGCTGGCAGGTAACCATGCTGGAGTTGGGTGAACTGCCCTCTTCCTCTGTCTACTCCGGTGCCTTGCTTCCCCATCTCATCCCACAACCACACATTATGTACGCATTCCAGCAGACACATGCACACCAATGCACAGCATGCACACCGGCATTCATGCATTGCAGTAGGCACCCACACACAAATGCACAACCTTCACACATGCGGCATACACACAGTTGCACACCAGACCTGCACTCCATTATACACATGCACAGGATCATAACTAGGTGCACACAAGCACACGACGCACGACGTACATTGCACTACACACACGTCCACACTTGCATATTCTAGGCCAAAGTTCCCTCTTGAGGCCCAATAACCACTCTTTGCTCTCCTGCTTTCATGTTCAATTACTCATTTTGAAACGTGGCTCATTGGTAGGTTCACGGCAGATTAAGTCAAAAAACCTGCACCGATTGGCAAAGGTCGTGCATCTCAAATTCATGTGGCTTTACTGTGAAATCAAAGAGATGCTGGTCTGATGGGGTCCAGATGAGAAGTCGGATGCTTCTCATGTTGGAGTTTTTATCTGAAACTCAAAGCCACCTAGATTCAAGTCTCAAAATAATAGGAGCCCAGGGAGGAGTGATCTGAAGAGACGGGACAAATTACCAGGAGGGCAGGACATGTATTGGACCACAGCAGGGATCCATTTTCCATTACGAGACGGTTGGCTTCAATGTGAAGGAACTAGATACTCTGATCCTTACTACTGACCTCTTGTTTGACCTTGACCAAGTCACCTAGGGCAGACTCCTATTTCCTCTTCTGGGCTTAAATGGCATTTACCCGGATGCATAAACACCACGTTGGTCACTTACTTATGGTTTGCCATCCTATGTCCACCCGTTGTCCAACTACTCAGTTGGTTTAATAAAGAGACCTCCCCGAAGAACCTGGCCCATGGATGTGCAAGCTCTTGTGCACATGCTGTAGTCTATATGCTTTGCTGGGAAAGTGCATGGCTCTGTACAAATGTACCTAAGCATCGATCCTGAAGCGATCAAGACAGCAACCTCTCCACCTAGCTTGTCCTTTTGCTGCTGGCTACACATACCTTCTTCTTCTGGCTGCCCAGGGGCCTGGCTTCAAGAGAAGACTAATGAGTGTCTAACCTGTGGTATTTAGAAATTTGTGCTAAGAAGAAAGGATGCAGATTTAAACCTTTCTGGCCAAGGGGACTGAGAACCTGTATCCCCCACTGCCTGGGTGACTGTCCCTAATCAGTTGCCTATTGGGGTAACATGTACCCACCTCTACTCAGCATCGATTTTTGCCCAGCTGCATTTTTGTGACTTATGTTTGCCCCGGTACACAAATGGGTAGCCACGTCCTCCACGGCCTACGGCATGCACTTGGTAGCTAGGTGAACGCCTAGGCACCCATGCTGCCTGCAGAGTGGGATCATAAGTGTCCACAAGTGCCAAAAACAGCAGTTACATGGCTGGGTAAGTGCCACACGGATGTGTCCTGTGAAACAGCAATCCGTCCTTAGCCTCCCTGCATGGATCCAGGGAAGAAGTATGCCTGCTACGGGGTCCACCAGATTACCTCCATGCCGCCAACACCATCCATGCCAACATTACATTGGCCTGATAGATATGGAGTAAATTAATCTTCTCTTGGATCCACAACACAGAAGGGAGACCAGTGAGGGCAGCAAAAATGGTTTGGGGGCTGGGGCACATGACTTATGAGAGAGGCTGAGGGAACTGGGCTTATTGAGTCTAAGGAAGAGGAGACTGAAAGGGGGGTTAATAGCAGCCTTCAACTGCATGCAGGGTCGCTTCAAGGAGGATGGAGCTGGGCTGTTCTCAGCAGGGGCAGATGACAGGACAAGGAGCAATGGGCTCAAGCTGCAGCAAGGGAGGTTTAGATTACATATTCGGAAGGATTTTCTCACTAGGAGGGCAGTAAAACACCAGAAGAGGTTACCCACAGAGGTGGTGAACCATCCTTGGAGGTATTCAAGACCTGGATAAACAAAGCCTTGGCTGGGATGATGTAGTTGGGGCTGGTCCTGCTTGGACTAGATGTGACCTCCTGAGCTCCCTTCCACCCTCATTTTCTAGGACTCTGTGACATCCAGGTCTGGTTTCTGCCTTTAAATATCCCAAGCAACAGCAGTAGTATAGATTGGATTCGGGGTCTTTTAACCACCTAACCCTCAAGTTGATAATAAGAATACCCTTTGCTTCCACAGCACTTTTCATTCATGGATTTCAAAGGCTTTGGAAAGGAGAAGTATAATTACCCCCATGTTACAGGTGACAAGACAGAGGCACGGGAACACGCAGGGTCTAAAGTCACCCAGCACAAGACCTGGGAATGGGATTCGGGTCTCTTGCATGCTAGTACCACACTCTCTCCACTGTAAAGCGACATGTTTGATAGAAAGCTGGTCTTCAGTGTCCTTCCCATGTAGCTGCACCAAAGGTAGATCATTCCTGCTATAAACTATATCGCAGATGAGGGGCCGGAGAGATTTTCCTTGAGGTCAGGTTATTTCAGGACTTCCTGCTGCTGCAAGCACACTTGATCCATCCTCTGAAGTGTCAACTGGTGGCCAGTGCTGGAAGTGGGATATTTGGCTAGGGTGACTTCTGGTCTAGTCCTGGTTGCCCATGCCCATGAGAGCCCCTCATGCAGACTGGTGAATGCAAAGCTGTGCATTCAAAGGCTTTCAAAACGGTCTGTGTGTGGCTCCTCTTGCCACGGTGTTTGACGAGCTTCCCAGTGTCGGGAGCTGGAGGATTTTGGTGGACCGATGTCATAGCAACCCGAGAAGGGTTGGTAACAAATACTAACCAGGTTGCCAGTGCTGCCACCTCGGCATGGCTTCCTCTTGGAAACCAGCATGAATATGTGGGTGGTATCTCATGCTATTTTCTCCCCTCTCTGGGAAAAAAACCACCGCAGAGTTATTGGGAGCAGCGAGTCATCAGTTACCCGGCCACAAGTTACCGCTGAAAATGGATGGGAAACAAAGCAGGCCTCTGAACTATATTTAGATTCAATATGGTTTTCAAAAGCAATGTGCCGTTCTCGAGATCAAAGTGTTCCCAGAGGTCTCCATTTCACGACCGGGCACGGAGATAGGGAGATGGGGAGGGAGAGAGACCCCAGGTTCGTTGGCTTAAAACAAATAAGTAATATGCAGCCCCCAACTTCAGGCACTAGTCTGGAGGTGTTAAGCATTGCCCAGGAACCTGTGATTACAGGGGCGGGAGTGCCTTGGAAAAGCTGGTTGTTTTGGCTCTATTTACACTGCAATCAGGAGCCGCAATGGCAAGATATTTAGCAGCATCGCAGCTGGCTTTCAGCTAGTTCGCTCCATGCAATAAGTGTTTGAGGGCACCACAGTGTGGCGTCCCACTACCACGTATGTCCCTGTGATCCCTCGTCGGCTTGTATAACCCACACCTAGCGCTGCCCTGCTTCACCCCCAAATCGTCCGGGAGACTCTTGGGGGTAGGTACAATGTCCTCAATGAGTCCCCGACACGGGAGCTTTCCTGCCAAGGCTAAAATGTTGGTCTCAGGTCTGCAGGCAGCTCCTGGGACCTTCCAGCGTGCCTGCTAGGCGTGCTGCCTCCAGGGGCGTAACACACATAACACTTGCAGTGTAAACAGGCACACAAGCCTGGTCCGCCGATCGAGAGCCGCCCTCACTGCTTTCCAAAAGCGTACCTGGAAAATCAAGTCCTAATTCGAACCGGTTTGAATGGGTTGCAGCAGAGAGCAAGTGTTCTGTGACACGACTGTGGTTGGTCCTCCAGATATCCCACACTGCATTGCTCCTCACCCCCTACCAGAGCTGCAGCTGGCTACTCTGGTAGGCAACCATAACTCCGCTGCCCGCTTTTTTTCCCTTCTGTTGGCAACTTTTCACCCCTGAGCTCCCTAGTCCAAGCTATCTTTCTAAAGACATCTATGTCCTCATCCCCTATCATCATGCCCCCAGCCCCTGACAACCCGAAAACCTGGGTGCAAGCAGCGGTGGCCTTAGGGTTGCTGGGGCCCTGGGCAAGAGAGTCATATGGGAGCCCTTAGAGCCGGGGGGGGGCACAGCCTGCCACACAATTTAGGGCCCTGGGTTTCCCTGGGTGAGGCCATTGGAGCTAATCCTGCTTGGAGCAGGGGGTTGGACTAGGTGTGAGCTCCCTTCAACCCTCATTTTCTAGGATGCTATGGCATCCAGGTCTGGTTTCTGCCTCTAAATACCCCAAGCGACAGCAGCAGTATAAATTGGATTTGGGGTCTTTTAACCACCTAACCCTCAGGACAGGTCGAGTTGATAATAAGAATACCCCCTGCTTCCACAGCACTTTTCATTCCTGGATTTCAATGTGCTTTGGAAAGGAGAAGTGTAATTGTCCCCACGTTATAGGTGACAAGACAGAGGCACAGGAACATGCAGTGTCTATAGCTGCACGGGGTTATTGTACTCTCACACACTGGGAAACTCCATCCTTGGAGGTTTTCAAACCCCAGGTAGACAAAGCCTTGGCTGGGATGATGTAGTCGGGGCTGGTCCTGCTTGGAGCAGGGGGTTGCACTAGATGTGACCTCCTGAGATCCCTGCCAACTCTTATTTTCTATGAGTTTCTGATCCTATCCCATATGCAGTTTTATGCAGTCTGTCTTCAATACTCTCCACAAGCCGATGAAGTTATTCCTATGCGCGCGCACACACACAATATGTCTCAATGCTGGCAAGATGCTTTTTGATGCGTCCTATCTGAAGCAAACCTGCAACTCCTAGGAAATAAATCCTATTAATAAAACTGTGCTAAGGCTAACGCACTATTCATGAGGATAGCAGGAGAAAAGTACTGAGACAACGTGAGGAAGGCATCCTGAAAAAGGTAACGATGCTCTTTTCTTCCATAATGTTCCCTCTTAAATGAATAACAAGGGTCTGAACCAGCCTCGCCAGGGGCCTGTTGGGAAGGTAGAAGATGCTTTCCCACGGCAAACCAAGTTAGGAAGCAGAAATGCTGAGTATGGAAAGAGGCCCAGAAACACATCAAG
Organism: Caiman crocodilus; assembly: GCA_030014935.1. Classification (NCBI taxonomy): domain Eukaryota; kingdom Metazoa; phylum Chordata; order Crocodylia; family Alligatoridae; genus Caiman; species Caiman crocodilus. The sequence goes on along the minus strand of JAGPOW010000261.1, from coordinate 257,394,799 downwards.
GTCTACCTCGATGTGTTGAGGTGACCTTGGTAGCTGGCAAGATTTTTTCCACTAAGCTTTTTTCTAAAGCTATTAATACCCAGCGTCCCCGCTACTGTGCTGGACAGCCCGAGCTGCAAACCCATCATAAAGCCTTTCTGTCGCTTGCAAAGCGTGCTCGTATCTGTTCATGCCTGTGGCTCTGGTGTTGACAGCAGCTTGTGACTTCTTGCAGGCCCTGCCTTTGAAAACCCATTTGGACTGGGGGGGATGGCTTCATGAGGCTCTTCGACCCCATCATCCACCCAAGATCATCACAGAGAGGTAGACCGTCACGTGATACCATAGTACAAAGGAAGGGCAAAATTCTGCTACACCTCAACATACCCAGTGGTACATATGTAGCCTCCTGGCCACAATTTTTGGTGCTTATGGAGATTTTCGATTTAGTTTTATAATAGAGTCACTTTATGCACATCCAGCCGGAAAGGAGACACGGGAAGAGAATTGCCATTGTAAGTCAAGGAGCAGCAAACCTATAATCTAGGTCTAACATCTCCCCAAGGGTAGCTCGAACGTGTGTGTCTTGTGCTTGCCAAATAAATGCAAGACCCCGGGCAACCTCCAGCCCTCCTCTTGCAACTGCCCTGTAGCACTTTGCTTTTCTACTCACTGGGAAGCAGAAATGAGAGTTTCTGCCCACCAGAGAGAGGAGCCAAGGCCAGGGCCAAAATCAGTCTTGTCAGGCAGCATCCAGCTCTTTGGGCCACGCTTCCTCTGACTTAGCTGCCTCCTCCTGGCCCCATCTCTCTCTCCCTCCTGGCTTCCCATTGAGCTGGCTTTTGGAGGAGAGCTGGAAGGGACCCAGGGTGGTATCTAGGTCTTGATCTTCTGATATAAGCCCTCTGCTAGGCAAGTACAAGGAGGAAACATAGGTTTGAACCACTCTAGATGAGGGGGACCTAGACCCTGGGTTGCCCCTTCTTTGGACAGAGTCCTCAGTACTTGGCTATCGGGCTACAGATTGGAAGTGGTTTGCTAAATTAGATGGAAAGCAGACTTTTGCAGGGGTGGGGAGGGGGCATGCGTTCCAATTCAGTGACTATTTTGAGCTGAAAAAATGGGGAAGAATTAAAAAGAAAAAAAAGTCAAAATTTCCATCGCGACATTTTCAAAGGAAAGTCTCAGGAAGGCGGAAGGGAAATTTTCGACTTCGCAAAATGGGATTTTGCTAAACGAAAAGCTGGGTTGTATGAAAGTGAAGGTGAGGTAGATGAAAAAGGAGTTAAATGACTTTGAAAGCAAACTAAAAAATGTGGTGGGGGGGAGGTTTAGTATAAACAAGTGCTTTGGGGTGACACAAAATGAATTTGCTGTTGTTTCCCTGGGGAAAAAAAAACCAACCCCAAATTTCTGTCTCAGTTCAACCCAGATGGACTATTTCTCATTTCTCATCTCACCCACCCAACCAAAACCAAGGGTAGTTTCAAGGGAATGGCTGATCTCCCTGACATGTCGAATCAAATGAAGCCCACGCAACTCTGTGATCGAAGCCTCGCTTGTGAGACCCTGCAGCAGAAAGACGGGGGAAAAAAAGAAGCGATCTTCCAAATGTCAAGCAATAGTGACAAGTGTCTGTGTTTAGACAAAGTGTTACTTTGCTTAACTGAGTTTGGGTATGTACATTCAGAACAGCTGCAGCTATAAAGGAGGATCAGGACATAATCTTTTTCAGCTTGCAATGAATAACTTCTGACTAAGAGCCAAACTGAGCCCGGGGGGCAGATTAATTGATACTTAGGGGTTGGCTAAGGAGATCAGTTTGGCCCGTTAAAACAACACGGGCGAATTACAGCATGATTCCTTTGAGAGCGGCACATCTGCTAGCTCTGCCAACAGTGGCACAAAACCAGGGCTCTCAATCTTGCCAATGCTTTATCACTATGATTTTTTGGAAGAGGCTATGCCACTACAGTTTTCTTCAGGCAGGCATGCAGGTACACAGGAGGCAGAGTGATATTTCTGATCGGACAGCTGGGCTTGTCAGCAAGGTAAACTGAAAGGCAGAGAGATGCATTAAGTATATAACGGGATGTCATTGCAAGGTGGGCTGGTTTGCCGTCCCGGGCTGCATGGTCATTTGCATTGTAATATTACAGGGTCGGTGTTGTTCTGCCACAAACCCAGGTTTCTGGGACCGTAGCCTGCATCAGGACCTCGTGGTCATGCTGGCTCTGGGAGACTTCATCCCTAACAGCCAGGAGGCCTGATGCTTGCACTGTGTTGTGTTACGTGGTGTGGTTCGTGTCTCGAGTTCGTGGTGCCCTGACTTTGACACAGCTGTGCAAGAGTGTTGGTCCTCCACCTTTCCTGCATGTGACCCAGCCAGTTCAACCGTCCGGCGAAGCACTGGGGGACTGAAACCATGGCTTTAAAGAAGGCAGCCTGGGTTGGCATCTGACAAAATTGTCAAGTCCTTCATCTCTGCCTGAGGAGACCATGCTTGGATGCCAGCAGGTCCCCATAACCAAATTACTTTCGTACCTCCCTGCCGGGACACACAGCTGCGATGATAGCTATTTGGTGCTATGGACATTTGTCAGATTTTGACCGAGACCAGCCCTAATCGTTTCACATAGATTATCTGAGCACTGGGGGCATGACTTGTGAGGAGCGGCTGAGGGAAATGGGCTGATTGAGTCTGCAGAAGGGAAGACTGAGGGGGGATTGAATAGCAGGCTTCACCTCCCCGCCAGGGGTGCAAAGAGGATGGAGCTGGGCTGTTCTCAGTGGGGGCAGATGGCAGGACAAGGAGCAATGGGCTCAGGCTGCAGCAAGACAAGTTGAGGTTGGATATTGGGAAAAACTCTCACTAGGAGGGTAGTGAAGCACTGGGACAGGTCACCCAGAGAGGTGGTGGATTCTCCAGCCTTTAAGGTGTTTAAGACCCGGGTAGACAAAGCCTTGTCTGGGATGCTGTAGCTGGGGCTGGTCCTGCTCGGAGCAGGGGCTGGACTAGATGTGACCTCCCGAGGTCCTGTCCAGCCCTTGTTGTCTGTGAGTCTATGATTCTAGTATGTCTTATTGGTGTATCATGCACGAGTGTGTATGCACATGTGTGTGTATGTGCACAGGCACACACACATATATACACCCTATATACATACATAGATGTACAGCTATACGAGTCTGGATATAGGTATAGAACAGTTCACCTTTGCTCTGAAAAGACAAATGAAAACTAAGGGACTGTTGAAATAAGGGCTACGATCTCAGACGTCACGCGTCAGCACACCTTCTTCGAAATTCGTGTGCCCGCTTCTCGTCTGGTGTGAATCAGCTCCTCTCCACTGAAATCAAGGGGCTAGGTTTCTAGATGGTGGGACACCGGGGGGGGGG
>JAGPOW010000261.1:257381219-257391321 GCA_030014935.1 Caiman crocodilus | reverse complement strand
CAGCCCACCTTCTTCGAAATGCGGGTGCCCGGGTCTCGTCTGGTGTGAAACAGCTCCTCGCCACTGAAATCAAGGGGCTTGGTTTATAGATGGTGGGACACCACCCCCCCCCCCCCCCCCGGCACAATAGACACAAATGAAATGGGCCGGTTTCTCTCTGGACTTAATTGGCGCGGCTTCACTGAAGGGAACAAGGAGCTGTCAGCTGTGGATCGTCACCCCTATTGAATCAAAGGAGCCCAAGCCCCAGATGGCCATAGCTCTCTTAAGCATGATCGTGAGCGTGATTGTGACTCCTGGTGATGCTAGCCTACACCAGCCAAAGGGGAGTGAGAATTCGGGTAGGTATGCATGCATTGGAGATCCCCTGGGCACTATTAGTGGTGACAGCAGCCAGCTTCTGCCCATGAACATCCGGCAAGCAATCCTGGGAAACGTCTGTCTCGTGCAGGGAGCCTGGCTGTGAGGTGTGTGCATGCCCTCGGCATAGCTTAGAGATTTCCATTTAAGTTCAGTTGATTCCCCCACCTCCCCATCTGCTTCCAGCAGTTTAAAGTAGCAGGCCGAGCAGAGGGAGGAGAGACCGATGGCTTAAATGAAATGAAAAAGGAGAGGAAAATGTGATTCAAAAAAAAAACTAAAAGACATCAGAGGGAGTTACGTTTGCATCGTCCCTCTGGTGATGCCAATTCTATTTCCTTTCTCCAAATGCTTTCCAACCCTTTCAGCTCCCAAACGGGCTCATGAATGAAAGGACAAGAAATCTGTTCGCAGGTAGCCCTGCTGTTTAATCATTGCCCAGCTAGTTTGGAAACTCTGGGTGCTGCGTGATCGTGGTGTTTCTCTATTGCAGGGGAAGCCAGTTCTGCAAAGGATTAGTAGCTTGAGCCTGTGGCGGAAGCACTAGGCTGGGCTTCAGGAGATTAGAGAGCACCCGTGGCTCTGTTACGGCCCTGCAATGTAACCTCAGGCATGTCTAATCACTTCCTTGCCAGGTCTCTCTAAACTCTGCACATCAGGGGCTGTGTCTTGCCATGCACTAAGCTCTGGATCCAGCTATACAAGGGCAGTACAAAGGCACAAAATGCCCTTTTATTTTCTATGCCCAGAGTCTGCACAGGGGACAGCAGCCAACATGGAGGGAGGACAGTTGTCTCTCTAATGCACTCGGCTGCGATGGTAAGTAAGAAATTCCACAAATAGGCCTGGTATAGGATACTTATTATCATAGACAAGGAGGGTTGAAGGGAGCTCAGGAGGTCACATCTAGTCCAACTCCTGCTCCAAGCAGGACCAGCCCCAGCTACAGCATCCCAGCCACGGCTTTGTTGAGCCAAGTCTTAAACACCTCCAAGGAGGTTACCTGGGTAACCTGTTCCAGTGCTTCACCGCCTTCCTAGTGAGAATTTTTTTCCTGATATCCAACCTCAACTTCCCTTGCTGCAGCTTGAGCCCATTGCTCCTTGTCCTGCCGTCTGCCCCCACTGAGCACAGCCCAGCTCCAGCCTCTTTGCACCCCCCTGCAGGGAGGTGAAGGCTGCGATTCAATCCCCCTCCGCCTTCTCTTCTGCAGGCTAAACAATCCCAGTTTCTTCAGCCTCTTCTCTCAAAACCATGTGCCCTGGCCCCTGAAACATTTTCACTGCCCTCCTGTAGAGGAAGCCTATGTTATAGCTATGTTACATACATGCACCATGTTACGGCTCTCCCAGTCACACGGCAGTCTCTCTCCTATGCAGTCCCTGAGAGTTTTCCTGCTCTTGGCCCATGTCATCCTGTCCTTTCTTGCACGAGTCCTAAATGGGTGTGCAAAACAGCCGTTCCTATCTCTCGGGCCCAGGTGTAAGTGCCTGCACAAGCAGAGGCGAGGAGACTCAACCCTTGAGTTCTTGCTTCCATTAAGGATCCAACTCTCCCCTTTATTGTCTAATTGTACTTTTTTTTTTCCCTCCCTGCCTCATTTTCCCTCCCGGTTTCTGGAAGAAATAAAGGCTCCAGTTCTACAGCTCCACTCGGGAAAAAGTTTTCCCACTTCGAGCTGAGCTTTCTGCACGCACTTAGCTGTGCCTTTCTTTTAAACATCGTCATTATTGCACATGACACAAGTGATGATGGAAACCATGTCCGCTGAGGTTTAATGGCTGCATGAGCTGAGCAGATGGCAGAGCTGCACCCTCTCTGGTGGGGGCTTTCAATAACACGTGGCTCGTTTGGGCACACGTTGTGACTCGGTCTGTAAGGCAGCTGACAACACTGGGCCCAGCTAGAAAGAGTGATAGGGCAGCCAGCACAAGGTTGCTTGTGAGGTCTGGTGTAAAACCAGCTGAAAAACTAGCCTTAGTGTATATATTGTTATCAATAACCTGCAAGCAGGCTATGTTATCCATATGCATGTATCAATAGGCATACACTGTTATCAGTAGCATGCATGCAGGCTATGTTAACAGCGGCAACATGAGCTAAACCTCATAGTTCAAAGACTCATATGAAGGTCAAGAGAGTTTCTCTCCTATTTCCCAAGCCCCAAATATATAGAGGCAAGAAGTAGTTCTCATTGACTTCAGTGAGAGGTGGATTAGGCTCTATCTGCATCGTAGCAAGTTGCAATCTCCCTTTCCAGGCTCTCTTCTGAAGGCACGAAGAAGGCATGAAATGCAAGGGTAGTGAGCCCAAGCAGCTTCCATAGACTGAGCTCTGGCTGCTACATGCCATGCTACAAGCCTTGAAAGCTAGAGAGCTCCTCTCACTAAGCACTTGCTGTGAAACTACCATAGTGACAATCTCATCATCTCAACCCAGGGGGAAGTGTACAGGCGCTTGGCCTCTTTGTCAGTACCCTGACCAGCACACATTGTAAAAAGACCCCAAAACATGTGAAACTCTGAAAGGAGGTAACACTTCCTAGCTTCTGGGCTATATTACATGCTGCAATTGAAGCCAGAAACAATGCAATGCAAGCTGGAAGCGATGCAATGCAAACCATAAGCTAGAACAAGGAGAGTCATAGAAGTATGGGCAGAGGAATAAAAACTGAGATTGGGATACCTATGGGATGAAAGACAGAGAATGGATGTAATAGTTTGGGGTGGTGTTGTAGCCATGATGGTCCAGGAAATATGAAAGTGATGGACAGAAATATCTGGATAGGCATCTGGCTGGGGTCATCAGACCCCAGCAGTCTGTGCTGCCCAGAGAATGGGTTGGACTTGATGATTTCTTGAGGTCCCTTCCAACCTTACATCTATGAATCTATGGATATAGAAAGAATTATAGAAAATCATAGAAAATAAGGGTTGGAGGGGACCTCAGAAGGTCATCTAGTCCAACCCCCAAAGTCCAACCTATCTATCAACAGATAGATAGATAGATAGATAGGAGCAGGGCCATGGTGGTAGGTAGATAGAGAGAGGGTATATGTTGATATCAAGACAAAGAAACGGGGTGCAAGTTGATAAATAGACATACAGACAGGGTATACAGTGATACACAAATAGAAGCAGTGAATAATAATGACAAATAGGTAGATCCAGCAGGTGCATGGTGGTAGGTAGGTAGGTAGATAGAGGCGGTGTGCAGTAATAGAAACATTGAAGGCATTTATGTTGATGATGGGTGGATGGATGGATAGATGGACAGGTAGAGAGGGTGTTTACTTATAGATAAATAGGGTGGATGATGATGATGATAGATAGATAGATAGATAGATAGATAGATAGATAGATAAGAAAGGGGGGATTTGTGGCAGTAAATAGGTACATAGAGAAAAGAGTTTGCATAGAAAAGGCTGAAAGATGGATCCCAAACTTCAGCCAGGCTGCAACAACAACACAAGTTTTAGATGAACGTGTTCACCCCGCTCTGATAGTAAGAAGTTGGTGCAAGTGGCCCCAGTGAAAGCTGCCATCGTGCTGGATGTTGGCCATATATGTAGCAAGGAACCAGCTCTGAGTTCAGTCTAAGAGACAAACTGTTATTATCATGCCCCCATTTTATGGAGCGAGAAGTGAGGCACAGACAGAATGAGTGACTGTCATGCAGTGAGTTTGTTACAGAACCAGGATTTCTGGTCCCATAACCAGATACCTGCTTCTCTAGCCCTTCTGCCCCCTTCCCCTGCTTTCAAAACGAGTCCTGTTTGTAAGGACCCTTACATTTCAGCAGGCTGTTTTTGTGGGGGTTCCTAGAGATGAACTCCCCTTGCCCTTTTGGGCAATGGCTAATTCCTATCAAGGTAGGTAGCGGTCAGATTAAAGTCCTCCTGAGCCAACGGTTGCAGGGGGAAAGGTGCTTTCTCCTCTATTAAAAGCCTGCCCATTGCTGCCAGGCTTGGCAGGGGATGTTCTGTCCCTCCGAGGCGACACGTGCTGTGCTAAATAAACGGGGCGAGCAAAAGAGCAAGGCTGCCTTTAGCTCCGTGCTCCGAGGGCTCGGCATTTCGATTATGTTTGCAGCTGGGCTCTGTCCAGAAGCACCGGCATAAATCGCTAACGGGGCATGATGAGCCTGGCATGGGCCGTACTGCAGATGCCAGGCTGCCCCGCTCGCAGCTTCGGGCTCCTGCATGCCACGCGAGAAAAAGGCCGGTGGTAACCGAAGACAGCAGCCCTTTTTGGCGGGGGGAGGCTGCGGAGAGGAAACAGAGACTGTGCTGACAGGTCGGGTCTCCTGCCTCCCCTCGTGTGAGCGAGCTGTGTGTAACAGCACACCTTCCTGCCTTTCCTTACATAAAGGGGACACAGCCCGGCCGGGGAGAGAGGCCTCCATTTATAGCAGATAAGAGGTGGGTGGGACAGACATCGACAGGGGATGCTTTACCCGGGTGCCAGATCCCGGGGGATCACTGCTGGTCCCTCGGACTCACTTTCGACGTCATCGTTCAATCAGTGCCACCCGGTGAACCCCCAAATCCTAAACTCCAGGCATTAGTTCATGGAACTGGCCTCGCAGCTGGACCCAGATCTAGCAAGAAGGTCCATGAGAGCTTGCAAAGACCTGGGTCTGGGGTGTAGCTGCAGATATGCTAAAGAATCAGACCAGGACCCAAGCTTTCCTTATGCTTGAGAAAGACCGTCTGCAGGGGTGCGATATGGGCTCATTTCTCAGAGGGGGTGTGAGTGGGACCATCCTGAGATGAATTCTTCACCGCCGTGTGTGAGGAGGCCAGAGAGGCAATGCTACAGACTCTCTGCACATCCGCCTTGCACACACGGTATCACAAGGCGAGGCACGGAGCAACGAGCAGTGAAGTGGGGTGCATTGCATATCTTTGGGGGTTACCTAGCAAGTTTAATGCCCACCCTGGATTAAACGAACCCATCAAAACGTGGGTGGGCTGGATCCGGACGGGGTGTCTTGTGGGCTGGAAGCCCCTCCAAGCTCCGTGCCCACATTTCCTGTCCTCTCAGAAAGATATTACTGACAGACAGAAACCAGCACGGAAAGGGGACTGGTCCAGAAACACTTGATTTCAAGAGCCGGGGGGTGGTAAGAAAGATTTCTCTGCAAACTGGACTCTACCAAGCAGCATGGCCATGATAATAAAGGTGATGAGGAGTAAAGTTATACTGCCCAGGAGGAAGGAAAAATAGAGAGGAGAAAGCAAAAGGATGCAGAGAGAGGGAGAAAGACCAGAGCCAGAAGCCTGAAGCCAGGTGGTGTCCACACCTTGGGTATGGACTCAGGCTGCACCCTCTATAATCTCAACTAGTTTCCCTGTATAACCTCATTTAGGAGCAGAATAGATGTATTCAGAGGAAAATGTGCCCATGGAAATCAGTCAGTATCCTTCCCTTTGACTTCTTTGCAACTTCTGTCAGGTCCTATATCCTTTGCCCATTTCTAAATCCTTTACTGATTCCTAAATATCAGACCAAATCCTGTTTTTCGACGCGCCAGAAGCGTCACACGCTTCCCCAAAATAGAGGTACTCCAAATTTCTATTGGCATAACGAGGATCAGAATGGAGGACCCAGGCCTGACCCTGTTAAAGTCAAGGGGGAAAGGCTCCTTCTGGATTTCAAGTGCTGCGTCCATCCGTCATCCAGCTGAAAACTAAAGTGGGAAACCGCCATCGGTTTCCCATCCCCAGGAGAACTGGGAAAGCGTTTCCTTTCCCAAATCAAAGCATTGGGCACGTCTACATGTGCATGAATACGCTGTAGTTCATGTGCATTAAATCTGGTACCTCCATTGTGAGGTACTGAGAAAATGCACATTAGCCTTCAGCAAAGCCTGGACAGAGTCACAATGAAGACGCTGCTTTCAAGCATCCCAAAGACGGGCGAAGCCATCGTGCTGCCCTGTGCCCAGGCAGCGTAAGGTCACCCCCTTGCCAAGGGCTGGCGTGTCAGTGCCCGAGTGTTATAGTCAGGTATCCAGGGTGTAGCCTTATTGGTCTCTAGAGGCAAAAGGAATCAGGACTCGTGGTAGAGGTGATTTTTTTTTATCAAACCGACTAGATTTTTGCAAAAAATAAATACATTCTTTAATCGCCCAAAAGCTTGCAATTCAAGATTTTCATTTATTTATTTATTTATTTATTTTTGCACAAATCTAGTTGGTCTAATAAAAGACATCACCTCTATCTCGAGTCCTGATTCCATTGTATACACATGATGCTTGGAAATAATCCCTTTTAAACCAGCAACCCCTCTGCATGCTCCCTGCCTCTGCCCATGGCCAGTCTGGCCCGTGCAATGACACCGAAGGGAACCAAGAAGATTCATTTTCTTGCACACACGATTTCATTTTCCTACCATGACATCACGGAACAGTTTGCACCAATTTGGCGCATTTTTTAACTTAATAATGCATTAGTACCAAGGCATCCTAACCTTCCTTCCAATGGGTGACTTTTTCTGGCAGGAAAAGCCCCTCGCTTTTTCTTCGTATGCGATCGCTGTCACATCACACTTTTCCAAGTCCCTCAACACCTGTCATCTGTCACTTGTCACCTGTCACTGCGCACACGCACGTACCCCCCGTGCCGTCTCTCTGTCTCGAATGCATACTTAAAATCTCTCTCGGCTCCTCCCAAATAAAACCTCGTTGTCACAGACATATGAAAAAAGCTCTCTCCCATGCACAAGCATTCTCCTTTGCACATGCATAATTAAAACCCGTCACACATGCAGCCACATGCACGCGCACGTGTTCTCTCCTTCATCCAGGCACTCACGCAAAACCTCTCACACACAAAGCCCAGGTCTCTCTCTTGCACACATGTATGTTCTCAGTCACTCACACACTCAGTCACACTTGCACACATCTGTTTCTCTCACACTCGCACCCCTCTCTCCTTTCATTCATGCACATACACAAAATCTCACTGAAAACCTTTCTCTCCCACTCTCACACACACACACACCAGTGCTCTCACCCCCCACACACATACACTTTCTTCCTTTTCTGTGCAACATCTCTCATCTAGCAAACCACTCTTTCTCTGCTTCATTTCCCCCCTCCACCCACTCACACACAGGCTCACACACGTCTTTCCATTCTCACACTCGCCTTTCTAATCACAGCGCCCTCTCCCACGCTGAAACCCTCCCACATCGCACCCGAAATGCACGTCTCAAGCTGGGGACCTAGGCTCACCGGGGCAATCTTGGTTGCTGACGTCTTCTGTGAAGCATTTGCAAACTCACTTAGGCATGCACTTATGTGCCTTGCTGCTCTGCGACCCCAAAAGGCTTTTGGTTCAACTTGCAACATCCAAACACACCCAAATCCCGTGTCCCTTCCTTACATCTCGCTCACCCAGGAACCTCTGAGCACCGGGGGTCTCTAACCACTCTCCTGCCTCTGAACTGAATAAAGTCCCCAAACTTTTTTTTGTTTTTTAATGCTGGCAGGGCTCTCCTCCTCGTTGTCCCCCATAGCAGTATCTCTCAAGGGTGCTGCCATCCGTGAGGTGTCTACCCAAAAGGAAGACAACTCCCCCTGGCACATAGCAATTCATTGATATCCAGAGGATGCCACGCAGGGGAAGAAGTCCCAGTATAGAAGTAGGCTTTCAAACTCCAGGACTACAGATGAATAACTCCTACCTGTCCTCTCTCTGAGATGTGTTTGTGGGGGAATATTGCTATGATGGGCACACTCCCAGCAACACCGAAAGTATAACTCTCACCACAACCTGTACAGCTCCCTGCACATAGTCACCTTCAAACTCATCATAACCTCCTGGTATGTACCGGTCAAGGGGCGAAATCCTGCCTCAGGCTGCACCCTCTATAATCTCAATTAGTTTCCCTGGATAACCTCTTTTAGAAGCAGCAGGTATTTATTCAGGGTAAAATGTGCCCGCGGAAGTCAGCCAGAATCCTTCTCTTTGACTTCTCTGGGACGTTTGGCAGGTCCGCTGTCCTTTACCGATTCTCAAATATCAGACCAAATCCTGTTTTCTGACATGCCAGAAAACTAATGCATTTTCCCAAAATAGAGGTACTCCAAATCACCCCAATTTTCCACCAGCATCATGAGTATGGAGGACCCAATCCTGATCCTGTTAAAGTCAAGGGGAAAAGTCTCCTTGATTTCAAGTGCTGAGTCCGTCCTTCAGAGTTTCATAGTTGATCGGGGCCGGAAGGGAACTTATTGACCAAGTTAAAAACTAGAGTGGGCAAACACCATCGGTTTTCCATCCCCAGGAGAATCGTTCAGCTTTGGGAAAGTGTTTCCTTTCCCAAATTAAAACAATGGGCAAGTCTACATGCGCATTAACGTGTGTTCGTTAATGCACATTAAATCGACTACCTCCATTGTGAGGAACTAAGACAATGTGCATCAACTAAAGACTGAGTTTTTTAAATGATTCTTAATGTGCATTAGCCCATTTTAATGTGCAGTCAATAAATAGCATGGTTTTTTCGGTGACGTTTTAATGCACATGAAAATAGGTGAATACACATTAAAGTGCACATGTAGAGGCACCCAAAAAACCCTAGGGACCAAAAATGTGGCTGGGGGCATGGGAAGGGAATGGATCAAGCTGCCAAAATGTTTCATTTTCATAATTTTAGAAAGCTTTTTTTTTGCGTGCGTTTTGTTTTCATGCATTTTTTTCCTCCCGCGTTTTGCTGCACATTACCTCAAATTTGAAAACGAGGAAGTCTTTTGAACTGAAAACCAAAAGCTTTTCATTTAAAAAATGACTGAAATGGGCTATTTTGGTAGTTTTAAATTTTCTTGCATTTTTTCTTGCAATGAAGCTTGGGAATTGATCAGTGGAACCGGCTGCTTTACATGAAGCCAAGACTAGACCCAAAGCACCAACAGAGCAAATTCTATGAAACAGGAAATGTAAAAATTGCCTAAACCAACTATTTATTTCTGGGGGGGAAAATCTGATCAATTGGCTATGTCCCATGAACATTTAGTTGATCAAGTCCAAACCAGCTCCCGAACAGGTTTGGGGAGGACATCAGGTCCCGTCTCGCTGTCCTCTGAGAACCCGTTCAGCCGTGAGCACAGAAGTGCACTTATTCACATTGGGTTTCATCTCGGATTGACTTCACCATGTAACGAGCCCCAGTCACCACCCCGCAAACGCCGTTCCTCCGACCAATAGATCACACCACTGGGGGAGGATTTATTAAAGCCAGGCCATGTGTTTCAGCCAAAAAACATCAAGTCTTTTCAGAAAGTGAAAAGGCTCATTTTTGGACATTCTGGTGCAGGGAAAAGAAAGTAAAAACATGAAGACTGGTTTAAATAACGAGATGCGTCCCTGAAAAAATTAAAAAATGACTGAATGATGCTGCCTTTGAGGTTTATATAATGTTATTGAACTTGAAAAATGTTTTTTGTGGGGGGAAGTTCTCATGCGGATGGCAAGCCACCTCTTTGCCATGCCTATCTGCCCCCGGTACCGCAGCATCGCTGCACTTTTCATACCCTACTGAATTCAGACCGGTTCCATCTTTCATTGAGGGTTAAGCACTGCTCTTCTTCTTTTTTACAGATGGGGAATGGGTGTAAACCCAAGTGAGTGATGCTGCCCATGGCCCTCAGTGGATCTACGGCACTCACACCCACTTAGGAGCTGGCCTACCCTACCATTTGCTTGACTTCAGACGAACGTGGGTATCCACCTCCC
>JAGPOW010000261.1:257366756-257380806 GCA_030014935.1 Caiman crocodilus | reverse complement strand
TGGGAATATTGGTACAGTGATGGACTAGATCCTCAGCTTGGTGCAACGGTCAATGGGGTTGCACTGATTTGTACCAGCTGAGGGTCTGCCTTGGGTTTTACAATTTTCTGCACTGAATTCCTTATTTCCCGACTTAAAAGGAACGCCCTTGCAGAAGGCAAATACACCCGACACTACCTCACAGCATCGTGTCGGTGGCACGGCATGGACCATGAAAATCAAAGGAAAAAGCTTAGCTAAAGGTGCACTGGGGGCTCCTGAAATTTGGTGCAGCTCAAAATAGGAAAGCGTAGAAGTTGCTTCTTCCCTTCAACCCTTTATTTGCCATGTTAATTTTTCAGCCCCAGTAGCCCAGCTCTACACCTGAGCAGATGCTCCCTCTCTCCATTTCCTGCCCTGGGACAGTTCCCGACATAAATAACTGCAGCTAAGCTGAAGTCAAGGCGGGCAGGCTTATTTAACTCCAGCTGAAGGTCTGGTAGTCTGTGCGTGCGTGCAAGAGATGAAATACGGGTTTTCTCCTCCATCCTCCTGGGATGATCCAGCCTATCAAAACTTTCTGTTCGCCCTAAATGCAGACGGTCCCCGGGATGCTTTTCACGCGGCAGGTCACGCCAGTGCATAGGCCAAACCGCTCCAGGGACACATGCTGATTTATGCCAGCTGAGGATGTGACCCCCATTTCCCATCATTACCTCTTTCCAGGAATGACTATGATGGCCCTGGCCAGACACACACGGGCTCACACACTCTCGCGCACACACGTAGGTGCATCCATGCATACAGACGCGACTGAAGCAAGGGCTGAAAGGCTCCACAACATCAGCTCTCTAACAGAGGGGATGCTTTAAGAAAGGTGCAGTCAAATGTGGCTCGGGATACTTGGGAGCCCTTGCTGCAGTCCTTTAAGGCAGCAGCTTGCTTGACAAGCTGGGACTTTTCTCTGGGGTTTTCACCACCTGCCTAGCATGCAGGCTTTCTGTGCCATTCGGTTATGCTGCTCTGCCCAGGTGCATTCACTTGTTTGCTCTAGGGAATCCGAATAGTTGGCATGTGAAGCAAACCTTGCAGCACAGAGCATGGAAAGATGGAGGGGGTGGATTTTACCTCTTTTGGAGCCGACTGAAGAGGATTGAAATCACCCCTTGCCCACGGGAGCTGACTTTTCACTTGTTCTTGCAACAGCCCTGAGAGCCGCACTGCCCGGGCAGCTTGGAGGTGGTACGACGGCGACCTCCTTTGCTGCCCGTGTCCCACTGCGGGGCGCACGCCACCTCTCTCCAGGCCCTCTTGGCCCTAAGCTTTCAAGGCTCAGAAAGCAACAACTCCCCCCTACAAGCAGCCCTGGCTGCTCCCTCCATTCATAGGCTAAGAAAATACGTACTTTGACATTAGCTGGGTTAAATTCAGGTTCCTTGGGGGGCTCCGGCTCTGCTGGTTTAGGTGCTGGCTTGGGCTCCTCTTTCTTGGGTTCGGGCTTCTTGGGTTCGGGCTTCTTAGGGGGCATGTTGACTTAAGAAAGAGAGAAAGAGAGAGAGAGAGAGGGAGAGAGACAGAAAGGAGGAGGCTGCTGTAGGATAAAGCAGAGCACAAGTCACTCCTCCGGCAGAGGTCTTTATCCCTGGCCGGTCCCTTAATGTCACACATTGTGTCACTCACCCACCCTATCACATGCCACAGCTTACAATAGGGGCACTGCTATAAAAGGGCAAGACATGTACCCTGCTATTTTAGAGCAGTTGGATATGGCATTGTTATGAATTAGCACTTAAATGGAAAGGGAGTTTGGGGTGTTCAGGGCTCAGGCTGGCCCTGGGTCAAACGTCTCTGCTGTGTGTGTGTGTAAGGGGGTTGAGTTACACAGCAGGGTCCCATCAGTTCATTGCACACCCTCTTACCCCTGCCGGTTACCTCTGCACCTCACTTGTTGCTGCCAGCACCACTTGCCTGGCGGGGCGCTAATTAACCAACCGGCATCATTCGTTCCTGCCTACCATTTTGCATTCGGCTGCACGCGCTCTGATTCCTAAGAGAAGATAAAAGTCCTGGCCATGGACATATATACCCTGGCTCCAGGTTTTGTCAGTGCCTGTGGAGCTCAAACATGAGCCTCTCCCAAGGAACATCGAACGAGCAGAGTAATTTCAGGAGCGTTGACGGCATTGCCCCTTGAGTTGGGGTCAACGAGAAGCACGCTGCCCCAGGCATGGTCGCTCCATATAAAGTCTCTGGGGAAAGAAGTGTTCACTCAATGGGGCTGAAGGTTTCATACTTTCATAGTTTCATAGCTGTTTGGGTCAGAAGGGACCTATTAGCTCATCGAGTCCAACCCCCTAGGAATGAGTGCTGGGGTCAGATGGCTCGATGTTTTGGCTCAATGTTGGCAAAGCTGTCTGAAGACCCTGAATAAGAGGGAATGGGTGACTGAGGGGATTGAGGGGGGGCAATGAGTTATTGAGGGACCTTATTACAACTTTACAGTAAAACATCTGAGCCAGAGTCACTCCAGATCCTCAGGGTGATGGCTTCTCCACCATCATAAAACGGGTCAGGCGCCTTGTCATTTGACCGGGGTATCCAAGGCAGCCGGACGTGATTGATGCCCATACCAATACTCCCTTGGGTCATTCTGGCTATGGACACAGATGTACCTTAAGCTTCTGCTAGATTCAGGTGGATCTTGGATACTGGGGACACAAAAGACAAGCTCTCATTACAATCCCCAGGTGCCAATCCGCTCCCCAGCAGCTTCGATAATCCAAGTCTTTACTTGGTTTCCTTCAAAAAACACAAAGCAAACTCATTTTATTGAATCAAGTGCCACCTTTTTAAAGCCAACCCTAGTGAAGTCACAACCCCTCTAATGCAATTCCAAATGTAGACGACACTGAGAGAGCCCCCTACATATCATCCATCCCAGCAACACACACTTTGGGTCGATATGACATCTGACATTCCACCGTTGCGGATCCTATTGGACTTGTATTACATCATAGGTCAAGGTTATGTTGACTACAAATGCTTGGGAGCAGGGACTGCCTTTTTCCCCCTCTGTTGTTTGTATAGCCCCTTGCGTGGGGAGGTCATGCTTCATGACCCTAGGTCATGGGCAAACCCCCAATACCAACAGCGTTGTTTGTGCTTCGTGGAGCAACGAGCAGTTGCCCAGCACGTGCTGTAGATGTGCAATTTTGTTCTTGCCATCAAAAGACACCCTTAAGCAGGACACTTGATCTTTTGCCTTTCTAGGCTTACATGCACTTCAGTGCCATACTCCACCTGCATCCCCATGTCCTGCTTCCCAGAGGTCACTGGAAAGCTCTGGCACCTACATGGGCAGAGGTCATGAGCTCTTTTTTAATCCAAAGGGGGTTCAGGTTATCTTTCCAGCTCCCCCTTATGGCAGCCCCATGCCTCCCCCCTGCCCCTTTCCCCATTGCAGCGAAGGTGGAAAGAATTACACTTGCTAATAGGTATTTCTAAGGGAACGTAACCGCAAGCCCCAGAATCACACAGGAGAAAAGCACATGCTGAAAGTACGCCCTGCCAGCTGGAAGGCTGGCTGCTCTTCAGAGGTCTTAGGCCAAGTGCCAACACGACATACCAGTATCTCCCTTGCTTTCTTCTCTGTTTGGTCAGGCCAGATCCTCCCCATGGGACATGCCTCGGCTCAGACAGGAGCAAGACAAAGTGTGAAGTTCAAGACGCCGCGTGATCCCTCTAAACCCAGATGAAATGACATCCTTGAGAGCCTCCCCGTGACATGGAAAACAGAGGTCAGATGAACCCACCAACATCTAAAAAGAGAAGGTTGACTCAAAAGGCCTGAGGTCCCCTTGTTCTTCCTGTTCCCAGGGGAGACCCTAACATGCTGCTGGAAAGCAAGGCACGCTGGGGAGGGAAAGGCAAAACCAATCAGCAATCACAGCACTGCATCAGCTCAGACCAGATAAGATTTCCACAGTTGCATCGGCCACTTAAAGACCAGCACCTTCTATCTACAGTACTGGGCACTGGCAGAGTCCATGTGTCCAGCGATGGCCTTAGGGTTGCTGGGGCCCCAGGCAAGAGAGTCACTTGGGGCCCCTTAGTGGCTTAATTTTGATGACCTATAAGCAAGTCGGACATTTTTTATTTCAATTTCACTTTGCCTCATCCATGAAACTGCGATGAAAGAATCTTAATACAAATATTTAGTGTAATTCATTTTTATTTTTATAAAGTGTGGGGCCCTGAGCAGTTGCCCGGTTTGCCCTCCCCTAAGGCCATTACTCATGTGTCTTTGCTCTGCCCTGCACTGGTTTTCGAGCTCACTGGTCTCTCTTCTACCACAGATGAGAAAGGGTTTTCTTAGTGTTGAATAGGACTGGGAGTCCTTGAGGTCTTCCTTGGGCCCCCTAGTTATTAACTCTGTTCCTGCTTTCTCATGATTTGTCTCATGGAATTAATTGTTGAACTTTTAGCATCCTCACTCCAGCTACTGAGGGGGCCTGTGGTTCCTGTCAGGTCTAAGGCCACTGTCAACGTACATCAAATAGATCTGTCTACATTGGCAGGTCAGTGAATGAAGATGGACCAAGGCTCAGTCACTCATTTTACTGTGGCCAAATACTGTCAATCCCACCTGTGCTGCTAGGTCATGCACCTGCTGGAGTTTCTGATGGCATAACTGGAAGTGGTAGTGGAAGCTTTCCATCCCATTACAAGAAGCTTGCTCTGCTGCACATAGAAAAGGGCAGGGAGTGAAGACAAAGATGGAGAAGGCCATGAAAATACAAAAAACCATAGAAAATTAAGGCTGGAAAGGACTTCAAGTGACCATACACTCCACACATCTCCATTGATGTATGATCAGGGGTACCTAGAGCATCCCCAAAAGATGCTTGCTGACCAGTTCTTGAAAGCCAGCCAAAGAAGAAGACTCCACAGCCTCCATTGGTGGCCTGCTGGAGCGCATCGCCCATCTGGTGACTAGATACATAGATCAGTATGTGGAGAGGCTGCAATCCTTGGAGTGCTCCACTTAAAAAGTAGGCACCCTTCCTTTCCCAGATCCTATATTATTTATAAAAACACAACAAACAGGGTCAACAGGTGTTTCGTTAGGCCTGCAGTCATTAGAATTAAACGCACATCTCTTTTTCAGATTCATAAGACAAAATCTACCTTCCTCGGTCATCTTGACAAGGCATCAGCAATCATTGTTCATCAGCAATCCCTCGCAGTCGAGGATGATGATCATCACGTTAGATGATCATCGCTTCGATACTTATGGGGTTTGCTCATGAGAAGACTCTAGTGTTGGTACACCTGTCTTCCCACCGGATTTGAAGGATTTTTCACAGGCTGCATTGATGGCACTTCTCCAAGGACTTGAAGTGTTTGCTGTATGTTGTCCACATCTCAGCTCCGTACAGTCAGGCGGGGATCACAAATGCTTGATTAATCCTGAGCATGAACGATGCATGGCCCCGGTGGCTGGGGGGCACAGGGGTGCTGGCAGCGGTGGTAAGTGGGGGAGCTCTTGCAGACGCCGCCGGCGGTGTTGACAGTAGGAAGGGGAGGGGGCAACAATGTCAGCGGCACTGTTTCGTGGGGGCTGCACTGCTATGCTCGGGGTGCACATGCACCCGCGTGCACCCCCTATGCATTGCCACTGACCATGAGCTTGGTTTTGGACTAATGTGATCTTCGAACAGCCTTTTCCTCAGGCATCTGAAGGCTTCACTTGCACATGTGAAGTGATATTGGATTTCTTTAATGATGTCAGCCTAATGCAAGAGATGGCTTCCAAGGTACAGGAAATACTCAGCATTTTCCAGAGTCTCACCATGAATCTAAATTACCAGAGCTAGGGACTGCTCATTAAGAACTAATTGATGGAGGACCTTGGTCTCTTGAATGTCAAACATCAGTCCCATTTGCCGGTATGCCTCACTAAAGACATCGATGATTGCCTGAAGGTCTGCTCCAAAGTGAGCGCACAATACAGCATCATCAGCAAACTGGAGTTTGATGATTGAGGTTGGGCTGGGCATGGTTTGGCTTGGAGTTAGCTGAGATTAAACAAGTTACCATCCATTCAGGACTTTAGCTCCACTCCAGCTGGAAGCTTGTTGGTGGTCAGATAAAGCAGGAGTCCAAGGAGGGGTGAAATTGCACTACAGCGTTCCCCTCCCCGCCACATTCACCCCTGTCCAGGATGCAACACCTTCCTCCAAGAACTAGCTAGATTCAGGCCTGCTTAGCTCCCAAAATAAGTTGCGTTGATTTGGACATGCCTGCAGAGAGAGAAAAATGTCAGGCAATTAAGATGCCAGAGGCTTAGCAATAGCTCAGCATCTCATCACTTCTGAACTTGCAAGATAATAATAACAACAAGGGGACTTTTTTCCATGTGAAAGTTCACAGGCTGGTTACAATTATTTCTGGTACCATTATCACAAATAAATAGTCTTAGGGAAATAATGGTGTAGGTGGAAGTCTTTATCTGGTCCGTCTGTCCATATCTGAAAGCCCATCAAGCCCAAGCACATGCCAGAAGCCGTATTAGGACATGCACATTGCATCACCAAATTATATGAGGTATATTCATTTCACCGCTAGTCAGATACACTCGAGAGGAGACATTTTCCATCAGAAAATGGGATTCCATCAAAACTCTAGGAAATGATGTGGATTCCACTGCAATTTTGTCTTGGAGAAAAAAACTGCGGAAAAAGGTCTGGAAATATCAAAATGTCCCTTTTGGCATTTTAAATGTGTTGTGGGGGTTGGATTTTTTTATTTGTTTTCTGTAGTTTTAAAATGGCTTGTTCTTTCTACATACTTAGTTTACTTACTCCCCATTAAATGTCTGTTTTCTTTCACATATGGAATTAATGCAAGCCATCATTTTATCTGATATTCAGTTTAAAGAGCACTTGCTTCTTTCCAAGACCTTGTACCTAAAAGCTTGTCTAACACCCCTCATCTCTCCCAGCTATACTTTTGATCCAATAAAAGATATCCCTGCCGAAGCCCTTACCTCTCCTACATTTCCTGGACCATGACAGAGACAGCTCCCCAACCCTACTACATTTTGTTGCAGTTTTTTTTTTTTACTTTTTTCATATGGATTAAACGTGTGTGTGTGTGTGTGTGTGTGTGTGTGTGTGTGTGTGTGTATCCTGCATAATTTATTTTAATAATCTTTGCACCAGCAGGACATTGGCCACCCTGATCCCCCTGCTTTGCCTGTGGCAGGCTTGGGTGTTATGTCTCGTAGTTGTGCCAGGGTTGGCTGTGCAGTTTTGCTAAGAGGTTAGACAATGGATTTGTATAGGATGGTTTGGATAGGGCTGATCCTGTCTCAATAAGGGGGGGGTGAATTAATGACCTCTGAAGGTCCCTTCTAGTCTACTTCTCTATCATTCTATCATATATATAATCTCCACAATACTATTGTATATGTATATGCATGTGTGTGTGTGATTCTACCATATATATATATATAAATATATATATATATTTGTATGTGTGTATATATGTATGCATATATGTATATATAGAGACAGACAGACAGACAGAAGTAGTTGATCCAGTTGATACACAGCAGTAAAAACTAGATGACCTCCCAGGCTGCCTTACGTCCTATCAGGCCACAGCCTCAAACCTTGCACGTTGGCCTGCTACCCCATGGCGGTCCACTCAGGACGGTCATAGCTGGTGTGAAGCCTCCAGTAACCCGTCCACCCACCCCCCATCACTGGCATGGCAAGCTGGGATCAGCTGACCCCCTACTTCCACCATATAAATCCCTGTCTTGAAATAGGATGTATCCAGGCAAGAGGATAATCTGATTGAAGGCTGCTTTGCTCCTCCCTCTGGCTTGTTCATTGGCTTCACTCCTTGTTTGATCTCCAGCTTCTTGACTCAACTCACCTCCTAGGCTTCACTCTTGGATTGACCTCCCGAATTCTTGACCCTGTTTGAGCTTGCCTCCCATTTACCCACCCTAGCCCTAGTCACTGCTTTGATCGCGGAAAGGCCCAAACACGGCTCCTCATGCCCTGGCATGGCACTTCCCAATGTTTTACGATTCTAGTAGTGCATGGCAGATGTTACGACCCCATCGCTAATTAATCCATCGTAGATTAGACTAGAGCAGATGTCCTAAAATACGCAACAATGCCTGCCTAGAATAAGCAGCACGGAGAATGAGTCTGAATCTTTTTTTGGCACTTTGGGTTGACCTAGGACTCCCCAATATCATTGGCCATCTTTCATTGACTACATTGGGTTTAGATCAGGCGCTTGCTGCAACACATTGATAGACTGGAAATGTTGAACCACCAATAGCTTTGGCAAAGGATGGTTTGTCATCAGCAGGAGCGTTTACCCAGCCATGAATGCTCTGGGCAATGATTTTGACAGATCTCCAGCTATCCAGTGCTTTGGGGTTTATGTTTGGGAAGGAAAATGAGAAAACAGAACAACTCTCAGGGCCCACGAGTGATTTCCTGTAAAACAATGGAGACTTAGATTAAGAGGAGAGTACTGCATGATGCATCAGCACACACTGTTCTGTACACACAAGGCATATCCCATGCCTTGACCTCACAGCGCTATTGGTGTACCACTGACAAGACTCATGAAGTAGGTATGTGGTGTTATTCCCTTTTAATGGGGGCAAGCTAAGGCATGAAGGAGCTCAGCAGCCTGCCTCAATCCACAGGGTGAATCAACTGTAGAAATTGGAGGAGAGTCCAGGGCTGATTCCCTAAATATGTCCTTTGTGTGCTGAATCAGCCATTCATCTCATCTTAGTCCAAGAGCATCCCAGGAGAAGTGGACGCTAACAGCGGGAGCAATGATCTTTCTTTCTAGCCTTTCAAGTGCAGAAAAACATCATGGGGGCGGGGGGGGGTTAGTTTCATGTTCCTTCTTCAGTTCTGCTCGTGACAGATGTTTGTGGCAGGTTCTGGTGCCAAAAAAGCTGTCCCAGAATCATCTCAGCATCTTACATGACATGTTTGGTTTCTTGTGCACGTGCTAAAATGTTCTTCCTTCGCAGAGCATGGTAACCTCCCTTGGGGAGCCGGCTTGGGATGATCATCAAAGGGAGCAGAGTTCCTCCAAAAGTTTCCCATGGAAATCTTGACTTTTCAATCGAAATTAAAAAAATATATAATTTTTTTTTCTTGAACTGGAAGAAATCAATTTGGAAAAAATGCCCTGCTACCTCATGTTCCCCCTGTCCTTTGTCAATCCGTCTTCCTAGTCTAGCTGCATTTCCCATGAGGCAGTACTGTCCCTCCACATGGCTCGGGAAGGAGGCTGCGGGAAGGCAAATGAACCCCAGGCCTTGGAGGAACATAAGGCTGTGCAAAAACCTTACATGAACATTATTTCACTGGGATGGTTGTGTAAAGAGTGATCCGGCCTTGAGCAGGAGGTTGGACTAGATGTGACCTCCTGACAGCCCTGCCGCCCACGATGGGACATCTGAATTGAAATTTCTTCCTCTCTTTCTGCCAAAACTATTTAAGTTCTCAGGCACTGGGTTTTTAAAAGAAAAAAGGACTTTTCCCCAAGAAATGAAGATATTTTTCAGGAGAAAAAATCTCATTCAGTTGAATTTCTATTGAAAACCAGTTTTGATGGAAGATTTTCAAATGGCTTTTAAAAGAGACACTGAGTGTAGGTGACAGATGTTTCATTTCCAAACAGGAAGTTGTTGTGTGGTTTTCTTCCAGATAAAGAATGTTTTCCTGAAAGATTATGAAGAGCATCTTTCCTGGAGAAGAAAAGAGGGAGATTTCTGCCAACTTGCAAGCAGAAGCTGATAAGCGTTCATGTTTTTACAATTCCTACCACAACAGATGCCATGTGAACTGGTGAACGGAAGGGGGAAATTCTGCCCATCTGGCTAGCAAACTTCAAGGTCCTAAAATAACTAAGCTAAAGTTGAACTTGTCAAATATTTCAAATTTTGAAATTTCAATAACGTTTTGCATTTTAAAAATTCATATAATAAAAAAGGACAACATCTGTGAAATGTTTACCATTGCCCCCTGTTTTAAATTAACTGGATTGATGATCTCTTCCCCCCCATCCTGAAATTTTATATTACCAACTTCAAATTATTCAAAGTGTCAAATTTTTCAGGAAAAACATGGAAAATTGAAAACCTGAAAATATTTGGGAATTACTTCCCCTCTTAATGAGCTACTATAACTCATTATAAGTTTTGAAAAATCCGATTTCATGGTTGTCAGCTACACTTTTCCCAGAGCCTGACAAAGGGACATTGATCCCAAAAGCTTGCAGAAAAGGACAGTTTTCTTGCCATTTTCCAGTTGGTCTAATAAAAGGTATCATTTTGGAACCAGGAGTTCTAGTTTTTTGTATGTCTTTCATGGTAACTATAATTTGCATAGGACAACTAGACCACATGTTGACTGTCCACCATGATAACTGAAAGACTTTATCATTCAAATAAGAAAAAAAGCCATGCCCAACACAATCAGTGACCTAGAAGGTTTTGAGAGAATGATCCCCCATACCTGAAGAGCTCAGGCAGGTGCAAGGTAAGGGTGAAGTTAAATGTTTTGCTTAGGCCATACTAAGCCACACTTAATCAATATAAAACTGTTACAGTTAGACCGTGCTGTGAGCAGTTGTATCATAAGGATTAATACTGTTTCCTGCCTGCACAGCTCTAAGTTGTCAGTAGATGGCCAGCAAACCAGCTCATAGGTAGAAGCCAGGACACCTGGTCTCTAGCCCTGCTTGTGGGGGTGGAGAGGGCTGAGAGTGGTGCATCCTGGGATACTAAAGGACTCCAAATTGCTTGTTTTATCTCTGCGGAGCAGACAGACGTTACCCTAACATGACCTAGGTAACACAGCCCAGAGTTAGCGCTCGCTTGAAATGGCATAACATTGGGATGCTCAGAAGGCACTTAGCATGAGTTAATGAGCGTTAACATGTGGACACTCACACTTTACGTGTTAAGTGTGATGGGTAATTTCACCCTAAAACATATAGACCCACAATGCTTGGGATACCAGAATACTGTGGGGTGCTGTTAAACCTGGAAAGCCTCATACCCTATCCAGTATGCTTTAAGGACCTGATCCGAGAGTCCATATTCAACAGGTCCATACCAACCATCCCTTAGGGATGACACAGATCCTGAAGGTGTTCATTTAAAAATGATTATTCATCGCTAATTTTAAGGCCAGAGTGATGCATGATGATAACTTTGTCTGACAGAGACCCAAACTCAGTGACTTCTTCATCAAGTCCAGTCTTGTGGTTTAGCTACGATTTCTTGTTTCAAGCAACGGTCAGACCATGTTAACCTTCAAGTCTTGTACAGCAATCTAGGCGAGTTGTTCCAGAAGCTAATTGCTTTCACTTTGTGTCAAGCACAAATTTATCTACTTTCACCCCCTGACAGTTGCCTCTTGGTATGTCTTTGGAGCCTAAATGAAAGAGCCCTCTACTCTGAGAGCTGTTCTTTCGGCACTAGTACTTCTAGATGGTGATCAAGTCACCACTTCATCTTCTTGTGGACACGGCAAGTGGATCGACCTTAAAAGTCTTTCGAAGAACATTGTGCTCCGATGACATAACGCGCAAGTACCTCTTTCTTTCCCTGGTGGGTGAAGCTGGGCTTGGAGACCTGGCAGCTGTTGTTCAAGACAGGCCAAGGACGGATGGAACAAAGAGTGGGGATCATGACACATTTTTGCCTTCTGGGGTCACCCTCCCGCCTTGTTTATGTGCAAAGACTAGACCTGCAGCTGGGGAGCATCAACCTCATTCCAGTGCCTTCGATGGAGCGGGGCCAGCTGAATCCAGTATCTTTCTCCTCTTTTCCTCTCTCTCTTTGGTGACAGACTAGATCAGCAGCTCCGATGGCACTGTGGCTATTTTTATAGCCTTTGTCTGTCCTCGCACATATCACAATGCGGCTGCTGTAAAATTTCAAAGGCAAGTTTTTCAAGTTCCCATGAACCACCCAAGGGGACAGCTGCAGTGCAGGATGCAAGAGAAGGTGGATTGCTTTTCTTCTCTCCAGCTTGCCTGTGTTCGGTGGGGTCAACTGGAAACCGATCCCAGGGACTGTAGCCTAACAGCTGTCCGCTGCTGGTGACCTGCAACACACGTAAGACTTGACAGAGGCCTCACCGGTCCCGAGAAAATGTGAGGAACCAGCAGCTTACTTGCAAATTCAGACCAGGGGAATATGGATTAACACCTCTGCAGGGTTTTCTGAGTATGGTTAACAGCTACCTTTCTTTTGCTATGTCCTTGTGACAAGGCATTTAGCAGATTCATTGGCCCACACCATGAACACTTTGGCCATGGTCTTCTGACTTCTAGGCTGTCAACCATGCACCTTAGCACCCGCACCACCCCAGCTGCCCTGCTAAACCTAGGGACTCTATGGATCCTCTGTAGAGTTTGAACCTGACCCTTCAAGACAAAACATGTATGCTTCGGAGCACACTACCCACTGCGAGGGAACAGGAAATGTTCTGGCCGGCGTGTTATCCTGCACTCTTTGTCGGACGTGTCTAGAGAGGACGAAGCAAGATGGAAAGTAATCAGCCTTTGTATATTCTTATTCTCCAGCGCGCATTCTGCATCGCTGCTGGTGGCTGAGGTTTAGGAGTCGACTCCAATTCTAGCTTGCAGGCTCACTTATTTACCACAGACCGTGCTGAAGAAACTGGGCTCAAATTCTGCTGTCGATTTGGCCTCCCCCTAGAAAAAGACGGGAAGTGAGCAGTTAGCATAAAAGCCCTGCTTGGCTTCTTGCTAAGATGGTAATTTAAAAATCCCAATGATTTATTGTCCATAAGAAGAAAAGTTCAGAAAAACACAAGAAGAAGTTGTGTTTCTAATTTATTCCCATGCAGCAATCCTTACAGCCTACCGCCACTTCCACAGGCAGAGAAAAACCCGGTTGGGAAGCAAGTCCGACCTAAATAGGCAAGGCAGAGAAAGGGGCACTGGCATCCTTGGTTTAGAAGGAGCATAAGTGGTTTGACCAAGATCATAACACTGCTAACCCAGATTCCCTAAAGCATCATCTAACACCATATACACATGGGCCCCCTTTCTAACCTGTACCCCACTCTTCAGTGGGGGGCTACAGCGCACCTGCAAGACTCAATGGTGACTATTAATTAATAATGAATAATAATCCCTGCGGTCTCCTGCATAGTAACCTTGCTAATGGTGATGAATTTATTTGGTGTTGATCTCCATGTTTTTTAATAGGATTTCCACCAGGGCTTGGCACGCAGGAGTGGGATTTTTTTTCTCATGATGTCACACATGTACAGTAATGTGCTTCCCAAAATACACGCCTGCCTTTTTCATTCAGTGGAATTTCTGGCTCAGTTGTGAAATCCAACCCCACTCCTCGGAGCTGTAACACAATCTGCGGCAGCCGCAGCAGCGAGGGAACAATACGCGCGGCGCTGGCTCGCAAAGGCTCTCAGAGCCTGGCCTGGTCGTGGGGATGCACGTATCACCCCTGCCTCCTTTCTGAGTTCGTGGAAGTGAAGTGCAGGCTGCTATAGGATGGGTCACGTCACTTGAGGAGAGGCATTGGGGTTATGAGCCGGGGTCCTCATTGCATCTGATTTTTAAAAATCCCCAGTTTTCAGATTTTAAAAAGTAACCCCAAAATCCACATTTTTCCATGATTAAAATGCAGTGCCTCCCTCTCTCTCTCTCTCTCTCTCTATCTTTCTATATTAGTGGCATTTCATTTGAATCATGGAAAAAACACTTTTTTAAATCTGAAAATAATGGGGATGATGTGTTAAATCAAAGGGAAAAACCAGGATCCCTGGTTATCAGCAGCGGCACAGCAAAGGGACAAGCCATGCATCAAAACTGGGATCCCAACTTTCTCCAAAGCCTGTAGGTCTTTAGATAGAAGTGGAGGATTGATTTATGGTAGAGACAGAGCCCAGCTATAGTGTAAGGGTTTGGGCCCCGGCTTTCTCAAAGCTCAGGGGTGGTCAAATCCAGGCATGGCTCC
>JAGPOW010000261.1:257311662-257362931 GCA_030014935.1 Caiman crocodilus | reverse complement strand
CATGCCAATGATGATAATAAGCAGACAGAATGGTTTATGGAAAAAATGACCCTGACCCATGCTTGTTTTTATCCTTGAACTAAGGGTGAACTCTTCCCAACTATTATTTTTCCTCTGAGAACATTTTAAGGTTCTGGCATCCTTTCCTATCTGTCTTATGCATTAAGCTGAACCACTTTTCAAGTCCATTTTAAATGGTGACAATGCCCTTAAACAGATTCAGGGGGGTGCAGCTATGCCTTTGATTCCTGCTTCATCCAAACTTTCAAACCAACTGCATAAGAAGCAGTGGCCTTTCTACTTAGGCAGCTCTGAAGGAGTCAGCTGACGTCATGACTCTTTCCAGCCTCCCTTCACTTCACAGGTGTTAACGACCCACTCTCATTTTTAATGGGCTTGCTTTTCCACTCTTCAGATCAACCTTTCTTTTGCAATGTTGCAAGTTTTCAGCCATTCTTGGGGATTTCTCTTTCCTGTTTCACAGCCCTGGGACTACTTGTAGTTCTAGCTAAAAACTTTCACTCAAGCGTGGTGATAGTAATTCAGGTGTATAAATGACTGACACTGAAGTACTGGAAGCACTGTCAAGACACACAAGAAGATCACTGTTTGTTTTATGACTGAATAAGAGCCGGACATTTAACTATAATGATCACAGGACTAATGCAATCCCAGCTGTTGCCTATTTTTGCCTGAGTCTGTGTTTTTAAGCTTAATATGTTGTCCAAGAAATGAGTGCACATTGCAATAAAGCTACATTGGCTTGTGGTTTTATCATTAACTGAATAATGTGGTGCCAGGCCCCTAGCATGTTAATAAAGTCCTGGTTTCTCTCTAACTGGAGAAAAACATGGGATGTGTTATATGTAATGATATACCCCCTTTCAAAATCCTAGGTCTGCTCATGAATGTACTTATGCTTTAGAAAAATGAATAGATGCTCTTAAAGGGGCCTGTAACAGGGAACCCCTGACCCTGTTGGTAGGAAGGCCTAGTTCAGGAAGGGCAACAAGAAGTCATGGCCCAGGTGGACTGAGCCAAGGACTAAAAAGCTCAGCTGTCTAATGATGCAATTAGCTGCACCTGGTCCCTGGGTGCAGACGAGCTGGTCACAAGGCTGGAAGTAGGCTGAGCTTGGGGGATATAACCCCATTCTTGGACTATGCAAGGGTCCCTTCGTGGAGCAGGGCTAGAAGCTCCCAGGAGAAAGGGGCTGCTGGAGATGGACAGGTGAGCACCCAAGCCAGCCAGGGGAGCTGGGGTGAGATCGCTCTGTTGGAGGTAGGGCTTATGGGCTGCATTTACCCTAAGAGAGAGAGACTATCTGTTTGCATTTATGTTCTGTTTTGAACTTAAGACCTGAGGACAGGGTTGTGCATACAGGGGTGGGAGAGGCTGCTGCCAAGGCAGAGCTGATACCCAGGGGCTGCGGTCTTAGTGGAGCAAGGTTGAGGGTGCAGCCAGAGAAAAAGAGGACCAAGGCTGCAACCACTGAAGCCCCAACAGGTGCTCAACAAGTGCTTTAAAGGCAAGCACTTGAAGGAGAGCAGAGGCCCCAGGTGGGAGGCTGGCCTAGCCAGGCAGGCATGATGCCCAGTGAGGCTACCTCCATCTCCAGGGACTGCCTCCCCCAACGACAAGCAAGGTAATATCAAAGTTGTGACAGGTGAGAGCCTGGCAGTGAGGTGGGGCTGGCAAACAGCTGGCAAATGGGTGGGACCACAGAAGAGGGGATCAGGTGCCGGGGTGGCAGACCCCTCACAAAGGTACCACAGGCCACAGCAATATTCGTCCAGTTTGCTGGTTTTCACCCCAGGCTCTAGGGCTATAAGCGCATCTAATTCTGCCAGCCCTGAAATGTGGGTGAATTGCTGTTTCACTGAGGACAGGGCAGAGTTGCACCTTGTAGACTGATTCAGAGATGCATACACTCTCATAAGCAATGGCTCACTCCATCAGATGCCGCAAAAGGACTTCCACGGAGAAGGCATTCAAATATAAAGCGTGATTTAAATACAAAGGACAGGGAGGAGGACAAAGAGGAGTAGCAAAAGAGACAAAGTAAAGCTGTAAACCCGTAGGGACAGAGGGGTCATAAAACCAAACCCAGGTAGTGTGATAAGAGTCCATAGTCGCGGCTTAGAGTTTAGACCATATTTAACACAATCCAGTTTGTGGATGGCTTCCTGGTCCAAGATTTCCCGTTCAAATTGCTTTTAAAGTGTTGCTGTTTGAGAACAGCTGCTCAGAGGTCTATAATGGGACGTCCAGGGAGGTTTAAGCGCTCTGCACAGGCTTGCATGCCTTCCTGGAATCGCTGTCAAATCAGTGCTCGCTCATTCCTTCACCGAGGGATCGCCCCGTCTGGTCGGTGTCGACAGCAGAGGGGCACCAGAAGCAGGTGATGGCAGACATGGCATTGGTAGAGGAGCAGCTGCATGAACCCCTGATGTTATAATCCACGTTGGTTGCTCCTGTGAGGATGTGGCCCGTGTTGATGAGGGGGCACAGCTAGTGTCTGGGTCCATTGCAAGACCTGGTACCTTGGTGAGAATAGGCGTCAGGGAAACTTGACCCTGCCTTCATAGGTCAAGGGATGACTTCATACTAACGCAGATAACCACCTCTCTCTGTCACGGCATGGCACGGCTGCACGGTTTTCCCTCCCCATACAGAGCCCGCAGCTGCGAATCATCCAGGTACATCCCTTATGCTACATGTGCACTCAGAATCAAATCCGGTTTCTCAGAGGGCAGCCTTGCTCTTGGCATTTGGGCCACTAACTTAAGAAGACAAGCCATCCGCTACCGCTCAGTCCTCTTCTGCTTGCTCTTTGCATCTGGGCCCCTCCTCTATCCACTGCAGTCCTTCTTACTCTGGTACTAGAAGCATGGGACGCTGCTTCTTGGGCCGGAGGACTACGGGCCAGCATTTTGAGGGGGTTTAGGAGCCTCCACTGAGCAACATGCAACCCCTTGTCAGTCAACTATCCACGATGAGTGGGATTTCTCACCCTGTGTGGGACGGTTAAAGTTGCCTGTACTGCCTGTATGGTTTGGGGGTCTGAGAGTGGGATTGTCAGCAGCCAGCTGTCTGAGCAAGAAACCACCTTCCCCAGCCAGAACTGATAAGTTGAGAAGAGGGGTAAGGAGACGAGAGTTAGGAGCCTAAGCACTGATCCGGTGCACCTAACTGATGGACCAGAGGTGGGTGTCTCTTTGTGGACACCCTCAGCTAGGCACCCCCTCCTAGAGGCATCCAAGTGGCAATGCCCTCCTGATGGCAAAGGTATGAGCTATAGGGATCCCTGGGCCCTTCTTGCTATGTTGGGCTCACAGGGCAGCCTGGGGTCTAAACCTGGCATGCTGGGTGTGGGCAGTGTGGGCCTGATCCCAGTGTGTAAATGGTGCCAGGCTCTGGTCTTGGCATGCAGGGTTGGGCCCTGATCCCAGCATGGAGGGGCTGGTTAGGGGTGTCACTGGGCCCCAGGGCCCAATCCCACTGCATGGGCCCAGCAGAGCCAGTGCAAAACCCAATCCTTGTCCACTCACCTGTCCCTTCAGGCCAAAAGCTTGAGCATTAGAGCTGTATACCGATCGGACCATGCGGTGCAGCTCCCAATGTGTTGCCAGTCTGACCTTACATGGAGGGGCAAGACCTTCTAGCCAAGAGCCTCTGGTTTTATTCCCAGCAGGAGCATTGGCACAGCCCAATCCCATCCCCTGCTTGGGCTGCAGCCGACACCCAGTGCCTTGGAAGAAAGAGGAAAAAATCCCTGATACCTGTAGCAACAGGAAAGGTGGAAAAAATCCTTCCCAGTCCCATGTGACAACCAGAAAAGCCCTAAAGCACTCCTTAAGCCCTACTGCGAAAACCAGCTTTGCAACCTGGGGGCAGCAAGCATAGCCCACACCTCGCACCCTCTTCCTAGTGCTGACCTGTAGGCACTCAGGTGCCTGTGGCTTTTATGGAGAGGAGGCAGCTCCTGAGATGTAGCTTTGAAAACATCAGTGGCCCCTAAATAGCAGGTGCAGGCATCTACCTGCCTCTTTGGGCACCTACATGTCTGCCCCCCTCCATGCCTGTGTTGGAAGCAGCAACAGATGTACAACTCAGTGATGTGAATCTGAGCAGGACAAAGCCTCACGCTCTGCCAGCTCCACTTACACACAGATGATATGTCTTTCTGTCAGATCCTTATACAGCACCAGGTGGTCACAACATGGCCAGCCCTCCCTTGAACCACGTGTCTAATATTGCTGATTAGAGCAGTCAGCTCAAAAGCAACTAATGCAGCTGCCCCGTGGGGCTTTAATCTCTACCTAAGCCATGTGTCTAAACTTAGCCCTGCTCCAAAAGAGGGGTGGGAAGGGATCAATCCCATCAAGTTATCCCCTTTGAAAGTGAGATCCCATGACTGATGCAGCCAAGAAATAGATCCTTAGGGGCTGAAACTGTTCATTAAACCAATTCAGTTTGCGCCCCTGAATTTAGCAGCTTCAAGTTTTGCTGGCATCAAGGCGTCTCTCTTGCATGACATTCACAACTAATTTCCAGTCCAGTTTCGCAGAAGACAGTCATCGTCCAAGCATTTGGGCCACTAACATAAGAAGATGAGCTGTTTGCAATGACACGGTCGTCATCTGCTTGCTATTTGCATCCATGCGTCTGGAGGCTCTTGTGCCCTCCATCCGTTGCCTTTCATCCCAGCTGCCTGCAGGGAGATTTATGACAGCAGCATGCTTTCACTTTGCTTTTTGGTCGCATCATCTCAGACCTTCAGTGACCTCGGGAGTCAGGAGTCAAGTGCCGTTGATGGAAGGGCATGTTCTTGGCGGAGAATCCAAGCTGGAGAGTCAGACTATGAGCATCTATGAGGCTCAGCTCTCCATAACTGGAGCCACGCCAAGGAGAACAGTTGTCTCTAACAATGAGCCTTTTTCTGGATACTTCCTGAGAGATGCTAGGGTCTTACAACTGTCGTTGGAGAGACAACGAACATTGTGCAGGAAGCAAATTGGGGTCAAGAAGCAATTTCTTTCAGCACTGCTCATTCTTAAACATCTACAGAAAGTTCTGGGTTTTCACCACTTCAGCCCTCCTCCAACGCTTTCTGTTACGTGTTGCTCTATAACAAGAGTGGGCAAAACGGTAGATCTGGCCGACAGCTGGACTCCATTTCCCAGCAACCTCTGCCAGCACGGCTTGGGCCGGTCTCCATGGAAACCCTGACCCATGCTGTCATGTCCTCACCACTCCTAATGTCTCCATGGAAACTAGCCTGAGCAAAGCAGGTAGGGTCTGCTGGGAAATAGAATCTCTCATGGGCCCGATCTGGCCTCTGGGCCAGATTTTGCCCATGGCTGCTCTGTAACCTCACAACTTTGTCCTTCAGTATCCTCACAACATTTCTGTGAAAGGAGGGAGGACTGTCGTGAGCTATTATTGCCAAGGGACAGCGAGAAAATTATTTGGCTGGAGTGATACAGGAAGTTTATGGACTAGAACATCTGAACTCAAGGTTCAGGTTGGGTTACGGTTAGCGCCACTTCTAGTTGGCCGGAGATCTTCTCTTAGTTTTCCCATGTTACTTTCTGCTAGGGTATTTGGGCAGACACCAGGTCCCTGGAGTTTCAGATAGCACACGTTTGTGGCCTGAAGAGGAAGATTTCATAAATTGTATAGATTTCTAGGCTCAGAAGGGACCTATTAAATCACCGAGTCCAAACCCCTGCTCCGGGCAGGAAAGAGCGCTGGGGTCAAGTATGCAAAGGTAGCAAGTTCCCCAGATGGCAGGGTTGGGGTCCTGGAGATGGAAGTGGTCTGGGACTTGGAAAGGAAGAGTCATATAACTTTCCCTATCAACTCTGGGTTTTTTGAGTTACTTTTTGAGCCAAAACCTAACTGTGAAACTTTAGAGGGCCTCCCATCCGCTATGATGAACCTTGTGACATGAATTCAATGGGAATATTGGATTTTGGTGCTGGCAGGGCATTTGTGATGCCCCTCTCTAATGGACGATCCATTTTTAATTTGCCCCAGCTGTGTCACTTTGAATGACATCTGGAATAAGAACAACCATGCATAGAACAGAATTGCACATCCCAGAATAAAGCAATTTGTCACCACAGTTTACAGCTGGTGTCAGGAATGAAAGAGTAAGTGTAAACTGATGGCAGTGCTTTTGCTCTCCATTGTCTCATAAAAAGTTGAACCTGCTAATGGGGCTCATGTGCATTTTCAGCTGTAAAACTCACACCCTCACTGAACCTCAGGTCCTTGTCCATAACTTCCAAGGTGTCGTGTGAAGTGACAGCCGTAACTCAGACATCTGGGTGATAATCGGGGGGAGGGAGGTGTTATAGAGGACTGCAAGCTGAATTTCAGTCAACAGTGTACTCTTGTTGCTAAAAAAATAGCCAATACCATAGTGGGTTGTTTTAATGGGAGTATCACCTGCAAGTCATGGGAAAGTCTTCCACTCCATTTAGCACTGACGAAGGCTCCCCTGGAGTACTGTGGGGTAACTCCCCTCATGAAAGATATAGGCAAGCTGGAAAGAGTCCAGCAAAGAGTCACAAAAAAGAGTTCCCGGTCTGGGACACGCAATTTATGAGAAATAGTAGGGAGGGATGGAGATTATGTAGCCTTGAAAAGAGTGAGGTAAAAATGGACAGCAGTCTTGACATACATGAAGGGTAATTAAAAAGAGGATGGTGATAGACCAGTGGTTTTCAGACTTTTTTTTTCATTTGCAGACCCCTTTAATACTTTGAATGGAAGTATGGACCCCTTTGAATTGTAAGTGTGGGTATTCGCATACTTCTGATTCATCAAAATCACCTTTTGCAGACCCCTTAGACAGTCTGAAGACCCCCAGGAGCCCACTGACCACAAGTGGATAACCACTGTGTTGGATTATTCTCTGTGGCCTTCAAGGATGGACAAGAAATAACAGGTTTAAATAGCAACAAGGGAAACTGGGGTTGGATATTAAGAAGTTGGTAACTCTGAGGGTGGGTAAGTATCAGAGCCAATTAGATTGAGAGGCTGTGAGATCTTCATCACTAGATGTTGTTAAGAACAGGTGAGAGAAGTGCTTGAATCAGATAGTTTAGACAGGGGTCATCCTGTCTTGAAGAGAGGCTTGCACTAGATGACCTCCTGAGGGCCCTGCTAGCCTTACTTTTCTTTGGTTTTTTTTTTATCAGAACTGTAATAGATACACGTGATCAAAAATCTTAGCATAAAACTTTTTTCCATTTAAAGATGGTCTCGTTTTCAGAAATGAAGCTGTTTCAGGGAAATGTGTTAAACTTAAAGAAACTTTTCAGTGTTTCATGGTAGTCTTAACCCCAAGTTTCTCATAGTCACTGCTTAGAAAAAGTAAAAGAAAAAAACCCCCTCCATCAGGGTAAGGATAACATGTAAATAATAGTATTGATTTAAACCACCACAAAAACACAGCAACAGAAAGCGAGTCCATCTCAAAACCCATGAAATGGAAGCAGCCTTGAAATGCAAGAATTTTGCTGCCATTTCTCCATATTTTACATGGTATGTCATTGTGACTCCCCAGCAGTTGAGGGTTAGACTAGCCCAAGGACAAAATAGGCTCTACTCCAGTAGATGACCTCCATCCAGTCCCTTCCAGCCCTACTTTCTTATGATCAGGGTTGGCGACTATTGTTTTAAGCTGGAACTCAAACTGAAAACAGACGTAGGCTAAGTACGGAGAGTCAAAAATCCCAGGGTTGAATCGATTCAATCTGCACAGGTTAGTCTAAACTGCAGAGATTGAACCAATAAGCAAGTGAACAGACACTCACTTTTGATTCTGGAAACGCAGCTACATGCCTGCAGTGGCCCAGGCCAGAAGCCGGGCAGCGCTAGAGCACACCTCCCTGCTCAGCTGGAGCAGACAGCTTGGGCCAAAGCTAGCCTGCCCACCCTGCAAAGCATCTTGGGATGCTGGGGGAGGGGGGGCTGTGAGTTAACCTAAATCTGAAGGTGATCAGGGACAGACGTTCACTAAACAGACTTAACCCAAATCAAATCAGTCTGATACCACATCCATCCAGGTTTATCTTAACCAGTTTGGGACATTTTAAAAGCAGCTTCTGTGCACTGAACCTCTGCTGTGTTACAGATTTTAATTGGTTTTCAATACTTTACCCTGGTTTATGTGTAATTTCTGTCGCTGGTGTCTGGAGGGGCACACAAAGTTGCAACATCTGAAGAAACAGTATCCTGTAGAACAACTAATGAACAATACATCACATTATGCTGCTTAACTAAAGAACTGGACATATGAATTGAAGAGTTATGGCTTTTTTTTTCTCCTGATGTGGACACTTGTCTAAGAATTGGCGTAGACCAAAATGCCTTTTCACATATCCACCAATCATGTATACTGCATGGCAATAATTTTTACAAATCTTAATTGCAACCTTTGGCATGCCTAAAAGGTTCTCTTACCAACCCATTGGAATAGGAAAAAAAAAAAAGAATCCCCAAATATCACTAAATATAGCGAGCACCAGCTGGCTTTAATTAAAATAGTATAAACCCATGCATGCCAAAAGCAATCTGAGCAGAATCCTGTTTGCATTATAGCCTGATTATACTACAGCTTTTGGGGTGGGGGTTCATTCCCATCAGTGAAAACATGCCCCTGTGTAATATAATTACAATACATTCCAGGCATATTTTTGTCCTGACAGCCAGTATTTTGGATGCAATGGAGTGATTATTGCCATATGATCCCGTGGCTATTGCTTGAAATGAAAAGATCATGTTGGATCCTGTTAACCAAAGCAAACCCCCGGGATAGGGGTTCCCTACTGTGATAAAAGCAGGTGCAAACTGGACAAAGACATACGTGTCCATGAACAGTTTTCATTTTCGTCCAGATGTTCCTCAGACATCCTTACCATGCTTTGAGCATCCATCGAGCAACCACCTCAGTGTTTTATTTGGTTATGCCTGGATTTTGGGACAGGTAGGGGCACAGGGCCAAAAATAAAGGTTTCCTAAACTTCTTAAAATTGTCTCTTAATTAAATACTGGAGTCCCTGTCTGGATTTGCCTTTTAATAATAAACACCTCACTCAACTCATAGATCAAGGGTCTTCACCTGGGGGTGATTCTTTGGGACAGGGCTTTGCAGGCGATTTCTGGGTGTAGGGAAGCTGTTTGTAAGACACCATGTAGGAAGACAGATGGAGTCAAATTAGGAGCGAGCAAGTCACTCCTCCTGTCTGCGCTACGGTTTCTCCTCTGTACCATGGAGAGAGCACTACGCCCTGTTGCAAAGCACTTTGGTATCTGTTCAGTTATGAACAGGATTATTTATAAAGGCCTGATCCTGTGTTTAAATAGCAAGCCAGCCAGGGGTCAACAAGCAGAGCAGGGAGCCTCAGAGATGAAAAGCAGACAAAGCAGCAATGTGTGTCATGGCAGAGATGTGGGTGAAGCCCACAGAGAACTAAGTGGGGAGAGGAAGCAGGGCTTGATTGGCTAGACAACTTGTCACTCACCCAGAAATATGGGGGAGGGATTTCTTTGCCCTGCAAGGAATTCTGGGTGGGGAACGCTGTATAAATTGTTTGACTCCTTCTCAGGTAGGGAGTCAGTGGTGGTGAGGGAGGATTGCTTGTAGGAGTGTGGGTTTGCTCTAAGGTATTTGTGGTACTTCGCCTGGGAACAAGGACTGAGGTTATGCAAAGGGATCCTCTGTCTGCTGCTTTTCTGCTGCAAACTCTCTGGTACTGTTTTCTTATCAAACTCTTTTCAATGAGGTTGGTGTCAATTCTTTGGTACTGTTTGTGCTATCAGATCCCTCTGAACTGGGCCCTGCTCTTAGTTTTGCCAGCCTCGCTGCTGCACCTTGTTGGAACAATAACTAGGCATTGGGTGTGTCCACACATGCATTTATGCCATCTTAATTTACTGTGCAGTAAGTGGGACTAGACCAATGTCTACATGTGCAGGCATTGAAGTGCATTAACACTAACACTATGCGTGGACTGACTTGGGACTAAAGTTAGCCCCAAATCAGTCCACACAGACAATGTTACTGTGCAGTAAAGCATCTACACACGTATTACTGCACAGCAACTAATCGGGCATAAATTTGGTACCTCATGATGCAGGTATCCGACTTATGCTCAAGTCAGTGTAAACTGCAATATTTACTGCACAGTATGAGTGTGCACATGCAGATGCATACCCATACTGCACAGTAACTTCAGTTGCTACGCAGCAAATGTGCTTGTGTAGATGCACCTACTGTGAATCTGGGAATATGCTACTGTAGTTTTAATCTCTATGATTTTTTTTTTGTCTGAAGCTACCTCTAGCATGCGCTGATTGATCCCTGTCCTTCACCTAATAGTGCACTCCACACCTAAAACCCTGTGAGGAATCTGAAAGCACTCTCCTGCTAGGTATTAAGCCTCAGCCTATTGGACACTGCAGATATCTATCAAAATTTGCACTCTCTGGCATGTTTAATGAGATGCCTGAACATGTATCACTATGCACACATGCACCTGTAATAATAATCCTGCAGTGTAAGCATGTTTATTTTGGGAAATGCATGCTAAGTATGGGTGGACAGTAGGGTTACTTCCTTTGCTTAGGAGCTCTTAGTGATGGCTTCTCAAACCTGAAGGGCTGTTATACAGAGAATGGAGGGAGAGCGCCACAGATGTTAAATTGCAACCTTTTGACGTCCTTAAGAGCAGGTTGCACAAACACTTGACTGGGATGCTTTAGATATGGTTGGTCCTGCCCCAGGCAGTGGGTTGGGCTAGGCATGACCTCCTAAGGACCCTGCCAGCCCTATTTTTCTAGTACTCCAGATTATCCCTTTATTCCCCTCTGTGGGCATGCGAGTTGTGTCTTTCCCCTAAATAACCTGATTTCCATAGAAAAATTCTTGAGGCCTGGACTAAATTCACCACAAACCTTGCTCTTTTTACTCAAGACTACTCTTGTAGCCCATAGGGCCTCATTGTGCCAGGTACTATACACAGGTAATCAGGGAAGATATGCATTTAAAGAGTTGAGGTCTCATATCATGTTAGTGGCATTTGTTGTCTCCTGCCCTACCAAATCCTCAGCCAGCAGGATCCATCATGCCTAACATCTCTCATACCCATCACAAACTATGTGAAGCGCAGACGTTTGAGAAGCAACTTCTGTCCCTCCCAAAAGGCTGAGCCTTCAACAAGCTTGTGTCCCAAACTGTGACAAGAAGTCCCAGCTTTCAGGTCTCATGGTGGCGGGGGGCAGGAACTCTTTGCTTTTAATACGGTTTGTTTGTTGTTTTGTTTCATTTCATTTGCGGGGTCAACATGTTCCAGATATTACCATCAAACAAAAAATGATGAAGTCGAGATGAATTTTTTTATTCATAAATTCTGATTGAGGCTCTGCATGAAAGAGCGTCCTGCAAAACACTCTTGACTTCTAGCGAATCAGCATTTTCTGACGACAAGTCATTTCACTGGATGACTTCCAACCAACTCTGTTTGATGTGTAGGAACCAATTAGATGTTGTTGGCAGTGATGGGGATCCTGAGGATTTAGGGCCTTTTCAGCGAATCTCCAGTAGGCCTGTTTCTGATCTTACATAGTGGGAAATGGGTGTAAATTTACCTTCCAACTCCCCTCCCCACCCCTCACCAAGGCCAAAATTGTAGTGCCAATATGAAGTTTTCCATCAGCATGTTTTAGTCTTACACTTGCATATGCCTCTTCTGTTTTGCCTAGTTCTCCTTATCAGCTACTCTGTTTAAAAAAAAAAATGTTCAGCACAGTGAGGTCCATGGCTATGGACAAAAATTACACCTAAACCAGTACAAGTGATCAGAAACCAGTTCAAATCTGTAATGCAACAGAAGTTCAGTTCACATAAAACACTTTCAAAATGTCCAAACCTGGTTTAAGATAAACCTGGATGGATGTAGTATCAGACGTGACTGATTTAGGTTAAATTGGTTCTCCTGACCTCTGATCATGCATGTGGCTCTTCTCTGGACTCTCTCAAGCTTCTCCACATCCTTTTTTGAATTGTGGGGCCCAAAACTGGACGCAGTACTCCAGCTGCAGCCTCACCAAGGCCGAGTACAATGGGAGAATGGCGTCCTGGGATTTGCTTGAGAAGCATCTGTGGATGCACACCAGGGTTTTGCTTGCCACAGCATCACATTGAAGGCTCATGTTCACCTTGTGGTCAGTCCTGACCCCCAAGTCCCGCTCATCCATAGTGCCAGCCAGTATAGCACTGCCGAGCCTATAAGCACGCTGCAGATTTTCCTCCCAAGGTGGAGAACCTGGCATTTTTCAGTGTTAAATACCATCAGGTTCTCGTCCGCCCATTTCATAAGTCTGTCGTGGTCAGCCTGGATTGCCTTCCTGTCCTCAGGTGTGGATGCTTTACCCCAAAGTTTGGTATCATTGGTGAACTTGGCCAGCCTGCTTCTGACTCCGATGTCCACATCATTAATGATGTTGAACAATATGGGTCCAAGGACAGAGCCTTGGGGGACTCCACTGGTCACAGGACACCACAACAATTGACTTCCATCAACCACCACCCTCTGGGTCCGACTACGGAGCCAGTTCCCCGGCCAGGATTGTGGTGGACCTGGGGCCGCAGCTGGCCAGTTTTGCCAAGAGGTGATCATGGGATACCAGATCAAAGGCTTTTTTAAAGTCAAGATATATGACATCTGTCTCTTCAGTTTATTGAACTTCTGTGTCAGATCCCCTCCAGATTCAAGTTCATCCACAGTCCTCCAGCATCCCAGGATGCTTTGCAACTACCCCACAAATCCCTGCTCACAGGGTGGGTGGACTAGCTCTGGTTAAGTTATCTGCTGTAGCTGAGCAGGGAGACGTGCTCTGCCGCTGCCCAGCTTCTGGCCTGGGCCACTGCAGGCATGTGGCTGCATTTCTGGACTCACAAGTGAACATCGGTTCTCTTGCTTATTGTTTCAGTCCATGCAGCTTAGATGAACCCATGAAGCTTGAATCGATTTAGCCTTGGACTTTTTAACAGTCTGTACTTAGCCCATAAGTGTAACAATAATACAATTGCAATTAAAACTGACCCTCTACAAAGTTAGTCTGGATTGATGTCAGGGGAAATAAGATCAAACCTGGTCTCATTATCATGCACGCGGGTGGGGGTGGGGGGATTAAATAAAGAGAAAAGTCCTTTGCAACAGAATTTGCAAGCCCCCTGGCCGCAGCCCTCTGTGGCTTGTGTAGATCTGATTGCATGGTATGCAAATCTAATTTGCAAGACAAGTGTTGATTCTTCTGCAAGGGTAACTGGATAATATGGAAGTTCCGCAGTCATTGTGAACGAGCAGAATCAGCTCCAGGACCTTGTGATGCCTTCAATGGACTTTTGCCCATTGACTTGCACATGGGTTGCATAAACAAAAGTTATTTTTGTGTGGGTTGAGGGGAGGGAGTTTTATTGTGGCTTTGTTTTTGGTAGGTCTTGTCTATCAAACTCATGGCATCCACATAGCCTGAGGAATGCAACTTCCCTCCAACTTATCACAATAAACACTTAACAGCCCCCCACTCCATCACATTTTTATATAATAAGAGAGTGAAAGCAGAAAATCCCTGCAGAGCTCCCATGATGTGGGATACAGAAGCAAATCTCTCTCTGGTTTGCTGAAGGGAGATGATATCTGTATCTATAGGTACAGGTATAGATATAGGTATATCCCTCAGGGATATATAGATATATGTATATATCGAGCTATGTATAGATATGAGGGGAGTTGCATTCATCAAGCTAGAGTGAAGCTATGACATCAGCTCAGTGGGTGGGTGGGTGTAATTACATACACACCACTGATCTCAGGAGCAGAGTCTGCTCCTTTCCCTATCCAGAGCAAGGCGGAGATGGTCTTTCGGACGGGACAACAAAATCCCTTCTTACTTCTTTTCTCTCATTAATACTCATGGGTGCATTTCCCACGAACAGGTTGAAGGGACATTTTATCCTTCTATAAGAGGCTTCTGGTAATTCTAAACTTCAGAGTTTCTGCCAGTAACCTGTAGATGCCAGAGAAATCCCCCCCGCCTGAATGCATTTGGGGCTTTTGGCTTCTCTCTCCACTTTAGCTTTGGGCTCTGGGCACAGCTAGAGGTAGGCATTTGTCTGATGTGCACTGATGTCCTGGATGGGTATTTGGAAACTCTTGCGTACCTGGCTGGAGGGTCTTGCCCATGTGTTCAGGAAGCAAATTGATCATCGTGTTTGGTGTGATGTAGAGACATTGATATTTTTGAAGACCATTGTGTTTTTCCTTCCACAACGTAGATACAGCCTTTTTGGACCATCTGAGCATATTTTAATATAATATCTGGTCAATGCAGTGGTGAGGTCTGGGCGATGCCTTTGTCTCCCCACATCTTTATGCGTAGTACATGGTGGGTCTTGAAGAGAGTGGTTGGTGGCTCTGATGGGGGAAGCAACTGAGTAGAGTCTTGTACACAAGACGTGCTTGGATGACTCATTGCCCTGAGACCAGAGTGTGTGTGTGTGTGTGTGTGTGTGTGTGTGGCTTGTTATTGTCTTGTTTTATTGCTCCTCCAACTAAGGATTGTATCCCAGAAGCCCCCAAACAGGTTTTGGAGGCTGAGTCCTTCCTTCCTTGCCTTCTGGCTGGAATTCCTCACTCTTCTTTTCCTGCTCCAACGTGGCTCCGCATCAAGGAAAAGGTTGGGCACTTTGTCAACTGCATCTCCTGCAGTCATAAAACCTAACCTGGTGGTTTCTGCACTTAGCACAACCACTAAGGGCATCCCCAGAGCAGCTTATTCATAGATTCATAGATGTTAGGGTCGGAAGAGACCTCAGTGGGTTTATCCCATCCAAGAAGTGGAGAATACATAATGTCTTTCACTTTTCCAAGAGCTAATTAAAATTATGGCCTATCCTTCACTGGGGTTTTCAAGAAGAGGCTGGATATAGGTGCCTGTGATGGCTTAGGGACAGCAACTCCCTCCATGCAGGGCCTTGCACTTGGTGGCCCTGGAGTCCATGCCAGTCCTAGGGTCTCGTGCTATGGAGCAAACCACGCTGGCATAGGGAAAACTATTATGAGCCGCTCGCTGACTGATAACCTATGTGCCGTGTGTCCTAGTTACAAAAGCTACAGCCACAAGTATACTTCAGGTGACCACCCAAAGCGTTCGTAGTACCTGGGCCATGGGACCGGGACTATTCTGCCAGCTCTAATAGAAAATCTCTCCAGGTCAGGCTTGAAGCCCATTGTATAAGTGGCATGTTGGATGTCTGTGTGATAGGAGACCTGGGAATCAGCATCGCCCTCCAGGGCTGCTCATCGTTTGCCTTTCCTGGTCACCGAATTGTCTCAAGGAGGGGTTGCAGCTCATGCTGTGATGTGTAACCATCTGCACCGGTCAGGTTAGAGGGCAGTGGGCAGGCTTCAGCTCCCAGCTGGCCCCGATAAACTCCCCGCACAGGTAACAGCCTGGTTGTGGCTACCTAGGTGGAAGCAGATGACCTCTTGGTATTCCTCAGGGGACTCGAGAGGGCAAGGTCGTCTCTTCCTGGCTCTTGCCTGAACCCTTGTCCCTGCTGATGAATCGCTCCCTGGCTCCTGAAACCACCCGTGTCTCAGTCATCCCTCTAGCCTTAAGGCTTCCTGCTGCTCCAGCATTGCTGCTATTGCTCTCAGCAGCACGAAGGAGGCTCCTCAGATCTGTAATGGCAAATATTTTGGGTGGGGGAGAAGCAGATGGGGCATAAGGAGCAGCTCCAATAGCAGCTGCCTTTGCTGTGCAGAGGGCAGTGGCTTTTCTCCTCTGCCTCCCCTCCCGGTCTCCAGTAACCCCCACCCAAGCAGCCCAGGAACAGAAAACATTTGCCATGCCTCTGAAAGCAGGGCCCTTAAGAGACCAAGCCAAAAATTGTGGAGGATGGAGGAAAAGAAGCACATGCCTGCAAGGCCCAGCAATAGAGATGGCTCTTTGTGAAGAGCCGTAGGCAGAAATACTTGGGGTGGGCCAGCTTCACCTGGGGTGTAACGCTGCTGCCCGTGAGAAACCTATTCTTCTAAGCTGTGTTTCTTTGGCCTGTCCTTCTTAAATGTTATGACCTCTCGGGAATGTCTTTCCTTGCCAGCTCTTGCTGAAAGTCTGGGGGATATCGGTATTGTGATACATCCCCCTCATTGCAGTCCCTAAATGCTTCGAGCCTTTATGGCTAAAAGCACACCGCGTGTATGCAATAGCTTCATGCACAACTTTCCTTGGCTGTTGCATAAACTGCTTTTTTTTAAATATTCAAAATCCTATGATTTTATGGTGTTTGGGGTTTTTTGCTGATGTACTTTGTTGGACCAACTGTATAGCTGGGAGAGATGTGGGACAAGCTTTTGGACCCAAAGTGCCTTTCTTAACATACAATACGGTGCCCGTCACTTACAGGGTGCTTTGGGACCCTTTGAAATGTGTGTGTGTGCGTGCATATAGATGTGCACACATGTGTATGCACACATACAAGCTGCTGAGAAGCTTTTCAGGTTCCTTCACGTAGGATACACCTGGCAGAAAAGAAACCCCCCGACCCTGCACTATAACTATATCTCTGTCCTTATATGACCAGTAGTTGCAGCCCTCCGTGGATCACCTTCTCTCATTCCAGCAGGAAATCATCCAGGCTGAGATGATGAAATCAAATGCCCAGAACCCAACAGGGAAAATTTTAGGTAATGGAAAAAATACTTGGGTAAAGAGTCATCCTGCTGCTCCTGCAATTGTATCTGCACC
Organism: Caiman crocodilus; assembly: GCA_030014935.1. Lineage (NCBI taxonomy): Eukaryota > Metazoa > Chordata > Crocodylia > Alligatoridae > Caiman > Caiman crocodilus. Next base: position 257,346,098 of record JAGPOW010000261.1, on the reverse strand, counting down.
ACGCACCTTGACCTTACTGCATTTTAAGGAGGAATAGAAAAAAGCAAAACAAACCCCCAACTTCCCTGGTCTTCTTCTAAAGGTTTTATTTGCATTTCAATGCTTTCCTTAGCTATCTTTTTTTTGGAAATGAGTCTTTGATGGGAGCTACTGCGATCGAGCAGGTGTTTATTTATACAGCAGTTAGCTTTTACAAGGTGCATTATTTCCGCTATGGACAGGAGCCGCTCTGCACGCAGGAGCACATAAAAATGCTTTCAGCACGCAGCTGGCATATTGTGCACAATAAACATGAACCCTGAAAATCCCTCGGTGGCTCTTGGAGGATTGGCGCTGGCATGGGAAGCAAGCCTTTCATCCCCCAGCTAAGTCCAGCGGAGAGGAGGATGCACCAAAAATTGTCATTGCCGGATGATTGTTATCCCCGGGGGACTTGTGGGTCCAGCTGTCAAACACTCCCACAGTGCCCAGGACTGACATTTGCTGGCAGCTTTCATGGGCAGTCTGGGTGGTAGCAGGCCAGTCTTCTAGCAGAGCGCGTGGTTATGCAGACTCTTACTATTGCCCACCATCCCCAACTGCTATGGGGCTGGATGCTAAGGGTTCCCAGTCTGGGGCTGGATGCCTTTAGGGAGCTGTATGGAAAGTGCCCATCTGAGATAACTTGCAATCGAAATGATTGCGGTATAGGCGCGACAGCATGCATACAACTTTTTGAATAAGCGGTGCTGTCTGGCATTACGAGGACTGGACTGCGGCAACGTGTTTTTACAGAGCAGGGCAGCCATGAGTTTTGGCATCTGCTACATCCATGCACAGCTGCACTCGGGTCTGCCAGTGTAAGCGAGTGTGTAAGGAGAACTTGGCCTTGTGCTTAATGTTGGAGATGAGGAGCAATGAACTGACTTTTCCACCAGCCCCGACGAGTAATGTAAAAGCTAATTTTGGAGTCACCCACTCCATTTTGTGGGGGGGGGATCAACGGAGAGTCCTGTGAGCACAACTGCACGTGTGCCAGATACTGGAAAGGCTTCGGTAGCAGTTTTGAAAGACATCTCTGTGGCCAGCAGAATAGGGTTACCAGCCCTCCAGGACTGCCCTGGAGTCTCCAGGAATTAGATATAAATCTCCAGAGACTGCTGAGAGTCACCGGAGAGATAAATGATAGGGCATTCAGTAAAACGTTGAATCTATTTTTATACAGCGGGAGAGTGGGGGGTTAAATTTGATAACAAAGTGCAATTGCCTGTCGGATGTAAAGTCTATGGCCTGTAATATGTAACTGATGTGCACGAGCTCGCGGGCAGGTTGGCGTTGTGCGTCGCAGGCACATCGGCGTTGCCTCTTTAGTCTACTGCCGGCGCTAACCTGCGTAGCGTATTAACGCCACTATGTTATGTAGATTCAGACAAGAGTTGGCAGCTGAAGCAGAAGGGCTCAGCAGGCCGTTCTGGAAGGTAACTTTTCTGCCCCCACAAGAGAAAGGGAGACCTAAAGTCTGATGGAGGGAAGAGTTTAAAAAGCTCTGAGCAACATGGGGAGCAAAGCGAGGAGGGTCCAAGTGGTGTCCCGCATCCCCCTACCTACCGTGAGACATCAAGTATGGCCTAACTGCGAGGCAGGGCTCAGCCAGGGCCAGGGGGGAAGACGCTTTGGGGGAAACTAGTGTTTGCAACAGGAGATCGGACGTCAGGATATGTTAGATCTGGGCCATCACCCAGAGGGCACGCCAGCTCCTGCTTCAATTGCTTGGCTGCATCTCCCCACCACCCCCAACTGCTATGGGGCCGGATCCCGGCTTCCCTTTCCCACGTCCTTCCACCACTCCCAGCTGTTGGTGTGGATTGTTCTGGTCCCACTGGTGTTACAAGGAGATTTCTTTCCCCTTATTTGCTTCTGTCTTCTTAGGGATAGCCGCATGGGTCGATACTGCTGCATGAAAACTGCTCCTCTTATTGGTTAAAACAAAACTCCCCGACCTTTTAAGCAATGGGCGCAGCGGTAAACTATCTATATATAGTTGAAAATCTCTTAATAGCCCACACTCATTTGCAAATGCAATGCTCATAAATGTCATTGCATTCACCTCCAATTTATGGCTGTTGCAGAAGGCCCTTCCTGTTTCCTTTTGCCAATAGAAGCAACAGGGAAATTTATGGGCCAGGGACCACATTTGCTTTCCTGCAGCAAAGAGGAAACTGCTGTTTTAATTAGAATCTGCTACATACATTATGCCAATGCAGAAGAGCACCGATAGCATTGGAATAGGACTGTGCGTTACCATTAGGATAGGAAATAGGGATTCAAAATAGGAATTGAACTAAGTTGGCAAGCTCAGGGCAGAGAGTAAAAAAGCTTTGCCTATTGGTTGTGCCTTTTTTTTACATTGTAAAGTATTCAGAAGCTCTGGTAATGAATGCCATCCAAGAGAGATTGTTTAATTGCCCAGATCACCACAGGCATGTAGGTGCTTAATGCTCATCCTCAGAGTCGGTGAATTAGCTCAAATATCTTTGGGCCTTCTAGTATTAGCAGACGTGCCCAACATAGCTATTATGCCCATACTGTTAAGGAGTTTGTCTCTTGGCTGGTGAATCTGTATGAGACATAATGGGGAACAGCTGCAACAGGGAAGTTTGAGGTGCCTCTGTCCCTACAGCTGCAGTGGTATATCACCACTAGCTACCTTAGGGTCTCTGACCTCCTGGTGACTCGAGTGCTCTCCTGGGAAATGAACAGCCCTGGTTCAAATCCCTGCTTTGAATTCTGCTTATATAATACGTACCAGACCTCAAGATAGAGGCGATACACATGCTAGAATACAATGCGTGCAAACTTGCAGGAACTTCAAGACATTTTTCTCTGTGGATGCACAGATACCAATTTTAGAAGTCCATAGAGAGTGGGACAGTAGCAATAGGCATAACCCTGATTTTCTACGATTTACATACGGTGCCACCCTTCCCAAATAGCAGTAGCATGGTGGCTGGGGTGCTCTGCAATGGGGAATCTTAATCCCACGCAGATAGAAAAAGGGATTCATATCGCTTATCTTCCCTCCTGGGTGGATGCTCTTGGGTAAAAGTGAAAAACAGCCTAGCTTCGGCGTTCCTTCTTCTCCCCAATTAAAATGATTTTGAATGGCTGAATCCAGATTTACAGTTAGCTTTGGGCTGGCCAAAAATGCATTTGGGGGCATAAACTAGTTATTAAAAAACAAAACATTTTTAATTCTAGTCAAGTGGGATGTTATTCTCTCCCCAAAGAAGTGGAACAGTGTATCCGGTGGAAAGCTTTATTTATTGTGCGGGGGGAGCGGGAGGTTAAATATGCATGCTGTTCTGTGAGTGTGTCAGGAAACGGGTCGAAAATATTAGCACTGCAATTGGAGCAGAGGGTTGCGAGGCTGGCCATGGTCCCAGGCTGCTGCAGACATTTGCTCCGTGGTCCCATCTCAGCCTCTGAGAGAGAAAGATGAAGCAGATGTAATCAGTGACATTGAGTCTGCTGATTTTTAATTAATCTCTCTGTGTACTGTTAAGCCTCTCTGAGCTTACAAACTCTCCCCGTGCTTAACCCTTGCAGGACGATCTATGCCGGATTGTCGCTTCCCGTCCCTCGTGCACATAAGACGGAGAGTCTCCCGCGTGTCCAAGTTGGGTGAGTAGACGACTAAGACTTCCTTGACGTTTTAATGTGCCTGCGATAGCCAACCTGCTGTGTTGTCCCACGTGGCTGCTGCTGCAGGGTGTGCACACCCCGCATCTTACACAAGCTCTACTAGGGCAGTTGTGCTGCCAGTGGGATGTTCCCCTAGGAAAGGCGTCCGCCAACGCATGGACCTCGGCAATTGATTGGTGGTGTGTGACGGTTCCCTGCTGGCCTTACTCTACTTGGTAAAGGGGCTCTGGGTGGGGAGGAGGGTCCCATCCCTCCCGAGGTGCTCCAAGCACACGCAGCCTCAAACTGGAGCTCTACCAACAAAATTGTGCAGTTGAACTGGTTCTAGAAAGCCTAGATGTAGGCCAATAACTGAGCCACAGATCACCTGGTGAGCAACCTTCAGTGTGAGGATGCTGATGGGGTGGGAGGAAGGATGAGAAGCTGTATGAGAAAAGGATGCTCGCTTATGAGGTAGGAAGTGGGGAAGAGATGTGACTTTTTTCTGCACGCGTATAGTGGATGGTTTGTGGATGGCAAGAAGGATTTTGGATGCCCAGAGGCTTGATTGACACCCCTTAGAGAAGGAGGAAACTTTCCAGTGGCTGGAAAGTTCGGCAGGCCCATCTAGTGGTGCGTGCAGCTCATGACTGGAGATAAGTATTCATGGGGCAGGAAAATATTGTGCTTTAACGAGACTTGATTTGGGGATTAGCTAAAAAGTAACTAAGTATATTGGGGTGTTGCAAAGGCTGCATTGCAGGTTTCAGCTGTCTTGAGCCCTCAGTAGGGGAAACTTTGCAAGAAACTTTGCATGCCCCCTGGGTTTTGCAATTGGTACATTTGACCGGGGATAACTGTATACATTTCAGAGTTTGTCATGTGAACACCAAAGGCCAGACATGGGGAGGTGGTCACCCGAATTTCCATTCATTTGCCTTTGGGAGCGTATGCATGCCTCTTGATAAGACATGGGTGAAATTTCCTTTTGAAGCTGTAATTTGCTGGCTAACAGGTTCTGGTCAGCCAAAGCTGTTTGTGGACTTGAGCGACGTATCAACAGCTTGGTCAGAAAAAGGCAATATTGGTTTTGTCATCTCTAATGAAACCTTTCCATTTTGGTCCTGAGATTTCCCTGTATTACAAAATGTTCTCAGGGTTCTTCTCCGAGCACGTTTTGGACTGATCCTCCGAAGTCTGTTACGTGGGGTGTCTGGGGGAGTGAAGGGATAAAGGATTTAAAAACTCAGTGAGATAATATGTCATGTTCTAACTGCTTGGGAATGGAGCACAAAGGAGAAAAAAAGTGGCTGGGAGTTGTTGATGGGAGCGGTGAATAGAGCGCAAAGGACAAAAAAGTGGTTGGGAGTTGGTGATGGCAGTGATTGGCTTTAGGGTTGTTGGGGCCCTGGGCAAGAGAGTCATTTGGGACCCCTTAGAGGCTTAATTTTGAGAACCTATAAGCAAGCTGGACATTTTCCATTTCAATTTCACTTTGCCTCATCCATGAAACTGCAATGCAAGTATCTTAATACAATATTGATCATACAAATATTCAGCGTAATTCATTTTTAATTTTGTGAAGTGTGGTCGCCCAGTTTGCCCTCCCCTAAGGCCGCTGCTGTTGATGGGAGGGAGGTTGAATTTTCAGTCAAAGACTCCAGCTTTATCCGTTCCTGAAATGACCCCCACTGGGCTCAGAGCAGGACTTGAATCCAGCACCATGAAAGCCACGCTCCCCCAGTGTCGTGCTTTTCCCGCTTCGGGAAGCCTACCCCGAAAGCCTGAAGCCTTTGAGCCGCGGCTGTTAAGAGCAAACCCCACGAGTCTCGAGAGCCTCGCGCTAAATGGCAGCGGTACATCCCTGGCTGTGTTTACTGCTTTACATGCATCACATGGATGGAGCGCTTCCGAGTGCATTTGGGTTTTAATGAGAACTTGGCCCGATTACACTCGACTTTGTTATTTCCATCCCAGAGGATCAGTACTTTTTTATTTAATCCATCAACACATTATTAAGGGGTTGCTAATGGAAGTCTAACACACTTAACTACCTGGTGAAATGACAGGCTCTGCAAAGCCATTTAGCCTGCCCAGTATATTATTTTAAGATCTATACCCATAGCTTTGTTGAACAAGACATTAGGTTCAAGTCACTTAAGATGCTTTGGTGCTTGGAATTATTGATCAGATCTATTGTGACTAGCTGTGGCCCGAGAAACTATCCACGTATTCTCAATGACCTTTGAGCTCTCCGCTTTCAGCGCTTACAAAAAATGTTGTTACAAGAAGAGGTTTGTTTGCTCATTAAGTAATTAAAGAACAGGCGGCAATTGATGGACCAGGAGAGATGGTGTATTAATGAATCACCTGACGAAGATAGTTAAGGCTTTGTGGCTGGATAGTTCATCAGGCCCATCTAGTGATGTGTGCAGCTCATGAATGGAGATAAGTATTCAGGGTTGCAAATGCAGCTGGTGAAGAGTCAGAATTTCCATTCATGGGGAACCGATGTTATGAGATCTGGTTTTTGTTCCTAACTGGAATATGCCTTTGAAGTTTTCCCACAAACCAGGGAAGTGTCATAGTCTTGCCTTAAAAACTCAAGTAAGAGACATTTTGATGTAGACAAGATAAGACACTTCAATTGGTACCAAGTACCAGCTGCCCCTGATTATTGGGGAAAAAAATGAAATATTTCAGCTATGACATGGTAGTAATAATATATATCGATGCCTTATTTCAAGGCATGTCAGTAGTAATAAAATCAAGAGTAATGGGAAAGTGAAGGAACTAATTGTGGTTTTCCAAAATGGGACTTTGGTAATGTTTTCCCCCTGTGGAAATCTGTCAGATGATAAGGCTTTGCAAAATATTTGGTTTCAAAATATTTGGTTTAAAATTTCCCCCCCGCCCCAAAGGAAATTGTTATGGCCACATCTAGTTTCAGAAAAAGATCCTCAAAAGCTGTTATGGATGGCACGCTGGTGTGAATAGACAGCATTATCTTGGACTAAAAGTAGCTTCTGAGAAACTTGTGCGGGTGTTAGAAAAGCATTTTCTGCCACGTATAATGTGGTGTTGGGAGTCCTTCTTTACCAAGCAATCTGCCAGATAAAAAATGTAGATGTTCACTGATATATCAGTCCATCCAACACCAATAAAAGGAAAATTGACATTATTGGCAATCAGCTTTTCTTGGCTTGTATAGCCGATATGCCACCAATAAATGCTGCGTGCGTGCACAGAGCCGCAGCATGCACGCAGCCAAGGACGCAGCTCGGCAGCTCGGGGAGCAGCAGACGGTTGGTAAGTCTGCGGTGGGGAAGGGGCATGGGAGACAGATGGGGTGTGCAGGGGGCAGAATGGAGCCATGGGAAGTGTGTCCAGGGGTGGAGGGGGGTGGAGGGGGGAGTGGCTCCCTGCTGCAGTGCACACCCCCCAGGGGAGAAATGGGCATAAAGGCTGCCCATTATACACCCCAATATTAAGGGGGGAGGGAGACTATGCATGGCTCTGTTCTACCCCTAAAGTGGCAGGCACTGCTCGTACCCTGCCATACCACCCCTCCCAGTGCTGCTGCTGCCCACCCTCCCCCAAGCAGAGCCCCAGCCCAGCCCCCACACCAGAAAAAAGCCAACACAGCCCCTGGCCCTGAGCCCACAGCAGGCAGCCTGCCCTCACCCCATGCACAAATCCAGGGGGCACATGATCCCCCATGCCTTCTCCAGAGGTGTGCACAGTGACAGGGAGCTGCACCTCCTCCCCCATGCCCTCTGGATAACCAGGTGAGGGCTCCGCCCCACCCTGGCTGGGCAGCACCTGCCCCTACTCCAGCCCCTGATCCACTCCCTCCCTCCCTGACCGTTGGCCGTTGGGGCCTCAATCTCTCTCCCCCACGCCCCTTCCTCCACACAGACTTATCGACTGGAGACTGCTCTCCAAGCTGCCAGGCTGCAAATCAGTATTGGCCAACATGGCCGGTGAATAATTTGTCTCAGTAACAGCCAAAAAAACAAATCTTTATCAGTGCATCCCTAAAAAAATTGCTATCGTGGATAGATGTGCATCAGTTGCTATTACTGATGGACGTAACTCTGAAATTTCCCTGCCAAGTCACTTGTCACCTTCTACAGCAAAGGCGGGCAAAGTCCTGCCTGTGAGTCAGATTGGGCTTGTGATGGAGTCCATTACCCAGGACCCCCTGCCTGTGCTGCTGTGGCTGGTTTCCATGGGGACCCTGAGAGCAGCAGGCTGTGACAGCACGGGGCCAGGGTTTACGTGGGTCCTATCCCCAGGCACGCTGGCAGGGTGTGCATCTGGGCAGGGAGTTGCTCTGGGGCCAGGGTCTTCTGGAGGTGACATGCCCTGGGCAGCGGATTGTGGCTCAGCCCCGGCGGTCTTTACCGCCCGTGCTTGGCTCAGGACGCCGGAACACCGCCAGCCCCCAGTCCGGGGGCCCACAGCCACGTCGGCGGCCGCCCGCCGCCGCCCCGCGTCCCAGGATGGGACTGTTTGTACAATCGTCCCACTCCCAACAATGTCATCACTGCCATCACAAGATCCCAGCCCCAGAGCTACTCTGCACCAAGCCACACGCTCTGGCAGTGCTGCTGGGACCATTCTCCATGGAAACACTGGCCCCATGCTGTCACATCCCCACCGCTGCTGCACCCCATGGAAACCGGCCACAGGAGCTCCTGGGAAATGGAGTCTGGCCATTTTGCCCACCCTGTTCTGTAGCATCTGATGAGGTAGGCTATTCCCTATAAATAGGACTCTACCCAAATGGAGGAAGCAGGTGGCTGATTTCATGGGCAGATCATGGGGCCAGCTGTCTTTTTCATGGCCTTATCATGGCAGACTCCCCACCATGCCTCTGACACAGGGACTCAGGTGGTCCCACTGCTTGCTGCTGATTGGTTGTGAAGTCTGTCCATCATGTGGCCCCACCCGTCACTGATTGGAGAGGTGGGGTCACATGACAAGCAGCCTTCTCAGCCAATCAGCAGGCTAGGAGCAGAGGCAGCAGTCATCTTGAGCTGCCCTTCATTCCAGCAGCCCTCCTCCTCCCTTTCCCCCAGTGGGCTGTGTGGCCAGGCCACAGTGGCCATAAGGACTGCTGGCACCCACTGAGGAGGGGTTGTTTTTGGTTTGGTTGCTTTTTTTGTGGATTTCACAGGCATTGCCTGATTTCACTATTTCCACAAAATTATGGTATGAGTAGGTCCCTACTTATGAAAGCTTACGCCTTCCTGAATGAGTTAATCTCCAAGATGCTTCCTTGCCTTGTCTTCTGCCTGACTTCAGAGAAACATGGCTGATTACCTTTCTCTCTCTCTCTATCATCTTCTGGGTAAAGGCATAGAAAAATCTTGGATCTGAGGGCTGGGTTCATCTGCAATAATTCTTTTGTAGAACTGCTCTGCTGCAGGAGAAACCATTTTATAATTTGGAGGGGGAAATTTGAGGGGAGGAGGGATTCATTTATTTATTTTTAATTGCAATGAAATTTTTCATCAACAGATAAAGGGAAAATCGCTCACCCTGCCACCATGCCACTGCCCCATTTCTAGAACCACTAAAAAGTTAACTCTTGACACGTCAACCAATACATTGCAGAATTCAGTGAAATAAATACAATGAGAAAAAAATTGGTTTATGATTTCAACCACTCTGCTTCTCAACCAGCTCCATTTACAACCACTTAATATTGTGTCAAGCTCCGAGAGATGCCAAGCATCTGCCGAACAGTCGTGGTTGGACAGGTGCCAGGCAAACCTCAAGATTTAGCTAAGAATTCGTAGAAAATTTCGAAGCCTGATTTGGAAGGCAGGATATTCAACATTAAGGTGCACCAAATCCATCAGAGGGAGTCATGCCGATCTCTAGTACGGTGCCAACTCAACAGGTTTCTGAAGCATGGAGTAGTAGACTTTGATGCACATGTGCCACACATTTTCTGGCATCTGCGCTAAACTGGAACTGTATGAGGCTCTTGCTTAAGTCAACATCAAATCTCTTTGTGAACTTGGTTTTACCCTAGCCAGTAATGGCTCCAGCTGAATGTTGTGCAGAGTCCAATGCTGTTAGGCGCGCTCTTAATTTCTCCTGGACAGTCCTCAGAAGCACGTTGTTCGGAAGCCGGATAAGGATCCAAGCATTGTCTATGCCCCAATGCTTCTCTCTCAAGAGGTGCCTCTTCCTCATGTGCCCAGAAGTGTAGCGGCCCAGAGACATTTGTATCCTAAGAAATTTAGGCTGCAGCTGAGCAGGGAGTTCTGGCATTGGGAATTTGAACTCATTCCACTCAACTCCCATTATGGTTGCTGAGAAACAAGCCCCACCCACTTGCTTCTGCTTTACACCTGCCATACACAGGGTGCGTATACACATGCTATTAATGCTATATGGGCTTACTGCACAGTAAGCCTTCCCTGGGAGCACGTCTACACATCTGCTGCTGTACCAGGCTGCTCCTCTTGGGAGCAGCCAGGGGGAGATCCAGGCTCTCCTGGGGTGCTATTTTGGGGGCTAGCAGATGGCACAGGGCCTGTCCCCATGTGCACAGGGCCAGAAGAGCTCTGCCAGCTTCAATGGAAGCTGTCTCCTTGCCACATACACATCAGGAGGGGTCCCACACAGCTGGGATTTCCCCATGCAACCAAAAGCTAGCTGGGATCTGCTGCAGAAGTGAGACAGCCCCTGGCTGCATGGGGAATCAGAGAGTTTCCCCAATCCTGGCACTGTTCAGGCACCTGTGGGGAGCCAGGAGCTGAGCAGCACCAGGACCCGGAGAGTTCCCCATCCCCTGTGGCCCCGTGGAATTAAGGCTCCTGGTCAGCATCTACATGCATGCTAGTGCGCAGTATCTACTGCACAGTCTACTACTAGTATTTACAGGTCGTAGGTAACTGTGCAGTAGACTAATTTGCTGCATGGTAAATGATGGTCACGTGTAGATGGTGATGATTTACTGCACAGTAGATTAGTCTGCTGCACAATAAAGTGTCTCATGTAGACACACCCACTGGGGAAAAATGTTGTGTAGTTGTTATGAGAGTGGTCAGAGGTGTACCCATCATTGCAGAGACAGTTTAGAGATATCTAATGTTCTCCTGCCTTTCTCCTCAAAGAGCTTGACATTACACTATTGGAACTGGTGGGAAATCTTCTGTTGGCTTTAATGGTTCAATGCTTTAATGGTTGCCCACCCATCTCTGCATACGCGAGTTGGAACAGCCTGGCTCAAATTTCTTTCCCAAGTGGCTTCCTCATTACCCTCATTAACCACCCCACACAAAAAAGTCTCAACAGTGTGACAAAAATCTCAGTCCAGAGCTCTTCAAATACACTACAAGGCTTTGGTTTCGAGTGCTAATCCATTGTCTTGTGTTGAAAAGAGATACCAGCAATTGTGATGTAATCGCCACCCACCCTGCCTATTAGTGCCTAAATGAATTCAGTATTCAATTGGGTTGGGTTGACCTACTCTACTCAACTTGGGAGAATTAGATCCATGGAGGCCAGCACTCAATGCTACGTTGGGACTTGGGTAACTCTGACTTGCATGACTTCCACTGGAGTATGTGGATGCATAATCAGACCTCCTGAGCCCATATGATTTCATGTTATAATAATAACCAAGGACTCAAACCTATTAGGTTCTGGTGCAGGCATGGGAAGAATGGATTCGGTCTACACATACATATATCAGGAAACACACCTGGTTTTCTTTTGACATTTGTGAATCCAGACTTGCCAATTGTTGTGCTTCTGTCACCGCTCTGGCAAGAGACAGTATTTCTTCTTGCAGTCCCAATCCGTGGCTGTATTTATTTATTCATTTTTTAATGAGAGCTGAGATCTTGTCACCACTGAATGAGAAAGAAACTTATAACCCTCCTTATGGTGGAGGAAAAAACCCTAAAAAATGGCCTGTGTTTAACCTGATGATTGTCTCTAGTAGAAGGCAAATAAAAAACCCCCAAACCCTCAATGTATTACATGGAAAAAAAAAAAACCTCATGATTTATTGTATGGGGGTGAATCATTACTTTTTGAATGCCTGAAGTAGGTAATGCATTCCCCTTTTATACATGTGAGAATTAGTTTTGAGAGATTTGCAAGATCTCAGATTCCAGGGATCGGGTCATGTGCTAAAAACAGATGTGCTCTGAAAGCACGAGAAAACTTTAGTATCCTCTTGGGATGGTTGCCAGTGAGAGAGGCTCTGGTACCAAATCCAGATCTACATTTCAGCAGCCAGAAGTCATGGCTCTCTGGGCTTGTTTTGCAGTGAGGGTGCCATGCCTCTTCCTTACCCTGGTTTTAATCGAGTCTAACTCTACAGTGTCAGTGATATCCCTCTGACTTGTACTCTATATCAAGAAATGACCAGCAATAACAGAGGCCAGATATTCTACCACCATCTAGCCCTAAAAAGGGTCTTAAATGGCAATATTTGTGAGGCTGGCAGAGGCAACTCTTATTTCAACCCTACCCTCTATGAGAGGGGGCCTGCTGGAAGCTGGTAGAGGGTGTAGTTGGAGTATTTTTTTTAATATCCTACTGCTTCCCACAAGATAGGGCCCCAAAAGACCAACTATCTAGCTACCATAGACCTGCCATTCAGAACTGGGGAATTATGGCATCTTTCCTCTTTGACCTGAGCTTTCTCTTTCTGGGCTGCTAGAGCCACCTTCATACGTATATCGGTGTTAATTGGGTCACGACTGGGAGCAGGATTTTCTTATTGTTCTCAGGAACTTGGCTTAAACTGGAAAAAAATTATTCCCTGTGAATGATGAATGAAAATAGCACCAAGGCTGATGGCTGAGAGCAGAAGGGAAAACCCAAGCATCTTTGAAATGACTTGAGCTTCTCCATGGTGCTTCCCAAGGGCCAGCTTCCTCTGTTTTGACTGGCTTCCCTCCCTCTGCCACTCTGCTTGGTGGGCTTCCCAACCTGCCATGGCACCTCCAACAAGAACTAGTTATGAAAGCAAGGGGTTAGCTCCAGTTATCCTTGGAACTGGTTAAACATCAGAGAGGACGATATTGAGAGTTTATTAATGAATGATAGTAGATGGGGTGTTGGTGATCTCAAGGCTGAATCAGCCCATGACAAGCAAACCACTTTGCTTCCTTGTCAGCAATTTCCAATGGCCCAACTGGACACATACCCTGCCCTGTTAGTGCAACTAGAGCACAGACAGCACTTCTAACCCTCAGAGCCCAATACATCCACCACTGAGGTCAAGAGAAGTCTTTCTAATGACTTCAGTAAGCTTTGGATTAGGGTTTAATACAGAAAGACAAAAAAAAAATGAGTAATCGTGCAACCTGTATATCTAGATCTGTGTTCTAAGGGATGCATTTTAATGGAAGTTACCCAATCATAAGTCCAGGGTATCTCTACTAAAACCAATGGAGTTGCCTCCATATACATGAGCTCAAAATTTGGTGCATGGACATTATGGATGAGGAAGACCTGTTCCCTCAACAGCCTGGAAAAGATAGTAAATAGGCCCTTTAGATGTGATTCAGGAGACAGGGAATCTTTGTCCAGATCCACAGACCTCCCATATGACCTTCAATGCTCTCTCTTTCTGGTATGCATGAGTGAATGCAGGTCCATGCTCTTGAGATATACCCCTGATGATATAGAGACCTTTCCTGAAATGTCTCAAGGGATGGCTCTTCTTTTACATAAACATTCACATCCAAGACCTGAAATAAACCATACCACATGGATGGATCATAGGAAAGTAGGGCTGGAAGAGACCTCACAAGGTCATCTAGTCCAGTCCTGGCTCAAGACAGGATCATCCCACGCTAAACCACCCCAGTCAAGTGTCTGTCCAGCTTGAAAACTTTCAGGGATGGAGATACCACAACTCCTATAGGCAGCCTGTCCCAATGCCTGACCACCCTTTTCCTCATCAAAAAATTCCTCTTCTTCTCCCTTACCTTGGAGGTCTTTAAGGTCTCTATATCATCAGGGGTATATCTCAAGAGCATGGAAGTCTGGGTAGGCATCTGGCAGGAGTCATCTGACCCCAGCACTCTTTCCTGCCCGGGCAGGGGGTTGGACTTGATGATCTGCGGGGTCCCTTCTGACCCCAGCATCTATGCATCTGTGAACTTAAATTTCCCTTGCTGCAGCTTGAGTCCATTGCCCCTAGTCATTGCCCCTATGGCCATTGCCCCTATGGCAGCAAAGAACAGCTCATCCCCGTCCTCTCTATAAATTGCCTTTCAGGTATTTGAAGATCACTGTCAAATCCCCTTCTTCACTCTTCTAGGCTAAATAACCCTAGTTCTTTCAGCCTTTCTTCATAAGACTTACTGTCCAGCACCATAATCATTATTGTTGCTCTGTGCTGGACTCTTTCCAATCTGTCCACATCCTTCTTGAAGTGTGGGACCCCAAACTGGACACGGTCCTTCAGATGAGGCCTCATCAGTGCTGAATAAAGTGGAAGTATCACTTCCCTGGAGTGGGGTGCCTATGGGATACCATGGGATTTGTAAGACCCAACCAGAGAGTGGTTGAAGGGAGACATTTTTTTTTCTGGTTACTTCCATATGTCCCTGTTATAAATCTTACTTCAGCTGCCCAGGGTTGTTAAAATAAGTAACTTCTTCGCTTGATTAATTCTGTTATCAATCAAAAAATGACTAATAATCAACACAGCTTGAATATTCAGTAGCAACCTGTCTATCAACCAAAATTCACACAAAATCAGAAAGTCATTTCAGCTAGCAGATGTATCAGAGAAAAAATGCCATCTGCTAATGGATGCTCTATGCACAGAAACATGTGATGTTCAAAGGGACATTCATTAGCCTACCATTTTTATTGTTTTCCAGGGATAGAAAAATATTTTTTATCTAGTCCAGTATCGGGAAAATTTGTTCTAGTTGGTTATGAAATAATTTTCCCCCACAGCAAATTATCTCTTGAATGACATATTTGCTAAAATAAGGCAGCTTTGAAGGGGCTGAAATTCTTCAAAAGTGTATTCACCAAACTTGATATGGCTTCAACCAAAAGAAAACCTGAGAAAATTTTAGAAAAGTCAAAAAAAAAAATTACTACAGCATTTTTTTTCTCGACAAAACCTGACTTCTCATTTCAACATGATGTTTTGTTTAGAAATGGTTTAGAAAACAGCTAAAAAGTTTCAATTAGCCAAAACCACCACAAATAATTTGGAGCGCTTTGTTGAGATGAAACTGAAATGGGTTTTTGTTTTGTTTTGGTTTTTTTTCCATTTCTGCTACTGTTTTTATGCCCCCCCTCCCCAAAGAATCACTTTTTGGGTCACCGCTCCTAAAACTTCTTTCTATTTTTCAATACAGCCTTCAAGCTGAAAATCTGTACATGCGGCTCCATGCCTGACCTCATCATTTAAAGATTGGCTCAAGTCCTGCACTGTGAGGGTTTCTGTCCACTTCCAAAAGTCGTCATAACGAATATTTACTACTGTAATTCTGAATCTTCTTGCCATCTGTATAAACATCTGCTCCTTCTAGATAATTTTTTTATTATAGATGATCAGGTCAGGCCTCGTGCCATGTAATGAATATAAATAAATATAGAGAGGACTTGTATAAGTAACATATTATTATTGTAGGGCAGAACCCATTATTTAGCAAATGGACTCACCAAACATCATAGGGAAAGATTAAAGCATGAAACAAAAGTGTGTGCAGTGGGGGGGTGGGGGGCTGTTCAGAAATAGCCATAATGGATGGGTGCCGGGATGGATAGATAATTACACCTACCACCAAGCTTGCTTCATGGGAGCAAGCCATACGGCATTCATGGGTGGTGAATCAGATGGGAGACCGGTATTTAGGGATTGTGACTGGCCGCACTATTAAATATGAATTAAAGAATATAAAGAATAACCCCTGTGGGATAGGAGGCAGGCAGAGTTCTCTCCCCCACTTTCAAAAAGAGTGTTTTTTGGTAAGCATGGGAAGGGAATGGGTCAATATTGGACTGGGGCACCTTATTAGTAAGTGAGGACTTTACATTTGAGGAGAAGCCCTCCCTCCAGTGTTTGGGGAAAGAGATGTCTCATCTCCAGACTCCAAATCACCTTGCAGCTTTGTTACAGGTTAACCTGGGCTCTAATCCTGCCTGAGTCTTGCTTTACCCTATCTCCCAAATCTTCTCACTTGAATATGGTGGTGCTTTCAACCCAAGCTGGGATGGGAATTTCTATGAAGCTCTGGGCCCTGCATTGACTCAGCCTGGAAAGCCACCCACTTTACAAGAGAAATAGCTCAAGTGTCAAGGAGTCCTCCTAGGACTTCCCATGGTTCCTTATGAGTGCCCAGAAGGGCAGACAATCTCTCCCATAATGCACTTTAAAAGCATCCAATAAAAGCTCTGTTGCCGTACAAATAGCCGTGAGTTGTACCCCAAAAGTCCTAAAGACCCATTAAGGCCCAGAGCACTAGTGAGAACACTAAGACCCAGCTAGGACTGCGCACCACCAGGCCAGGCTAAACTGGATGCTGATTGCTTGGGATAACTCTGTCCTGGGAAAGCGTCCTTATTTTATAACTATGGTCCCTGATCCCATGGATGGGCATCACCCAAACCTATGGATCACTGGCAATGTATTATTTCTGAGTGCTCTTTGTGTCCACTGGAAATTAAGAAGTAAAAGCTGAGGTTGACCAGAAGAAGTCTGTGTGATGCTCACAGGGTGGCAGTAGCTCAGGATGGTTTCCAAGGGGCCTCCACTGTGTACAACAGAGACAGCTGGCAACATTGATGGACTCCCCCTGACCACCCTCAAGTTGTGGATGGACAAAACAATGTCTGAGCTTTATTAAAGGCTTCTTGTGCTTTGAGGGCCAATATCATGAAGGTTTGAGGGAGATGACATAGTTCTTTGAACTTTCTCCATTGGCCATGCTGGTTCGCCTAGTAGTTTTTACAGTCATGCCTCACTTTGCTTGGTGACCCTAGATCATAACCAATGTCTGGAGAAGGGAGAAGCCCTCCCTGAGGAGCTGGGTCAGCCGACCCATAGCTCAAGGGTTCCTGTTCCTCCCAGAGGCAACCCATTATTAAAGTGATTGTAGCCTACCCAAAAGGTGGCCTCAGGACCATATCACATACCTTTTTGCAAAGCTGTGATTGCCTAAGAGAAAAATCATGATAAAAATTCCAGAGGAGATTCTGGGGGTTGGGTTTTTTTCGGTTAACATGCAAGAGTTTCATTAACAACTTCTTTTTTGGGGAATGACCAGAGCAGAAAGACCAGGCTGGGGTTTGGAGAGAGACAGAGTCTGCCTGCCTGTAAGGCATGTGGATGATCATCCCTAACCAATGCTGGGAAGTAGTCCTGCAGCTTCAGTAGCACCGAATTCATCCAGGAGCGGAGAGAGAGAGAGAGAGAAAAAAATATTTACTTTCTTAGCATGGCCAAAGCAGTTGAGTGGGCTCCATTCCTGAAGAGAGAAATCTGGTCTGATCCTTTGGTCCTTTCCTATGTTGATACACTAATGCTCAGCAAAGCCTGTACATAAAATAGTACTTTGGCTGCAGATTTTATTTTTAAGCCACCTCGGAGCCAATTTTTTTTTCCTTCTCTCTTCTATTCCAATAAAACAACAAACCATAAAATAATAATAATAATAATAGTGAAAAAAGATTGATCTTAAATTAAATGACTGGTCTTTGGGAGATCAGATGACAGAAGCAAGAGTCATAACTGTGAGGGATTTGCAGTTCCTTTTGTGGTGATAAAGGCAAAATTGTTCACAGCCCTTTCCTTAATGTAAAAAGCCTGCATTTTGCTACCAGGCCAAGTCTCATGCCACCAAGGGATTGTGCTTTTGTTGGAAGGGACTGAGCACAAAAGATGGTTGGGATCCAAAAGGAACAATTTCAAAGTTTTCTGCGGCCAACCCCATCGTAAGTGGGGAGGGGGATCACCCTCTTCCATTTGTAGTACGTTCCCAATGACTCTGGTTGTGGCTGTCCCCTTCCTCCCCACTTTTGGAAACCAGAAGCTGGACATGTTGCTAATCTTTAGCAAATGTGTTTTTGGAGGTTTCTCTGTCTGCAAAAATATGCAATGGTGACCAAGAGTGCCTGGAAATGAAGAGCTCATGAATATGCCTCCATGCCTGGCTCTTCTGTTCGCATGATGAGAGCACTTTAATGGTCTCAGTCTTGCAAAGGGATCTGCTTCTGCAGGCCTTCCTGCTACCACCAATTGCCCATTCACCCACGGTCACCGCACAGAGGTTTGACCCCATGACCATTTGTATTCCAAGAAGAGATTTGGAGCTAGGCTGTTCTCAGTGGGGGCGGATGACAGGACAAGGAGCAATGAACTCAAGTTGCAGCAAGGGAGGCTGAGTTTGGATATTAGGGAAAACTTTCTCATGTGGAGGGTGGTGAAGCACTGTAACAGGTTAACCAGAGAAGTGGTGGCATCTCCATCCTTGGAGGCCATGGGGATGTCATCGTGGAGGCTGGAAGAAGCTCAGCACATGCTGGAATAGGACTTCAGGGCCATGATGCTCTACTCTCCAGTGACCATTATGATCTAGTAGGGATTACAGAGATTTGGTGGGACCCCTCACATGACTGGACCATAGCCATAGAGGGCTACACCCTGCATAGAAGGGACCAGGTGAGGAAGAAAGGTGATGGCATTGCTCTCTATGTGAAAGAGAGTACACTGCCTTGGAAGCCGACATCAGCTCCAAAAATGAACAGCTTGATACCGGGGTGGGGGCAGGGGCACAGCGAGAGAGACCTAACTGTAGGTTTAGACTACAAACCACCAAACCAGGGGGAGAACTTGATCTGGAGTTCACCCAAGGACTGACTGAGGCTGCACATGCACATGACATGGTCAGCATGGGAGATTTTAATTATCCCGACAACTCCTGGGAGGAAGATTCGGCCAAGTTGAATTGGTCATGATCCTTCCTGACCTGTGTCGAGGGGCTCTTCCTGACTCAAGAGGTGCATGAGCCAACCAAAGGTAACGCTCTGCTGGACTTGGTCCTGGCCAAAGGAGACAACCTGGTGCCTGACTTAAATATAGAGGGAAGTCTGGGTGAGAGTGACCATGACACCATCATGTTCGCTGTCCAATGTAAGGCAGACAAATCTGATAGCAGGAGTGACGTCTTGGACTTCAAAAATGCCAATGTCAACGAGCTCAGGTCACTAGTAGGGTAAGTGCTGCGGGACCAGGGACTGAAGGCAAAAGGTGTGCACGAAGAATGGTTGTTCCTTAAGGGCACAATCCTTGCAGCACAAAGGAAGTTCATTCCCATGCAGAGAAAAAGTAACAGAAGGGAAGCCGTCTTAGCTAAACATGGTCCTCTTAAGAGGGTTATAAACGCAGGAAGCTCAGGGCAGGCCCAAGGAGGACTATTCCATGATGGCCCACATTTGCAGGGAGCAGGTAAGAAAGGCTAATGCAGAGACCTAAGTGAGATTAGCAATGGGAATCAAGGCCAACAAGAAGTCCTTCTTTAGGTACATAGGCGACAGGAGGAAAACTAATGGGGGTGTGGGGCTGCTCCTCAACAACTCAGGTGAGCTGGTTCGGTACCCAGGAGAAAGCTACACTTCTGAATGACTATTTTGCTTCAGTCTTTCACCAGATCAAGGGGAAAACAACACCAGGTAGAGTACAGGATGAGCACGGTAGGAGTAATCACCTTTCTACTTTTGCCGTAGCATTGGTGTATGTCCAATTAATAAAATTAGACAAATACAAGTCAGGGGGACTGGACAATTTACACTGAGAGTGTGGAAGGAGTTGGCCGACGTCATTGTGGGACCCCTGGCAAAGCTCTTCCACAACTCGTGGTGCTCCAGAGAAGTCCCTGAGGACTGGATGAGGGCCAACATTGTGCTTATCCACAAGCAGGGCAGGAGGGAAGACCTAGGTAACTACAGGCCAGTAGTTCTAACTTCGATCCTGGGGAAAACCCTAGAAAAGTTCATCAAGGAGTCTATCTGCGATAAGCTTGCAGAAGGTAAGTTTCTGAATGTCAGCCAGCATGGTTTTGTCAGGGGTAGGTCTTGCCTTACCGACCTCATCTCCTTCTGTCACCAGGTAACTCGCCACCTGGACATGAGGGAGCAGGTTGACATTGTATACCTTGACTTCCAAAAGGCCTTTGATCTAGTATCCCATGAGAAAATTGGAGGATTGTAGGCTTAACTCTGAGACAGTCCAGTGGGTGAGAAACTGGATGCAGGATAGGACCCAGAGCGATAGTGAAAGGATCTGTATCATCCTGGCGAGAGGTGGGCAGCGGTGTCCCACAGGGGTCGGTGCTTTTCAACTTCTTTATTAATAATTTGGATGTGGGGGTGAAGAGCTCACTGGCCAAGTTCATGGACAACACCAGGTTATGGGGAAGTGTGCTCATGCTTGAAGGTAGGCTACAGCCACAGGCAAACCTAGACAGGCTGGAAAGTTGGGTGGATCTGAGCCTGATGAAGTTGAACATCGAGAAATGTCAAGTGCTCCACCTTGGGACAAGCAACCCCCAATACACCTAAAGGCTTGGTGGCACCAAACTGACCAAAGGGACCTGGGAGCAATAATAGACCTCAGGTTGAAGATGAGCTGGCAATGCAATGCTGTAGCGACCAGGGCAAATAATACCCTGGCGTGCATCAATTGCTGCATCTCCAGCAAAGCCAAGGAGGGATTCTTCCGCTCTAAGCAGCACTGGTGAGACCGCAGCTGGAGCACTGCATCCAGGTCTGGGCACTGCACGTTAACAAGGACGTGGACAAGCTTGAGAGAGTCCAAAGAAGGGCCACCCATACGATCACAGTCTTAAAAGGCAAGCCATGTGAGGAAAGGGATCTCTTTGTGAGGTGAAGGGGACTCTTCAGCCTGAGGAAGAGAAGGCAGAGAGGGGACCTGGTAGCAGCTTACCACTACACTAGGGGAGTGCATCGAGGGCTCGGTGAACAACTGTTCACCAGGGCACCCAAAGGGAAAACCAGGAGTAATGTCCACAGACTCCTGCAAGACCAATTCAGGCTCCACCTTAGGAAAAACTTCTTCAGTTAGGGAATCCAGATGTGCAATAAGCACCCTCCAGATGTGGTGCAGTCGCCTACCCTGGAAATCTTCAAGAGGAGACCCGACGGTCACCTGGCTGGGGTCACCTCACCCCCAGTTATCCTTCCTGCTCGATGCAGGAGGCTGGACCCAATGATCTCCCGAGGTCCCTTCGGGCCTTACAATCTACGACTCTATTAAAGCACAGCTCATGAAATCATTTTGCGCAGTGGAAGGTGGTTCCCTTCTGCTCCGCTGACGTTTTGTACCTCTTTTCCGCCGGTGTACACGCCTGTAGGCAAGAGGCAGGAGCTGGCCCCGGGAGGTTAGTCTGTTCTTTGTCGATGCATGCTTGGCAGACATGATCAATAAACCTCACAGATACATACTCCCCCATCAAGGCCTTGATTTATAGAGCTCTCTTTGACGAGGGAACAGCAGGGAGTTGTTGCTGATTGTGCCAAAGAGTCTGGTATTTAATTAATGAAAATGTAATCAACTTCGAACAACATGCAGCTAAGAAAGGTTCTCCTAGTGAGGCTAATTTGAAGCCTGTATGCTGCATTTGTTGCTGCTCTGTATTTTAATAGTCAAAATAAAGACCTCTGGAGCCCACGGTGAGACAGTGTGGTTCTTTGTCTTTCCGGGTGCCTGGATCACAACGATCACAGGGTTGAGTTTACTATTCACACTGCAGTCCTGGGACGGATCCTGTCCCTGACTGAGCAGAGGCTCCTGCTCCTTAAACTCACAGGTTTTCAGAGTCTTTCCCTCTAAACAAGCCAGCTCCACCGGCACACGTGCGACGGGCTTTCACCGGCAAACAGGGCACTTCCTACCAGGATTGCAAAGGGGGCTTGTATAGGCAGCACGGAGGCTGCCGGAGATCACTGCGGACTTTGTTTCTGAGCTGCAGGTTAAAATCCAGTCTAGGTCAATGGGAGCTAGAGGTCGCGGCTGTTTTCTGGACCGAATTTGATGAGTCTCAATCCAGTTTGGAGTAGCCCAGCGGCCCCCTCCTATAAACGGGATGTGAATTGGCCGCTCTCCCCTGGCCAAGGGCAGGAGGTCTGAAGAAGCAGCTCACCTTTGAGCTGGGACTGAAGTCAGAGACTACCGCTTGCGTACTGTCAGGAAACGTGGCGTAGGTAAAAGAGGCTGCTGGACTGGGAACTGGCTGCTACGGTCCCAAGGATGGATGGTTGCAGAATCAGCAAAGCACAGGATGCTCTTCTGCAGAGGATGAGATTTGCTGGAAGAGACTGGAGGAATGTTTTGGCTCCAAATCCCATTGATTAAAAACAGGTGATTCATCCCAAACTAATCTCCTTGTGTGAAGGAAGGTGCTTTGAGAAGATATATAGATTTAACATAAAATTATCTAACTAAAGGCTTTGAAAACGTCCATGCTTAGGGACCTGGGAGGCACGGCTTATGAGGACAGACTGAAAGAGCTAGGGTTTAGTTAGTCTGGAGAAGAGAAGACGGCGAGGAGAATTGATCGCGGTCTTCTAATACCTGCAGGGCGATCACAGAGAGGATGAAGACGGGCTTTTCTCTGTGGCCACAGGGGACAGGACTAGGAGCAATGGCCTCAAGCTGCAGCAGGGGAAACTGAGGCTGGAGACGAGGAAGAGCTTTCTGAGGCAGGCGGTGGCCAAGCATTGGGCCAGGCTGCCTAGAGGAGCGGTGGGATCTCCATCCTTGGAAGTTTTCAAGAGCAGGTTGGACAGACAGGTGCCTGGGCAGGCGCAGTCAGGGATGCTCCTGCCTTGAGCAGGGGTTGGACTAGAAGTGACCTGGTGAGGTCCCTTCCAGCCCTCCTTCCCTGGGATCCTATGTCAAAATGTTCAAAACAATCATCTCTTCTGCCTCAGAATGATTTTTACCTAGACATTGAACCTTTGCTATCCCCCCTCCTCCCCTCATTTTAGGCATGGTTGAAATTAAAACATTTCCACTAATCTCAACGTGATTGATTGGTTGATTGATTTTTTTTTCAGATTTTTAAGACTCACCCATTTTTGAGCTGCACTCTTATCTGGATTTGAGAAGCAGGGAAAATCTTTAGGATACCCTGAAACCATTCATGGGATAAGAAAACTGAAGTTTGCCCAGCTCCGATTCAGAAACGAACGACGGCTTGCACTTATATTCTAAGCGTGCGAGTCGCTCCGTCAAAAGCAACGGGACTCATTTGCCTGCTTTAATGTTTGCCCTGTATTTAAAGCTGTAGGCTTAGCAGGACCAAACATCGCTGCGGCGGCCAACCACCCCGTCCTATAAGCGTGATGTCAATTGGCCAAGGCCAGGACGGACCGGGGAGTCTGAATGAGAGCAGCTGACCTTCAAGTTGGGGCTGAAGTCAGAGCTTGTGGCCTCGGGCAGAGGACTAGAGAGGGGGGACTTGACCTTCTGGCTGTGGGGCAGGATGCAAGAGGGGGTGTCACTGCTACGAACTAGGTTAACCCTTCCCTGGTCCTGCAACCCCCACAGTTTTATATGGTGCGCGAGGATCCGAAGTCCTCAAGTTGATGGCAGCTGCCAAGCCCAGGAAAGCTTAACCTGGCTCTTGGTGAGGACACCTTATACTTCCCACAGCAGCATCCTGCCTGTCTACACCGCCAAAGCCTAGACCCCCTTGCCTAGACTCCAGTATCTCCAGTTCCTGACCTCCTGGGCATCACGTGCCACACACAGCAGCTGCCACTTGTGGCACAGATGCCACAAGTTGGCCACCCTTGACCTATGGGCTCAAAAACTTACTGCCACTATTTGAACTGCTTCTTGAGCTCGAGCAGGGATGAGCTGGGCATTTTAGTGCTGCAGTTCCTGATTTCTGCTGTCTACCCATACCAAACGTTTTCATTCCTGTAACATTATGCATGACAATTGCAGGAAGTTGGGAATTTTCGGCTTCCCCTGACTGGGAACTCGTAGCATATAGAAAATGAGGGTTGAAGGGACCTCAGAAGGTTATATCTAGTCCAGCCCCCTGCTCCAAGCAGGACCAACCCCAACAATATCATCCCACCCAAGGCTTTGTCCAGCTGGGTTTAAAAAGCCTCCAAGGATGGAGACTCCACCACCTCTGTCGGTAACCCATCCCAGTGCTTCACCACCCTCCTAGCAAGGGAGGAGTTGTTCCTAATTTCCAACCCTTTCTGCAACTTGAGGCCACTGCTCCTTGTTCTGTCACCACTGAGAGCTCCTTAATACCAAAACTAACCCCAAAAACTCAAGCTCTGCAGTCTGCAATGAGAAGTCCCTTCTATACCTGCTGGACTCGGGGTGGGAGACATAACTCATGCCTCGGTTCGGTGGTTCTCAACCTTGTCAGGCTCAAGGCACCCCTAGTTAGACCCTTCAGAAAATGCCAGCTCTTGGCTTCCTCTCATTTCTTGGTGTATGGGGAAACACTAGAGCAATTCTTCTGTTGCAGACAACTTGGGTGGCCCACAAGACATCTAAATGGGTTTGACCTTTTGGTTTCCTGTTTGAACCCTCTGGGTTTATCTGGTGAATCGCACGTGGGTACTGGCACAATAGACTGTGTTAACATTGCACGGCGCCTTTTATAGGGTCCCGTAGCACCCTGGTTGCAAGTCACCAGACTAGTCCCTGGTCAGCAGACAACATCTTTATATCCCACAGCATGCAACGCTGACCCAAGATGGGTGCACATCATGGGAGCGTGGTCCTGTGCCAGACAGCGGTGGCTCCAGCTGCAGACATATGCTCATCCTGCCCTTCCCCTCCTGCAACGAGTAACCCCATCCCTCAGGGTTCCCTAGATTTCCCACAAGGGACAAAGAGTCCAGTTACTGCACGAACGGGCTGCAATCCTCATCGTTCCTGTTGCGTTGCCCCAACCAGGAGGTCATATCCTGGCAAAAATGTGCATTGCTCCAGATCCCCAAGTCGAGGGAGGGCAGGAGAAAGGGATGTATTTGGAGCCATCCCAAGCATTCGGCTGTTGCTCCTCCTGCCGCCACTTCTCCGGGAAAGTGGGAGACAAACTTTGTGGGAGAAAGTGGGTCGGCAAAACACCGACCACCAGGAGCCAAAAACAGACGCGGCTTCGGTATTTATGATCCTGTCAAAACCATTCAGTTGCCAGCGGCTGCAGCCTGCTGCTGCTGTCTTGCTGCACAAACGTCTATTCTGACCCGGGCTCCGTAAGGTACAATTTTCCCTTTTCATATCAAGGCACCTTCCAGCAGATCAACGCGACGCGGCGAGAAAGTGGAGCTCTGTGTTTTGGGCTGATTAAATCAAACCTCGGGAGGTTCCAAAATAAACCGAGGCCTCGAAAGTTCACGAATTCTTCCCCCGCGCCACCCAACCCCTTACGAAGTAGATCCTCCCCCCGCTCCCATCTATATTAACAAGGCCTGAATTGTGTTTGTGCCCCCCCTTCACCCTTTCTTAATTACCCCATGGCTTTTAGAGATCTATTTATAGTGGGGACAGGGTGGGGGGAAATGCCTTTCTCTAAATATAGAGAGCTGTACTGATTCTGCACAGGGTACCTGTGCTCGGGGCCATAGCAGCAGGGTCGCAGCTAGTGGCACGAAGGGACCACGTCGTGTTGTGATGGTGAAAGCAAGTGATGCAGGCCAAAAATCAGGGTAGAGGCCAAGAGATTGCGAAGCAAATCTGCAGGGGATGGGTGGGATTATCCACTATTATCCACTGACTCAGTAAAGCTGAGTTCGTGCAACAGCCCTGCTCTGTGACCTTGGTCAAGTCACTTTGCACTGCCAGTTTTTCAGGGAAGGGATTACCCATTATTCGGTGCGTATACAACCCCATGTACATCCTATCTCTGGGCCTCACATGCAAGCCCTATATATATGTGTGTGTACATATATATATATATATATATATATATATATATGTACATATGTGTGTGTGTGTGTATAAAACCCTCCTTGACTCAAGAGGAGAGCTGCTGGTCAGCTACAGCGAGAGCACGGGGCGTGGTAGCCGCCAGGAAAAAGTTTCCTCCCTCTGGCGTGCTCGAATGTGTGCCTATGTGTTTTCCCACTGGACTCCAGAAAGCAGACGGAGACAGGAGAGGGAAATCCAGAGCTAAACAGACTGGAAACCTGACCTCTTTTCAGGGGACAAATATCGCCTTTTTTTCACTTGCCCGTGAAATACGTCTTTTTAATTTCCTGTAATTTAATTAACAGAGGAATTTACATTCGTTAAGACTTTATCTGCTCTGTAGCCCTTTGTGTGCCCGAGTCAAAGGGAGTGAATGAGGGGTCTGTAGTGCTCCACGGCACTCCAAAATAACCTTTCTTTCCGCAGCATCACTGCGTGTTTCCAACCGACAGCTGAAGCTGCATCCTTCATTTGCAGGCTCCGGCTTCCCCCAAGCTGCAGCGGATGCCCGGGTGGGGGAAAGGGGAGGCTGGTCTGTGTGGCACGGGCTGATGGGCTGATTCGTTCCTGCAGCCGTACGTGAGGTGTGCCGTGGCGTGGAGGCGATGTTGATTATTCACTACTTCATTGCAACGTGCTGGGGAGGACCAGGAGCATCAGTCATCTCTATTCATGATCCAGACCTAATATGAGCTGAGCTTACCATTCATTCTCCATGCCACTTAGGCTGCAAGGTTGGCGGATTTGTTCGTGCTAGCCCAGGAACAGCACGGAGAGCAAGGACGGTCGGAGCCTGAGTCTGGGATTAGGGAATCTAGTGGTAGTGTGTGTCCTGGCTTTGCCACGGACTGTCCTGTGCAACCTTGGGAAAGTCACTTAGTTCCTGGTGGGTTTTTAAATGGTCCTAGATACCTCCATAGCTTTCAAATCTGCCCTCAGGTCTCCTTGTACCTTTTTCCCCTTATCTATACGATGGCGATAGTGTCGCTTCTCACTCACAAAGGTGTCATGGGGATAAACTCAATTGAATGAGCATCGCGAGGGGCCCTGGCTCTACAGGAATGAGCGCTTACAACAGAGCACGCGCGCACGCACACACACGCAAAAGTCCCAGGTTGCTAGCTGCTCCAAATCTTTGCTTTTAACATAATATGCATATTGTTTGTCCCCGGCTCTGGTGTGTGTACATATGCACATGCACATGTACATGCACACCTTTGACTTTTGCTTTTAATGTATGTGTGTGTGTGTGTGTGTGTGGCTTTGCTTTTAACATCTGTATATGTGTGTGTATTTGCTTTTAACATATATCTATAACATATATGTACATGTGCGTCTGTTTTTAACATGCATAGTGTGTGTGTTTTGCTTTTAACACATATTAAATTATATTATTTAATCATATTTATTATTTATATGTATTTGCGCGTGTGTGTATATACACATGTGTATGTATGTATATGTATGTGTGTATGTATGTTTGCTTTTAATGTATAACATAGACATATATAACCTGGGATTGTGGTGGCATTGCCCCATCTTGCAGAGAGCGTGGGTTTCAGCAGTATGTGATTAAAAGCAAAGTCCAAATCGATAACGATGACTGAAGTTGTCTCTTGTGCTGCGTCCGTCATTGTGGTCTCTGGTTTATGCAGGAGGCCATGCTGTTCTCTCTGAGCCCAAGCAAAGCCATGACTTCATCAGCTTCCTAGTGGATGTCTTAATTCTCCAAAAAGACGTGAAACCAAGACCCACCCGCGATTGCTCGCTACAAAGCAAACTAGCACTTGGTTGCTACAAACAGGTTATAAACTCCAGAACCTGGGACACGTTCCAGTACGGAGGATTGACATGCAGCTATTGCTAACTCCCCTTATTGTTATAGTTACCTATGAAATCTTTTTTATCTTCACTGCCATCTGTAATTCAAAGCTGAAACTGTTCTGAGCTGCGTCCAACAGCTGTTATGTTCCAAGCAAAGCTAACGGGGGCAAAAGGGTGGGAAAAAAACATTTGCAGAGTGCATGCAATGTTTGTTGTGATTCTTAATGATATCCCACAGGGTTTCATGGCAAGCCAGCCTCTCTCATGTCCAGAGCTCTTTCCTGCCCAGGCAGGGGGTCGGACTCGATGATCTGTTGAGGTCCCTACCAACCCTATGAATCTTTGTAACCAAGAATTGCAGGGCTAATCACTGATGTCACTTGTTTCATTATTAATAATGAATAGCCAGGGTTTGGGGAGCTCCAGAAGAGGCCAAGTTGAGTTCTTTGGCATGGCCATCCTCTGACGTGAAAAATATATGAGAAGTCCAAATACTAAGGAGCAGAGAAAGACTGAAGAAAGGGAATAGGCTTGGAAGTGACAGGTCACAGTTATGGGACTTCTCACACTTCAGAGGTTTGCCACTCGGGGTCCAGCCATGTTCTTTTCATCAGGGATCCTGGTTTTCTCTGATTAAAAAAAGTCCCCACTTTTCAGTTTAAAAAAAGTAACCCAAAACCCACAGTTTTCCATGATTAAACTGAACCACCACTATATATATATATATATCTATCTAGAGATATATATAGATATATAGATATGTATGTGCATGTGTGATTCTGTGTATGTATATGTGTGTATATATGTATGTGTATGTATATATGTATGTGTATGTATATGTGTATATATATATGTATCTGTATGTATGTGTATAGATGTATGTATATATATATTTGTATGTATGTGTATGTATATACATGTATGTATATGTGTATGTATGTATGTGCATGCATATATGTGTATGTATATGTATATATATTTGTATGTATGTATGTGCATGTATATATGTATATGTGTATGTATGTACTTGTACGTATGTGTATATATGTATGTATATGTATATATATGTATTTATATGTATGTATGTGCATGTATATATATGTGTATGTGTGTATGTACTTGTATGTATGTGTATATATGTATGTATATGTGTATATATATGTATTTGTATGTATGTATGTGCATGTATATATGTATGTGTATGTATATATATATATGTGTGTATATGTGTATGTATGTATGTGCATGTATATATATATGTATGTGTATATGTATATGTGTATGTATATGCATATATGTATTTGTATGTATGTGCATGTATATATATGCATGTATATGTGTATGTGTATATGTATGTGTATCTATGTGTATATGTATGTATGCATGTATGTATGTATGTTAGTGTGGTTCATTTTAATCATGAGAAAATGTGGATTTTAGGTTACTTTTTTTTGGCCAAAGCTTGGGAATTATTTCTGAATCGGAGAAGACCAGGTTCCCATGCCAGTGCTCCCTCCCGCTTGCCATGCAGTCAAGCCTAATGACTTTGTGTAGCGTAGGCGTCTGCGCGTGGACCACAGAGCTGCGCTCAGGCTCTCCAGAGACAGAGATCCAAAGAGAGGCACCGGACACATACCCTGAACCCCTCAAAGCCATCTCCTCTGCCTAATTCCTGGCAAAAAGTGGCCGGGGTTTATTTTCCTGGCATGGTCAAACCAGGAAAATCAGCATTTTAGACTAGGTCTTTACAGCAGGCTTGTACTGATGTCGCTTGTCTTGCTTGGCTAACCAAAGCCCAAACCATAGGGACACTTGTCTTGGCACAACTGGTAGACTTGGTGCTATTCAGGGGTGGGGTTGTGTGGTTTGGGTCTGTGGTTGAGCTGCATCCACATTAGGAGCGGTTGGTGGGTATAACCAAATTAGACCAACACAGCTGTCTCGGTGCAAACCCAGCCTCATCCTGTTACGGGGATGCACTGAAGTTATGGAGGCGAGCCCAGCTACGCTGGAAAACCCTTTCAAACGTAGACAAGAGCAAAGCAATGCTCTTGACACTGAGTTGTACTAGGCCTACAGCATGGGTTTCCACCAGAGGCACGGGCAATGTCTGTGTGTGGCGTGTGGCCAGACAAGGAGGGAGCAGGGAACACAGCAGACAAGGCAGGGAGCAGAAAGCAGAGCAGCAGATCAGGCAGGAGTAAGGGGATTAGAGTGGCACCACAGCTCTTAGCTTTTGTGGCTCACCTGCCCCCACCATACTAGGCTATACTTGGCCCCAACTATACTAGGCTGTGAAATAGTCTACCAAGGAAAGACCCATGGCTTGATTCACCTGAAACGCTACGAAATGTGCGGTGGGGAGCAGCCGAGGGCCGGTGCGGCCTGGCTGAGATCTGACAGTGGGAGGACGTATCATGCTTTGAATTGTCAGGATGGGGGGTGGGACTGGCAGCCAAAATGCAATAGCAAAGGGCTTGCGTGGCAGAACTGGACTAAACGGTTCTCGCTGGAGCTGGGCTGCTGTCACTGGGGGCAGATGGCAGGACAAGGAGCAATGGGCTCAAGCTGCAGCAAGGGAAGTTGAGGTTGGGTATTAGGAAAAACTTTTCTATGATTAATATGACATGGGTGTCTCTGGCTTAGTTCTGGCCAACAGTGACCACTGTTGTGGAAAGCCCTTCATTTTGGTGGGAATCCACGTCTAATTAAGCATGCCATCCTGGGGAGCAGATGCTCACCTATTTGTTAAAGCCAATGGTAAGACATGCTCCTGCTGGGACTTAGTCCCAGAGGTTCCTGGATGGATGGTCTTGCCCCTCTGCTCAGGGTCAGGCTGACACCATAGTTGGGGTCATGAAGGAATTTGACCCCTTGGTCAGTTTGGTATGGACCGGGGGGTGCTTTCCTCTGTAGTGGGGGGCATGGTGGTCCTCCTTGGCTCTTTTGAACATGTTTTACCAGCACCAAGATGTCGGCTGTTCTTTACCTGTGGCAGGTTTAAGGTGTTATGTCTTATGGTTGACTGTAGTTTTGCAAAGAGGTCACACAATGGACTTGTATCAGCTGGCTGGGATGGAGATGATCCTGCCTCGGGCAGGGGGTTGGACTCAATGACCTCCGGAGGTCCCTCCCCACCCAACTTCTATGGCATAGGCGTCCCCGGCGCTACTTCTGGCTTTGCCTCGTAACCGAGACAGCCAGGCCAGTGGTGACCACTGATGTCCTTCGCTCCGGTGGGACTGTGCCACGAGCAATAGTGTCACTATGGGGTGGGCGAGCAGGGCACAGGCTGTGGGTGCTAAGGGGTGGGGAAGACTAGAAACAAAGCAGAAGTCCCATTGTCCACCTCGCCTCCTTCCTCCCTCCCTCGGGGGAAGATGCTGCGGCTGCGGCTGAAGCCAGCAGCCAGGGGGTTAATGCTGCCCGGTGGAGGCACCCTCTTTATGTCCCAGCAGCCACTTCTGTGGCCACTGAATTAACCCTGTGTCTGCCGGGCACACAAACACTTCTCACCATAGTGGTGCCTATTCCCTGTTGGTGTGAGATGGGAACTGGACCAGTTCCTCCCTTGACCACGGGGCGTCCAGGCTT
Source organism: Caiman crocodilus (assembly GCA_030014935.1). Taxonomy (NCBI): domain Eukaryota; kingdom Metazoa; phylum Chordata; order Crocodylia; family Alligatoridae; genus Caiman; species Caiman crocodilus. Next base: position 257,315,044 of record JAGPOW010000261.1, on the reverse strand, counting down.
GGATCGGAAAGGGGCAGAGCCACAGGTGACTTGTGGCTGCCCAGCCCCTCTTCAAACCCCAGTTCAGACCCCAGCAATCAGCAACCACCTTGGAAAACGTTGTCCTTCCCCTCCATATCTCAGCACCCCCCCTGTGCGAATCGGGAAGAGTGACCATGCTCCCAGGAGGCCTCTGCAAATGGTTGGTACCGTGCAACCTTTCACCCGCCTGACCTCCGCCCGAGACAGCAGCAATTCACACGTACTTGCATGTCCTCGGCCCTGTGGACCGTTCCTCCTTATTTAATTTTCAGGGAATCAAAAGAGCTGTGTCTGCGTGCAGCCCTGGTGCGGTCGCCCTGCCTCCTCCATCCTCCCCGCAAGCCGCGCGCCTGCCCGCAAGGCATCAGGCGAATGGAGCATTGCTCTCGCTTTTAGCACGGCCCAGGGTGCTTTCAATGCACTCCAGAAATAGTGCATGGCTGGGAACAGGACCTGCTGTCTAGTGCGAGCTCAGGGACCTCCCTGTGCTTTCAGCGTGGGTAAACTTTCTCCTCGCACTGTGGTTACAGCCAGAAGAGCGACACTCGCTCTCACAGCAGCAGCACAGAAAGGTGGATTAAAAAGGCTTTTTTTTTCACCTGGCCGGGGGCTGGGATCCAAGCAGAGCGGTCTCAGAGCAAACTGGGCATCGTGGCTGTCTGGATAGGGGGGTTTCTGTGGTTCTTCTCATGCTGTATCGGTGCTGATGCGGTATGCGGCACTCCCCTTTTCTAGCTTGTGCTCTGTCTCCGCTAGCATTGCCCGTGCTGTATTACTTGCTCTGATTCGAGGCTGCCGGGAGGGGTTGCAGCAGCATCTGGTGCAACTTAAGACTGTTCTTTTCAAGTGATGCTCAGAGGCCCTTGCTCAGTGGGTTGGCTATAGAGGGCTGTGAAAGGAGGTCCGATGCAGCGTCGGCAGTGCGTGCCTTCTGCTCCGGTCCCTTCCCAGCTGTTGAAGGCTCCTGGCTGCCACTGGAGAGATGTACAGAGGCTGGAGCCAAAAGGACGGGGAGTTATTGGGTAAGACTGGCATGGTCGTAAGGTGTCCATGGGAATCAGAGGATGGGAGCGTGCTGGATTTGTTTCCCAACGTCAACCTCCAGCACCACGATGCTGAAGACCATCATCAGCTCCAGCAGGGACTTCACCGTTCGCAGTGGACTCCCGGTATCCCAGAATGCACTCCATCCTGGGGTTCTCTCTTACATGCATATATGCATGCATGTGCACATACATGCACACACACAAATGCACATGCATGAATGCAAAAATGCACACACGCATGCATGTGCACGTGTACACACACGTGTGTGCACATGTGTGAAGACACACACTCCATTCAGTCCTGGGTGGGCTGGGGGGGTGCGTCCACGTTGCTGGAAGGATCCCACTTTTGCTTTTGCTCTTGGCTTCATTGTTGGGGGGTGACAAGTTTGACATGCTTGGAGCTACACCCAATGGATGTAGATCCCACGGGGAGCAGGGAAGAAGGTGTATGGTGCTATGATGATGTGACAACTGCCGGATTTCCCCCTACTGCTGCCGGTCCTTTGCACAGCCATACCAGCCTGTATAGCAGGGTGCCTTTACCTCTCTGATACAAAGAAGTCTTGGCCCACCAGGAAGAGTTGTTCCCACCCGCTGCCAGTTGTCTATCTTTGTCTTCATCCTCCTGCCTGGGGTCTTCTGCATGCAACCAGGACTGCCTATCTCCCCTCCAGCAGCATTACACGTAGCCAGCCATAGACTTAATAGTTATGAAAGAGCACAGCCCCTCCAGTCAAGGCTGCATGGAGGCTCCACAGATGGTAAAAACAGGAACAACCCCAGTGCAGGAAGAAAAAGCGGAGGTTCATTCAGCAAATGCCTTGTGCCATCATCTGCAAATGCAACTCGCTGCTACCAGGCACCAATAAGGTGCATGCCCGAGCAAGATTTTAAATAAAAGCACTGGGCGTTTATTTACCTGGATCACAAGAACCACAGAGAGGGGAAGCCTTGTGCGTCAGGGCAGAAACCAACCCATGGGATGAGAGCTAGGTGAGGGCTTTCTTCGTGGAGCTGTTGGACTGCCCAGGGGGGCTGTGCCCTCCTTTGCTGCTCTCTGAGATGTGGCACTGAGATCAAGGCACAGCTGGTTTATTCTGCGCTGGCAATTCATTTGTGATCAGACCTCAATAGGGGGGTGATGGGGGACAAGGAACTGAACAGGGTCCAGCAGTGTGCCCTTGGTGCCAAGAAGGCCACCAGCATCCCAGGCTGCGTTGGCAGGAGCATTACCAGCAGACCAAGGGCAGTGATTATTCCCCTCTATTCAGCACTGGTGAGGCAACATCTGGAATCCTGTGTCCAGTTGTGGGCCCCCACTGCAGGAAGGATGTGGGCAAATTGGAGAGAGTTCAATGGAGGGTCAATGGAAACGGTTTGAGAGCTGAGGGACAGGACTGGTGGGGAGAGGCAGAGGAATGAGATTTATTTAGCCTGCAGAAGAGAAGACCGAGGGGGATTGAATAGCAGCCTTCACCTCCCTGCAGGGGGTTGCAAGGAGGATGGAGCTGGGCTGGTCCCAGTGGGGGCAGATACAGGACAAGGAGCAATGGGCTCAAGCTGCAGCAAGGGAAGTGGAGGTTGCATATTAGGAAAAAACTTTCTCACGAGGAGTGTAGTGAAGTGCTGGAACAGGCTCCCCAGAGAGGTGGTGCACTCTCCATCCTTGGAGGTGTTTAAGACCCAGGTAGACAAAGCCTTGGCTGGGATGATGTAGTTGGGGCCGGTCCTGCTTGGAGCAGGGGGTTGGACTAGATGTGACCTCCTGAGCTCCCTTCCAACCCCCATTTTGTCCCACAGACAAAGGGATGAGGGAAAACTGAAGACCAGAAGATCTGAAATGTCCTGACCCAGGCCACCAAGGCCATCACCCCTGTAGAAACAACCTTCAGTACTGAGCAAGCCAAGAAACACTTGTAGGTCACCTGTTCCTGCTGCATCTCACCTTCAGTCGCTGCATTTCCGCCAAGCCCCCATATCCCACCTGCGCAAATCGCCCCGAGTCCCGCAGGCCGCAGCGGACGAGTTAAAGCAGAGCGTGCAGTCTGACTTCTGCACAGCTGGATTCCAGGCAGCATCTAAACGCCATGCGGTGGCTTTCAAAAATAACCCTCGCTTGACTAAACAAACCCGTGGGCTGCTGACAGCTGCCGGTCTGGTTTAGCTTGGGCAACCCAGAAACCCTAATAAACGCCTCGGACACGAAACGCAAACACGGGGAACACAACGAGGGCAGGAGACAAGAGCCCGTTGATGGCCGTCTGAAATAGATCCGCGTGGAACCGAGCGGCCAGACCGAGCGCGTTCCAGTT
>JAGPOW010000261.1:257285277-257303681 GCA_030014935.1 Caiman crocodilus | reverse complement strand
GGTCCTGTGACCCTGGCACTCGTTCCTGCCATTGGCGGGGGGTCAGACTAGATGGCCTGCTCTAGGCCCTTTCTGACCCTAGGAACTATGATACTATGATACTATGAACTGCGGCTAAAGAAGTTCATCCCCATCACCAGCTTCCACCCCTCAGGATGGCAGCTGGGATGCTGGAGGACTAAAAATTGTTCACTTTATCTCCATGGAGCAGACTGAAGTTACCCTAACATGAGCCCAGCATTAATCCTTGCCTGACTTGGTGCAACTTTGAGACGCTCGATGGGCATTTAGCACAAGTTAACAAACTTGAACAAACAGATGCTGACATTTTAAGTGCTTCTACTATGGTCTAGTAGAACGTGTTACTTCACTCATGGTTTTATGAAGATACAAGGCTGATTTGTCTACCCCAAAAATGGGTGGAAAACGGCAGATGTTGAACAGCCTTCAGAAACACTCAGCAGTCATTTAGGACAGGGGAAGAATCACAACCCTGAGTCGATTAGATGCTGCAGGAGGAATTTCAGTAGGAAAATTCAGCAATTAGAGGGGCTAGGGGAAGGGATTTCTATGAAAATTGCCAAGGGAAGTTTTCTGCCTAGTGCAGGGGGCTGGACCCGATGATCTTCCAAGGTCCCTTCCAGCCTTACAGTCTATGAATCCATGGAAATGGTGCAACCATAGATCACCAGGGTCTCTGTATTTGGAGGATAATACAAAATAACCTCCCATTGCACTGTGCCTCCTAGCTCCATTCTGGGACCTGAGTTTTGCGTGTTTTGGAGGAAAAAAAAAGACACTTGCCTTTCTTGGGTGGTGAAACAGAAACATATTTATTTGTTTCGTGGGAGAAATAAAGGAGAAGAGCTGCAGCTGGCTTTGCATCGGAAGTGGAGAGACAGTGAGGTCATTGAGGTGCTTACGTGGGAGTCCCCAGCTGACTCCCACGTAACACAGCTGTTAATGAACCATTCAGCTGAGCAGCACATCACCTCCACACCCTGCCCTGTGTGAGAACACCTATTAACCAGCCCTCAGTAACTGAGTGATTGTGCTTTTGTCCCTTCACCACATTTCCACTCCCGGTTGCTTATTTCTGTTAATAAAGTTAACGAGGGTTTGTTTCCATTTTCTTCTCTCGTCCACAACATGGAAGGCCGAGCTCCAAAAGGATAATCCGTTTTATACATTAAACTAACAGTTTCTATAAATAAATCTCTGGAATGTGGCCTGGGACTGCTCGCTCTCTCTAGGTCTGCAGGTCAAATCCATTGAATTGCATCAAATGTCTGTTGAACGTCCTCTCTTCCTGCAAAGGGGATGTGCTTTTACGACTTAAAGGGCTGCCGTCCAAAGAGCCAAATGGGAAGAAGCAGTGGATCGCCTGTAGCCTGCTTGCACTTTTCACAGGTCTAAACACACAGCTGCTTCTCGCTGCCTTGTCTGGGGTCTTGTGTGTAACCGAGTGTGCAGACATGAGACACAAACTTATCGCACACTAAATTCAGCAGAGTAAAAGTGGACTGGACACCCAAGGTGTCAGTCACGCCATAAAACATTCAGCTTCCCCTCTCAGGAAGTCAGGAGAGCCTATACATAGGTGTTCATTGCAAGGATATGCCAGTCGTGACCTCATTCTTCTAGCCCATTTCATCCCACCATAGCTATTTGCTCTATGAACACCGATTCCCAGAGCACCCAAGAGAACAACTGTTCTCCCTTGCTGAAAAGAGCGCGTGTGGCAATGGGCATAAATGGCAGCAAGGCAGATTTAGGTAAAATGTCAGGAAAAAGCAGATCCTGATTCCCTCTGGCATGTCTCCATCCCAGTTCACCTGACTGACCAACCGGTACTACGAAGAAACCCGGGGCATACAAGGTCACCTGGTTTGTCCAAGTGGGAGGCAAAGAGAGGGGGATTCCTCCACAAGCAGTACCGTTGCTCCCTTGCTCCCAAATCTCTAGACCCACAGGGAGCCCTGAGACCTGCACGCTGGCTGGGGTGCCCAGGATCAGCGTGCAAGGCTGGAAGTAGTTAGTGCCAGGCCCCTGAGACCAAATCCCAGCACACGGAGGTCATAAGGGGTTGGCACAAGGCACCCAGCACCCAATCCTAGCATGCAGGGCAGAGGCAGACCTAGGCTCCAGGGCCCAATCTGGCCCGTGGATGGGCTCAATGCCATTCATCTGACCTGCATGGCCAAAAGGTTCAGCATGACTGGGCTAAACCACCTTTGCAATCCCTTCCAAGGCTATGACTGTGTTCGTTATGGTCAGGGGCTGAGATACCACTTCTGTAGAGAGCTGCCCTGCATGTCCTCTTCTCAGTGCAGACCATATTTACTGTCGGGTGAAACCTGGGGTGTCATGGCATAGCAATTATGTTATCTATTTGCAACCAGAGACATTCAGGCCTCAGTTTTGTGAAGCACCTTAACGTTAACATATGTTAGGGGACTGGGGCACATGACTTGGAAGAAGCTGAGGGAACTCGGCCTATTTAATCTGGAAAGAGAAGACTGAGGTGGGATTTAATAGTAGCCTTCAAGTACCTGAAGGGGGGTCCAAAGGGGATGGAGCTGGGCTGTTCTCAGTGGGGGCAGATGGCAGGACAAGGAGCAATGGGCTCAAGCTGCAGCAAGGGAAGTTGAGTTTGGAAATGAGGCAAAACTTTCTCACTAGGAGGGTGGTGAAGCACTAGAACAGGTTCCCCAGAGAGGTGATATAATCTTCATCATTGGAGGTTTATTAAGACCCAGCTAGACAAAACCCTGTCTGGGATGAGCTAGTTGGGGCTGGTCCTGCTTGGAGCATGGGTTTGAAATAAATGTGACGTCCTGAGGTCCCTTCAGCCCTCACTTCCTATGAGTCTATTATCTATATGCTCCACTGTAAGTAAGTGAACAAAGGAAAGCACTTAGGCATATCTGACTCCTCACTATGCCTTTGTTTCCCTTCCCTTCTGTTAACTGTTCTGTGCTCATAGGTGTCTAAATATTTTTAGCAGTGGGACCCTTGTCTCAGTTGAGCGTCATTGTAAGCTGAAGCTAGGCAGTTCCTTAGGACACAGTTGACCAACACACGGCATGCCTGCCTTTTGTAGCACAGACAGCCTTTATGCATGGCACGCAGCAGATTGCAGAGGAGACAGGGAGCAGAAATCAGAGCAGCAGATCAGGCAGGAGAGGAGGACCAGAGTGGCACTTGGGGAGGAGGGCATGCAGCTTAATTTGTGGCATGCCTGACAAAAAGGTTGGCCCTCACTGCCCTAGAAACAGAGACACGCTCAGGCCATAAGAACACAAGAAGTGTCATCCTGGGTCGGGCCAACGGTCCATCCTGCCTGCAGCAATGGCAAGGATCGTATGCTTTAGGAGAAAGGCATATGACTGTAGCATGTCTTCAATGATCCATCCCTGTCCTATTCTTGGTGGCATCAGACCTTCCAAAAGCCCAGCCAGTGCTCTGCTCACTAGACCATGCTGCCTTTCTGTCCTGTGAGACAGGCTGGAAGACCAAAAGGCTGAAGATGGCAATTCTCCTATGTAAAATAAAAGACAATTCAGGGATATCCCTGCAGAACTTCTCTGTGCCTCAGACAGACCAGCCCAGGATCTCCAAGGTATTTCCCTGCTGAGTGTTTTCAGCGCAATCAGATGTAGCGATATCACATTTTTTGGAACACACTTCACCCTGGGCAATAAGAGAGAAGTATAAAAGCCATCCAACAATTCAAGGACTAGAGTTTATTACCCTCAGTGAGGAAGTGCACATCTGGAAAAGCTCTGCAGCCAAGCAGGTGTGCGGGCTGCCTAGGTCATCGGCGTCTCAAGCAATACAAATGCAGCTCAAAGCATGGCTGTGTGAGGGGTGGCCTCCAGAAACCACTTGCAATAGAAAAAATAGCCGCAGCTCTTCTTTCCATTCATGCTCATGGCCCAGACATTACCCAATTCGAAGAGCCTGGGCCAGTTCAGAAAAGGCCAGTCATCAGCACTGCGTGGAAAAAGATTCAAACATGATTGCTCGACAATCTGGGATTCAGAGGCTTTGAACTTGCTCCGGAACAAGAGCAGGAGTGGGTTTCTGCATTGGAAACCTTTCTGCTTGGATGCCTCAGCGTCCAAATATTTTGCTACCAAATCATAGTTAAATATTTCTCTGCCAGAAACACGTATGTGAGCGTGAATGGCTGATGAGTAACCCAAACACCACGCTCTAATGATTAAGCCCTTGGACAGGGACTCAAAAGATCTGGATTCAGCTCCCAGTTCTGTCCCAGCCTCCATGGGTGGTCACGGAGACATTGCTCACTTCCTCTACATGTTTGTCTTCCACCTGTAAAATGGGGCTGTGAGGAGTGGTGTTGGGTGCGGGGGAGCTCCTCCCTGGAATATCCTGCCTCAGCATGATCTCTCCGAGTGCTCCCCCGAAACCAGTGCAGTCATAGCTCCCGCAGTGGCTGAACAAGAACAAGGTGGATGCAGAGTCCACCACCTCTCTGGGTAACCTGTTCCAGTGCTTTACAGCCCTCCTCATGGGGAAGTTCTTCCCAATATCTAACCTAACCTTCCCTTCCTGCAACATTGCTCCTTGTTCTGCTCCAAGTTACACTTAGACCGTGCTAACAGCACTTAAAAGGCAAGTGTCCACTTGTTAACTCATGCCGAGTACCCTCTGAGAGTCTCAAAGTTATGCCACCCCGGGTGAGGGTTAACTCTGGGCTGTGCTGCCTAGCTCACATTAGGGTAACTTCAGCTCGCTCCATGGAGATGAAGCAAGCAATTCACAGTCCTCCAACATCCTAGGATGCACTAGTCCCATCCCCTGCCCCCACTCAAGCATCCTGACACCATTTGTTGCTCATTTCTCTGGGGCTGGATTATAAGAACAGGCTAGTCAGTTTCCCATTGGTTCCTAGTCAGTTTCTGGCAGTTCATTTCACTTCCTGGTTCTCACACATTGCACCCATACCTCCCTATTTGGGCTCAAAGCATTCAAAAGGACTGTTTACATTTTTCTTCATTTCTTTTTCACCGGATGTTGACTATATATAGATATAGATCAGCGGTTCTCAATCTTTTGGGGGGCTCGAGGCACCCCTCTGTGACTTTTGTGAATTGTGAGGTACCCGGTTTCTAAAACTAACGTATAATACCATGCTTACCTCCTGGCAGAGGGGCTGTCCAATTTTGTTGGGGGACGACGAGCTAGACTCTTATCTGCTTATCTCCTCCAACTCTATGGCACCCTTCAAAGGGTGCTGGTACAGTATGCAGTGAAATGGCAACCCAAGTCCTGGTTTAAAACTCCTGAACTATTGGGATATAAATAATTATCAATGTTATCGTTCGTTACTTCTCAGATGCAAAGCATCCATCCCTACATGCGTCTTCACATAGCTTACTTTTGCTCCAAGCGGAAATGGGCAAGCTTCTTCAAAAGCAGGCCGCCTATTCCAGCATTTGATCTCAAACTTCCTCAAAGCTCCATTCATGTCTATATTTTTATCAGCTGGAAAAATGTGTGCAACGCCACAAGGCCAAGAGATCCCTTATGGCTGCTATATTTTGCTCTCCTTGGCAGATAGTCAGAATTCATTGGAATGACCTTTTCTTTCTTTTCACCAGCCCTCTCTGTGAATAAGCTTAAAGTTTGTTGGGTGTTTTTGCTGTCTGCACCTGGGCTCCTGTCTGGAAGCAGCTGAAGATCCCATTCTCAGCTTCCTGCTCACAAAAAATTGGACTGTGGCTTCACACCAAAGGGTGATGTGGTTTTGAAGAGCCCTGCACAAATTGTGTTAATCGCCATCAAGTGCTCCAAGCACATGGTGATTTGTCTGCCTTACATTTTTATTTTTTGGCAGGTAAAATCAGGAACAGACAATCCAAAGCTGGGAACTGTTACCTCCCATGTTATGAGACTTGGAACGAACAGTTTAATCTCCTGCAAGAGGTTCCCCAATTGCAAAAGCAAATGCTCTCGGTCAGTTGGCCGTCCAGCCTGCCTGTCTACCTGGCAGCCAGCAAGGAGAGTCTCCTAGAAACACTCGAATAATAACTGGAGGGAAATGCTCCTCAAATAAGCCATGGCCCCATTTGCTAGCACAGGAGCTTCTCAAACTAGGACAGTCCCGAAAGATAAGTGGATTTCCCTGCAACCTCATTTCCTTTCCAAAATGTTGCCAGTGATTTTGCATCTTGTGTGAAAATCATCGATGCACCATTTCCCTCATCATCTCCGCGTGACCCTTTCCGTGACTCGTCGCGCTGGACCTTCTTAACCTGTTAACACCTAGCTTTTGAATTAGTCACCCTTTCGCTTTTAATACTTACGAAAGCAATAGGAACGACTGGAGGCCGGACCATTATGGGCCTCTTTATGTGCGTGCCTAGGTAGAAGCTGCACGGTGGGGTTTTTTTTAACATCTGTCTGGACAGGCCAGTTTTTTAAACGTATTTATGCATCTAAACCATCCAGGGCCTGGGAATGCAGTGCCTATTGATTTCAGTGAGAGTTCGGCCCCAAGGCATATTTGAAATTCCCACTGGGTGATTAATTGCATCTGATCCCTAAGGGCCAGAGTCTGTTCCACTGATTAGGTGCAGAAGTGAACTCACAAACCTAAGATTTGATTCAGCTCTGCTAGAAGACACCGAGAAAAAAAGGGTCTCTTCAGATCCCCTGCTTCGGGGACGTTGTCATATTAATCACCACCCCATTAGGGCCAATAATAGGCTGCAGAGAAGGAGCCCCATTTTTCACTTCATTGCACCAACCTGCAGGGCACTCAAACTGGGCAAGCTGCAACTGGTTTAAATTGTGGAGTCACAGAGACGTAGGACTGGAAGGCACCTCCAGAGGTTATCTAGGCCAACCCCCTGCCTGAGTCAGGATCATCCCTGTCCAAACCATCTCAGACAAATCCATAATCTAAACTCTTAGCAAAACGACCTAGTCAATCCTGAGACAGCCACAAGATGTTACACCTGAACCTGCCACAGGTAAAGCAGGGAGACCACAGCGGGCAATATTCAGCTGCTGCAAGGGTTGTTCGTAGATGCTCAAGAGACTGCCATGCTTTCTGCTGCAGAGGAAGGCAAAACCCCCCACAACCCATAGCAACCTGACCATCGGGTAGGTAAAAATCCTTTCTGACCCCAAATATAATGACCAGTCTGACCCTGACCAGAGAAGCAAGACCCTCTATAGCCAGGAACCTCTAACTTTATGTCCAGCCCAGTCAAAATCCCCAAACTTCCCTGCAGCCAGCATGCAATGCCTCTAAGGAAGGCATAAAAAACCCCTGATACACGGCAGTATGGGTGTGGGGAGAGATGAGGAGAGGAGAAATTCCCTCCCGGCCTGTATTGCAACCAGCAATGCTCAGATGCATGGGAGCCACCCATACCAGAGCACGGGCATAGCTACACCTAGATCATCCCAACCAGTGAAATCCAACCTCATCAACATCAGGCATGGCTGCGCCTCATTTCCAGGACCTTCAGTCACTTATGGGAGTTGGGGAGTGTTGAAGTGATGTAGATCCAGGGAATAAGTGAGAGTCAAGGGGTTTTGTGAGTGAGATCTTTTCTTACATCAACTGCATGGTTGCAATAGTCAAGCTTTCAATATTGTTTCTCGGGATTTGGCCCTGAGATGAACCAAAGAGCAACACCTTGCCTTTCGTTTCTAAAGCAGTTCCTTCCTGCAAAAGGAAAAACCAGGAGTGGGACAACCCAGGTCCTCCATCTGAACCTCGAGCAGGTCACTGGTACCCACACATTGCCACCATGTGATAGCTGTTTGGTGAGCCGGTGAAAGGAGTTAATGGTTTCCAGTCTGGTTCTCAATGATGCTACTCAATGATACAGGCTATGCAGGGATGCCAAGAAGGGAATGGGCCATGGAGATAAGCCAGGAGGAGGTATATCAGCAAATAAAACAAGGGGGACCTTGCACTGGATGTATCTAAACTGTAGTGGATCTGTGGGAAAATGGAAAAGTTTTGCCTCAGGGGATGTTCATCTGGCATTTCTCCTTGATCTGCTTCAAAGTACATCAAATCTAATGGGTAATAAATGGAATGGCACATCCAGTTCCAGCTTGGGATATCCAGAGAGGCTAACGCCGTCCTTGGCAGCAGTGTATTGAGTAAAAACAGAGGTCGTATTACTGCTGCGTATGACACTGGGAGCACGGCAGCTGGAATAGTGTCCAGAGCTGATGTCTGCAGTGCAAGGAGGATATGGAGCTGCTGGGAGAGACGGAGGAGATAAAAGCCCTGAGAATAAAGAAAGGGCTGGAAAACATGTCCCATAGAAGAAGGCACCGGCAACTCAATCAATTTATCGTATGAAAGAGACGGTTCAAAGGGTGACTCGATCTCTGACTCCCAACATGGGAACAGAAATTGGAGACTAGGAGGATTTTTTTTTCCTGTGTAGCAGATAACGGGAGCAATGGCTGGAAGCTAAACCCACAAATTCAGCTGACACGCGGGGCAAGGGTTTTAACCAGCAAGGGTAATTAACGATGGGAACAACCAGCCACGAGTTACGGTGCATTTTCCAGCCCTGAGAGTTTTAAAATAAAGTTTCAGAAAAACAGTGCTCTAGTGCAATTAAACAGGCAAGTCCTGTTGCTTTTCTTATGCAGGATCTCAGACCTCATAATCACCGTGGCCCTTCTGGCCTCATAATCTAGGCATCTAGGAATCAACCCAGAGTAAAATAAAAAAGTCTCACAAGCAGATCCAAAGGACTATATTCTCCGTGGAGGTAAATGAGCAAAATTTCTACTGAAGTCAGTGGAGCTCCACCTCCCACGACTTTATCTCCCCCCACCGCCCGCCACCCCGTTTACGACTATACGTGCCAATGTTTAGCCCTTTTGCTGAGACCTGAACTCCCCGCTGACAATCTGCATGCCACCTGCTGTGAATTGAGCTTTGTTTGTCCTTTTGGTCAACCCCTTCGCCCTCGCTCAGACGGGATGTCTCCCCCCGGCGCCGACACAGGACTGACCTCTTTGTGTTATTCCCAGTTGTGCTCTTTGAGGACTTCCTGATGGTCATCATGGCCCCATCACTTGGCCAAGCTGCATGCAGCTAGGCACTGATCTCACTGGCGCCGTTTCATGAGCAGCCCCTGTGCAGAACACCACAGAAATCGAAGCCTGGAGCTTGCAGGGTGGGAATCTCAGTTCTTCCCTCTTTCCTTCTAAGTCAGCCTCTCCCTCCCTGAAATTGTTGATTATACACCTCTCTGAACTGCCCTGGGTTTGCTTACACCCAGGGTGTCAGATATATGGCCCGTGCAGCAGGTTTGGCCCATGGACCCACTGCATCCAGCCTGCTGGTGCTTTGGCAGGCTACCAAAAGTTGTGGGGTATGGCCGGGCACAGAATTTAGGGTCACTCAACCGTGATGGATATAGCCATTGGCAGCAGGCCCCTAGTCCTATGCTTGACCCCAGACCTGTGCTGCTGCCCAAACACAGTCACACTGCAGTAGCTTCAGGCCTTGCAGTCCCTGGGAGGAGCCCCTGCCATGATCCAGACCCATATTGGGCCCTGGATGACCTTGACACCCCTAGACTACTTCATTCTCCTGTTTTGGTGTTGCCTGAATATACGGCAGTCTAGGTTCAGTCTGAGCTTGGGGATATTTTGTAGGGGCAGACTATTATCTCCTGGGTTATGCAGAAATCCTTGCACAGGGATAAAGACAGGGATAAAGGTATCCACAAAGGAGAAGAGACCCTTCTGTGGGGATAAGTAAAGACAGGCAAAACCCGAGGCTAAATCAATTCAATCTTCACAGGTTAGTTTAAGCTGCAGAGATTGAACCGATAAGCGAGTAAACAGGCATTCACTTTGGATTCTGGAAACGCAGCCCCATGCCTGCAGTGGCCCAGGCCATAAGCCAGGGGGCACTACAGCACACTTCCCTGCTCAGCTGGAGCAGATAGCCTGGGCCAAGGCTAGCCTGCCCACCCTGAGAGGTGGGGTTTGTGGGAGAGATGCAAAGCATCCTGGGAAGCTGGACGACTGTGAGTTAACTTGAATCTGGAGGGGATCTGGGACAGAAGTTCAATAAACCATTTCAACCTAAATCAGTTAAGTCTGATATTATATCCAGATTTATTTGAAACCAGGTTTAACCTTTTATATGCACTGAACTTCTGTTGTGTTGCAGATCTGAACTGGTTCCCAATCACTTATACCAGTGTATGTGTAACTTCTGTCCCTAGCGCGGGGGCTGCTGATGGTAGAAGACACTACCTCTCAGGTTGTTAGCTGTGTTAGTCTGAAGTCAGGCAGAAGGCTTGGTGGAGATACATCATACAGTTTTACATGACAGCTTCCTCCCACGCCTCCCAAGCCCAAACAGCATCTTTCCAGCAGCAGACTACCTACCTCCTATTCTGAACACGGCACCAAACCTGAATGCCAGCTGTGCCCCCTTACCAACATAGCCCACATCATCATCGCACCCATAACACAGATCATAACATCTGAGGTGCATCCATCTGCTCCTCGGATGACGTCACAGATGGCGTCACCTATTTACAGTGCCCCTCTGCTGTCTACATGGGTAATCCCACACTGATTTGACACCATTTCCAGAAAGACACACAAACTGGTGGCCAGACACTGTAACCTCCCTGGCCACCCCGCCGCTGACCTCAGCGCAGGATCTGTTCTGTCCTAGTTCTGTTCTTAGGCAACAAAACTTTAGAAACAAACTCGAACGTGAAACTACAGAACAAGAAATCATCCACAGTCTGGACTGTGTTAACTACGGTCTAAACTGATGACAGATTCTTATCCCCTTTCCTGGATTAGATTTTATAAACCCTCCGTGGATTAACTGCTTTGTTTTTTCCTCTTTCCTGGGCACCTTGCCTCTCTCAGCTGTGTCCCCTCTTTTTTCCCTTCCCTACCCTTTGTATGCTGCTCGGTGCTTTCTGTTGCTTCCTGCAGTCCCATCATAGCATCTGATGAAGCAAGCTAATGCTTAGAAAAGTTTATACCTCTCTGATTTGGTTACTGTATAACAGTGGTTTTCAAACTTTTTGAGCCGAGCCCTCCCTTTGGGTTACAATTTTGTTTGCGCCTCCCTGCAACCCAGACAAAAAGAGACATGCAAAATATGAACTTTCATTTCTACCCAGGAGACCTTATCTTTTCTCCAATGCCCGGTGTGTTTGTGCCCAAAAGCTTGCAATTAAAGACATTTTTTTTTTTTTTTGCAAAAATCTAGTTGGTCTAATAAAAGATATCACCTCTACCGTGAGTCCTGATTGCTTTGGACATGCAAAATATGCTTTCATAATCTTAACAGAGACTCATGCAACTTAAATGACGTCATTCAATTACCTACTTCTGTTGCAAATTCACAGATCCCTACCCATTAATGTGAAGCGCGCACCTGTTTGTCTGCAAGCAGTTTATCAGTTTGGGGAGAGATCAGAACAGTACCTTTTGGCAATGAGCGCTGATCCGTTTGCACCTCGTCATAGTCTGAAAAGCGACGAACTCACCAGCACAAAAAGCTGTGCCTCACAAATGCTTGTTGCACATTTTTCGTGTTGTAAGAGTAGATATGATAGGCGTGCTAAACCAGAAAGTGGGAAAAGTAGTTGTTGCTGTGGAAATGATCGCTGGCTTCATTAAATGCATTGTAACACCTGTGAAATCAGGTGCAAAAGGTTCACTCGTACTATTCCAACGTGCGATGTTGTCAAATATCACATTCTTGATATATATAATAATACATATTAGGAAGGAAAATATGCCTTGCACGTGGCACCCCTCCTACAACGTTCCTTCAAGCCCTGGCAGGATGGTGTGAAAACTGCTAGTCTATAAGGTGCAAATCTACCCTGCCTTCTGCACCTCGGAGCAAGTGTCTATATGAGCAGGCAATTTGGATCTCTACATGGAGACTTCCATCTCCCTCCCTCCCAATGTTGACTAGATCTTCAGCTGACGTTCATCAGCGTAGCTCTATTACTGATTTTCCCTAGCTGAGGATCTGCCTGTGTATATTCAAAGTTTCAGGCCCAGAAGAGACCCTTATTTTTTTTAGTGTGATCACCTATTTCATTATATTAAATTAAATTCCACACATTACTATAGCAAGGCCAATAATCTGGGATGAGAAAATGTGTAGATAACCTCCTGAGGTCCCTTTCAACCCTAATTTTCTATGATCCTGTGACTTCAGCTAAACTCTTGTACACTACAGGAACAGCAGAGTTTAATGCATCATCCGTATCTGAGAGAAAATAATTTAGGGGAGGTGCAACAAAATGACCCGAGGAGGTGATCATAGATGGCAACTTCTCAAATGGGGCCCCTACCCCTTCATAAAGATGCACATTTTTTGTGTGTGTTGCACAGTCCAAACCTGTAGAAGAAATATGTTTGTTTTGTGGGGGGGTTTTGTCCCTACAGGAGATTGAAAACCAGGCTGTATACAACTCTAGCAAATGTAAAACAGAGTGCAATTCTGCATAGGCATGGAAAAATATTCAGTGGGACCTATTAGCTCCTTCCCATCTCCAGCCCTCCAGGATTTGATACTGGTGAGCTTTCCTTGTCGATTCCAGACACTGCCCCTTACCAGTTGAGTCTCATCTTCAGCTCATGTTCCCTCCTTTGTCTGTTCCCCTCGGAGAAAAAAAGTTTAAAACTCAGAATAAAACAAAGCAGCCGCAGCTCAGTTTATATCGTGGCTCCTTTTTCTTTCACTGACGTGGAAATAAATCCAGGGCTTGCTTTGCAGACAAGCTGGTGAAGACAGACAAATTGCTAAAGGGAATTACTAAGCTATTACATTTGAATGTCACGATGAAATCGTGCCCTTGCACTTAGAAACCTGAAGCCTTCCTTGCCCATATCTTAAGCTTGATGTCATCTGTTACCTGAGTGTCTGGGTTGCTCTTCTGTATGCAAAGGTGCACTGGTTGACCTGAAAGGTGAGATTATAGTCTATAGTCTACTCTAAATCAGCTGCCCTATGGCCATCCCAGTATCTGAGCACTCTCCAATGACTAATATGGGTTAGCCTGTCTCCAGGGGGTGGAAAATTGTGCATGTAGAAGAACTTCTTGTTTGGGTAGGGTTGGGTTTTGCTCCATCAAATAAACACGTTTTGCCAGAGATGGCAGGTCAAAGAAGTGTGCCTGGTGTTTGGAACAGAAGGTGGAGAGGTTTGGGATGGAAGTGGGCTTCCCACGTCACGGAGCAAGACACGTGGCAGGTGTAACACAGGGACATGGTATAGACATGGGACAGGCCATGTGTACACCATCTCCTCTGGGAGGGCTGCCCACCCCATGAACATCAGATCTGAGAAAAGAGGCAATGCAGCCACCTTACAGCAGTGCTGAGCCTCCATCTCTGGCACATACACTGGCACTTGGTGCTGCTCTAATAGCCGCCCTGTTTCCAGGCTTTGTTGGGCATGGTGTGGGAGGAAGAAAATAGGAGGTGCATCACAGCAGTCCTTCCAGACATGACAAAGAGGCAATATAAACCTGCCCGTAGCCCCTGAGAAAGTCCTCTCCTCCCTGAAGACCACCTTTCCCCTGTGGTAGAACACTCCCCCAAGCTAGGGGAACTCAATAGGTCATCCGTGGTCTCCATCCAAAGCAATGACTGTGCAATAAGCTACATAGAGAAGCTGTGGGATATCATAAAATCAGAGACAATGAGGGTTGAAAGGGACCTCACGGGGTCACATCTCGGCCAACCCCCTGCTCCAAGCAGGACCAACCCCAACTACAGCATCCCAGCCAAGGCTTTGTTGAGCCGGGTCTTAAAAACCTCCAAAGATGGTGATGGGGAACCTGTCCCAATGCTTCACAACCCTCCTAGTGAGACATTTTTTCCTACTATTCAACCTCAACTTCCCTTGCTGCAACTTGAACCCGTTGCTCCTTGTTGTGAACATCTGTGGAAGTTCAGAGCAAGTTAGATGAGCTCTTGGCTGGGATGGTTTATAGTATCATAGTTTCATAGTACCTAGGGTCAGAAGGGGCCCAGAGCAGGCCATCTAGTCTGACCCCCCGCCAATGGCAGGAACGAGTGCCAGGGTCACAGGACCCTTCCCTCTGATGCTGATGCGCTGCTGTGGTCATGAGGGAGATAAATTTAAGATGACCCAGCAATAATTGGATTCTAGACATGGACACTTACAACAACTTCATATTATTCTCATGTATAGCATCTAATTTTTGATGGGGGGGCATCTTAAAGTCAAAGTCATCTTCAATGCTGGTCAACATAGTACTTAACAATTGCTTGCAGTAAGCTGAGGCAGAACACGGGGTAGATGCTCTCACACCAGAGCAGATGGAAAGTTCTTCCAGGATCCAAGCTGTCCTCCCTTGCTGGTCATAACCTCTACTGGCCACTTTGCAAAGGTAGAGATGACAACTTGAGGGGTTATCTCTATGACTTGAGGGATCAAGATGATGACTTGAGGGGTCAAAGCAGTGGGCTCTCAGAACTGAAATTGCTTGAATTGCTGATACCTTCTCCCCCAACCATGGCATCATTTATGCCCATGTGAATCTGGAATGACACCACTGACCTCAGTAATATAACACACCCTGCGGATAGCATTGGACATTCACCCCAGCACGTACCAAATGACCTCTGCGCCTTTGGGATGCCATTGCAAAACAGCGTCCCGCCAGCAGTAGGTGAGGCAATCAGCCAGTTTGCACAAGACGTGATAGGACCTGGTGGTCTGCGTTATCAGTGGCCTGGACTTGATGACCCAGAAGTCCCCTTCTGGTCCTGTGTTCCTGTGTAGCCCGTGGACTTGTGCCACGTGAACTGGAGTAACTGAAGCAACCATGAGGCCTGGGATGATGTTTTGCACAGTGGCGTTTGTGCCTGCCGTGCTACACAAACAAATACGATTTTTTTGAGATGTGTCCATGATCTCTGAGAGGGCGGCCTTGGATGAAATGAAAACGACACTTTCTAATGCAGCTTAACACGCTGATGCCATGCCCTTAATTCACCTGATTCTGCTGCAGCCCCTGGACCCATCGAAAGAAAACATCTCCAAGATTGTCAGCAACAGCACATCCTGCCATGACATTTCAAGGCCATGGTAATGTGAAACAGGTCAGGTCAAACAACAAAAAAACAAAAAAGGAAAGAAAGGAAAAGAAAAAAGCAAGTTGATTTCCGGACGAAGATTTGCTTCTTTTGTAAAGACAACAAATGAATAGCAACACGAGAGAGACGCTGGGAAATATTGGAGCCTTGCTGGTAACAGTCGTGAAGTCCCTCTCCTACAACTCAAATGCTCTGCACCTGCTTGTTACCCCATGTTGTCCCCTTTTGCATTTCAGATGGATCGTAACCACTAGCCTTCCCCACAGCAGACAGCAAAAAGGTCCTGGCCTGCTATGCGACTGTAGTTTGGAGGCTGTTCACAGTCCTCCTCCCTTGACCTGCAACTTGTAGTGAAGCCCGCGCAGCTCATGAGAAAGCAAAACGTGTTTTCTTCCTAAAGAATGAATGGGATTTGAAGGCTTATGGAATATTTTACCAGATTTCTCACATACAACACACCCATCCTGGGCTGCGTCGGTAGGAGCGTTGCCAGCTGATCGAGGGCAGTGATTCTTCCCCTCTATTAAGCATGAGTGAGGCTACATTTGGAGTCCTGTGTCCAGGTTTGGGCCACCCGTGGCAGAAAGGATGTGTACAAATGGGAGAGAGTCCAGCGGAGGGCAATGAAAATGGTTGTGGGGCTGGGGGACAGGACTGGTGAGGAGAGGCTGAGGGAACTGGGCTGATTGAGTCTGCAGAAGAGAAGACCGAGGGGGATTGAATAGCAGCCTTCACCTCCCTGCCGGGGGGCTGCAAAGAGGATGGAGCTGGGCTGGACTTTCTTGTGAGGAGGGTAATAAAGCGCTGGAAGGTCACCCAGAGAGGTCGTGGACTCTCCATCCTTGGAGGTGTTGAAGACCCAAGTAGACAAAGCCTTGGCTGGGATGCTGTAGTTGGGGCTGGTCCGGTTTGGAGCAGGGGTTGGACGAGATGTGACCTCCTGAGGTCCCTTCAGCCCTCATTGTCTATGGGTCTGGGATTCCATGCATGAGATATGCACCTCATTTTTGAAAGGCAGATGAAGAAAAAAAAGATCTAGCTTGAATATCCTGGTAAACAAGTATATAAGTAACTGAGTAGAGATTTTGGCAACAGAAGTCTCTGCTGGTGATTAGAAAAAGCATCTGCAGCCAGCAGCTGGGAGCCCTGTGTGCTCAGCGTGCTCCCCCAGCACTGTGCTTTGTGCTTTCCCTGGCAGAGGAAGAATTGCTATTATCATATTTCCTTGCTATAACCTACAACCTCATCGCCAGCACCTGAATTTTAGGAAAAAGTGTGTGTGCTGTATCTAAGAAAATATGGCATTTTTGATGAACTGTACGGACAAACGGACAGTCAAGGAAAAACACGTAAAACATTAACATTGGGGTTTTTTTTCCCCTTGTGCTTTGCTCAACTTGAAGTTGTTAACAGAAAGATAAAAAAGAAAACATTTCCAGTTGCAGTAGAAACGGAGGTTAATGCAATGTGGAGCTGATACAGGCAGGGCTCGGGGTATTTAAAAGATAAAAGGGTGGGATTTTTAGTTATACAAGACCCTCCTCATAACACTCTGGCAGTGTAAAGAGCCCGTTAAACTGGGTCTGATCATGTTTCTAGCTCCAGTCTGTCCCTTCGAGGCCTGGCCTGAATGAGAATTGGGTCTGTGAATACACTGGGATCTGGACCACCTTCTCCTGAAGATATATATGAATAATTCTAGAGGAAGGAAAGCCATCACAAATGGTTTTTACAGCTCTTGTGGCACCACCCAGGTGCAATAACCGTTCAGTGCAAGACCAGACAAAGACGAGAGAAATATGTTTGTGAGGGAAAGGCCTGGAATAATAGTAACAATTTGATATCGTCATTAATCTCCTTCTCTTGGGGCCTGAGTATTCATGGCTATTCTGCTGGCTGCGGCACTGAAAGAAAGAAAGTTTGCCAGTGCTGCTACCTTCAGGCACTTTAGTATCATCTGCAAGTTTGTTCTGCAATATCTATCATTTGTCTTACGCCATTCCCCTATTGCAGACTCTCAGCTGTCCAGGTTTTGGAGCAAAACCCATGTGTTTTATGTGCCCATGCACAAATGACTGGTGTGATCATGGACACGAACGATCCTCAAACTGCTTACAGGCTGGAAAGAAGTATCCATGTAAAAGTTGGGATGCCACACCTATAGGCCTAGCAAGCTAGACAGTGCAGTGCACTTCCTGCCCTAAAAGCTTGCAATCTGTAGAGGTGACACAGAGATCGGGAGAGGACGAACGTCCTAGAGAAGCCAAGTGACTCCCCTAATGTTACCACGGCCCCCAGTGACAGAATCGGATCGTATTCTTCCTACACACAGGACACTCACGCGGCTTCCTCACTGAATCCGGGCAGTTCCCAGTTTCGGTTCCCAGTCAGTTTATTTGTACATCTGCAACCTCGTCCCCATAGCAAACAAGTAGAATAAGCAAGTAACAAATAAATGCAAAGCCCATGGTCTTGCTCCAGACCTAGAGAGGGACCACCCAGGTTTTGCTTCTCTCAGCACACCGCCCTCCTCTCTCTGCCCTTTGCACTCTGCTCCTGGAGTTGTTCAGTGATCTGTGGAGCCTTACCCCTATTTGCTAGCCACCCTTTGCAGCTGGCTCCCAGCCCTCCAGCTAGGCAGACCATTAGCTGCTAACTACCTGCAGATGGGTTTAGCCTCTCAGGGCTAAGGACCTCTTCCACTCCCCTGAAATGACACCTTGGCTTTGTACTCACATTATCCACAGGCTCAGGTGACTTCCAGCTGATTTCAGTGGGTTTGGGATCAGATCCCTGGCATTTTGTAACCCGGGTACACCCAAGGGAGTGCCCTGGCCTCAACTGGATGGGATAGGTGGAAAGGCAACAGTGCTGTGACTCAGGTACAGATCCCCCTGTTCTCTATAGAGCCACACCACACAATGGGGTCCTAACTATATACAGGAATTATTTAACATATAAAGAATTATATACAGCTATATATGCAACCACATAGTTGTATATAATTCTTTATATGTTAAATACGTTTTCTATATAGTTAAGACCCCTTTATATACAACTGTATATAACCCTTATATACAACTATATAGTTGTAGATAATTCTTTATGTTAGACTAATTCTGTATATAGTTATGATCCCTTTGTGTGGTGTGGCTCTACAGAGAATATATATATATATATATATATATATATATATATATATATATATTTTTAGAGAAAATTAACTACTATATACCCTTATGCCATATATATATATATAC
>JAGPOW010000261.1:257252079-257274661 GCA_030014935.1 Caiman crocodilus | reverse complement strand
CCTGCCCTCCCCCCTGGAGCCTGCCTGAGCTGCACAGGGGCCCAGTGCTTCTCCCCATGCCTGCAGTGCCCCCCGGGACCGCCCAAGCCAGGTGCTTGGGGGCAGGTGCCGCAGAGGGAAGCACCAGCCCCCCCCCGTCCTTCTCACAGCCCAGGGTCTGCTCCACCTGCCAGCACCTCACTGTCTCCTCCCCACCAAAGAGGCAGGTAAGTCAGCAGGGTGTGTGCACGACACGGGGCTTTAATCAGCCCTAAATTGAAGCAGAGTGTTCTAAAACTCAGAGCTTCAATGCAGGGCCCCCGGTTCATCTACACACACCCATTGCTATTCAAAATGCGTCGCAAATGTCTTTTACCTTGGTGCACCACCGGAGCCAGCCAACAGCTAGGTTCCCAACAGTCTGCTGGTATGTTGCTTTATGCCAGGTGTCACTTAATAGCATCCTCAAAATACCTCCTAAGTCATGCTTCCTTCTGCCAAACTGCAGTTCCTGAGGCAGCATTTGCATCTCATCCATCCAGCCTGTCCAGACCAGATCTACCATGCCCTCACAAGTAGCCCTTCTATACTCCTGCAATGTGTCTGCTGCAAAACTTCTGATTTTATCAGGGCAATTACCCAGGTGCAAGGTAAGCAGAGATCTCTAGGGCAGTCTCTCCAGCTCCTGGATGGTCTTCTGTATACCGTCCACAGCTCACATCCATCCTCCAAGGTTATCAGTAACAATGCCCCGTAGATGCTCAGCTTAGTAGATAGCTTGATCCCCTAAAGATCCCATATGCACTCAGTGATCCTTCCAGCATATTAGTGACTTCGCTTAGGTGGTATAGGAGAAAGAAGAGGACAAAAAAAGAAGGATGTCCAAATTTGCCCTTTGCCATTAGAAGGTGCATGAAGCTGTTAAAACCAAAGCCATTTGCACCATTTCTGTTGTTCTCTTTCTGCAATTTTTTTTTTTACCTCTGACAGCAAAAAATAGATCTGTTCCCAAATTGTTTCTAGATAGTTTTAACTTAAAGCATGTCATGCCTTGGCAGAGTATGGTAATGTTTGATTGCAAGTACTACACAAAGAGATGGATGGATGGATATTCTTAATACAGCTAATGGTCCATCAGACTTTAAAAAATGGAAAGGAAATAAAGGAAGCATTTCCACTGCGTTTTGGAATATATATTCATCTGATATAAATGAGCATAGCTCATCTGCTTGAAATGAAGCTACCGTGGTTTCTACCAGCTGAGTGGTGTGGTCTCTAATTTCACCAGACTGAAGGGTGACCCTGCTGAACCACACCTCTATCGCTCCAGTCCAGACCTGGCCTTTCTTTTACCAGACTTGAGGTTTCTGTTCTCTAGTAGCGAATTGTTCTTAGAGATGGTTTTCTTGGGTTTTGTACCTATGTGCCATGCAAAAATGAATGAACAATTCCCTGGCTGTACCATTCTTTTGTTTTCAAAATATACTGGACCACTTTGTAAGTCCAGGAGGCCATGTACCAATTTTTTGATTACTTCTGGTTAGCTGGTAAAGTGCAGTAGATATCTAGCTATCTATATATATATCTTTTTTTTTTTTTAATAACTGTAACTCAAAGAATAATGTTGTGAGGATGACTTCTAAAGGCTTAGGACTTTGATCTCAATTATGCAAGTGCTGAAACCCAGAGGGATGCTGTAGAGGCAGTGTGCCAATGGTAAGATCCCTAGACTAAGCCATCATTTCCCATCTCTGCCAGGGTCCTGCTACCTGACACTGAGCAAGTTGCTTCATGTCTCTGTTTCCCTTCCTACTCACTGTCTGCTCTAGTGTGCACTCATGGGAGAAGGAGCCGGCTCCATTTGGAGTTGTACGTGGGAGACGAGTATGCAATGCCCAACCCTTAGGACATCAAGAAGCTGGGAGACTACTGGACATCCTGGATTGATGGGAATATGAATATTTATGTCTAGGTGGATTCACTACTAGATTAACCCATCTAGACCCAATGGCAAGACCAGTGCCTTTCTGTGGGTGCATCTGCACGAGACTGTAACGGCGCAGCAGCCTAATAACACTGCACAGTAGCGTGCTGGGCAAAACCCATGCAACTACATTACTGTGCAGTTAATGTCAGGGGGAAAAACCCCATGTGCTGGCACTACTGGACAGTAGCACAAGTTACTGTGCATTAATTTATTACTTGGTTATCCAAATGCTAAACTTAACGTGCAGTAACTGTGGTACATTAATGAACACGTAGATGCACCCTACATACCAGTATAGGCACATGATAGTGCTCTCCAAGAGCTAAAGGAGCGGCTGGTTGAGGAAGTAGAAGGGTATCCTCTATGTGAACCAGACTGTAGAGGTGGGATGCAATATACATTTTGGCCTCAGAAATGAAATCCTCCAAGTCAGGATAGGGACCTAAAGTTCCCGTTGGGGAGACGCAGACGGCTCAAACTGGCTTTCACAACGTTCACGACGTTGGGTGCCGGGAGGGCTGCACCAGGCGACCGGAAGCATGGAAGTGGAGCCGTGTGCGCCATTCCTGCAGCCAGTCTCGTTTGCATTGTCACCTAAAGGCTGTTTCAGTCCGTTTCTGTTGAAGACTCTTATTCGGTGGCGTATTGGGAGGTTCATTATATGGCTCGTTTTTGCAAAGGGCGTTCATTTTCTGCATTCTGTCTTGACTTCTAATTGGAAAATCAAAGCTCTGAAAAATAAAAAGTACTAACGATACACCAAAAGAGCCGGACTCTGATATCATAGCGTCATAAAAGCATACAAAATGAGGGTTGGAAGGGACCTCAGGAGCTCACACCTAATCCAACCCCCTGGTCCAAGCAGGACCAAACCCGACTATCTCATCCCAGCTAAGCCTCTGTCCATCCGATACTGGAAGATCTGTCCAGCAGACGTTTCATGTTCCAGTATTCCTGCGTGATTATATCTTCCATGACACAAGTGCTTTCTCTCCCTGCAAGAAACCGCGGTGCATCATGGGATGTGTAGTGTAACGAAGGGGCTTGGCTTGCAGATGGAGCGAGGAATACGTGACATCGGACGTGCAATGCCGGTGAGGCACCTCAGTGGTTATCTCAGACTCAGCCTTGCAGGTGTTCAGCCAGCATATCATAGCCATTTACATTTTTGCTTATAAATAAGTCCAAGGAGACATTTAGGTGCTTTTCTTTTCATTCATGTTCATGTTTTCCGCTTAAAACGACTGTTTCCTGACCTGTTCCATCAGTGCATTTGTTAAATCCCCAGAGGCCTGTCCAAAGGAGGACTCCAGCCGGTGCTATTACCGGTTCAGCTCCTTAATTCCGCCTGGCACGGACCCTAATGAACAAGCCCTGAGCTGCTACATACAACCCAATGGCCCTTCTTTCCTTGCCACCTGAAGTCAGGCTGCATTCGTGCAGCATGCCAAGCCATTTTGCCTGGCTCGCGCAGAGCTAAACCCTCCCCTCCTGCCGCCCCACAGCTTCCTGCCCCATGGGGCAAAACTATACCACGGCTCCCAAATTAGAAATGACAGGCCAAAAAAGCAAGAAACAAGGGAGAAGGAAAGCAGGGAGAGCAAATTCCTCTCAGCTTCTGCAGTGTGTTTACCCAGGAAAAGGATATAAGACTTTCTAAGGAAACCGGAGGAGAGTTTAAAAAAAAAAAAAAAAACAACCCAAAAAACACCAAACCTCCAGCATTTTCACTTAATTACAGAGAAGGAGCTGGTGAGGGCACAGCATGGGCTCTTTTTTATGCTGCCGGCTGCATTTTTGTCTTGTTGTTGTTGTTCAGTGTTAATTTTCTTCTGGGTCACGGGCTATTTTGGAAAGGTTTCACAGCAACCCTATCCTTCTGCTTTGGGTCGGCTTGAGGATCCCGGTCAAATTGTGTGGAGAGACTTCATTGTCTGAGCACTTCCTGGAGACCGCAGGGTACACGGCTTGGCAGGCCTGAAGTGCAAAGACCTGTGTGTGTGCGCGCGTGTGTTGGGTAACGAGCTGAAGCATCTCACTGGGGGGTCCACACGGGAGAGGGGATCCAGTTGGTTTTCTAGTCAATAGGGAGGTGCTACCAGCTAATCGTGTCTTTTCCCCCCACTCTCCACTGGACAGCTTTCCAAATTGTCCACATCCTTGTGGAAGCGTGGGGCCCAAAGCCGGGCACGGTACTCCAGTGCTGAATGGAGCGGAGGGAGGCCAGGTCCTGGAAGAGTAGGTGCAAATGTGGCCCTGCCAACTCTGCCGGTCCTCGCCGAGGAACCCATAGCACACGGGACACAGCGGACACCCCTCGGGGTTTGACGGGCTTTGCTCAGGATCTGTGAGACCCAGAGGCAGCCCGAAGAAAACTTAGGAAGGACTTTATGGTGTCAGTGCAGGGTCCGTGGGACGAGGGAGGGGAGAAGCTTTGCACAACGCAAAGCAATCAGGCCTGGAGTAATGGAGACTACCCTCCCTTAGCCAAGGCTGCTTGCTCGACTTTTTCCTTTTCTCCAAATTCTTCTGATTCTGTCTCCCCGTCTCCCCTTCTCTGCCCAGCTCAAGAGCAGCCAACGACAACAACAACACAGAGATCTAGTCTTTTAATGGGCCAGCCAAGAAAGAAGGGGAAAAAAGGGGGAAAAAGAAAAAAAAACCCTTTTCCCAGGTCTTTTCCTAGTTCTTTGCAGACATATGTTTCACCCACTGTCACCGACCTGGCTGAGTCCCATCCCAGCAGATCCTGTAACCTAATATTTCAAATATTTTCTTTTTGAAGAACATAAAAATATCAGGGCTGCTTCCAGGCCCCCTGGCTGCAAATCCCTCCTGCGAGGGGTCACGATTGCAAGGGGGGATTCAGCCTATTATTTGCATTTGTTCCTTATTAAAAAAAGAGAGTGAGAGAAGCACTCCGATGGCTTTCCACACACATCAGATGTTTTCGTTAAACATGTGGGTATTCGAAACGTCTTAATGACACGTCTGTGTTTTGAATTCTTGGGGTCTTAAGGAAACTACCTAGCTAAGTGGAAATGTAAATAAAGGCCAGTTGCAGCTAACGAGATGGATAATGGCATTTTGTATTAGCAGGCAATCCCAGATAGCTGGGCAGAATTATCCCCAGTGCCGTCGCCAGACCACAGAGCTCGGTGCCCGCCAAGAGCCATTCCTCCGACTCCGGTTACAATAACCTCCTAACGATGATCTTACCCGACAGCTTATTCCAAGCAGCAGATCAGCGCCCTGGTGACACAGCGTGCCCGGGTGGATTTGGGGATGAGCGCGCATGGTTGTTACGGGAGCTGACACCCTGTCGCATCTCGGACCCCTCCAGCTGTTCTCCCTCTGCCAGCGTATTGCTGCTTGTCCAGGCCTAGTGATGAGACTGGAGAGAGCTGGTGGCATCCTAATGCCACTTTTTCTCCCTCTTCTCAAGTTTGTTGCTTCCAGCAAGTCATAATCAGTCTGCTCCTATTTTATACAGTGCCCCGGTCAGTTCCTTTCTGGGCATCTCAGAGCACAATAGCAGGACCCACAAAGCAGCCCTGTGGTAAGCTGTACGCGACCAGAAGAACAGCAATGGTTGCAATAAGATAATGTGGGGAGGTGCCCATTCAGGTCATTATCTGGCAACACCCAGGCATATAATAAGGAGAAATTCCTGCCCTGCAGGCCTCACAGTCTAAATAGGACAGACAGAGGGGAAAGAAAGTCAAAATGTTTTAGCTGAGGTCACACTGAAGTCGAGACAGGAATAGGACCCGGGTGTCCTGACCCCTAAGTCAGTGCCCTATACACTTGGCAAGATTGCCCGACCCCCAGCAGACCCGCCGACCTTCAGCAGCAACCTGTAGCAGCACAGCGGACTCGCCTCCCACCCACCCGGACCTTGCAAATCACCCCTCGTATATCGAACAACCTCTGCGTTGTCGACATTTACCTTGCAAATCGAATGACCCCTGCATGGTCGTTCCAGCACCGTCATGATGCAGAAGAAGGGATTTAGGATCATCTTCCCCCTCTCATGCTGGGCATTTCCATTCTATCCCATGAAGCTGCCTGGGGTGTAATGAGGTCAGGATTTATCCCATAACTTAGCATAATAGGAAAGGGGTAGATGATCATCCCTGGTGCAGTGGAAGTCATTAACACTCCACCCACCGTGATTTCTGTACTCCTTGTTCCCAGGACAGGGAGGCCTATCAATTCCTGTAGCCCCCTGAGGCAGAGGACGTTGCGATGTCATGACCCCACACAGGCATAAGTTTCTCTTTGCCACTTGCTAATTAGCGTGTTTGGCAGCAGTGATGCTACCCCGTGGAGTGAAAGTTGGGTCTGGGTCTGTGGCACAGTTGCTTGGTTTCGATGGTCCAGGCTGAGTCTCAGGAACTGCAACGAGACGCACTGAAACTATGGACCACAAGTGGGGTCCACCCAAGTAGAAGGGACGCTCTTTGGTTGGGTATTGGGAGCTTCTCTTCTACCAAAAAAGCTGGCAGTGGGGGAAAGGGTGAAGAAGGAAAACTTCTTTAGCAGCCTGGAAGAAGAAGGGAGAAAGACGCAGATAGATTAAAGGGTAGCAGGAGAAGCAAGAGAGGTGTGTTGTCCGTCACACGATCGCCAAGTTCACGAGCCATGGCGGCATAACATCATCATGGCCCTTTGACATCAAGGTTAACTACAGGAACCGACTTTGCATGGGGTCCGTCATGGGATAACGTTACACCCGAGTCATGCCAGTGCTGTGGGAGGAGGCACCGGTTTTGCAGTTAGCTTCTCCTCTCCGGAGGCTGCCTGCCTGGCGGAGGTAGGACTGTGCAGATGAACAAGCATGTGCATGTGGAAGGACTGGATTGAGCCAACACGCCTGAAACGCGAAGGAAACAAAACAAAACAAAAGCTTTGGAAATGCAACAGGTCCGGTTTGGCTCGCCTAGATTTTTAGCTCCAGAACGCAACTGCAAACGCGCCCGGACACCCCTTGCTGCGGGTATAACCACCAGACGCAGTTACTGCCAGTTGCAGATGTATCCCAGAGATTTGCAGAGCCGGGTAGGTATTTCACTTCGTATCAGGCCACTTGCGTGCTACAAGTCACATGCACAGCTCCTTTTGCAAGAATTTTCACAAAGTGATTTCTGATGCTGGACTTCACTATCCCAAATCACCTCATAATGATTATTTTCAGCATGGCCCCAGAAACCCCCATGAGAAGGATGGCCTGCATTCCCTGAAAGCTATTAAAACCCCATTGCTTGAGGATACGGAGGAACATGTGTTCTGCATTTCCAGTGAGTCTTAGGTCAGGTGGGGGTGTTGGAGCTATCCCATTCCTCCACTCGGGGCGTTGTCTTAGTCTCTTTTGTACTGTGTGTTGTTCAGGGATCACTCAGAGCCAAGGCTATTTGCTCCGCCCCTGAGTTATAACCAACCAGCAAGGAATGAGTCTCACGCTTTGGTTTCAGATGGCTCATGCCAGGACCTCTCAAAGCAGGGTTGGCCAACCCACGTGGGCAGCCTCCATGGCAGGTTGTGGAGGCAGCAGGGAGAACAGCGGTAGAGGAACCAGAAAGCAGAGCAGCAGATTGGGCAGGAAGCGGAAACCGGAGCAATGGATTGGGTGGGTGTGGGGCTTACCTTGTGGCGCAGCTGCCAAAAAAATGGCCCCTACCATCCTAAAGGCACAGTTTCCTATTCAGGCCGGTCCTTTAAACCCCATCATTCCCAAAGGATCATCCTTGCACTTTCCACTGGAGTCATTTTCTCAGGCCTCCGGGTACGGCGCTGGTTTACCTGTTCCACATCCCATACAGGTTCGAACTCTGTCATGGGTGTCTCCTTCTCCCTGTCTTTGATTAGGTAGAAATGTAGACCGAGTCAACGCTCAGCAAATTGGCCAGAAACCCCCAGCTCCCCACTGCCACGGATGCCTCCGCTCCTGGCTGCTCTCCGGCCTGTTGGCTTCTCACAGGCAGCTGTGCTGAAGACTTTCCCTTCCGAATGGCACTGTCTCGTTGTGTATTTTGGCAAGCCCGCAGCTGCAGATCCAGAGACGTGTTGGGAGCCTGGGTTTGCATTTCCCCCTGGAAGGCGTAGGGCCGGATACCCAGAGTCGGACCTCTCCGCGAGGGCTCAAGGCACGGGGTAGGAAAAGCTCTCTCTGGGGAGCGAGCAGCCTCTTGGAGGGAGTTGAATTAGAGCAGTTTGGAGGCTGCTCTGACTTCCTCGGTCTGCAAACAGCCCCTTCCTTCCAGCCATGCCCCTTTCCTGTGAGCGCTCCTCGCTCTCTGCAAGCCAGCAGGAGGAAGTGGAAAAATATATGCGGCTCTCTACTGTTTCATCAGACTCATTCCTATTCATTTTAAGCTACAGCAACATGCCTACCGCACCCCCACAGCCCCGAGGCTTTCTCTCCCTTTAAAGAAGGTCTTTTAGTAATACCACTGGGCTGTCAAACCCACCGTCCTCACGCTGGCTAATTTCCTTATGACATAAGTAAGAGC
Source organism: Caiman crocodilus (assembly GCA_030014935.1). Lineage (NCBI taxonomy): Eukaryota > Metazoa > Chordata > Crocodylia > Alligatoridae > Caiman > Caiman crocodilus. The sequence goes on along the minus strand of JAGPOW010000261.1, from coordinate 257,266,183 downwards.
AGGCCTCTGAAATGTGTCCAGAAATCTGCCTTCAGGTTCCTATCTATATTGTTGTAATGGATTGCTGAGTTTTTGATTTATTATTCCAAAGCATCTGGCCAATATAAATGTTTCCTTTCCTTAAAGCTCACAAAGATTTGCCATAGGCCTGCAACGAATATTCCAATCTGACCACATCAATGAGATGGCCATAAATTACACGAGGACTCATAAAACCCAGTTGCCGGTATACGTTGCTGCTTCTACTTTCATATTGTTCGTGTGACTCACAGTCCGGGCTTTATCGGGCGGCGAGCACCGCAGCTCAGAATTGCCAGCGAGAAATGTCAAAACCAGCAAGGCGTTTCTTGCCCTTTAATGACTAACGACAGTCGAGTTTTTACCCCGTTTCACCAGTCTACAATCTAAGCTCTTGAATTCGAGCCCAAGGAGGTTAGCTCATCACATAGCAAATTATTGCCATTGCTGGGAATGGATGGGGGGGTCTTCCCCAAGCGCAGGATATTTGTCCCTCTGAAAAGTCATCCCGGGGAGACTTGATTTCTCCAGTTGCTTAACATCATCCTAAGTATTTTTGTGACAGTGGAAACCGTCGCCGTTTCCTGGCGACTCGGTGCACCCGGGTGGGATCGAACTAACAGCAGGCTCATGCACACCTTAATCCCACATACTTTCCATTTTGGGGGACAAGAAGGACTTTGCTGACAGATGAGCCAGAGTTGCCTGTCTGTGCCAGGGTGGATTTTGCTCTTTACGAGCTTTGTGGCTAAGTCAGGAGATATTTGGTTTTCTTACAATCTTAGCATCTGAAATGGAGTGTTTTCCTTTTGATTCTAACTCATTTTCTAGCCCTCGTGGTTGCTGGAGAGAGCGTGGGAATGTGATGGTGGTACCACCTCAAAGGACTTGAAAGGAGCAGTGGCGAACCTGCTACGTAGGTCTCACTTCCTTCATCTTTGTGATGTCTTGGGGTTGGAAGGGACCTCAGGGGTTACCTGACCCAACCCCCTGCGCAAATGCAGAGGCAGTCACAACCCTACTAAATGCAAGGGGTCATGCTGAGTCTTCCAGGATAATGCAATTGGAATTTATAATGTTAAAGCAACATAGAAAATAAAATCATCAACTGCCCCATTGCATCAGGAACTTCTCCACCCCCCTGTTGATATCATGGAAGCAGAACCAATAGGAAGAATGGCAAAAAAACCATTTTGATCCCCTCTGTGGATCATCCGAGGGAAACGTCATGGGTTACAAACAAGCTATTTCACCAGTGAGCCCTTCTTTCTGTGCGCCTTGGGCCACAGGAGGAAACAATAGGTGTCCTGAAGCTGGCACGCTCTTGTCCCACCCCCAGGATTGGAGGGAGAAGATTTCAGCTCCCATTTTTGTGGTTAAGGTCATAGAATCACAGATAATGAGTGTGGAAGGGACCCCAGGAGGTCACATCTAGTCCAACCCCTGCTCCAAGCCGGACCAGCCCCAACTACATCATCCCAGCCAAGGCTTTGTCTACCTGGGTCTTCAATACATGGAGATGCCATCACCTCTCTGGGTAACCCGTTGCAGTGTTTTACTACCCACTTTGTGAGAAAATTCTTCCTAATATCCAACCTCACCTTCCCTTGTTGCAGCTGGAGATCATTGTAGCTTGTCCTGTCATCTGCCCCCACTGAGAACAGCCCAGCACCATCCTCTTTCAAGCTGCCCTTCAGGTAGTTGGAGGCGGCTATTCGATCCCCCTCGGTCTTCTCTTCTGCAGACTACATCAGCCCAGTTCCCTCAGCCTCTCCTCACCAGTCCTGTCCACCAGCCCCCAAACCATTTTCATTGCCCTCCACTGGACTCTCTCCAATGTGTCCACATCCTTTCTGTAGCAGGGGCCCAAAACTGGACACAGGACTCCAGATGTGGTCTCATCTGTGTTCACTAGGTCCATCTCCTATTCTTAGCCTTGTTTTACAAAGGAGAAATATTAATAAGGTGCAAAAAAAAAACCCCAAAAAAACCAGAATTCACATTCAAGCTAGCTTGAGGATGCAAAAATTTGCATGATCAAAGGCCAAGAGAGCAAGCCTTATGAGGAGAGGATGAGGGACATGGGACTCTTCAGCGGGGAGAAGCGTGGGCTCAGAGGAGACCCCAGCATATTTCCTGCCTATGGCAGCGGGGCTGGACTCGATGGTCTTGCAAGGTCCCTTCCAGCCCTTATGTCTATGAATCTCTATGACTCTATTAATTCAGTGGCTGGAGGGGAGGTGATAGTATACAGAAGGACTGGTCCAGAAGGGACTTCCTTAGGTTCACTTGACCACAAGGAGCAGATTCAGACTTGGAGTTGCCTTCCCATCAGCTCACAATAAGGACCCTTAAGAGCCCATGGGGTCTACCCTGGCCCCGGGTCTACATTCAGGAAAGAAAATAGGGCTCCCCACACACAACCCCCTCCAAATCAGGTGGCGAGGTCGGGGCCTGGGGGGACAGAAAATGGGTCCATTTCCTGACCTGTTGGCTAGGAAAGCTAAGCCAGGACATGGCCAGCAGAGCAATAATTTATTGCTGCTGGAGGATGTGTATTCTTTACATGCGATGAGCACTTCCTCAAATGGGTCCCATTGAAGACAACCAAGGGGGACCATTATCCCACGTGGCTAAAAGGATCCACACCCTGGCCACATGTTCCTACCACCATGGAAAAAGGAGACTCATAGAGAAGTCGGGCTGGAAGGAACCCCCAAAAGCCACCTAGGCCAACCTCCTGCTCGAGGCAAGATCATCCCTATCCAAACCATCTTATCCAGATGCATGGTCTGATCTACTAGCAGGTCGTAATGAAAGAAAAGAGATTGTAAAAACCACCCACATCCCAATTCATTACAGCAGGGAGGTGAGCTGGGTTTCACAGTGTTTTCTCTTTGGGGGTGTTCACGGGGTCCCTTGTAGGAAGCACCCCTGGCTCTGGGCTGTTCCTAAAGGCACAGTCATACCCAGCAAGATTGGTGTTGGAGCATCTTCTGGAAGAAGCAAGTGTCTGCTCTGGCTGCCTTGTCTCTTGTTTAACACTGGTATCAAAGGTGGGTAAGTCCTGAGACTGCCCAATCCTTACAGAAAACAGGTTTTTCCACAAAGAGAAATGACTCAGGATCTCTGCTTCTCATCCAGGATGGTAGGCACCAAACGGGGAATGGGGACATCACCCTACAGGCACCCAAAATGCAAATGGCATGCAAAGCCAAGCCAATCCTCCTGCCAAAATCAGCAGAAATGGCATGACCACATTATTGCACCAGCTATTCCACTGGTACAACAGAAGCAAAGATCAGTCCACTGGTTTTAAAGAGCGTATAGAGGCTGTTTTGGATGAGGCGGACAAGCCGCATTACTTCTCTGCAAAACACAGAAGAAGATGCTGATCACATCGTTCTGTTACTTGGTCTTCATTGCAGGTGAAGAACTTCAGAGCCAAATGCAATGCTGGATGGCTTCCTGATCAACACTGCTATAGAGTCCTAGATTTTAGGGTCTGGAAGGGACCTCTCAAGATCATCAGGTGCAGCCACTCCGTGCTTAGGAAGGAAAGACTTCTGGGGTCAAATGACCACAGCAAGGTGAGCATCCAGACATTTTTTGAAGACATCCAGAGTAGGTGCTTGTACCACCTTTGGGGGGATCCATTCCAGACCCTGGACACTTGAGTTGTAAGAGCCAGACTTTTAAACTTTGGTGTCCAAGTTGGGTGCGTCTGGGCCAGATTCCAACCTTGCGCCTAGATTCTGCTCTGCTTTTGTGTGACGCAGCACCTTCCTCCAGAAACATTTCCATTCATTTCAATGGGGCTACCACCCTTTTGAGAACGCTTGTCAATATATGGGTCTGCCCCTTAATATTCACACAGGTCTGTGCAGAGGAGGCTGGAGACAACCCTGTATTACAGCAACGTGAGGAGCGCTGCACTGCTCAGCTCCCCAAATGGAAAGGTGAGAGTGGTGTTTTCTAAAGAGAGCGATCAAAAGGGAGGTGAAACTACAGCGTGGTCTTGTGACTGCTCTCAAGCCAGAGGCAGCCTTGCAAACCCGGAGGGCTGCTGCTGCTTCTTTTGTACGATGGACTTGCAGCAACAGTTGTAAGTCCAGTTTAAGGTTAGTTAACTCTAATGCTCTTGAGGAAAGGGAGTGTATCTCTGCAATGTCACCATCATTGATCAGGATTGCCACGGTCACATTCTGCAGGATGATTAATACTCCATCATCATTGAGTGCATCACTCCATGTGCATTGAGTGACCGCAGCAGCTGTGCCTGGTTTGGATCCAATTTAATAGCTTCCATGGTTTTTTGCAGAAGGTCAAAACCAGGGGGCTTTATTGTTGGGCCAGAAAGTAGATGTTTATTGCAAATGGTGGTTTCGTTCCATGTTTTCCTCCAGGCTGCTGCACTGTCGTGTCCTACAAGGGCTTGTACACAAGTCCACAAAGGCTTCCAGGAGACCAAGCAGTGAGCCGGGAGTTTCTTTAAATCTCTATGCAGGAGGAGGTTTGGGTTGTCATTCATGCAGACAATTTTTCTGGATGTAGCTTTGTCACGGCGAATGTCTGGAAGAGCAATGTTGGCCAGCACTGGTAACCATTGAATTAGTGTGATTTTTGAGGTTCTGGTCATGGCACACATTGCAGAATTTAGCTGGGCATCCATGCATTTGGTATGAGGGCTAGCAGCCCAGACCAGCGCAGTACTCAACCGTTGAGAAGACCAATGTCATAGAAGAGGTACAAAGTACTCCTGCGGTGGCACCCCAGCTCGTTCCGGCCGGCGAGTGTTCACACCGTGTTCACCCAAATCATGGACTTCACAGCTATTTTTCATGGATGATTACGAAAGGTTAAGATGTGGTCGAGTGTCACACCTAAGTAGGATGGAGTTGGATCATGTTGCCATTTTCCCCAACAAAAGGTGACGTTGAGATGAACGTGTGCATTGTGGTCGTTGAGGTGAAACGCTGGAGGCCTAATAAAAGGTTGATAGCTGAGACAACACGACACTAGTGGGGCAGCTCAGAATTAACCCTTGACAATGCAAATAGAGATGTCCAAGCACTGGGATGCACCCAGTATAGATAGGAGGTAATGGAGAACAGACAATGTCCTGATGCTGCGGACGATGCCTTGGAGAAGCCAAACCCTCCGGGAAATGAGACCTGGTGCAGAGGGGCGCACAGCGCTCAAAGGAGCACAAGCTGCAGCCAACACCATGAGCCAAAACGATGGCTGGTATTGGGAACAACGAGGGAAGAGATGCAATGGGCTGCCTCCCTTTGCAAGGGTGTTTAAGGTAGCTTTGCACACTGATACTGTGTTGGTACTTAAGAGAAATCATGCGAGGTGTATAAGTAACCTGATTTTAAATTGAATTATCCAGCAAGAGCCCAGACCTTCTGAGATGGAGGGAGAAGTCTAATTTTTGTACCCATTTACGGTCCTCTTTTGCCCAAGTCGTGATGGGTCAACACCTCCACGATCATTGTTCCACTGCTTTCACCCAGAAACAGGATTCAATGGGGCATACGTAGTACCTTGCCTGGCACGGGTCCTCGGCACAGGGGCGCATTTCACTCTCTGTGACTAGCATCCAATTGTTTTAAACCCAGTGACAAAGAAATCGGAGGCTCCCCAAGAGCTGTTACAGAGAGAAAGGAGAAGGTGCCTTGTACTCTGGCTGTTTCATGTGCAAACTCCTACAGGGCGTGCAGACCTCACGGCAGTCGGGCATGGTTGACCCAGCTCCCTCCTTTCCAGCACGTTGAAGTCCTACGAAGCACTTGTCCTACCCGCCAGGAATCTGTGGGTTGGTGTAATTGCTTTCCCTGCACCCCACAACCATTCCTTGACCCCATTACAAAAAAGAGAGAGAAGTGTGGGACCAGATCCATTTCCCAGAGTTTCCGCCAGAAACGTGAGCCCTTTCTGCTGCCCAGGACCTGACCTTGGCTGAACGGTTGTTAACACCGAGCCAAAGCATCTCTGATCCCTTTTTCTTCACTTCCCCTTAGCTCTCTTCCATGTGCCCGGCCCCGTAATCTGAACTCCAGCCCTGAGGTTGTCTCCACCCCCAACAATTCACAAACAATATAGCACGCCAGATCCTTAGCAGGCATCAGTTGACTTACCTCCACAGGCCTCGAAGGGGCCCAGCTGATTTCTACCAGCTGTGGATTTACCCTCACTGATTTCCATGGGATTAGGCTGATTTCCATGGGTTTGGGACTTGGCTTAGTACCTTGAAAGCCCCTGGCTTGTTTTGCAGTAGTGCACTCAGCCGCGTTCCTTGGCTCCGGTCACATCCCAGTCTTCTCTGGAAGCTCTTCCTGCAACCTCAGCCAGCGATGCTAGGGTCAGAAAAAAGCAGGGTATAATCATGAAAACAACTAGTTTGGGGGCTGTGCTGTATATAGGAGCTTAATCCTCCTACTCAAAATTGCTTTCCAAGTCTTTTTCCCAGGGACTCTCGGATTTCTGCAGAGGAGAGCTTCCGTTCCTTCGAAAACTCCTCGATGTGCAGGAGGCTAATCCTCCTTCCCCTTTTACAATCCCTGCTCTTCATTTGGGCCCCAATCCAAAGCCCGGTGAAGTTAACGGGAGTCTTTCCATTGCCTTCCAAAAGTTTTGCATTATGGCCTAAATGTGCTATCTCTCCTCTGCCCTCCCTCACTGAACCATACATTTTCTCCCATTGCCTGGCATAATTAACCAGTGTTGACCTCTGCATTTTCATGAAATGGGGTCTCGGATGGAGATGAGAAAAAGAATTTAAAAAGAAATAAAAAGAAGCAATCAGCCTTTACAAGGCAGCTGAGAAGTGTGCTGGCTTTTATTTTTATTGCTGCTATATTTGTGTTGCAAGCTTGCATGGAAATCACTGTTTAGGCCAAGGTCATTTTTAGGACAATGGCTGTTTGCCAGGCTTGCCCTCCCCACTCCATGGGCTTCAGACGGTTTTCTCCCAGATGTGTGAGCTGTGTTCAGGTTATTTGCCTCTCCTGAGCTGAATCTCATTGCACTGCTTTCTCTCCATACGAGATGCTCCCTGATCTCTGGAGTGTTTTCCTTTCGTCTCTGATCTTGCAGCACTTCCCACTCTGGGGTGATCTGTGCATGTGATGACCGGACTTGCTCCTGATGGGTAACTAAGGTACTAAAGAAACATAGAGGTAGCAGCAACCACTATGGTCTGAATCCTGAACCAATTAGGCCAGCATCGGGCACAGGTACTATCTCGCTAGCCAATATAAACCAACCACGGGCAAATTTAGGCTGGAAATTAGAAGGTTTCTCACCATCAGGGATAGGGACAAAAATTGGACATAAACTAGTATAAGTAATCAGAAACTGGAACCGGTTCAGATCTGTAACGCATCAGAAGTTCAGTGCACATAAACCGCTTTCAAAATGGCTGAAACTGGTTTAAGATAAACCTAGATAGATGGATATAGTATCAGACGTAACTGATTTAGGTTAAATCAGTTTATTGAACTTCTGTCCTAGATCCCTTCTAGAGTCAGGTTAACTCTCAGTCCCCCAGCGTCCCAGAATGCTTTGCAACTCCACTCAACAAACCCTCCCCCCTCGCAGGAGGGGACTAGCTCTAGCCCAAGCTGTCTGCTCCAGCCAAGCAGGGAGGTGTGGTCTAGCACCCCCTGGCTTCTGGTCTGGGCCACTGCAGGCACATGGATGCATTTCCAGAATCAAAAGTGAATGTGTGTTCACTCGCTTATTGGTTCAATCTAGACAGTTTAGACTAACCTGTGGATATTGAATTGATTCAGGCTCAGACTTTTGGACTGTCTGTACTTAGCTCAGAAGAGCAAGGTCCAACAATAGTGAAATGGAAGCAAAAATCCTAAGTACTTTTGAGAGAGAGTTTGATAAGTTCATGACTATATTTATATGATGGGGTTGTCTATCATAGCAGAGGAGTGAACTCAGTGACCCAGGAAGTTCCTCTTAAGTGCTATGTCCCTCCCACACCTCAGAAGGAGGTGAAGATCTCTGTGAGTGTTGGTTGAAGTCGCTTCATTTTGAGGCAGGAAGAACTATTTCTGGCCAGTTCCCAATTTAGATCTGCAGCTGTCTTCAAGTGTTTTCAGTTTGCATGACATGGAAACTCTCCCTCATTTGCATTTTAATGGAGTGGCAAGCAGAGCGAAGGCAGTGCTCACAGAGTGAGAGCCTGCTGCTCTTTTCCATTTGGGCCAGATTTGCCAGGGCCCTTCCCAATGGGTTGGCTGCTGTTGAAAACCTCTCCCCGCTCCCACTTTGCCCCCCACAGGCAGGTCTGATATTTGGTTAATTGTGTGAAAACAGAGCTTAAAGAAAGGGTGAAACAAAGGGCTTGTCTAGACTAAGATGAGATGCCTCCGTGTAAACCTTGACCACTCACACCTGCAGCCACACCCCAACCTTGGAGGTACACCAGTGCCACTACTTCAGGGTTGTTCCCAAGCATGTTGGAGACCAAGGTCTCAGGAGCAGCCACAAATGGACGTCCTGGAGCATCCTCCTGGGTGCACGTGTGAGTCTGAAGCAGACCTGTGGCCACAGCTGAGGGGGTGGGCAACATCCTAGTTCGGTGTGCCCTTGAGGAACACAGATAACCAGCAGAGGACAAGGCAGGGTTGCAAGTAAAGCACTGGCTCAGCATGCAGGAGGCTTGAGTGGGGTAAAGTCTAGGCTCCCTCTGTGACCAAGGTCCAGGCAAGAATAGCCCTCACCCCCAAAAGTGCTATTGATGGGGTCTCACATGTGCACAGGGCATGAGAGAAACTCTTTTTGCACACCTAAGTATGGGAAAAGGGGTCTTTAGAAAATGCCCATCTCTTAAGGCCCATTCCCATCAGCTTTGATCCGTACTGTTGATTGCCCCGCGTAAGGAAAGCTCGAGGCAGCCAACATCTAGGAATGACCTGCCAGGTCTCTCTTTGAGCAAGCAGTCCCATGCCGTGTCCTTCACTGCTTCTCACCCAGCAGCCTGTCTCCTGTCCCATGGAGTAAAACGACATCGCCCGTCTCCAAGATCCATTCCTCTATGAAGGCCCTCTTGACCCACCACTCACTGAAGACAGACGCCAAGGAATAGATAAAAACCCAGCAGTATATCAAGCGGGGGAGGGACGCATCCAGGAGGTAGCTGCAGAAACAGTGAAGCTCATAAACAAGGCTTCATTGGGGTAGGTGAAGATGAGTGATCTTGGCCCTTGGAGGACTATCCGCCGGGTCACTTGGCACTGAGCTACTACGGCAGCAGGGATAGGACCCAGATCTTCCTTCTCCAGCCAACACAACCTGCTGCGGTTTGAACTGAGGGAGCTCCCCCATGCAATGTGGAGTCTTTAAGCCCTAAGGCTGACAGCTGAGCTAGGGACTCCTAGCAGAAGGCGATCATACATATGGACGCTCCCCTGGCCAGTGCACTACAAAGAACCTGGAAATGAAATTGCAAAGTGGGATTCAGCAAGGAAAGAAATGCAAATTGCACATCTGGGAGAGGGGGGAAATAATTCGAAACACACTTATGCTTTGAAGGGCTAAACCTGGAAAGCAGTGATGCTGGAAGAGACCTGGGGTGATAGGAGCCCACCAATTGCATGGGCGGCCTTCATGTGAGGTGGCAGCCAAATAAAGTAATGCAACATGTGCCTGGTTAGATGCTAGTTCCTTTGGTAGGACGCTCAGAAAAGAGGTGATAAGGAACGAATCATTCTGAACACAGGAACAGTTGTCAAGGGGTTATGAGCATGGAGGAAAAGGCAGAGAGACGATACGTTTGCAAACGCTGCCTGGGGCCCACAGATACCGCAGAGCTGGATGCATTCGCTTCATGGATGTGGATCCAAGCAGAAGTCCTGATCAGTCCAGGCAAAGCCCGAGGCCTGTCTGTTGCGAATGGAATTCATTTAAACTCATTTAGGGCCAGATCCTGCTCTTGCTGAGACAAGCTCCTAATGGTTTCATGGAAAACAGGATGCACGTGGTCTCCAATTCAATAGTACTTGCAGCTCTCATCCATCCACAGGCCAGGAATAGACCTGCACTGTTAAGAATTTATGGCAGGCTCTGAGGCTGTTCTCTTTCCCAGCTCTCCTCACCACATCAGTGGCGAAAGACTTGGGCGGAGGTTATTTTTCAGATGTCAGCTCCATGCAAACTCCTCATCTTGTGCTCCCAAATCAGCGGAGCGATAAATTAATTTGGACTCTGCCTGCAGCTGGAGGGGAGGGAAGGCAATGGCATGAAAGAAAAGCGAGGCTTTACATTTAAGATCATCCTTCGAGATTTTGATGCAGAAAGTTGGAATATGTAAATATTTCAACAAAAAAAAAAATCCCCGCATACTTCAAAAAAAAAAAATACAAGGCAGTAGGGAATTTGTTCTCTCCTACATTCATTTGCATACTCCCGTCATAAATGTCATAGACGTTAGGGCTGGAAGGGACCTTGCAAGATCATCGGGTCCAGCCCCCTGCCCCAGGGGCAGAAAGTCAGCTGGGGTCAAAGGATCCCAGCAAGATAAGCATCCAAGTGTGTTTTAAAGGTGTCCAGATTAAGAGCTTGCACCACTTCTAGGGGGAATCTATTCCAGACTCTGGGCACCTGGGCGATAAACAAGTTTTTTCTTACGTCCAGCCTAAAACGGTCTTCCAGGAGTTTGTTACCATGAGACCTTGTCTTCCCATGGGGTGCCCTCGTGAACAGACGTTCTCCCAGTTCCTGGTGCACCCCCTTAATATACGTCATGCAAAGGGGCACAAAGTGCCGAGGGGGTCTGTTAGAAAAGACGGGAGATGTTGACTTCTTGAGCAGATGGAGACAGAGAAACAGGAAGGCGCCTTCCATTGTACAAACGTAGTAGCAGCTACCAATGCAGCATCACTACTCATTAACTCAGTGACTATGAACCAAAGCTCAGTTTCTTTGATCAAAAAAATAGTTCTCCCCCAAAATAATTTCTGCATGACCAAATCTCAGGGGGTGCACGTGCAGCACCTACGCATCACCAATGAGCAGCGGCTTCCCACGATTCGGGAGCCGCTGTTGCTAAAATGGAGCGATATTAAAACCGGTGGTTGGATTCAGGAAAACGGTTGGCATGCTGCTTCTTAATGATAGGATTTCAAATGGATGTTAGTCCTTCAACATCACCAGTCCCTTCTGAGATGGACCGAAATGCTTCAAACCATAAACAGGTTAAAAGCAAAAGGTGAAAGGGCAAAAGCGTGGGCCTGGGATGAGCAACAAATGACCATTATTACCAGAGGCTGAACTTCTGACTCACGCCCTTCATGGGTTTACATATGTAGGAATGGCCAGCTATCTTCCACCATGCAGAAGGCCCTCTCCGTGGCCACGTGCAACACAGACTGATCCAACTTGTTTTGGAGAGTGAGGTGTCCAACCTCAAACAAGACACACGCCCAGACTTTGGGCCCTCCACTATAGAAAGCATGTGGACAAATTCGAGACAGTCCAGTGGAGGGCAACAAAAATGGTTCAGGGGCTGAGGGACAGGACTGGTGAGGACAGGCTGAGGGAACTGGGCTAATTGAGGAGCTGGGCTGGTCTCAGTGGGGGCAGATGACAGGACGAGGAGCAATGGGCTCAAGCTGCAGCAAGGGAAGTGGAGGTTGGATATAAGGAAAAACTTTCTCAAATAGTAAAGCACTGGTTACCTGGAGAGGTGGTGTAGATCTCCATCCTTGGAGGTGTTTAAGACCCAGTAGACAAAGCCGTGGCTGGGATGATGGAGTTGGGGCTGGTCCTGCTTGGAGCAGGGGGTTGGACTAGATGTGACCTCCTGAGCTCCCTTCCAACCCTCGATTTCCACGATTCTGCAACCAGGAACCAAAGGTGGAGAGTGGCATCCAGGCCAGCCTCTGTGAGCTGGTTCCTCTTCAGGATCACTGGCTTGGCCTGGTCCCACAGCAGATTGGCCAAGCAGGATATGCTCTCCCCAGCCACTCAGTATGGGTCATAGAAAAGGTCCGTGGTTTCAGAGACATATAGATAGATAGATAGAAAGGGTGTGTATGTGTATTATATATTACATGGATGGATAGATGGATATTATATATTAATGTAGTGGCTATATTATGTTAGTATATATTCTAATATTGTAGTAGCTATATTAGTATGTATTAAAGTGATGCACCCAATTTAGACTAGGTATTGAGCAAATTCACATATATCCACACATACACATGTGCACACACGCACACACTCAAAGTAGATAGACCCTGGCCTAAAGAGCTCACAATTTAAATAGAAGCAGCATGAGGAAATATGTTCAATTGCACTTTATAAATGGGGAACTTGAGGCTCTGAGAACTTCAGACTCAGTGATTCCAGAGGTGCAGACCCCAGTGAGATCATTTGAACATCTGGCCCCAAGAGACTTGTCTGAGTTCCCCCGGGAAGCCTGCGGCAAAACTGGGAATTGAAGTCGGTCGCTTGGCATCTTGGTGTGACATCCTGGTTCGCGCAGGAAAGCAGGGTTTCCATGGAGCAGGGCATTGGGGTTGCTTCTAATATTTGCTCACAGTCTGAATCAGGCCCCAAAGCAAATAGTCTGGAAAGGTCCCAGGAACTGGCAATTCCCTGGGGCCCTGCAGCTGGGCTCGGAAGTGGACGGCCTCCACCAAGCAGTCAGAAATGGAGAAGAAGGCCTGTTTCACTGAGCTGCGGAGGGAGGAGGAGGTTGGGGTCAGGGCTTTCAGTCTCCTGGCTCTGCTGCAAAGGGGATGGAAATCTGCCGTCTGGATCTGCCCAAAGCTACAGACCACGGCGTTCCAGTAGGAAGGCTGGCATGGGCGTAGGGACATCGTGGGCCTCATCCCTCCTATCAGGTACAAGTGTGGACTTTGGTGCAAAAGTGCATTTCTATTCCCTCCCTGTTCGAGTCCCTGGTAGGCAGTTAATGCAAAGGACAGTGGCATCCTCCTCCTCCTCTTTGCTGCTTTGGTGTGACACAGTCCTAAACATTGCACGATGATGCATTACAAAATGGGAGGCATGCATGGATTTCCAAGACGTGCACCAAGCAGAGCTGAATCCAGCTAGATGCCTGGTGCTTTGAGGGTCTCTGATGCTCAGGTAGTGCCCATCTCCCAGTGGGGTGCAAAACCCAGAAGCCCCATATGTCTTACTTTGGGGGACTTGAAGCAGATAACTGCTCCCGGGGGAACTCAGACAAGTCTCTTGGGTCCAGATGTTCAAATGACTTCACCGGGGTCGGCACCTCTGGATCAAATGAGCGTGAATTTCTCAGAGCCTCAAGATCCCCATTTATGAAGTGCAACAGCCTTGCATTCAGCAAGACGTCACTGTCCCCGAGTTGCTTTGGATGGGACAGGTCGAGCTGAACCAACTGGTACTTTCCAATGAAACTTTGCATTGTCGGAAAGTTCCCAGCCGCTTGTCATCGTCCTCAGCACATCCCGGCTTCCTCCCTCTCTCAACCAGGCGCTCGGCACAGATGGCAAGGATAATGGCTGATACCCTGGTGCCTTTGAACAGGCTACACAAAGCCCCTGTGCTCAGATGAAGAAGCAGACAGAAACCAAGTCAGGGCAGAAGGCCCGGTCATGGCAACACAACCTCCCCCTCCATAATCCTCAGGGTGTGAGCGTGGCTAATTCTTGGCAGTTTGAAAGAGCCGGTCGTATTTCTTCCGGACCTCCCACTGAAAATGCAGCAAGGCTCTATGAGTCTGTGGTTTTTAACGGGAGGTCTTCAAAGCCATGCATCTGGCTACAGATGGACCGATGGATCAAGATGGTATTTAATGGGACAGGAGGAGGAGATCCAAATGACAGCAGCTCATTGTGTATCCCCTTTCCACGAGGCAAAGGACCCCCAAAGTCGGTGAGATCATGGGCTGAACGGAGAGTTCCTCTGGCAAGGCTGGGACACAAACGTCAAGTTTTCCATCGCAGCGAGGAAGGGAATATGCAGAATATTCCTGGGCCGAATGCCCTGCTGTAGCAGAGCTGAGCACGATGTGCGTACCCCAGCATGCCCTGGATCTTCCCTTCTCACCTCCAAGGGCAAGTCTCTACCG
>JAGPOW010000261.1:257223250-257251979 GCA_030014935.1 Caiman crocodilus | reverse complement strand
GTCTCTACCGCCTCCGACCAAGCCAGGGAGCCGTGCAATGAAAGCGTGCCCTCCACCCTCCCTCCCAGAAAGTATGCATACGAACTGCTTACCGAATCAGACCAAAGGTCCAACCAGCCCAGTATCTTTTCTCCAACAGTAGCGTGCAGAGGACGCTTTAAAGGAAGAGCATAAGAAACAGGACCAGGGAGGAATGATCCAGTCCCCATCAGCCCCTTCTACTCACCATCATTTGCTGACTCTTGAGATTGAAACCCGCTCAGATGGCAGGTTTATCCTCCATCAATTGATCTAATCCCTTCCTGAAGCCACTTACACTACTGGCCTCCCCAACACCCTGTGGCAGGGAGTTCCTCAGGTTAACGACGAGGGTAGGGGATGTAGCTGGTGCCTGGAGCATCCTCAGTGCCGTTGGTGCATGCTCGGACCTGCTCACAAGTCAAGTATACCTTCATTTGACTGTCGACAGACTGTAGCCTGGTCCAGTGAGTCCCATATTTTGTGGCGAGCCCAAAATACTTTCAAACTGTGGTTCCACAGATGATGGAGGCGAGTCTGCCAGGAACGGGGATACACTCGGCAGGTTGCTTTTCTCTGCTCTGATGGGATTCCCCCACTCTCAACTATTTAAGACAACTTCCAGCCTTAGAAACCCTTTTGGACTCTTTATTGTCACCGGAGGCCTCAACCAGCGGTAGGTGGGAAGCGCCGCCTTCCCTCTACTTGAGGCTGGCAAATCACTCATCGGTCATCTGCAGATCTGGACGTGGCAGTATGCACCCAAGGGCTTGGGTCTCGCTACCTGAACCCGCCGTTTGTAGGAATGAAGCACCGGCACTGAAGCGCAGCAGAAAGAGGCCGGGATTTTTATTCGTATTTTTTTGTGAGCGATATCTTTGGTGGGGACAGCTGCACAGTTAAGAGGACAGAGACAAGCTGTCGGCTACCGCTGTACCCTTGCGTGGGGTCTCTGAGGGAGAAGCAGACACCGCAGAGCTAAAAACCAGATGGAAAGCAGGCTTGTGTAAAGCTCCAGCTGTACATAAAAGCGGGATAGGTGAGATATTACTGGGTACCAGATGGATAAGAGAGATGCAGTAGAAGCCTGAACTGTAGAAGAACATGACTTTTCAATTTATACGCCAGGCCTTTTTCCTGGACCGTCACCCCAACGCTGCCACTACCTCAGAGGCTGCTTTCCTGTTCCCAGGACCTCCCGTGCCTCTAGTATCCCAACAGAAAGCAGCGCCTTCAAGCCATAAGCCAGGCTTGTGAACCCATGTTAGCACATATCAGGAGCACCCCGCGAGATGCACGCGCTGCTGCGGCTCCTGCAGCGGTCAGAGCTGAATGCCTGCTTCAGTGATCAGAGGATACTAGAAAAATTGGGTGGAAGGGAGCTCCGGAGGTCACATCTAGTCCAACCCCTGCTCCAAGCAGCACCAGCCTCAACTGCATCATCCCAGCCAGGGCTTTGTCTAGCCTGGTCCTAAAAACCTCCAAGGATGGAGGGTCCACCACCTCTCTGGGTGACCTCCTACAGTGCTTTACTACCCTCCTGGTAAGAAAGTCTTTTCCTGATATCTACCCTCACCTTCCCTTGCTGCAACTTCAGAGCATTGCTCCTTCTGTCATCTGCCACCACCCTCCCTAAAGACCCCAGGTGCCATGGGATCTTTTAATGTCCCATGGTGTGCCATGCAATCTGAGCACTGTTCAGCGTGCAAATGCCTACATTTGATTCACAAGATAAGCCCGAGGATTTAAAATAGGAGTCTATGTGGTCAAAAGCACTCTGACCCGCTGCGAGTTTCCTGAGGTCTTCGCAACAGAAGAATTGCATTAGTATTACTTCTGTAGTCGAGAGACAAGTGAAAGCTAAGAGCTGGCATTTTCCGAGGGGAACTTTGCATCTCGCAAAGGGCCCTGGGGTTTGAAAAGGTGGTGAACTACTGGCTTAGCTCATCTTTTTAATTATATTTGCTTTGCAGAGGAGGGGAACAGCTCGCAGATGACCCAAAGGATCTCCTCATTCAAACTGGGAAAGGAGGGATAGGTGTTGGGGGTGGAGGGGGGGGTTTGGCAAGGTGGATCAGTATTTTTTTCCCTGTTGCTGTGTTTCCTTTCTAGTGTAAAGACTTGTGAAGTGTTCCCTTCTCATTCAGTCTGTGCTGTGCTGGCTGCTTTAAGGTGAACTGGCCCTTTGCAGGAGCTGGGGCCGAATTTGCCCTGTGCCAGGCTTCGCTCTGCTTTTCAGGTGAAGGGATTGCCAGGGCCAGTCTGGCTACACTGGGGATTGGGAACAGTGGGTGAGGCCTGATCCCCCCCCGGGGCTGAGCAGGGAGTCACCGAAGTGGTGGTTTAGATGCAAACCGTGTGTCTGTGCATGACGTTGGATGATCCTGTCCACCTCAATGAAACGAGCTCAGCAGCTTCATAGGTGACCCCTGGAGAGGAGGAAGCATCCTGTAGTGAGCAGGCCTGAAGCCAGACCAGATCAAGGGCTACTGATGAAAAGCATCACGTCTCCCCTTCCCTTTGCCATCAAAACCCCTCTCTTTTAGAGAAAAAGCTTGCATGGGAGGTGGGGCGCTCTGAATTTAATCAGCTGCAAGGAGAGCGTGGGATGCTTGGGAGAATGACGAAGCCTATCGTTAGGGTAAAGGGATTAAATCTGGGTGGATTAACTGGGAAAGCCTTAAAAGATTTGCTAAATTTCCTACAGGGAAAGCGATTGAACCCCGTTGCAACTGACTTTTAAAGCTGAAGGCGACAAAGCTCCGGAAAACCGGCTGCAGAGAGCAAGGCTGCCACGGAGGTAGGCCTGAACACACAGATATTTTCTGCGGTTAACTATTGTGTACTATAGCAGATCCAAATGCTCCTCTAGAAGTGCAGTCATCACCATATAATTGCGATAATTGGGAGAGTCGGGACTTCGGTCTCGTCGTATAGCTCCGGATCTAGTCACTGCTAGGACTGGAGATAAAGGCGACTTCCTCTAGGTCCGAGTCATAGCAGATCTGGTCTCTTCTGCGCTGGGTTTTCATTGTCAGTTAATACGCACCCAAAGCCACCTCGGTGCTGCCTGTACCTACGGCTTCTTTCACAGACCAAGTTACAGAGATCCGGAGATGTGGTGAGAGCTTTCCCAGCCCGTTCGAAGGGGTGAGAAAGTTCTGGTCTCAGACAATGGGCCCGTTCAGCCACCGCTGCCTGAGGACGGTCTGCAAGCTTAGCGCGGTCTGCCCACCATCACCACCACCCCCAAAGGGCAAATGGCAAAGGATGACCAAACAGCCAGATTTCACACCGACTTGCCACGTCCTGTGTGCACAGCTGTGTGTGTGCGTGCTCCACTGCTGACCTTCATGCCGTTTGCTCTGGGTAGGATGTGCTAAGAAAGAGAACCGGGCCTGGAAATGCTCTATTCGCTGTTTGCTTTATCACTTCTCTCTATCTAGCTGACTCTGTCTTGCAGACGTGGGACTAGAGTCTTCCTCCGGTTCAAATAGCTGTGTGAGTTCACACCTGACAAGGATCTGGCCCGTTGTGTTGACAAAGGCCTATGTTCTCCCCTCTCCAACAACTTCTGTCGGCTTACAGCCAGGGAGGCTTTGATGTCAGGAGACCAGCATGGTAGCGTGCGTAATGTGGATGTGTCCTATCACCACCCCCTAAGGAAAGATTGTATTAGGGATTATAGATGTAGGGGGTCTTGGATGAAAGACACAATAGCTCTTACTCTTGGTTGCACAATTAGCTCGGAGCTCATTGCTGCAAAATGGAATTAGAGCAATTGGGCAGTTTTCTGAATGAGGTGTGCGCTTCCCCATTAGGTTACATAGGCTTTAATATGTGTTGGGATAGACTAGGACATGCTTCGTGCCACAAGGTAACATGTACATTGGAATTACTTACTTTTCAGCCTTGTTCGGCTGCGAATGGCTGCCGATGAAGTCAAGTGACCAGATTAGCAGAACCCATGCTTTCATCCCACATGGTAATCCTTCTAGTCCTATGCATAGATTATACTGGGTGCATCTACACATGCACTTTACTGTGGCTTTGACTAATTAGCTCCACAGTAAAGCACCACCATCTACCCATGTGCCAGTATTAGGGCACAGTAAATTGATTAACTCTGCCATAGTATAGTACTTCTGAGGCAAGTACTATCCCACGGCAGAATAATTTACACTGCTGCAGTGCATGTGTAAACGGTGACTGGCGCTGGGTGGGGTATGAGGGTGCTACAATATGGGGTCTGCCTACCAGCTAGCCCTGGACAGTAGCACCCTTATGCCCCAGCCAGCCTATCTGCTGCTCGATGACAGCACCCAGAGCCCGGGGCTCACCCTCCGGCCCCCCTGCCAGCCTGGGACTGCTCTACCCTGGCTCAACATGCTGCGGTCCCACGCACAGATGTCAATGCTGCACCCAAGAGAAATAAGCACCGGCCCAAACTATGCTGGAGTCGATTGCTTCACACTAATTGCAGTGTAGATGCACCCACTGCGGAGAGAAGAAACTATTGAGTCGAGAGGATTTAGAGAGAGCAAAAGTGTTTAAGGCTAGAACAGAGTAACGTTGCCTGGATTTGTGGATGTAAGGCTGGCTGGGCCAGCATAAGGTGGAGCAAGCCCTGAGTATGCTATTGCAGCTTTCCATCATGCTTTCAGAAGCTTGGAGGAAAACCCTGGGATGCCTCCTGCTCAGCTCCCCACGCTATTTGCACTCTTCCTGGCCATGCATAGCTCTCCTCCTTGTGGCCTGGTGGGCCAGCTTCGGCAGGACAGGTGGAGGTTGCTCTTGGATCTACTCAACCCATGTCTTGGTCACTAGGGCAATTTGCTGGGAAGCAGGAGATGACTCAAACGTGGGTGCCCCACACCTTAGTCTAGTGTCCTAACTGCTAAGGCTAATATATACCTTGCATGGTACTAATTCATCCTGCCCTACACTCCACAGAGGTTCCCTCTTGGGTCCAAGACATGGATATCTGTTGGCTATGGGTGGAAACCTAGGAAAAACAAGGAAATAGGTTCTTCTCTGATCAACCCTGAAGAAAATGGCCATGCCAAGTTAATAGACACTTTAAAGGATACCCCAGGAGGGAATCCAGCTGAAGATACCCAGCTGTGCAGCCCAATTTGAACGATGCTGCCAGAGACCTAGGTCAAAAGGGCCGGATTATTATCAAGGAACTGATACCAGGATCCACTCCTTAGTCTTTTGGACTAATGGAGTTCCCATTCAAAAGCCTTGATGGTTTCTCAATGGCTGTTCAATACTACCGGAGACTTTAGGAGGTGGTTGTAAATCTACTTCCCTCCAAACATGACCTTACTGGCAGCCTCCAAAGAGAAGTCAAGGAACAAATATATCAGGAAGTGTAACCGTCTTTCCTACTTGGAAACGGCCCCTCCAGAGCAGTACTGGGATTTGCTATTGCTTGTGATGCTGCCATGGTGAATCTTCACTACAACGAGGCTGACAGTCCAAAAGTGCAGTTCTCTATCATCTCCTACCCTAACTAAATCCATAACTGCACACCAGTCTTGTTGCCTTTTCTTTTTCATTCATATAAAGTAACCGTGCTGTGTTGTACCTTCATACTCACAGCGGGAGACAGCCTCTATCCTAATACATCATTAGAGGCTTTAATGATCATTTTCTAACACAAAAGATTTTGCATGGAGTGCAAGATAACTATTTTGGACCCCACAAGGACTGCAAATGATTAATTGATCAGTACACAAAAAGAGGACGGTTGCTTGGAGACCGATGATCATGACCTCATTGCATTTAATACCAGTGAACAGAAAAGGGCTTCAAACAGTAATATATATCCTTGGAGCTTCATAAAAACTGACAGCTCAAGAGTTGAGGAAAGATATAAAGTTAAACTGAGTGGGAGGAAAGACCTAGGGACAAATGTCTGAAAATTCAAAGCTTATTAGCTGGCCAAAAGGGCATGATTTTACAGTCAAGAACAGTGAAGCAAATGCGAACATGAGAAATAAAATAGCACAATACACAACAGGAAGGACTGTAGATGACAATAAATATGTATTAAAACTTAATGAAGGGCACAAAATTTATAAGGAAGGATAAGAACATTAGATGAAAATCTATATCTAACCAGTCTAAGGCAAATAAGGAGGAGGTTTGGGATACATAGCTAAAATTTCTTCAGTGATAAGGACTTATTAATACAACAAAGATACCAACGTTGTTCATAATAATGTGAAACCATAGAAATGTTGAAGTAAGATTTATGTTCTATTGTTTGGAAAAAAGCAGACGACGTGCTTGCTTCTTGAGGATGATGGATACTTTCCACCCCGCGAATAGCTGAAAGGGATGTTAGACGACACTTACGTAGAATAAACTTGTTCTAAAATGTGCCGGGCCCGATCATTTGCACGTATGGGACCTCAGATAATTCACAGAGATCTCTGGACTGCTGATGTTAAGTTACCAGGGGAGGAAGGTGCTTGGTAGATCAGAGAAATTTGAGAACACTGGAGAAGTATTAATGATGTGCAATATTCAAAATCAGAAAGTAGAATATCTTGAGTAATTAAAGCCTTTTAGCCGGATAGCAGCCGTGGAAAAATAATGGCCAGCCTATTACAGGCTTCAACTGATAAAGAAATAGAAGATGGGAATAGGATAAATGTCGGTCAGCGCGCTTTCCTGACAGGTCGTCTTTGTCAACTACGATTTCATTTTCTGATGAGATTACATTTCTCTTGACAAAGATACGTGTGTGAGTGTAATATCACTAGACATTTGTATAGGGGCTGATTTAGTACCTTATGAAATTCCAGATACAAAATGAGCACTAAAACATAACCACAGATGATGAGATAAGTCAGTTAAGAACTGGCTAATGGGCAGGTTTCAAAAAGGAGCTGACAGTGAAGAATCACCTTTGTAAGGCACAAAGATTTTACAAATGGAAAACAAGCTACCTAAAGTCATACAAGGGAATGCTGGCAGATTAAGGATATCTGTCTGGGTTTCTCGAATCCCTGCCCAAAGCATTTTGGCCTGAGTCACCCCTTCTCATTGCAGCCCTTTGCAGTTTCTCTCCCCACTTTTCCTCCAGAAGAGCTTTCTTTTGCACAGTATCTCATCCTTCTGTTAAGAACTTTACTTTTTTTTCCCCAAGAAGAAATGGCTAGATGTCTGGTTGGGAGGAGGTATCAGACAGGGTTCCCCAGGGGTCATCCTAAGTCCATCATTGGTTATCATCTTCATTAAGGATTTGGATGATGGGATTGAGTGCGCACTTAGCAAACTTGTGGGCAATACCAAGTTGAGTGGAGTTGCAGGTACTCTGGCAGGCAGGGCTAGGCTCCAGCATGACCTGGATAGACTGGAGAAGTGGTCTGCAATCAACCAGATGGAATTCAGCAAGGACAAGCGCAAAGTCTTTCACCTGAGACAGAATAATTGCATGCATAAATATAGACTGAGGAATGACGGACTAGGCTGCTGCACTGCAGAGAAGGACCTGGGGGGTTACAGAGGACCATGAGGTGGATATGAGCTCTGGTCAAAAAAGCTACCGACACACTCAGTGGGTGCATCTGCACATGCAAGTAATGTGATGTGATAAGCTCTGGAGCAGTTAGAGCTGGAGTAAACTACTCCTGGGCACAGCATCTACACATGCATCCAGGGCATCAGCAATCTGAGCTGGGATGGAGCAGGGCTGACCAGGCACAATGTACATCCATGGTCAGCATCTACATGTGCGTTTCAGCTGAGTAAATCACTCCACCATATGATAGTAGTCCCTGACAGTACTTTTTTATAGTGGACTTAATTAGTTTACTACATGCTAATACCATTGCATATGTAGATGGCAACACTTCACTAGGCTCGTCAGCACATTTATTAATGTGCAGCGTCTACTGTGCATTAAATTTAGTACTAAATAAATGCTCAGTAGGCTGCCCTACTGCATATTAGTGTGATCACACATGCTTTTTCGTGATGGTTAATGCACAATAGACTAAAACTACTGCTCATTAATATAATAGCATGATTTTTGCCATGATGCTGTAATGCAGTTAGCCTACTGTGCATTGTATTGTGTAGATGCACCCACTGAGGAGCTAATTAGTCTACTCTGCAGTAAAATACACATGTAGATGCACCCAGTTGTATTAACAGGAGTGTCATTTGCAAAAGTAAGAGAAGTGATTTTTTTTCCACTTTATTCAGCCCTGGTGAGGTCTTACTTGGAGTGAGTGCTGTGTCCAGTTTTGGGACCCCCACACCACAAGAAATATATGGATAGATTGGAAAGAGTCCAGTGGAGAACAACAACAAATTATTAGGTGTCTGGGAAGCAAGACTTAAGAGAAAAGGTTGAAAGAATTAGGGTTATTTAGTCTGGGGAAGAGAAGACTTGGGAGGCAGGGGGAGGCTTTCATACCAGTCTTAAAATACCTGAAGGACAAAGAGAATGGAGAGTTGGCCTTTTTCCTGCGGCTGTAGGGGCTAGGAGAAGGAGCAATAGCCTCGAGCTTCAACAAAGGAAATTTAGTTTGGGGATTAGGAGGGATTTTCTGAATATGAAGGCAGTCAAGCATTGGATCAGGCTATCTAGAGAGGTTGTGGAGCCTCCATCCACATCTTGGAAGTTTTCAAGAGCAAGTTGGACGGACACTTGGCTGGGATGATTGTCAGGCATGATTCTGCCTTGAGCAGGGGGATACACTAGATGTGACCTTATGGAGTTCCTTCCAGCCACGCTTTCCTATGATCCTAATCCTGACCAATTCACTCCTGATCTACACGACAGAGTCTTGCCAGCATAGGTATGTTGGCTAGGGGTATGAAAAGATCACACAACCTCATCAGCACGTCTTCATAAAGTGAAGCCTTCCTCCCATGGAGTTCCTCTACCAGTTTAATTGGACCTTGTTTCTGCTCTGTTCCCTGGTTTTCAGTGCCAACCTCAGTCGCTCTGCTGACAGTGTTGGGAGAAATGTAAATAAATTACTCTGGTTCATTGCTTAAAGAATGATGGTGGAGGACGCTCAGACTTTGTCAGGGTCAAACCTTGAGTGCCCTCATTAGCTTCATTCCTTGGATTTTCCCATTGTATTGAAAATCCTGCTCAGCCCCGTCAATTTGGGTGCATCTCAATTTAATCTATATCTATATTAAATATACATGGTATATTCAAATTCTATCTCTCTCAAAGGGGAAAGGAAACCTGTATATGAGAAGAACATCAACAAACATGAAATGCTAAAGGAAGGGAAGTCGTCATGAAAGGGAGAGATCCAAGATGGCCAGAGATTTCCAGAGCTTCAGTGCTCCTTCACACATTTGTCATGGACAAAAAACAGCATCTGACATTCCTTGTCAGGATTTGAAAAATGCAGGTCATTGCAAATCCAATTGAAATCACATGGATCCACCCAGGCAGCAAGGAAGTTGGAGTTAAGAAAACACAACTTTATTTGTCCTACCAGTGGGGAAGCATGTGGTGTGGGTAGGAGTTGCATTCTGCATGGCTCAAAGAGGTGGAAAATGTGTTTTTCTTTCCACCGCTCTCTGGAAAGGCTCTTTGGAGGCCTCGATATTGTTGTATAAAATGACTGGGATGGAGTGAGAGCTCTGACCGATGGGGTGTCTCAGCTGTTTGTGTACCTTTTAGACCACACTTTGACCCTGGCAAATCTTTGCCTTTTATCAGAGCTTGGAAGTTGTTTGCGAAACAAAGTATGGCCGCATCCAGTGAACCATGGCCACCAGCCAAAATTAAACCTGGGATCTTCTGGACTGAAAACAGCAGCCCCAAATGCTTGAACTACAGCATCACTAATAGGCCCTCGTTCCACAAATAAATGCATGCCTACGTCCCACAGAGGTCAACCTTGTTTACATGCAGACTAAGCCTTTGGTTAAGTGCTTTGCTGAACTAGAGCCGAAATGTTTTTTAATCCTTCTTCCAATCAGAGCTGAGCATGTTGATTCTTAAGGGTTCTTCCAAGAACAGGTGATGATGCATCTCATCTCAGGGAGGTGGTGGTTAATGTACCCAGCTACCCTGGGTTATCTTCCATTTAGTGTGGGGTAAGGACATGCACACGGGCCGTTACCCTGGAACAGCTGCCATGTTATAAAGCCCCATCCTGTTTTGCTTCATGATAACATGCCTGCCCATGCCTTGAATGGGTCAACAACCCAGCTGCAGTCATGAACCCTACAGACCTCCGACCCCCCAGAAAACAAACAGGAACTATCTAACATCGACTCTCTATATCGCTTGCGTCTTTCTCATAAATTCTGTTCCAACGCTCCGCAGGAAGCGAGAACAGAACTGGACAGTGTCTCTTGGTTTAAGTTCGACATGTTTACAATTCCAACTCCAGCAAGATACAGCTTGACCTCAGGCTGACTTTAAACAGAGTCTCCCATCATAATAGGAACTTTTTTTTGTAATGCCTGGAAAGGAAAAATACCAAATGAACTTGTTCTACTTTGCCTTTCCCCTTTGCTCTCCGATAAAGACCCGTGAATCATAATAAGGACTCGTAATTCCATCATAGTAGAGAATATTGGAAGAAACCCGGGAGGGAAACACAACGTGAGCTCGTGAAGTGCGATGAATGAACAGAGTCCCTACTCTAAGGCTACAGGGGTGTAGGTTGTAGCCATGTTGGTCTGATGACATAGGCAAACAAGGTTCTTCGGGTAAATCTGATCTCTTTGAGTTGCTCTAATAAAAGATATTCGACTGACCCAACGAACCATGTCTATGCTAAAGCTAAGATCCTACCCTATCCATTTCTCTGAAGTAGCTTAGATTTTGCTGATGACCCAATAGCTGCCAAAGGACCCACTGCCCACCTACAATATTTTGGATATTTGCCCATAAATCACTCTGATTCGTTCTCTTTCCAAGAAAAATAAATAGCTAATTCTTTTGTGGGGGGGGGGGGGTTGAAGAGCCATTTATTGCTTACTGTTGAGAAGGATGATAGCCCCCAAGGGAGGTAGAAAATGTAAGCAGCTATGTAACAGTCACCCTCCAAAAATATCCATGCAACATTTAGGGAGATCTGACTACACATACCTCCTCTGTTTTCAAGTGCAAATTGGACATCTGTAAAGGCTGAATCGCTTGCACTAGTTGGAACTTGTATGGAGAAGCCCATATGTTTTGCTCTCTACCGGGTACCTCGTATTGTGTGCAATAGGCCAGGTTACCACTTGTCAGCGTGTGGCAGCCTGCAACAAAGAATAATGGCCAAAGGCAGCGAGCTCCTTTGGAAAATGAGCTTTGAAAAGATCTGGTTAAGATCCATCAGTCTGATTCCTTATTATGGCTCCACAGGGTCAGCTGTACCTCCAACCTTTATGCATCCACTCTGGGACCTGGTGGGCCTTAAGCCTTTTCTTTTTGAAAGGGAGAGCCCTGAGATTTGGCTCCTTTGAGATTCCTGGAAGGCCTCTGGCTTCAACACCCTTGTTTCTCTCCAGGATTCATCCAAAGAGTCCGAAACTACTTGAACTCTTGATAGAAATATACTACTTATATGCTATGCAACCAGCTGTTTTGCAGCTGCACAAGACCATGTTCTCAAAAGAAGACAGTTTTTTATTAACTGTTGGAAAACAGTCTTTTGGGGTCCTCAGGGTAAAAAGGAAAAGTATCAGTGACATATAGATCCATGTTGGCTGCATTACTCTTCTCTCTGTCCAACAGCATCCAAGGTTTCATTCCTCCCACTAAACCAGCAGGATCCCAGTGACGTGAGTTTGTTCCCGGTTGCAGTCATGCTGTTTTCAAATTGGCTAGTAGTTTCTGAAGATGCATGCTTGGTCATCAGTTTTTTATTATATCCCCACTCTTACATCAGTCGTTCTTGATAGTAGCATCATGCCTACCTAAACGTGCTCCTATGGTCCACACCCTTCCCTCTCTCTTACAACTCAGTGGAGTAATTGGCCACCTACCAGGTCCTAGCAGGACAGATATAAATGCAAGGGGGTAGACTGAGTTATACATACTTTACACCAGTACTACATTTTCCCATATTCTCATATAGTAAAATTGTATGGCATACAGCTCAGGAGAACAAAAGTCCAAGCTAACTCCGGTACTATTTGAACTTGGCTCCATGGAACAGAGGTGTGTTAAACTACGTGCCTATGCTACAAAACCAGCTCTCCTCTACATATGTGTATGCACCAGTTGAGCAATCATGCTGGCAAGTCATAGACTCATAGACAACGAGGGCAGGAAGGACCTCATAGATTCATAGATGTTAGCATCGGAAGGGACCTCAATAGATCATTGAGTCCGACCCCCTGCATAGGAGCCCGACCTCCTGCTCAGGAGGTCTCATCTAGTCCAACCCCCTGCTCCAAGCAGGACCAGCCCCAACAACATCATCCCAGCCAGGGCTTTGTCAAGCTGAGCCATAAAAACCTCCAAGGATGGAGATCCCACAACATCTCCAGGTAATCTGTCCCAGTGCTTCACCATGTTCCTAATGGGAAAGCTTTTCCTAACATCCAACCAATAGTCCACTTGTTACAGACTTCAGTTAACCTGGTATTGGGGAAGCTAGGAATAAAAGAGGTCCTTCTGCACTGGCCTCTATCACTTGAGCCATAGAAGCACTTCTCTTGCCACTAGTTGGCCCTTGTCCTCTCTGGATGGTCACACAATAACACATCTATGTCATTACATCTCCCATTGTGCCTCCAACATCTTTTAACTAGATCCGTAGTTTTCAACCTTTTCTTCATTTGCAGACCCCTAAAAAATGTTAATGGAGGTGCTGACCCCTTTGAATTGTGAGGGTGGGTATTCAACTACTTTGGCTTGATCACAGTCCTCTTCTGTGGATGCCTTAGACATAATTTCAACCACAGATTGGAAACGCCTGGCCTAGACACATCATCAAGCAGTCCATCTGTGCATCTGTCAACTAAGCATTACTTCCTAGCCCTGGCAACAGGGATGGCTGACTTCCTGTAATTATTAATTGCTACATGAACCTTATAGTCAATGTTTCCTTGAGCTAAGAACAAGAACTGCCTGTCTTGAGCACCGGCAGCTCCGGGTGGGTGACAGCACAAGAAAAAAAAATCTAGTGACATATTTATCCTATCCTTTCCCTTTTTTGCATCAGCTTCTTGATTGCTACTGAATGCCGGCCTCTGCTTATTGCTGTTACCTTACATAGTGCAATTGTTATGGGAATGAATTTGAGGTTGGGTGGACGTGTTACAGCTGCCCGTTGTCAGCAGTGACCGAGCTGCTGGGATTAGGCACCACCAATCTGCATCTGTGTGTTGGGACTTCCTTAAATCTGAGCTAAGTCCAGGGACCGGCTCCAGCTCTGTGGCACTATTCAAGTGTGGTCCTTGTGTCTAACACCTCTGCTCACCCCATCTGGAAGGCTAAGACCTTGCATTTCGACTGCCTTAATCCTAAAACTAGTGCCAACTCCCCCAAGCTTGTCAGGCACTTAAGACCCCTATTTTCCAAAACCCCAGCCTTGTGGGAAGCTCGTAACACCCATGCTTTGGATAACGTCCCCAAACCAAGCTGTCTTTCCTTGTTCTACTATGGGTATTTTCCATGCTTCTGGGTTTGGGTGGCTATCCCCTCCTCCTGCCCCACCTTTCTGCTACAGGTGTCAGGGTGTTTTTAAGTCTTTCTCAGATGCATTGAGCGTTGGCTGTAGCCAAGGCTGGGGATTTTGACTGGGCTGTGCCAATGCTCCTGCCGGGACTAAAGCCAGAAATTCCTGGTTAGAGGGTCTTGCCCCTCTGCTGAGGTCAGCCCAATCACTATATTTGGGGTCAGGGAGGAATTATACCCCATGGTCAGATTAGCATGGACCACAGAGGTGTTGCCTTCCTCTGTAGGGAGGGCATGGCTCTCTACTCGGGATCTCTTGTGCATCTATTTACAACCTTTTATAGAAGCAGGATATGGGCTGTTGTGGTTCCCCTGCTTTACCTGGGGCAGGATCAGGTGTGACACCTTGCATTGTGTCAGAGTGGACAGCAGTTTTACGAAGAGCTTAGATTCAAGGTTTGTCTAGGATGGTTTGGATTGGGATGGTCCTGCTTGATGGGGAGTTGGACTAGGTGACCTCTGGAGGTCGTTTCCAACCCTACTTGTCCATATAACCCACAAATATACAGAGTTAAACAAATTAATACAATACCTAGAAGCTATTCTCTGCCTCACTTTCCTCACCACGCTCTATTTAGTGTTCTCACTGGGCTCACCTGAGCTGTCTTTCCTGTCCAGTGCAGGGGGGCTGGGTGTGATGATCCTGTGAGGTCCCTTCCAGCCCCTTGCAATCATGCTGTTTCCTTGCTGGACTTCAAATTCCCTCTTCTGAGCTGCTTTCCTCATGGTTTCAGCTCTACAATGCCAAGTTGGCTCCCTGTGGCCTACAGTCCATGCCTCTTGCTGACTCTGAATATTGAGGGCATTTCTTTCAGAGGTCCTATATTCAAGAAGTCCCCTCTCCTTTCAAAAGCCTCGCTTGCTTTTTCTCTCCTAAAAGCCTTGCTGGGATATCGCTATCCCCTTTGTGCTCCTGGCTGGAGACCCTACACTCTGCACTTTCCCCACTTCACAGCAGATTAACTCAGTTGAACTGGTTTTCATCCAGGTCTGGCATCATTTTTAGCATGTGCTAATGCTCTATCCATCCTAGCTCAGTCCTTGATGCTAACCATTTTCTAGCTTGTTGTGTAGTTTCTTGCAGACAGGGTGGGTGAAACATTATTCCAGGGAGCTCGCCAGCCCGTGCCTGACCTGCTGTAGATGGAGGGCGCTCTGAGAGGCAGCAATTGCTCACATTTCACATAGACAGCTTCTCCAAATCATGTTAACCTATGGAGAAATACAGCATGAGCAACTTGGAGGTTGAGGTTGGGGTTGGGATTCAATTAAGCAAGACCATGTTCAGGGTGAGCAGATATTTCAGACTCCATGCTCATTCATCTTCAGGGTGAGCAGATATTTCAGACTCCAGGCTCACTCCCTCTTTGAAATCAAATCAGAAAAATGCCAGGCAAGTGATGGACACCTCTTTCCACTAGGAACTGGACTGCAGCCAGCAATTCCAGTTTGCACCGGTCCAAACTTCCCTCTGATAACTTTCATCCTCAGCCAACAAGGGGTAGATTTGATTTAGGGACCAAGCAATGAAAGATGCTCAGGCCTACTAGCAACCCCCACAACCCTGCGGCTGCTCTTTGGTGAGTTTGACTTATGCAGTTTTAAAAGCCACAGTGATGCTATTCTCTGGTTCAGGTGAGAAAGCAAAGCTAAATGAAGGAGAGAGGCAAAACAGTGTCCAGTTTTGGGCCCCCCACTACAGAAAGGATGTGGACGAATTGGAGGGAGTCCAGCGAAGAGCAACAAAAATAGTTGGGAGGCTGGGGGACAGGACTGGTGAGAGGCTGAGGGAACCGGGCTGATTTAGTCTGGAGAAGGGAAGATTGAGGGGGATTGAATAGCAGCCTTCACCTCCCTGCACGGGGTTGCAAAGAGGATGGAGCTGGGCTGTCCTCAGTGAGGGCAGATGGCAGGACAAGGAGCAATGGGCTGAAGCTGCAGCAAGGAAGGTTTAAGTTGGATATTAGGAAAAACTTTCTCCCAAGGAGGATAGTAAAAGTCTGGAACAGGCTACCCAGAGAGGTGGTGGAGTCTCTGTCCTTGGAGGTGTTTAAGACCCAGGTAGACAAAGCTTTGGCTGGGATGATGCAGTTGGGGCTGGTGCTGCTTGGAGCAGGGGTTGGACTAGATGTGACCTCCTGAGCTCCCGTCCAGCCCTCATTGACTAGGATCCCATGATTCTAAAACTGAGAGCTAGGCCTTGCATGTCTGGGTGTCCCAGGACAAAGTTGAAATAGAATAGAAAATTGGTACTTTCACCTCGAGCAAAATCAGAAGCTTCTGCAAACTCCAGCCTTGCATTCAAAAGCTTGTCTAACCTTATCCCAGCCAGGCATTTGGTCCAACAGGAGACATCACACAAACAAACTCTTGCCTCTCGGCTGTATCTCAGGAGGAGAGGCCTGAAGCTATGTGGGACATCAAGGTCCGTTCCCATTGCTGGTGAGTTCAAGCTGGAATCAAGACAAAGAAAGGCCATAAGGGTGATCAGGGGAGTGAGAAGAGTTATGAGGGCAGGCTAAAGGAGCTTGATTTGTTTAACATAAAAATAAAAAGGCTAAGAAGGGGATATGATGCTGTTTATAAAATCCTCAGGGAGTAACCATAGGGGAAGAAAAAGAGCTTTTTAGAAGAAAGTACAATATTGCACTGGAGGTAATGGCTATAAGCAGATCCTAGACTTAGAGGTTTGGACAAGACCACAAAGATCATCTAGGCCAACCCTTGCACTGATACAGGCTGCACCGTTCCTATAACAGGAATAAATTACCTGAAAATTAGAAGTATCTAACCATCAAAAGATTAATGCTTTGAAACAACCCCCTAATAGGAGTAGTGGGTACAAAAAACCTAGGCTGGACCACATCAGTCATGGAGCCTTCATTTCACTAGACAAGCCAAAACAACAGCAACAAAGCTCAGTGTAATGAAATACTTGTGTTTTTCTTCCACATTATATAGGGTTTCTTAAAATAAGCTAACAAGAAAAATAACATAAAATAAAATATCCTTTAGATGAGTTATTAAAAAATGTTATTTCCCCCAAAATAATTAGCTAAAGTGTTTCACTTCGATAATGTTGAACCGAAACTGAAATGTTTTGATTTTCTGAATTATGGTGGGGGTTTTTTAACTGAATGAATTTTCCCAATTTTATCCAAATTCACAGTTGTTTCAGTTTCCACAACCTGCATTTTGCAGTGAAATTAGGACTCATAGGAAAAAAAATTAGCCCGGCTCTAAGTTTAACAAGTTTTCCAAAGGGGCTCCATTAATTTTGTAAACCTCTGTATATTAGTTGTTTGGCTGCAATAAAGGGGAATTAGACATGGTGACCCAGCAGATTTCATCCAGTCTGAGGTGTCCAGAACTTGTAGGCAAGACTTGCGATAGTCTTAGTGTGCTGTAAGAAGAGTTATTTAATATGAGGAAAAAAGGGTTAGGGTTTTGCTGTCTGCCAACCACTCCTCGTTCACTGCTTATATATAGACAACCCCAGGGTAAATGAATGCTAAACTGCAGTAAGTTGGCCCTGTGGCTTTTTCCCACCACTGTAGTAACTTAGCATCTTCCAGTAGTGACTAACATGTGTTGTGTTTTTCTTGTCTTATCCTCTCCTCAGAGAGGAAAAGTGTGCTCCGGGCAGTGGTTTGTTTTGGAACGTATTAATAACATAGGCGTGTGAAGATAGTTGACGACATGTGCCTTGCACATACAGCAGAAGCTGGCAAGCTTTGCAATGACCCTTGGTTCCTGTGGGACGCCATTCCACTCTTATCCAGGCCTCCCAAAAGTAGCAAGCAACAAGGGAGATATTGCACTCGTGGAATACAAAAACCTAAGCAGGCAGAGGTGCAGAATAGGAGCCCGGCTGCAGAGTGACTTTTTAATGCTGGCTTTTCTCATTAGTTAGATCCTTTGCACAGAGGGACAGAACTGGGGCCAGGAGTCCAGAAAGGGCACAAGAGCTTTTCCATCCTAAAGTAAACACCACTAAGGCTGGGTCCTCATAGGGTGCAAGAGCCTCAGTGCTAAGGATATTAGCTCTTGCCATCTTGTATTTGGTGGCAGAATACTGTGCACCAGTTTGGAACTGGTCATCACACACCAAACTCATTGATGTGCAGTGACATTCAACCATATGCATCATCTTGGGGACTCTTCAGTCAACCCCTCTACCACGTCTCCTAGTCCAAAGCAACATTGTTCCCCCTCATAACCTATGGGAAGTTGCAATTTGCAAGCTAATGGAGAAGATCTACCCAATCCAAGCCTTGTTCTCTTAAATACACCAGCTGCACATCTACTATCATGGCACCCACTGCGGTCCAAACTGCTGCACCAGGACCACATGACAAAGACTCTCTGGTGTGATGAATGGAGGTTAACGTCACCACCAAACAAATTCCTTGTCATAGATCCGACACTCTGTCCACATGGCTTCCACATGGCCATGCCGTCAGTGGGCCTTGTTGACTAGGGTCCAGACACGGGAAGGTCTGTGCATGGCCAACCTCCACAATTGGGGTCTTTGCAACGATCCAGACTGAAGCTGTGGCAAAACACGCACCATGTCACATATTGTCAATGACTGCCTATTAACTAAATTCAGTGGTGGACTACAGGAACTGCACGTAGCCTCACGTGGCTCGGCAATTACACACAGGCTGACCGAGTGTCTAAGGCAAGCAGAGGCTGCAACAGGTTAGGTGGTTTCCAGTGGAGAGAGGAAAGTAAGGGTACTGTCATACAAAGCACTAGTGAGACCTGATCTGGGGTAGCATGTAGTGTTCCTTTCACTCGTGGTCAAGAAGGTGAATTTGCATTGGAATAGGTTCAGACAAAAACTACCAGAATGATGATGATGATGGGAATGAAGACATCATCATAGTAGAAGAGTAGAAGAACGTGGCTTAGACTAGTAAAATGAAGACTGAGAGGGGATATGATTACGTCATATTAACATGAGGTGGTTAAGCATGAAGATGGAGAAACTGGTACCTATGTTGGTTGTAATGGATAGAAACTGGCCAGGAACCAAACTGAGGGGGAGATTGCAAGAAGGTTCCTCACTATTAGAGCATTGTGCTTCCAATCAGAGCAGCAAGGACGAACAACCCCAAAGTCCTTTTAGAAGAGACCTCCATAATTTAAGGAATGGATTATAGGACATGGATGTCCTTCCTCCATGGGACTGGTCTCAGTGATGCAGGACCTTCTTCCTCATCCTACATTCCTGCATCCCAGCATGCAGGTCTCCTCTGCAAAGCAAGTTTGGGAGGTAGCAGGAAGGATAATGACCCTGAAGTGAGATGTGGTCGCTAGGAAAAAATACTAGTGCAGTCCTCCTATTGCAAAAACTCAGCAAGCCCACAACAGGGAAGAGTGTTTTGACTGTATGGATTCCTACTTGAAATCTCTGGGTTCATCTTGTGCATCGCATGTAGGTGTTTGCACAACGACCAGGGCTAATTATGAGTGGCACCCAGTGGCACTTGGAAAAAGATGCTATGGTACCCTGGTTGAAAATCATTCATCTAATCCAACCCCCTGGTCAAGGCGGGCTCACCCCTACGTAAACCATCCCATCCAAGTATCTGGCTAACCTATTCTTAAAAATGGAGATCCCACAACTTCTCTCTATGAAAAATCACCAGCTCAGTGGTATGGTAATCCTGGCCAATGTTAAGCAGCTGAGATATGACTCTGAGGGAGCACAGGGGCCAATTTGTTGGCTGGGAATGTTTCGCTTAGAGACACTTTTCTGACTATAACACTCTGAGAAGTTGTTAAAGGCATTGAGAAATTTCAATACTAAGTCTGTTGGTAGCTTTATGTATCGTGAAGTTGTAGCCCACAGGAAATCTGGGTTTCATTCTGTTATATCCTCAGAATGGACCATTTTGTGATCCTCTGGCCGGTTCTCAGTGCTCTCAGTGAAAAACCGACGAAGTTTTAGTATTAATAGAGACCTGTTCAAATAGCATTTATAGTTCTATTACGAAAAAAAATAAGTCTATTAATTTTTAAACCACCCTTTTTTTCTTGACCAAGCTGCCTTGCTGCAAAGGTAATTAAACTTTAGTTGGAAATGAGAACTGAGCTGCAGTTCATGTGGGGAATAAGAAAGTTTAAAATAAGATAGTGTTGTAATGAATATGCTGGATTCTTTATTCAGGCTGCTGGAGTCTGGAGAGATCTAGCTCCTAGACTAACTAAGCACAGTTTGTGCCATTACTTAGGGTCCCTATAAGAAGTGACCTGGTGTGAATAGCTGTGAAAGACGCATCTGATTGCTCAATAGCTTCAATACTCACCCTATAAAAGATTAAATTGATAACTTTTTTATACAGATTTAACAACTGATTCATACAAGTTGGAATATACCATGCTTTAATCACTGTAGACCTCTACAGAGGCCAACATGGGGCGTACAGCTACAGGTTATAATAACGATTCACTCTTGGTGCCTTGAGATCTTTCCAAGAGTGCCATCACGTGCCATGCAGTGTCAGCACGGCTAGGTGCCCACACGATTCACAAGATGGACCCAAGGATTTCAAACAGGAATCCATAGTGTTAAAAGCATCCTGACCTGTTGCAGTCTTGTTGAGTCCTTGGCAAGCAAAGATTTGCTCTCTTCTTTTTCTGTAGTCAAAAACGAGTGAAAACTAAAGACTGGCATTTTCCAAGGGGTGCCCCGACACTAAAAGGTTGAGAACCACTGGCTTATAACCATCTATAACAGTCACCTGGCCTTTTATGCCACATCACTGGTACCACTTGTGTCTTTCTACAGCTAGATCACTTTTTTAATGTTTAAAAAATTGACCAAAAATGGGAATTCTGGAGGAAACAAAACTATTTGTGACCCTGGATGGTCCAATAATTTCAGCTAAAATATTAGTTTGGGGCTTTTGTTTTGAATGCCTGAAATTTCCAAATCAAACCTAATGAAGGATGTCTTGGCTTCAAAAGTTTGCCTAATTTTATCCCAACCATACCATTGGTGCAATGCAACATGTCACCCAAATAAATCCTTGTTTAATTTGAGAAATGCCTAAATGGTAGAACATTTTTCTAAATAAAACTTTTGGTTTTTTACCTTTCATTTCAAAATGGCATTTTCCACATTAAAATTAACCAAAGGTTGGGCAAAATAGAAAGAAAACTCCTTATAAAGTTTAACAACTTGAAAATGGGGTGACATATTTTGTTTCAGGTTGAACGACACGTTCCCAGCCAACCTGAAAAAATATTTCTATGTGTTTTCTCAAAAAATGAACACAATTCTGTTTCAATTCAACCTTAATGGTTTTCTTTTTCCTGCAGCTGTGGAACAGACTCATCCGACTTCTCCCTTTGAGCCTGGAAGATGAAGGTTTCAGTATAGGAGTCTTTGGCAAGCCCATCTATGCCTCGGGCTTTTTGGCCCATGTTCTGGCTTTTCAAGAGTAGAATCAAAACCCAACTCAAGCGCAAGACTCAGGACAAGTCCGGGTTGATGTGTCGTGTCAGGGTTGTGTTAGGGTTGATAGTCAAAGAGTTTAGATTACAGCTTCTGCCCATGGGTCTTGGTTATTATGGGCCCTCGGTATGCTGGCTTCCAGGAGGTTTCTCTGGTTTGGGCTCCAATGTCAATGAGAGCAAGACTGCATCAAATTCTGCCATGAGATGTCTCTGATGAGGCAGCAGTTCCTTCAGCAGTGGCCCTCAATCATATCAGACTCCAGACCCCCTCCTCCATAACTTTTCTGAATTTAGTGGCTTGCCATTTCAAAACCTCATTTATGCATTACAGTGTGTAAAAAATGATATGAATGGCACCACATATGTTAAACAAAATGGGGAGGGACATGAATAACCATAATATTACAATCAACAAGACACCTGAACCTGGGAGTTGTTGCAAATATCTTGAATTCATTAATTGCAGCAAACCACGTGGCTAATATGAAGGGATGCGCAGCACTGAGCAATACAAAATAGCACTGTGATATCACATCACACAAGACGAGCTGAACCTACGCAACCAGTCTCAAATGGCTGGTCCAAAGACACATAACAAGTTCACTGCTGCCGCTAATATTGTGCTACGTCCTTTAAAGGATCTCACTGTGCCTTGGTTGAGAATCACTGCTGTAGAGAGAGCCTGGTCCTCTAATGGCATAAGTAACCATGCCAAATTGCCCCAGCTGAGCACTTGGTTTGGTGCTGCAACCTGGACCCAACCAGACACTGAGCAAAGTTATTCTTCTTCCAGCATTAATAAAAAGTGTTTTAGCCCCAAGCAAAAAGGCCATGTTGCTTGGAGATCATTAGTTCATTTGTTGCACTGCCAGCTGACAGGGTATTATCTTTCTAATTTAAATGACCATGTTCTCGAGGTAGGAGCTTTCATCTTCTTTTCCTGCATGCTATTAGTCATTTTGTGGTGAGCACTCATGCATATTTATGATCCGTTCCCAAAAACAGTTGAACAGCAAGATACACGGTTGTTGTTCCATAGACTATTTTACTCCACTTGCTTTGACAACGTTTAAATTTAACCACAAACAGAATTTGCTTTGCAGTGACTCTGGGATGCACGAAGTGGGACATGTTGAGCACCCTGATCTTAGCATAAACTTTAGCCAGGTCAACCCTTGTTTCCAAGCTCCACTGCACACTGGTAAGCTCAAACTACATACCAAGGAGCTGGAAAAGTAATTGGAGGTAGGGTCATGTATTGCTTTCCTCTTCCTCTTGGTTGCTACACTCTAGGCATGTCTACATGAGACACTTAATGCACAGTAGCCTAATAACACTGCCCAGTAGTATGTCACAGCATGGACAGTGCTAACACGCCCCTGCGCAGTATTATTACACTCCTGCACAACGGCGTCACTAAAAAGGTATTTGCCAGTGCTACTGGTCAGTCACTCTAGTTACTGCGCATTTAGTTAGTACTTCATTAAGCAAGAACTAAATAAAATGCACAGTAACTACTGCGCATTAATGAATGTGTAGACATGTCCTTTCTGTGTCTCGTGTCTTGGCACATAGGTGACACCATATTGGTCTTCTTTCAACTCCCTACAGGCTTCCTTGCTCTCCAACGGTGTCGATGAACTCAATTCAGTAATAAGGTATTAGTGGGTATAAGCTTCTGTTGGTAAGCTGGAAGGAGTGTAGGCAAGTCTAGAGAGAGTCTAACTGTGATAATGCACAGAGTAAGATGCCTGAATGAATGAGGTGAAGCCATGTCATTAAAAGAGTCCAGTGAACATTAGTACAACCACAGCCCTCATGCCGTAGCACCTGCTTTTCGCTACAACTGGTAGAGATGACCCCACTCCAAAAATGAAAACTGGTTTGCTTTGTATTCTCCTAGCATACTACACCTCTGCATAACTCAGATAAAGAGAGAGAGGATGATACATGGTGGTGGCATCTACATGAGAGGGTTACTGTGCGGTAGCATGTTACTACTGCACAGTAGTGTAGACAGGCACAGGTTGTGATGTGACACTACTGTGTGGTAGTGCAAGCTGTTGCACAGTCAGTGTCACCAGGAAGCCGTGTGGGGATGCTACTGTGCAGTAACACCAGTTACTGCACAGTCATTTAGTACTTAGGTATGCAAGTACTAAATGATTGCACAGTAACAACTGCTCAGTCAACGTCTCGTGTAAACACAGCTGGTGTGTATCTAAAAGAGGACATAGGACACATTGAGCCAAATTACCTCCAGACTGACTTAGACTCCAAAAGTCCTTCCCGGCTCATGAATTCAAAGGGATGAAATGAGTGTCTTTTCATTGGTGTACTAGGTAGGCACTTAGCAGCCAATCCCCTTCATTTGGCATGTACACTTTGGACTGCTGCTAAGCACTGTCAGAAGTATACATTGGAAAAAATCAAAGCAAGTTGTTCGGGGGACTTTAGGACAAAACTCTACCCAGAAGGATAAGGGGGAGCCTGGATGTCCTAGGAGCAATGTCTGTGGAGGGCCCAATGGAGTCCAGGAGCTCTATGGGATTTTGCTCTCTCTTGGGCCATCAGTGGGCTCCTGTTGCAAAAAAGATCCGACAGCCGACTGGATTGTATTTGCCAATCATAGGAAGCGATTATTGGTGATTAATCACTAGTAATTTTGAGTCCCGCGTTTTCAAAAGGATGTGAAGCTTTTGGAGAGTCCAGCACAAAGCAACAAAAATGATTAGAGGCCTTGAAAGCAAGGCTTATGAGGAAAGGGTGAAAGGATTAGGGTTATTTCATCTAGAGGAGAAGACTGATGGGGAGGGGTTGGTAACATATTCCTGAAGGGTGATTAAAGAGAAGATGAAGATCATAGGAAACAAGGGTTGGAGGGAGCTCAGGAGGCCACATCTAGTCCGACCCCCTGCTCCAAGCAGCACCAGCCCCACCTGCATCATCCCAGCCAGGGCTTTGAGCTTTAAACACTTCCAAGGACGGCGATTCCAAGAACCCGAGAGCTTCTGGCATTTCAACAGGAAAGAGGTAATGAAGAAATATTCTTGACGAGCATGTCATGGGGTACTTAATGACCATAAGTGATCAGAGGACATGATTGAAGTGCCAGAAATGGGCCTGGCATTGTGAAAGACATGAAATGCAGGAAGGCCACGCGGTAAAGAACATGCAGAATAAGCTGGCAGAGGACATGCTCTGTCATGTACTCCCCATGCTCCGTACGTGCTCTGTCCCCCGTCGGACGGTTGATCTGCTCGGGGGTGAGTGCCAACACTGCTCCTCCCTCGCCTGCCCCGGTCACCACTGAAGTCAGGTTGGTTGCTGTTGGGGGCAGCAGAAAAATGGGGCCAAATGTCAGGGGT
The DNA here is from genome assembly GCA_030014935.1 of Caiman crocodilus. Taxonomy (NCBI): domain Eukaryota; kingdom Metazoa; phylum Chordata; order Crocodylia; family Alligatoridae; genus Caiman; species Caiman crocodilus. Next base: position 257,227,448 of record JAGPOW010000261.1, on the reverse strand, counting down.
TTTATTCACCCCTGGGTTGCAGAGCCAGGCTAATGCAGCAACTCTGGCACTGGCAAGCCACTATCCTGCCCCCAGAGGTTGGCCATCTGGCCCACCAGAAGCCCCACGGTCCAGCACAGACAATTTTGGGCTAGGCAAAAATTTGTCTAGGAGGGTTTAGACAGGGACGATCTCAACAGGGGATTGCACTAAACAGGACCTGCTGGATTTCCTTCCAGCCTTGTCTTTCCTGCGCTTCTTTGATTCCTCCGACACCAGCAGCCATGATAGGAACATTTCCGAAGAGCTTCCACGAGCCCCCAAGCAGGGCTGGTATCTATCATCACCAGAAGAAGAAAGAAAAAGATCAGTTTTTAAATAGGGATTTCCAACCAGCCCAATAAAAAAGGCAAAAGCATTATTTACGCTCTACAAAGATAGGACTTTTTAAAAAATTTTTCTTGCCTGTGGCTGCGGGGAGAGCAAGGGGGGAAAGGAGTTCAGTCCTGCACGATTAATTATTGTTTAAATAGAAAAAAATCCCTGGAGCTTTAGTCATTCCCATAGCTGATGACTGGGCTTTGCTGAACATTAACTGCTTCTTGGCTTCGGGGCTGTTAACTAATAACAAGCCCATTCATTCATTTCTGATAAGGTTGCCTGGATTTTCTCCTTACTCTGGTGACTGGGAGCAGGAGCCGTAAAACTCAGCATTTTGCAAGCAATCCTGGGATTTGGAGTGAGAGCCGGTTTTCATAACGCTTCCCCGGCTTGGTCGATGCAGCGGGCTCTGCAGGTGTCACCGCATTTCGGAGGCTGGCAGGTCACTCGTTGCAGTGGGGAGGTGGATCCCGCTTGATCCCAGGCCCAAGCCCCGCTGCCGCTACCTCCTGGGAAGCATTGGGTCTGTGATTCATGCAGAGCTGAGTAATTCGGATTTGAACCAAGAGAGGGCAGTGGGACCCACATGCAGCCACTTCATTGCACTGTACAGCTCAAATTGTATATGCCGACTGACCACACGACGACAATCTATGGCTGTTCCCAGCGCTGTTTCTCCTGGGGACAATTTCCCTGCCATGTATTCGTGCAACACCCTTGACAAAAGTTGCTTGGGAACAATTTAATACAAGGCTACTAACAGGCGTTGACTATGCTCTGCTTGGTTTCAGAGCTTGGGCAAAAGGGCTGCAGCTAAAAGACGTGTGTTTTTTCAGCTCTTCCCTGCAATCTTGGAACAAACCACTTCCCCCTGTCTTCTCCTTCCCTTTCTTGGACTGGATTTGGCACAACGGGGTCCTGATCTCAGCTAGATCCCTTTGCCTATTCCTATAACACCAGTGGTGACAGACTGATGATGACCAAGAGTATGTTATGAATATGGTTATCCCCCATGAGGCTTGAAGAAGACTAGTAGATGCCCCTCAAGTCTGAAGGCCTCCCCTGTTGCATCCTGGCATGTATTTGAGGTGCATAACTTCTCTGTTATGCCTCTGTTTTTCCATTGGGACCCAGCATTCGGGGTTTTATCCCTGAAGGCCAACTCAGAGTCAAAGACCCTGCTGAGACGAGTGTCCCGCTGAGCGAATATGGCGAAGGCAGAGCAGTTTATGTATCCACAGACACCCAAGGAAGGGATAGGGCTGCCATCGCATTCAGGTGCTTGATTGCTTTATGAATGCCTCTAGGTAAGTGGTAAAAGCGCAGATATGACGTAGTATTACATGTTGAAGAGCTAAGCTGTCTGTGGGGAAGTTTTGTTGGGGGGGATTTTTGAAGAGATGTCTTGCTTATACTTGATGGTGACCTCTTTTAATGGCATCCTTAAGAGTTTGTTCATTCTTGGAAAAGCCAGTCCAACCAGAGCAAAAGCAGTCGTGATGTGAAATGGGAAAGCCAAACGTAAAGGGTGAAGATCCAGCATAGGGCTCGACACAGGTTGAAAAGTTTTCACGTAGGAAGGTTTTTTTTGGACACTTTTAAGCTACATCCAGGTGGTGGACCCAGCTCTTTGTCAGCCCCAACCTTTGTATAGCGCAGGCCCCGGGTCCTACAGTGGGGTTTGCATCAGTATTGGCTACGTCTACACTGTCGGTGGCGGCAGTCCCTCGGGGTCGAGGATGATATCCGTCAGGCTTGATGGGTCCTCAGGTGACTGGGGAGCCCGATTCTGGATGCACACATCCTTCGGCAATGGGAGCATGTTGTCGCGTGAGGAAATGCGATTCGCAGCCCCAGGTTGGTCTCGTTCTCCTTCCTCCACCATCTACACTGTACACTTACAATGACTCACAGCAACACTCACAAGCTGTGAGCAGGGTTACTACATCCCCATGGTACCAGGGCAGGCTAATTAGCACAGGGAAAGGCTAAGTGGTCCTGTCACTTAACAGTGCTAATTAACCCAGAGTGCACTGCAGACATGGCTACCTTTCTCTTGGTTTGAGAAGCCCCTGCCTGGAGCAGTGCGAGGGTAAAATGATCATTTTAGCCTGGAGACATTGGCTATAGGCACTAGACCCGCAAGTCCTTAGTCCCGTCCTTCCAGAGGGCAATTTATATTACAACGTGCCTAGATGATGGGTCCTTTGCAATGTAGGCTGTGTTAATACAGCAGGACTTAGTTACAACTGCATTAAGCCACGAGTTGGAGCTGGACATTCACTGGGGACATAATTTTGCCTTCATTCAGAGAGGTCCACACCCCGATTTTGTAGTAGGTCAACTGCGTTCGCCAAGGGGTGTGATTTTACCACTGATATAGTCTTGCCGCTCCATAATGCGGTGATCTCTTCTGATAACGAGCTCCATAGGTGAAACCAAACCCAAGGAAACATATATCCTTGTATCACTTCCCAGTGTTTGGCCTTGAGCGTGTTATCATAACCCTTGTCTTCCTCACCCTTTGCTGAACTAAGTGTTTCCATCAACACAGGGATCGGAGGAGGAGGGGTAAGGGTTATGGCAAGAAAGCCCACGTGGTTACTCAGAGGTGGGGCATGCCCATCTTGATAGCTCTGCCCAAGGTTTCTTTCTCAAATATTAAATGAATTCGCTTCTATGGAAAATCATTTCTGGAGCTTTAGATTGGACCCGAAGGTCTAGAGGCACAGTCAGCAATGTCTGGGCAATGGCCTGCTGCAATCATCCAGCTCAAGTCTGAGCTAGGATGTGGCCACTGCTGCCGCCGCTCCCTCCTCTTCTCCCTGCCACCTGGCTGCAGCACTAGCAAAATTCCTCGCTACCTGGCCACAGCAAAGCCTCTTTCCCAAAATATGCATTGGAAAAAATCAAAGCAGGTTGTCCAAGGAGCTTTGGCACAAAACTCTATCCAGAAGGCTGAAAGGAGCCTGGATGGCCTAAAAGCAATGGTTGTGGAGGGCCCATCGGAGCCCAGGAGCACTATGGGATTTTGCCGTCTCGTGAGTCAACAGTGTTCTCTTCTTGCAAAAAAAGCCAAAATCAATCTGGCTTGTATTTGCAAGAGTGTCATTTGCAAATCATAGGAAATGATTCTTCGGCTCTGATTCTTCCGCGTTGCACCCCGCACTTCCAAAAGGATGTGGAGCTTTTGGAAAGTCCAGCAGAAAGCAACGAAGATGATTAGTGGCCTTGGAGGAAAAAGTTATGAGGAAAGGCTGAAAGAATTAGGGTTATTTCCTCTGGAGAAGAGAAGACTCCTCCCGAGGTGGTGCAGACACCTACTCTGGTCTCACTCAAAAAGTGTCTGGATGTTTATCTCGCTGGGATCATTTTCCCCTAACAGACCGCCTTCCTATGGCAGGGGGGCTGGACTCGCTCTCGCGAGGTCCCTTTCAGCCCCTTAGGTCTATGAAATCTATTACATCTCTGAAGACTGAGGGGGAGGGGTTCATAACAAATTCCTTAAGGCAAATTAAAGAGAGCATGAAGATCATAGAAAATTAGGGTCAGAAGGGTCTTCAGGAGGTCACATCTAGTCCAACCCCCTGCTCCAAGCAGCACCAGCCCCAACTACATCATCCTAGCCAAGGCTTTGTTGAGCTGGGTCATAAACACCTCCAAGGATGGAGATACCACCACCTGTCTGGGGAACCTGTTCCAGTGCTTTACTAACCTCCTAGTGAAAAAGTTTTTCCTAATATCCAACCTCAACTTCCCTTGCTGCAGCTTGAGCCCATTGCTCCTTGTCCTGTCGTCTGCCCCCACTGAGACCAGCCCAGCTCCATCCTCTTTGCAG
>JAGPOW010000261.1:257197270-257221060 GCA_030014935.1 Caiman crocodilus | reverse complement strand
CTATGACGGGGCATCTTAACCTTCATTTATGGCGCTTCTTTTTTCCAGGTCTGGCTTCCCTCTGTTCTTCCAAACGATCTCCATAGTCTAGTTCTTGTCCCTATTCCACAGTTATGTTACAGGATGGGTCAAAACCATACTTCCACTAGTCTGCATGGTATTATTGGTGATGTCTGCACATCCAAAGCCTCACAAGGACTGAGGGTACAACTATACTGTGTTTTCCAAGGATGACCGCATGTTGTGTAGACCTACCTGACTTTGCTTTACATTCATGTGCTTGGGCACCAATATCAGTGTGGCCACCTGAGCTGCAAAACCATCCCAGATCCCTTGTTAGTACTTGGATTTGTACTGGTGCAGCTGTCATTACCCAGACTAGCTAGTTTTATGCTAGTTCAAGCAAGGCTGTATCATGAGCTGCAGTCACCCCTTTGGATGGCAGTTTAGCCATATCTCAGTCCACATGGTAGCTGCTGCCATTGCAGTCCCAAGCCTCATGGAAACACGGGTTGCCAATAATACCATGTGGCATGAAGGCCATGTTTCCAAAAGCTTCAGAGGGATACAAAGACGTTGTCATCCTAGGAACACCTGCCTGTGAATCAGATGTAAGCTTCCCAGGGGAACTGTGAGATCTTCTTCACTGAAGACTTGCAAGACAAGGTTGATTAACCATTTGGACTCTAGGATAATGTAGGGTCAGTGTACCTACATTTGTGCAGGGGGTAGGATAAGATGACCCTTGAGGTATCTTCCAACTATGTGTTTCTATGATACTAAGACCTTACTGAAATGGGCCATGAGTAATGGGCTCTCCAGAGTAATGAATTCTTCAGCCAAGAGTCAGATTGGAGGGAGAAAAAGGGAACTTGTTCTAGTTTTCCAACCTCCACCCAAAAAGTAAGGATGGCCTACGTGTAATACCATGCACATTGATGGTGTAGATGTTCAAGGCACATCTGTGCTTTAGGCTCCAAGTGGACCACAGGATCTTCTGGTTGCCCCTCTGTGAGGTGTCTGTGTGCCATAGGCCTTCTTGAGCCTGCTTGTATTTTGGATGCCTTGCAAGTCTTGCTGGCCCCTCGTAGACTCCTTGGGATTGGCTCCAGGGTTGTGGTGTGGAGACATTTGTCAGGATCCTTCCATGCCGAAACAAGTTTCCCTTCATGGTAGTAGATGCTGCAGGTCATCACAACAAGTGCCTCTCTTTCTAGCTTAGATGAGCTAAGATTTTTAGCTGTCGGCACTAGGTATCAAGATGAGGGCTTCTGAGGAGCATAGAGCTGCATACAGACTTCTCACAGCTACCTGGCAAGTGCCAGACAGACACCCCTGCCTTTGCACGCTTCAGAAACACATACCAATGGAGATGTGGGGGTTTTTTTGTCTGTCAGTGCAAGCTTAAATAGTGAAGATTAAAAAAGCACCATGAAGAGCCTGTTGGTGCACTGGACTGGCTGAATATGAACCTTGTCCACCACTCTGAGGCTAGAGACAGAGGTCTTCAAATGAGGTGGATCAGTTGTGGCTGGGACGTGTCCCAGAACAGCTGATCTGCTTCGTTGGGTGAAACACATGCCATGCATCGATGCTGCTGGACAACAGATGACATGTTTTCCCAGGGCTTGCAGGGCCCAGTCCTGCATGCCGCAGGGATTCCCAGACAGGATTGGGCTCCTCGAGCCCTGGGAGCACCTGTCTGGATTTCCCTGCTTACCCCAATGCTCCCTGGAGATCCCAAGGCTGCATCTCACTATAAATGGGGAAATCCAGGAAGGCTCTCCCAGGGTTTGAGCCGGCCTGATGCTGCATGGGAAGTCTCAGGGTGCACAGGATCAGACCCCTTGAACAGCCACCACGCTCCTGCCTGGGGCAGCTGGAGAGCATGGTCAGCTCTCTAGGCTACCCGCACTCTCCTGCCATAAAGCAAATAGATGTCCAGTGCAGTAAAGCACCACAAATTATGACCACTTTCTGTTATAGCCACAAATTTGTGCATTTGTGACATGACAGAAGGGATGGACGTCTATTTGATTTTCCTTTCTGCCACCATAAAAAGTTGGCACAAGGGTGAGGAAAGCCAACATCTGTTTCCACCCTGGGACAGGCTGGCCAGTATGAATCTGTGGGAACTAAACAGACTCCCCTATGATAACAAGTCAACGACCCTCGATAGAACAAGGTAGGAAAGATTTTTCCTAGCCTGTGACAGTATTTGAAGTTTTAAATGTTTCCTATTCTACAAAGGGATGAAGCCAAAACCTTTACAAAATAAAATAAAATCCCTGAAAAACAAGGGACTCTATTCCCTGGCATATCCACTAGGCCAATAGTGACGGGACCCGCTAAGGGTGTGGAAGGTACAGGTTCAAGGTCGTGCTCTGTCTCCCGCAGACCAAAGACATGAATATTATTTTCTCATATGCTGGATAGCTGCTCTAACCATTGGACTGCTGGCAATGTGCATCTAGCTTTGGTGTCAACAGAAATCCCGGTCTGGGCTTCAAAAACCATTTCCTGCAGAGTGTGAGACAGAAATCTAGTATAATTGCACAAAATAAAAAATCAATTTCCACAAGTCACCCTTTTCGGTCAAAAATACTGGGATGGGGAACCTCCAAAATGGCCCCAGTTATCTACATAGAGATACCACCATTGTTCCCCAATGCAAACGACCTTTTGCACAGAGGGCCATGACTATTGTTTCAGCAAAAACAGGAACTTTGGACCTCTGGGTAGAGACGGTAGAGTATTTTTCATGCAAAATGTGTTTTTTTTCCAGCAAAAATATTGCCTTAAAGAAAAATAACATCTCACCTAAAGGTAACGGGCCTTTGAGATTTTCCAATATTTTGCAAAGGGGTCCTCATTACCCATCCTTTAAAAAAAAAAACACATTTTTTTTTCAAATTCATGTGCAGAATAGTTATTGAACAATTTGGTTCACTGAAAACATATGAGAATGATTTTTGTCACTTTTTTATTTTTCTTTTTAAAAAGTCTAAATGTCATAGAAAGTTCACAAGAAATGGAAAATGGATCCACTTCACACCCGATGAAATGGAAACACATTTCAAGTTCCTATTAAAGCCCTTTCCTGTTTTTCTACCCATTTTAGCGGTGAGGCAGCAGCATGGTGTTAAATTTTCTTCGCTCCATCATGAGAAACAGGCATGACCATGCCCTTTTATTCAATGCATTAGGCTACTATGCAGCATGGGCCTTAATGCCTGTTCATTGCACTGGAATAGTGCCTGATTGCACCCAATAAAGGCTTTTTTGTAGGATAAGGAAAGGTGGAAGTTGGCCCTAGGGTACTTCAGCAATAACATTTAGCTAAGCATAACAATAAGGGAGCAGAAAGCAAGGGAAATCGAAAAGAAACACACCGTGGAATATATAATTTCTGCCAGGATTTGAAGTATTTTGAGTTTAAAATCATTTTCCTATTCCTCTTTTTTTAATGACAGGTTTGGTAAGTTAAAAATAGAGCCGGTTAAGCTGCAGTAAGTGGCTAATGAAATTTCATTTGATAATAAAAGTTTCCAAATGGGAGACCCCTGGTATTTCCTTTATGAATGCTGTGGTCCTCTTGGGAGAAGGTAGGGACCAACTCCTGCAGAGATACTGCAGATCATCGGGTCCATCGTGCTCCATCGTTGTAGCAGTTATGGAAGACGCGAGTTGCAGGTTGAGAGCTAGTTAGGTTTACACATCCTTTTCTCCAGCGTACTACAGGCAATTCTGCCTAAGAAAGGAGCAGCCCAATCCTTAGCTGGTAGAAAAAAGTCAGTGGAGGATGGCTGATTTACAAGCGGGAGGTTTATACATCTAGTGACTTATTAATTGGCTCCTTTGGGTGCTCAGTTCCAGGTCAAGTGAGGTAATTTATCCCTTTCACCTGCAAGCATAATCATCTCATCCATTCACTCTTTTTTTTTTTTAATGAAAAAATTAGACTCTGCGTCTCTTCTCTGGCTGTTGATGAAATCATCCTCCATCCCAATTTCCCAGTTCAGCCATGAAGTCCCTTCTTTAATGTGTTTGATCTTCTCTGGAGCCTCAGAGGTGGCCACCAAGGACCACTTTGGCAACTCATAGTAAAATCCCATCTTGCTTTGTGCAAGACTTAAGTGTCAGCCCGAGCTTCCTGATTAAATCTTGAGTCAATAAGTAGATGTTGCTTCTGTTTCAGTTGTGCAGTGCCAGTCTACAATGCAACAGACCCAACTCACATGGACTGCTTATTTAATCCCCTTCCTCTGGCTTCAGAGGTGTAAGATCAGAGTAGAAACAATTTAGTGTCTTAAATCATGTGGAGGTTGGGTGAGGAGTGGGATGAGACACTTCAGGGAAATCACAGGTCCATCGGAAAGTGGAAACAAGGATTTGGCCAGTCATGCTCTTCCCTTTGAGTTAGTAGTAATGGATTGCAGATGACACCATGCTGGGGGGAGTAGTAGATACACTGGAGGGTAGGCCTAGGATTCAGAGTGACCTCGACAAATTGGAGGATTAAGCCAAAAGGGATCTCATGATGTTCACCAAGGGCAAGTGCAAAGTCCTGCACTTAGGGTGGAGCAATCCCATGCACCGGTGCAGGCTGGGGACTGATGGGCTGGGCAGCAGCTCTGCAGAAAAAGACCTGGGGGTGACAGTGGACAAGAGGATGGAGATGAGCCAGCAGTGTGCCCTTGGTGCCAAGAAGGGGACCAGCATCCTGGGCTACATTGGCAGGAGCGTCGCCAGCAGATGGAGGGCAGTGATTCTTCCCATCTATTCAGCACTGGGGAGGCCACATCTGGAGTCCGGTGTCCAGTTCCCACCCCCCCCGAAAGGATGTGGACCAGTTGGAGAGAGTCCAATGGAGGGCAAAGAAAACGGTTCATGGATTGGGACACATGATTTATGAGGAGCGTTTAAGGGAATTGGGATTATTTAGTCTTCAGAAGAGAAGTGGGGCAGGATTAAATAGCAGCCCTCACCTCCCTGCAGGGCGGCTGCAAAGAGGATGGAGCTGGGCTGTTCTCAGTGGGGGCAGATGGCAGGACAAGGAGCAATGGGCTCAAGTTGCAGCAAGAGAAGTTGAGGTTGGATATTATGGAGAATTTTCTCACTCGGAGGGTGGTGAAACACTGGAATGGGTTACCCAGAGAGGTGGTGGACTCTCCATCCTCGGAGGTTTTTACAACCAAGGCAAACAAAGCCTTGACTGGGATGATGTAGTTGGGGCTGGTCCTGCTTGGAGCAGGGGGTTGGACTACATCTGACCTCCTGAGGTCCCTTACCACCCTTCTTTTCTATTATTTCTGTGAATCTAAGCTCCAGCATGGTGTTAGGAGGCCTTAGTTTGCCATGCTGGCTTTGGTATCCTCATTTCATCCTCCTGACCATGTTGTAGAAGAGGTCACCTCCTATGTAAGTAGCAGTATGGGAAAGAGAGTGAACCATGGTGTCCTAGGTCCAACTGATACTCAGATAATTACTTCCTGCCCTGTGTAGACTGAGCTTCATTTGTGTCTCAGGTTAGAACCAGTTGGGTGCACTTCCTGCCCTAAATAGAAACACCGACTCTGTCTCATTCACACCAGTTTTAGATGAGTTGGATGCCAACATGGCAGTGACAGCTGCAATAGGAAATTTGAGCTAGAAAGATGGCAACCAGAACCAGTTGATAATCCTGTGCTATGTGCCGGCAACTATTACCTTGAAAAAGTGTTGGCCACTTTTGGACAACCTTGGACCTCAGTTTTCTTTTAACTAGAACAAAGAAGAACAGATCTTAAAATGCAACAAGGGAAATCTGGATTGGATATTTGGAAGAACTTCCTATCTCTGAAGGTGGTTGAAAACACTGGACTGCATTGCCTAGAGAGTCTGTGGAGTCTCCATCCTCAGAAGCATTTAAGATGGACGCGCTCAACCTTTGTCAACTTGAGATATCCCTTGTTAGACTCAAAGCGCCCCTTGGAAAATGCCAGCTGATTTTTCGCTTGTTTTTTTTCTATGGAAAAATAATAGACCCATTTTTCAGTTGCAAAGAACCCAGAAAGACCAGAACAGGATAAAATGCTTTTACCATCATAGATTCATATTTGAAATCACTGGCCACGGACATGCATGGATGGATTTTTTTCCCCCAGGAAGTAGTAGCAGCAGCGCACCTTGTGCCAGTGCTGCTTTTCCCCAGGGAACACCTGTGCCACACGTGCTCTGGCACACGGCAAGTTACCCCAGGTGGGGTGGGGGAGGGTGGGGCTGCTGGCCCCAGCTTCCTTACCTGAGTCCTTGGGGGTCTTAGGGAGCTGCAGTGGTGCGGCTCCTGCAACCGGGAACCTGGTCGGCAGCTGTAGTGTGGCTCCATGGGCAGTGCATGCTGCTGCCATGTGCACCACCCTGCCTTTTTTTTGGTATGGGTTTTTTTTTGCTGCCAGGGCAAAAAAAGAAACCCAACCCACATTGCAAAGTAGCAGCATAGGGAATTGCTGCATGTGCAGTGTGTGGCACTGCAGACAGCTCTGCAGTGCCACATCCCATAAGTCCATGGCCATCTGGATGCAGCCTCTGAGTTTATCTTGTGAATCATGTCTGCACATCTACGAGTGCTAGCACCCCATTGCACACTTAAAATGACCTCAAGACACCCGGGATGACGTGAGACCCCGGTTGAGAATCACTGGTTGAAGAGCAGGTTAGACAGACCCTTGCTTGAAACGGTTTGGGCAGGGGGTCAGACAAGATAACCTCCTTCAAACCCTGCCTGCCCGTTTCTCTGGCTCTAAGGGGGCCGCAGTGCAAGGGCAGGATACCGCCTGGTCTGAAGTTTAGCTGCTGGTGTTTTTTGTTCCTCACTTGAGGACATCGTGCATTAATTATCACCACAGCTGCAAGGAGTGAGCTCTCAAGTGGACGGTGAAGATTGCAGTTGGGGCTTGAATAGCCGGGTCTCCACTGCCCCCAAGTAACAATAGAAAGAAGGAAATGTACGGCATGCTGAATAGACAGAACGGCCTCGATACTGAAAGTCTGTCCAATGTCCTGTGAGAGATCAGCACTTTTTTAACCAAAACTGCAGATATGCAAGTGAGTGGAACTAATCCATTTCCGTGAGGGTCAATCAGTCTAGGAATTGCTCAGCCGCTGACCGAAGCATTGACCTGGTTCTCAGAGGCGTATGCTTCATTGCTAGAGCCAGGGTAGAGTCCACATTCATGAGGGCATCCAAGGAAGTAGGCGCAAGGTCTGCTTGAGCTGCAGGGCCCAGGAAACAGGGTTGTTAAACTGAACACGGGAAGGCAAACTATTTAACCTTGAAGAACTATTTAACCAGAGGGGGGAAATGGGTACAAGATCCTCGCTTTAATCTGCGCTGAAAATGAGGAGGTGAAAGTCTAGATTCATCTTCTCCTAGCAGTAGTGGAGGACTTTTAAGCCGGCACTTGGTATGTTCTGTGAATGCAGTGCAGGGAGACTGGGCTTTTTAATTTGGGAGACCCTATGGGTGCCTATACATGTGCATCGTGCCTGCTCCGGCGTGCTGTAAGTCTAGCGTGTTGGAGCAGACTCGACTGATCACGTCTGCTGGAGCGTGGTAATTGCCACTCCAGCGTCATGTGTATCAGCATCTCTGCCCTGAAATACGGCAGTGGGGCGCTTTGACTGAAGCTTGTTGAATGAGCTCGTTGAACGACCCCCACCGCCATTTTTCAGCACAGGGACACTGACACATGTGATGCTTCAGTCACCTCCCGCCGTGCCTCCTGGAGCGCGTGTATAAACACCCTATGCTCCTGGAAAAAGAATTGCTCCACTTAGGATGTGGTCTAGTCAATATAATCGTGTAGTGAGACTAAGAGTGACCTTTGGTTGGTCTTGATTTGGCCGCTGAATGACCTTGGAAAAGTCACTTCGGCTGTCCACACCTCAACTTCCCTATCTTTATAACAGGGACCATGTGCCTTACCTCATTTCAGAAGATGGGTGGCTCAGTAGTCAGAGACATTTCCCAGAAGAGAGATGAACAAAACCTCCAAAGACTTGCTAATGTGACTTTGGGTCTAGTCTTTTCATCTTTCTGCCTTACTGTTCCTGAAACACCCTTTCCCTCCCTCGCGGGGGTGTTGGGTTAGGGTTAGGGTTACACACAGAATGGCCTCTGATGAAGTAGCCTGTTGCCAACAAAAGCTCGTGCCTCTCTGAAGCAATTAGTCCCTAAAGTGCCGCCCGGCCCTGCTTTCCATCAAAGGAAATGTGGAGCTCTTCCATATGCCGATAATGAAAACATGAGGTCAACAGTCAGAGAGTTTGATGAAAAGTGCTGTGTCTGCTCCCGGCTTTGCAAAAATCTCAAACTCTTGCTTCAGAAATGATACCTTTTAGTGCTTTAATAAAAGGTATCGTTTCTGAACCAAGAGTTCTACATTTTTGCATTTCTTTTTGTCTCAGGCCAACACGGCTACTAAATACATCCCTGCTCATGGTTTTATTACTTGAAGAGTGATAATATTTGGCTTCTATTTTGAGTTCCCCTTTAAATGGCATTTCCATGATCTGTATGCAGTGACCACTGGGCTTTGTAGCATAGGGGTTTTCCACACTGGGAGGGTTTTCCCTTATCAGCAAGGAACAGAACAACTCCAGGCTCCAACATGAGCTTGTCCAGATCCTTCTCATCAAACAAACACATCATTACAGAAGCCAGGCATGATGTTGAGTAATGGTCTACCCTGGAGGTCAAAAGCAAAGCTCCCAGGGACTTCAATGAAGGTGGAACTGATGCAGTGAGGTTCAGCCCACAAAATCTTGTGCTATATTTAAATATACATGCACACACACATATTTATACACACATACACACACACACATAGTTGTGTGTGTGTGTGTATGTTGAGGGTTGTGCAAAACAGCACCATTTTGTTTCAACTTCCAGTTCATCATTTCAAAGGGAGACTGTTTCTTTCGCTGTTTCGAAGTGCTGATCCGTTTCGGTTCGTCGAAACTGTCTCGCTGTTTTGACGCATTTCGATGTTTTGCCCCTAGGCTATCACGGGGAATCATGAAAATGCCTATAACCTTGTCATTTCTTGCCTGATTTGGATGAAGATCGCAGGGGTGGTGGCCCCTTCTGAGGGCATGGAGCCTGCCAAGTCTCAAGGAGATAGGTGCAGGGGGGTTGTGAAACTGCACCTCAAACTGTTCAAAGCGAACCTTGCTAACAGTGGCAGCCTGGTGTCCTCCCGCACGCAGATCCAGGGGCTCGCTCCCCCCAGGAGGAGTCTGGCACAGCTCCGCAGCCCTCCCGGGAAGTGCGGGCCTCTGGATCCACGTGCGGGATGACAGCAAGCTGCCACTGCTGACCGGGGCCAGTGCCAGCTCTGGGTTTGGTGTCTTAGTGCAGTGGTACCCAAGCTTTTCGGCTTGCAGGCTGGGATGAGTGGTATCAGGTCCATCTGCGGGCTGGATCCGGTCTGTGGGCCTGATCCATTAAATGCCACCATTCCCTCACTGCCAAATGTCCGGACTCGTGGGCCAAATTATGTGGCTCTGCAGGCCAGATATAGCCTGTAGGCTGGGGGTTGACCACCCCGATTTAGTGTGTAGGATCACCTCTTTCTGATCCCAGGCTGCAGAGGAGCCAGCTTCCTGCTAGCAGACAGTGGGGTAATTCCTTTCCTTCAAGCAAGTGCTTTTGGTACTTGAAAGTGTGGGAGTCAGGCCCCACAGATGAGTCTGGATCTCAATATACAAGGCCTCGGTTTATTCTGCCCAACCTGAGAGAGACAAGTCTCCCTCCACAAGCCCTTCTGGTGGCTCCTTGCATCGAAGGCTAGACTATACTGGCCGGGATGTGCGCGGGGAGCTTGCTCTGCCGCTGTCACTACTCAACACGTTCTTTTGATTAAACAAAAGACATCTGCTTTTGGCACTGAATCCACTTGGATACATGCAACAGCATTATCCCTGACTCTTAATTTCCTCACGATGGATGACTTTGTGGTTAAGGCACTGGACTGGGAAATGTGGGCCTGGTTCCAGGCTGTAATAGAGACCTCTTGGGCAAGTTGCTTAATCTACCCGCGTTCCAGTTCCCCATCTACAAACTGCGTCTCGTATTTCATTACCTCACAGGAATGCAAGGAGGATAAATCTAGAAATACTTGGGAGCTGTTCCAACTCGACAGACATGAAAGGCTTGCAGAGGTGCCTGGAGAGAGAAGAAAGCCAAATATGATGCATTTATCAGTAGCGTTCAGTTCTGCTTCTTCCCTGTGTAGACGGATCAGGTGCATCTCCATTGTCTTTCTGCCTTTCACGACGTTGTTGCATTCAAGATCTTTCCATCTCCTCCAAAGTGCCCGCCTCCAACATCCCAGATCCCCTGTCGTCACCCCTCATTTCATTTTCTGAGAAGAGAGGAAGTTGTAATCATCCTCCCTCGTGAAGTTTGTGCCAACCAGGCCTAGTTTAGTTTGTGTTTTAAAAGGAAAGCTAGAGCTTAACTCACCCAGCTGAGATAAAATAGCACACCTGAAATGTCCAGTCTCATCCCAATCTATATTTAGTCACTTAAAAAACAAACACACTGACTTCAGCAAAGACCAAAGCACTGGTGCATCATGAGAAAAATGATCAGCGGGAACTTCTGACCAAATGCAATTAGAAAAGCAAATAGCTTGAGAAAATCGAATTGTGGGAGAGTCCCAGACCAAAGACCTTCTGTTAAGCCAGGGAGTTTATGAACGTCCTGATCTTGGGAATTTGTGTTGCTTTCTGGAAACTAGCATAAATGATAATGTGGCCTGGAGATGAGAAATCTGGAAGGGAAGTATGCGAAGTGCCGGACGCTGCTGCTGTTGCTGTCATGAGCTGAGTCGGGGCAAGCTCGTGAGGATCTTGCAAAGCCGGAAAGCTCGGCAGTGGAATTACACTACAGTAGTACCTAGGGGTCCCAACCAAGGTTTGGATTTCATTATGCCATGCATTTTATATAAATGGAATATGGGACAGTCTCTGCCTTAAAGGCCATTCCATTTTCCCCATTTTTCAGATGAAACCCAAGGAAGAAAGACATCAAATTACTTGCCTTAGGTCACCAAAGAAATCCATCGTAGAACCAGGAATTGCTCCTAGACATCCTGGGTCCAAACTATCCCCTTACAAACTGTTCTTCCTCTAGCAGCAAACACTGTAGGCAAGTGCAATGCATTCTGCATTTAGAAATACAGTTGGCATATCCTCATGGATTTGAAGGGCTCATCTATACCATGTTAACAGCAGGCCTCCAGGCACATGCCCCGTTCACCCATGTCTCCTAACATGCCGCAGAGCCAGATGCTAGCCCATGAAGCTGCTCTAGATTTGTCCCCAGGACTTTTTCTCAGCCCTGTTGGAGACCAAGGGCTCAAGAGAGGGTGCGGAGGACACATCTGGAGCAGCCTCATGGATCTGCATCTGGAATGAGTTAGCAGATGAGGGTGGTTGAGGAGTGGGTGAGATGGATTCAGTTTTATCCCACCTGAGACCTATTGCAGATGCAATCTACTGGTTGGCACGTGCCCTTGAGTGTGAGGGTGTATATGACATATACCGTGTATCAGGCTGGTGCCCCCATAAGTATATCATTCATTCTTTACAGTATCTTGCAGCGGTGAGTTCCACAGCTCAATAACAGGAGGTTTCTGGGTCCTTGGGTCAGTTGCAAATGCATTGCTATTCAATGTCATGAAATGTCTCTGGTAGGACGGGGGCTGGAAGGGGCATGAATGGTCCCTAGACCATCCCTCATCGATGGTTGTCTAAATCAGGGGTTGGCTACCTATGGGCCGTGGACCAGATCCAGCCCTTAGAGACAGACCTTGGCCAGAGCCAGGTGAAGAGAAGGGAGAGAGTAGCGCTTTGGTCGTATTCAGCAGCAGGTTGCTTTGTCCATGCCATGTCACAGCTCCTCCACCTCAGACCCAAGCTGGGTCATTCAGGCTCGCTGCTGGGGAAACGTGGCCAACCACAGGGCTCAATTGTCCTTTAAAACATCTAGGGATGGTGTGACAGGGTCAACCCAGGTCCACATTACAAAGAAGGAGGGGAGAAAGGCCCCTTAAGAATGACAACCAAGCCTCGAAAGCCCCCCTTTACAGGGGACATAAGAGAAAGGCTCTAGCAGCAAAGGACAGAAGTGCTCCAGGAGTGAAGCAAAGTGGACCTCCTGTAGAAGAAGGCTGGACCCAGGATGCAGACACTGGGAGTAGGCTTAGGGGAAGGCCAGAGGAGAAGGAAAGTGGTCTGAGATCAAGCAGCATGGAAAGAAGGCCTGGTGTAATGACAGCTTATTAGGCAGACCAAAAAATGGTCCTAAGAGATGGCTGGGGCTGCGAAGGACCCAGCTAGGACTGAGTGAGGGTGACAGAGTGGAACAGGTTGTGAGAGGCTTCATAGCACACCCAAGGGACATTGTAAGTGGTGGTATGAGTGCTTAGAAACCAGAGAAGGCTGCACACAAGGAGAACCAGAGGAGGACTGACCCTGAGAGATGCTGCACCCTTGCAAGCAAGGCCAGAGGATTGACCCTGAGAGATGCTGCACCCTTGCAAGCAAGGCCAGAGGATTAACCTTGAGAGATGCTGCACCCTTGCAAGCAAGGCCTTTATTCTCAGAGACCCATTCACTGGATGACCATCCAGGGGTGGCAGCTGAACAGGCAGGGATGCTGAGAGAGACCTGCTTTGCGTGGGGACCATAAGGATTGTACCGCATCCAAAAAGGGAGGCATCAGTGCATGGTCACAGATGGGCCTCCCTAGGTAGCCTGTTCCACTGCCTCACACCCGTTGTGATTAGAAAGGTTATCCTAGTGTCTAAATGCAAACTCCTTTGCTGTAAATTAACCCCAGCAAACATGGAGAGCAACAGCCCAGTCTTCCTTTATCTTACGAGCCATCTTCCAGTACACAATGGCTATTATGAGGTCTCTTCTTGCTCTCCAGCTTTCCAGACTAAACACACAGTTTTGAGCTTTCCATTTAGGGCTCTGTACAAAGTCCCTCTTGTGACTGTTGCTCCTCTCCTCTTGATCCTTTCCTACTGACCATGTCTTATTCTCCCCTTTGCCGTCCCTAGAACCAGACGCTGCTGCCGCCTCTCCCCTCAGTAATGCCAGAAGCCAGAGGCACAGCAGACCCTATTGAATTTATCATATAAGTAGTAATTGCTTGAGAAAATTCTTCAGATCACACATCTTCCCCCCTTGCTGATTGCTAAAGCAGGCGTGATGCTGTGAGGTGACAAGTGTGCTGTTTCCTGAACGCTTCGCCATGGCAAGGCACCGAAAGGGACAGGCTGCTTCCTGTGTGACTGGTGGGGGAGAAATTGGGAGAAAAATAAGGGAGCAGATGTCACAAACTCTGTGGCACCTGCAACCAGGTGTCTTCTAAGACACCGTGCATGACTTGCTTTCGCCTTATTGAAGGAAAACAGCCTGCGGCACTTTCTAATCATGAAGCAACTGAGGTTGCATCCAGGTTTCTGGTTGACGTCTTCAGCTACAATCATTATGCCCCATTTCTTTCCCAGCCAAGGAAATGTACTTACCTGGGTATTTTGGACGGGCAGCAGTGGCACCTGGTGGCCAGTTATGCTTTGCTGTTAAGAACTGTGCCGATTTACCATATTTACTCAAGTACCAGATGAGGTTTTTTTTCCACCCAATTGACATGGGGGAAAGAGCCTCTCATCTTAGCATCACATACAACAAAATCTCACTAAACACATTGTCTACCATTAAAGCGCTCCTGACTGTCACCTAACGCAGGAGGTATACAATCCCACCCAGGGGAACGCCTTGCTGGACTTGGTGCTGGCTACAGGGGATGACCTGGTGGGGGATTTGCAACCTAGGGGATAGTGACTATCAATTGATTGAATTCACTATCCAGCAAAGGCTGGGAAAAGTAACCAGCAGGGCAGAAATGCTAGACGCCACAAAGGCTGACTTCAGGGTGCTGAAGGAGGAGGTAAGTTAGTGGGGCGTTAAAGCTCAGGAGCATTGACAAAGTGGGAGTCCATGAAGGGTGGTCATTCCTCAAGGAAGCAATCCTTCGGGCGCAGAAGGAGGCAATCCCACTGTGAAGAAGGGGGGGCATCCAGGAAAGCCGAAGGGCAAAATAAGGGGCATACAGGCTGTGGAAGCAGGGGGTAGCTACCAAGGAGGAGTACACCTCCTTGGCTTGCACTTGGAGGGAATCAGTCAGGAAGTCCAAAACAGCATTAAAACTTAGGCTGACAATAAAAATTAAAGGCAAAAAGTCCTTATAAATGGAGCAAAAAGAAAGTCCAGGGAAGCATAGGACTCCTGGAGGATAGACAAGGGCAGTTGGTGATAGATAGGAGGGACATCTTCAATGAGGTTTTTTGCCTCTTTATTCTTGAACTTGGATCTAGACAAATCTCCCAAATGCATCACTGACAGAAGCAGGAGAAACACCAGCCCACCTCCTGTCATCACCAACCTAGTAAAGAGACACTTGGAGGGGCTGGATGAGCGCCATCCACGGGTGCTGAAAGAATTACCCAGTGTCATACCAGAGCCACTGGCATGGCTGTTCGAGCACTCGTGGTGCTCAGGTGAGGTCCCAGAGGACTGGAAAAGGACCAATGTGGTCCCTATTTTCAAGAAGGGGAGGACGGAGGATCTGGGTAATTATAGACCAGTTAGTCTTACCTCTATTCTTGGGAAAACCCTTGAAAACATTATCAAGAATCACATCTGTAGGAGTCCAGTGGGCAATATAGTGCTGAAAGGCAATCAGCACGGGTTCATAGCAGGTCAATGCTGCCTGACTAACCTTGTTTCTTTCTATGACCAGGTCACTAAATGCTTAAATGCAGGAGTCGAGGTAGATGTCATCTACTTGGACTTTAGGAAGGCCTTTGACATGGTATCCCATCCTCGTCTCATAAAAAAATTGAACGGCTGTGCTGTAGACAACTACACAGTCATATGGGTGGCAAATTGGCTTAAGGGTCATATCCAGAGAGTGGTAGTGGATAGGTTGGTATCAACCTGGAAAGATGTGGGCAGTGGGGTCCCCCAAGGCTCGGTCCTTGAGCCGGTGTTGTTCAACATCTTCATCAGCAACCTGGATGACGGCGTGGAAAGCACTCTGTCCAGATTCGTAGATGATACCAAACTATGGGGAGAAGCAAACACACTGATGGGAAGAAACAGAATCCAGGCAAACCTGGACAGGTTGGGGAAGTGGGCAGAGAACAATAGGATGCAGTTCAACAAGGACAAGTGCAAGGTGCTGCACCTAGGGAGAGGGCATCACCAGCACACCTATAGGCACCTTCTCAGCAGCACACTGGTGAAAAGAGATCTCAGAGTCATTGTCAACCCCCAAGATGAATATGAGTCATCAATATGATGAATTGAGTAGCAGAGCGAACCGCACTTTGTCATGCAGTAGTAAGTGCATGACGAACAGGTCCAGGGAGGTGATGTTTCCCCTCTATGCGACACTGCTCAGGCCACAGCTGGAGTACTGCGTCCAATTCTGGGTGCCGCAAATCAAGAAGGATGTGAACAACCTTGAGAAGGTCCAGAGGAGGGCCACATGTATGGTTAGAGGCCTGCAGGGAAGGCCTTCTGAGGAAAGGCTGAGGGACATGGAGCTTTTCAGCCTCTGCAAGAGAAGGTGGAGGGGGGGTCTTGTGGCAGTATACAAATTAATCAGCGGGGACAGGAGGTGGGGCAGAAGGGAATAGGAGATGCTCTGTTTGCCAAAACACCCCTTGGAGTAACCAGAAACAATGGCCACAAGCTGACAGAGCAGATTTAGGTTGGACATCAAAAAGAACATCACAGCTAGGGTCGCCAAAATTTGGAACGGGCTTCCAAGGGAGGTGGTGTTCTTCCCTACCTTGGGGGTCTTCAAGAAGAGACTAGACAAGCACCTAGATGGGGTCACAAGACCCCAGCACTTTTTCCTGCCACTGGCAAGAGGTCAGACTCGATGATCTGTTGAGGTCCCTTCCAACCCAAACATCTATGAATCTATGCTGCCAAAAGCAACATACGCTCAGCAATGGAAACTAACCATGAAGTTGATTAAAATGCAGCCAACACCGAGCATGACTATGAAGGATATTGCCCACATCGGGCAAACATGCTGATAGGAACCAACCACAAGGATATAAGTTAGTGTCACCATCTGAATAGGTAGTGCCAATTAAGTGCAGTCTCCCTCACTGCCGAGTCTTTTTAAAGTCATGGTGAGCCACGACATTCCATACAGTTTACCCAGAATCCTTCAGCCAGCCCTTCTCTCAGCCCGGCACATATGATTAGTGTGGCCCTTCCCTCCATGAGGTAAAGCTGGACCAGATTGCCTTGTGCCTCATCTGCATATATGTATTTTTGGAGTATCCCTGGACTGCTGTCAAGAACACCCAGTTCCAGTTATGGGGAGGTGGAGGGGGGGTGTTAATTAGCACATGGATCTTTTGTTGGGGCTCTCTGAAGTACACACACATACTGAACAGTGCTGAGCTGCAGGGTCATCGTGGCTTGAAATGTTGTTCGTTCTGGTGGGGCCCAGTACAATGAACTAGGGGCTAAATCGTGAGCCTTTGGCTTTGGACTAATATAATGCATCGCTTCTTGGTATGTTAATTGAGTTTTCTGAAGCGTGGTAATTGTTATACTCCAGCATCACATGCTTCAGCATCCGGGGGGGCATGTGCCCCCACCCCGACAGCCACCCCCACTGCCGATGCTGCTGGCAGCTTCTGCGGGTGCTCGCTAACTCTGTCCCCACCACTACCATTGGCTTCTGCGGGTCCCCCCAGATTCAGGAGGCACCAGTCGCCCATGCTTGTGTGTATGTTTTTCCTAATATCCATCCTCAACTTCCCTTGCTTCACTCTGAGCCCATTGCTCCTTGTCCTGTCATCTGCCCCCACCGAGACCAGCCCAGCGCCATCCTTTTTGCAACCCCCCTGCAGGGAGGTGAAGGCAGCTATCAGATCCCCCCTCAAGTGAATGAACAAGCAAAACAAAACAAGAAAAACAGATCCAAAGCATCTCTCCCAGAGCTGCTCCAGACTCTGGTGAACAAATCTGGTTTCAAAGCAGGCAGATAACTGTGCACGAAGAAAGAAAGGATCTGAGTGAAGAAGAGGAGGACCTCCTGGAGGCAGGAGACGGGGCACGAATGGACTGCAATCCCCTCAGCCTGCCCCTCATCCCCTCTGTAGGGTGCTGATCGCATGCTGGGTTTGACTTCAGCTTTCCCGCATAGCTCTCCGATAGCTGCCTCTCCCTCACAAATAAATGTGGCAGGATTATTTCTGAGCTGAAGAGTCTTTGCATTTGATAAGAGAGAAAACAAAGACGCTCTGATAAGCAAGTCACTGGAGCCTAAAAGCCACTGAGAGAGTCATGCTAAAACCTGAGGATAATGTAATCCTGATCAGCTGTACTGCAATCTGTTCCTGTTGTGATAGGGTTCAGGAGGACCCTGAACCAAGGGCTAGCTGAAGCCCTGTGATGGCAGCCTGGGAAGACAAACTCTTTCTATGACTGTGTGCGCTAAGAGGGGAAGTCTCAACCTCCGCGGCCCGTTCACACCTTGGACTTTCTGTTGCAGTGGCGACTGAAGTGCTGCTGTTTTTGCGATACCCAAAAGGCGCCGCTGCTGGAACCACCCAACCACCTCACAAAGGTAGATAGGCCTCCCAAGCCAGGGGACTGCTTGAAAAAGCCGTGTATTTAAAATGCATCTTTGCCAATCATAACCCATCAACCAGGACCACCCCTCTATGCCTATCATAAATGATTGGGCAGAGGGCAGCAGGGAGAGACGGTGTAGGGCTGCCAAGACCACATCCAGACCAGCCTTTTTCTGCCCGGAGAACGTTGTCAGGACCCCAGTTCTGCGTGTGAACTGTCCTCTTCTTCTGCACACCGGCTTTCGTGGGAAAGTGGAAGGGTACGCTAGTTTTGCCCTATTCTTTTTTCATAGATTTCATAGACTTTCAGGCTGGAAGGGACTTCGGAAGATCATCGAGTCCAGCCCCCCGCCACAGGGGCAGGAAGTCAGCTGGGGTCATAGGATCCTGGCAAGATAAACATCCAAATTTCTCTTGAAGGCATTCAATGTAGGTACTTGAACCACCTCTGATGGCAGGCAATTCCAGACCTTGGGGGTTGGACAGTAAAGAAGTTCTTCCTTATCTGCAACAAACCCGTGCTGGCTATCCCGCAGGATGTTGCCATCGGCCAGTCCATGAAGAATCTTTTCTAAGACCTTCCCCTCCCAAGAGGAGGGAGGTTTATTAAGTCTGGTCATGCCAACAAGGTCCTGAGTACTGAGAAGCTTAGTTCTGAATTTTATATACCGATGCCCCCGGCTGCAATTAATTCTGGTTTTGCTGCGCTCAATGACTCAGGTGCATTTCCCAACTGGACAAGTCAGAGCTCTCTCAGGTCACGAATGAGGGGAACAGAAGCACATCGCGGCGTCCCACAAAGCCTGCCTGCCTTCCTTCACGGGCCAGCGTCGGTGCAGTGTTCAGACTGCACCCACCATCCCCTTCTGCAGGCCGACGTCCCCTTGTGCTGCCTCTTTTAGCTCTGGTTTTGAGGCAGAGATATAATTAGCGGCCAATGCGTGCGTGTAAAACAACTGCTGAGATTAACACAAGCTGAAACAATCTTTTCAAGGTGCAGGAAGTTTTGAGCGCCTGCGGGCCAACAAAGACAACACGCTGCACCAAGGAAAGCGCCAGCGAGAAGCATTGCACCATCAGAAGGGAAGGGAAGTTTAGACGTGAATGCACGACCCTCTGCAAGCAGCGCGATACCTGGTATCTCCAGTGCCCACCTCCGGAGACAAAAAGTGATCCCTGCAGATGCTTTCTTAGGCTTGAGAAATGGGGGACCAGGACCGAGTGGATCTAGCGCTTGCCTATGGCACCGGGAGCACTTGCTTATGGGGTCCTGGGTTGGAATAATTGGTGTATCGGGCTCTCGGGCCCCTAGGTTACTAGGCTATTGGAGTGATTTTTCAGTACGCCGTGAGCCTTAATAAAACTGCAGCTTCGTCCACATTACAAAGTCCTGCTGGTGCAGCCACGTGGGCAATGGGACATGTAAAGATCCTACCCCATTGCTATGCCAGCATGAACCCAGCTTTGGTGCTGGGTGAAGGCTCCCCTTGGCTTTGCATCAGCAGGAAAACTCCTTTTCTGGCAGAGGTGTGTCCAATCTATTGCTGCCACCACAGTTAGGGCAGCAACAGCCCCTGATGGTAGACCAGCTGTATCAGTCTGCTGGGCACAGAGGTTTGGGTAGGGCCCTGGGTAGGTTTTACCCACGTCCTGGAAGGGTTTGCAACCACCTCTTTCAGCTGAGAACAATGCCCAAGGAGCTGCGTGAACCCAGTACATCCAGAACACCTTGAGCCCTGTCTCCCATTTCTTTCTTGGCTCCAACATACCCCTCGAACCAGCCCCAGGGCTGGTGTCTGACCGTCCTAGCTCAGTCTGGTGCTAGCTAGGGACATGAGCTCACATTTCCCTCCCTCTTGACCACCGCACAGGAGTGGGCATTGGGAGCGGCTCTGTGAAGGCTGTGCCATGTTTATCAAGCCAGCTAGATTTCAAATATATTTTGCGAAGCTGGTTGCATGTCATCCCCCCACTGTATTGTTTATGGTGTTCAATTAACGTGAAAGAAATGGATACCGTTCTGATAAATCAGAGGTATCCTGCACACTGCACGGTTGAAACAGCTGGGATTTTACCATCTCTCGTGCTGTTAGTGCTAAAGGCTTTTTTTTTTCTTAATGCTGCTATGTTTCAGGATCCTTTATCCCCAGGTGTTACATCAGAGGATAGCAACCGCAAAAAAAAGCCCGTAATCATATATTACAGCAATATGCAAACAGGCTACGTTTGCTGATGATTACCCATGAAAGCAGGTGTATATAAGGTGCACAGGCGGCATGCAGGAAAGGATGGCTTTAAAAACAATTCGTTTGAGGTAAAGGGTATCTGACCAGTTCGAAGGGTTTCAAGCTGGCCAACTCTCAGTTCACATCTATACCCATGGGCTGGGGACAGCACTCAGGTACTCGTACCCTTCTCCATAATGCCCAAACTGAGCTGGGTTCAACCAAGTAGCCTTGATAGGGTTGATCCACGAGAGCTGGAGTGCCCCTACGTGTCCGCCGAGCTCCTGTCTTGAGCGTTCAGGTTTCGAACACAGAGCTCTCATCCGATTCCCAGAGGGAGGAAGTGAACGCACCTCGTCTGGTGCATAGCTCAGATCAGCCATCCTCGCAATGGCTGGTGGCAAGCTGCCCCTTGGCCATCCCAAATCGGAGAGGCGCCTCTTGCATCGTGCACCCTGCAGCTCACATCATCTGCAGGTGCTTTGATTGCATTGCTCCGAACAGCTGGGACACCAGAAATGGCAACCGAAGGGCAAAGCCACGTCTGCTGCCGTCCAGGTTCTGAACCCGCTGGACCTCTCGGTTGGCAGGCAGGTGTGAGATATGCCCTCGGGTTATCTCCTGCCCGAGCCAACTGCTGGGACAATTGCATGAGAAAGCCCTTTTCCACTTGAGATTGCCAGCTTCGTTCTGCAAACTTCAGATCTCCCCTTTGAGCGCTTATCGGAGCCGCGCTGAACTGTGACCTCCTCAAGAGGCTCGCCCAGAGCCGGATTATAGGGCCCTGACACTGCACGCCTGCTCTCCGTGCACCCATTGAACCAGTTCGTCGGAGATAAAGAGCGCTTTACAAGGGCAGGTGCTATATGCCCATTTATGATCCCCGGGAGCGAGTTACAAGCTCAGCAACTATAAAAATAACCCTCATTGCTCTGCTGTCTGACTCAGCAAGTGTCCCTTCCTCCAGGCAGCGATAAGATATTTTATCTCCTCTCCCCACCTTTCTTGCACAGGTTCAAAACAAGCCAATCTATTGCACAAGTCACAGACTGGTCAGAGAACGTTATATCCCCGCTGTGGTATTTTAATCCTGACTCCCAAAGCACAAGGATACATCTGTGATAGGGAATTTACTGTAACTTCCCAATCAGATCTGGGGCGGAGGAGATGGGACGTTATTGAAGTCTACGGGGTCACGGCAAGCGTAGGCTGAACTGCCTTCTGTTTGCTGTGATGTCCTATTAAATAGTGATGCATTCAGAGCAAAGGCATTCGCAGCTCTCTGGCCCTCCAACTCTCAGTCCATGGTGCTTTAATAGATTTAGGTTCAGCAAAGGTCCATCAAAGATATGTTGATTTACTCCGGCGCAGAATCCAGCCCATTGAGTTGCTACCGTGCCCGCCGTATGAGAGCGTTAAGGGAACAGCGTCCCTCCAGGTACAGTTGAAACCTTGTTCTGATCATCGACTCATAGAAAACAAGGGTTGAAGGGACCTCACATCTAGTCCAACCCCTGCTCCAAGCAGCACCTTCCCCAACTACATCATCCCAGCCAAGGCTTTGTCTGCCCAGGTCTTAAAAACCTCCAAGGATGGAGATCCCACCACCTCTGTGGGTAACCTGTTCTGGAGTTTTACTAACCCCCTTGTGAGAAAGTTTTCCCAGTATTGAACCTAAACTTCCCACCCGTTTTGCTGGTGCAGCGCTTCTCATTTGCTTTTTGCTTGGAGAAGCATGTCACCTTTATTGGCCTGAAGGCCTGCAGGCGCTCCGAACTTTCCTCACCGTGAAACAATCGTTGCAGCCTTTGTTAATCCCGGTGGTTATTCTGCCGACCTGTCTCTACGCTCGCATCGGCCATTAATTCTGTCTCGGCCTCCACACCAGAGCTAAAGGAGACGGTGGAAACCAGTGGCATGAGCCCAGCAGCCGCGCAAGGGCACGCCGACCTGCAGAAGGGGATGGTGGGAGCAGTCCAAATGCTGCACCGACGCTGGCCCATGGAGGAAAGCAAGCAGGCTTTGTGGGACGCTGCGATGTGCTTCTGTTCCCTTCATTAGTGACCTGAGAGAGCTCTGACTTGTCCATTTGGGAAATGCATCTGACTCATTAAGCGCAGCAAAATCATGATTAATAGCAGCCGGGGGCATCGGTTTATAAAATTCAGCACAAAGCTTCTCATTACTCAGGCCCTTGTCGGCGTGAGCAGAGTTAATAAACTTCCCTAAGGAGGGAAGAAAACAGAATAAGGCAAATCTGGCCTACCCGTCCACTTTCCCATGAGAGCCGCTGTGCAAAAGAAGAGGACAGTTCACAGGCAGACCCGGGGCCCTGCCAAAGTTTCCCGGACAGAAAAAAGTTCTCCGCTGGTCTAAATGTGGCCTTGGCAGCCCTCCTTTGTCCCTCCCTGCTGTCTGCTGCCCAACCACATCCTCTTTTGTGTAGGGACTAAGAGGGTATGGCCTCTGCCCACCACATACCAGTCATTTCTGCAGCCTACCGGCTCATTGGGGCCCTTAATAAAGTAAATACGAGCAATCCTGGGTCTGCTCTAAATTACCCCAAAGCAAACCACCCCTCCCCAACTGCACCCTCCTTCAAAGTCCAAAAGTGACTCAACGCAACTGAGGAAAGGAGTCTTAATCTCATCCTAATGCTCTACATATCCTGCCACCTGCTATCAAAGAGAAGGGTAATGGCACTTTCTTATTAACAACCGGGCTCCTCTGGAAACTGATTGATCTGGAGCTCCCTTTTGGGCTCTCAGTCCCTCTGGATTGGCGCCCACGTAACGCCAGTCAGGGCCCCGACTGCAAGGGATGTCTTGCAAAGCGTGTCTGCCTAGGCATTTCTTCGGGATGTTTGGCCAAATACGGATATTTTTCCAGGAGAAATGATTGGAAAACAAGCACATTTGTGTCTCTGGCCTCTAAAGGTTAAGAAAATGCAAGCGGATGGAGGCAAAGTCCATTACTTGAGGAGAACAGAGCGCAATCTCGGAGGGCCGGCTGCCAGAACGGCCCTTGGCCAGCACTCTGCGAGGGTTAACGAGGGCAAAGGACCAGCTAAATTCATCTTCTAACAAGAAAGAGCCATGTAAGGCATCTGAAGGTCAATGCCGCCACCCCACTGCAGACCCCGGGCCTGGGAAATTCACAGCACCAGCCACCGTGATCCTCTCATTTTAGCACCCAAGCAGAGGTGGGGGTTTCTGCTGCTTGTGGGCTTGGTTGGCTTGGGTGTCTTCAGCCAAATGCTGTTTAAGGTGGAAAAAGCTGCTGGTCATAGATGCCATTTTGAGGAGAAATCTCTCCCAGATCCCTTGAGGGAATTGTTTTTCAAGGAGTCTCCCTTTGGTGAGGATCTTAATTTGTATGGAGCATCCATGGAGCCAGGAAGATCCCCTTGTGGTCTCCTGATTTCCCTCGGGCCCCCGCTTTCTTACAAGAACCATGTCAGGTTGGCCTTCAGGCACTGGCTCTACAGAACATCTGTATCAAGGTAGATCATGGAAACCAGTCTTTTATACACTTATCTACACCGTGGTGAAAGTGGCTTCTTCTCAGCATAGATCCCAAGCATCGCTCACCAGTCTTTCACCTGGAGGCGCACTCCCAACACGGCGGCTTGCGGGTGATGTTGTACACAGCACAGTTATGAGGGTGCCTTCAAGACCTCGGTATGAGAACAGCCTGGAGCGGCCTCACTGGTCTACATCTAGGTTTTGGGTTTAGAATCAAAAAATCACAGACAATGAGGGTTGAAGGGAGCTCAGGACGTCACATCTTGTCCAACGCCCTGCTCCAAGCAGGCCCAGCCCCAACTACATCATCCCAGC
>JAGPOW010000261.1:257139581-257153873 GCA_030014935.1 Caiman crocodilus | reverse complement strand
AAGCCCTCGGAGGCGCTTGTGTCCAAACAGCTGGATAAATGCTACATGCTATGGCTCGGGTGGAAAAACAAGATCGTCCCGAAAGCATCAGGGCAAGGGAGCCGGTGGTTGCTAACTCCCTCCTGGAAAGGGAAAGAGGGAGAAAATAGGCCCCAGAAAGGCAGATAAGAGGGTAGAGGCTTCTTTTATCCAGGGGGATCCTTGTTAAAGAGGATGCCTCTCTCCGTCTCTCTTCCCCCGGTCCTGGAGGAAGGAGGCTGACGTGCTGGCTGTCCTGCAGCTGTACGGCGTTGCTCCCAAAGGCCGACCTGCCACTGCTCATTACCCTCTGCCTGCATTTGGGAGCAATTACTGGTGGCCTGAACGCTTTCCCTCTCCCTCTGAAGCACGCCTGGGGTACCACGGCCCGTAGACAGCAGCTTGGCTGGGCGCGGGAGGCTGGGTCCGAGGAGAGGTCTCTCCTCGGCCCTTCCCCTTGCCCCCTAGGCCAGCGGCGCTGGGCAGGGACCCTGATGAGCCGGGGGTCTGGATGGGGCGCGGCCCCGCATTTCTACCTGCTCCTGCATTATTCATTCTTGGCCATAGATGGCAGCAAACCACTAGCACTGCTCCCCGGTGCCTCTGAAACGGGAGCAGAGACGTAGGCAGAGGTGAGGAGGGGGAAGCCCCTCCGCCCTCTTCCCCTGAGGGTCAGGACAAGCCGCCCCGGGGTGATTAAGGGCCCTGGGCCCAGCAGAAGGAGCCTGAGGGGATGCATTGCTAACCCCTCCACCTGGCTTCTCCACTCCTCTCTGGCCTCTGTTTCTCCCGCGTGGCTTAGCAGAGGTGGCCACCGTGCACGGTTGCCTTCCTGGCACATACCGCTGTAAGCCTCGAGCAGGGCGTTTCGGGAGCTGCCGTGTCCTCAAGGCACACACCTGGGTGGAGAAGGCTGGTCAGGGCTGGAGCGGGGTTACTTTCCACAGCGTGCTGGAGAGTGGCTGCTCTGTTGTCCCCAAATCCACTGACATGGGGGCTCCTGGCAGCCAGCCCTGGCATGAGCAAAGGTGGTGACCGCCGTTGAGCCCACAGGGAGGGGGAAAGGGAATAAAGCTTCTTTTTTTTTCCCCCTTTGTTGCTCCCAGATCCCTCTTCAGCTTAGTTTTGCCATCATCAGTCCCTGTTTTGTAGCAGCAGGGTCTAATGGTCATGTCTACACATGCATTTACTCCAGCTTAAAGCTACTGCACAGTAAGTTACTGTGCAGTAAGCAGGAATTGGCCAGTATCTAAATGTGCAGGGATTATGTGTCAAAAGCGCATTAATGCTATGTGTGGACTGACCTGGGACTAAAGTTAGACCCAAGTCAGTCCACACACACCGCGTTACTGCCCAGTAAGGCATCTACACGTGAATTACTGTGCAGTAACTAACTGGGCATAAATGATGCAGGTATCAAATTGACACCCAAGTCGGCATAAGTCACCATATTTCCTGCACTGTACGGGTGTGCACATGTAGACACGCTCCTGTACTGTGCAATAATGTTGGTTACTGCACAGTAAATGCACACGTGTAGACACACCCAGTATGCATTATTCATCCTACGATGGCCTCTACAAGCCTCAGTCACAGATGACAGCCAGTTGCACTAGGGACCGTGCAAACAGAGAACAAGGCAGTGCTTTCCTTGGAGACTTATGGGTCTCCAACAAGAGATGACAGGTGCAGGCAGGTGGGGAACACCAGGAAGGTGGGACGGACCGGGGGTGTATGTGTACTGGTAATCTCTTTTGGACAGG
This sequence comes from Caiman crocodilus, assembly GCA_030014935.1. Classification (NCBI taxonomy): domain Eukaryota; kingdom Metazoa; phylum Chordata; order Crocodylia; family Alligatoridae; genus Caiman; species Caiman crocodilus. The sequence goes on along the minus strand of JAGPOW010000261.1, from coordinate 257,152,092 downwards.
GACTTCTGTTGTACTGTGGGGGTGTTCAGTGCCTCATTTGGGGTTTCACAGCATGAAGAGAGGCGCAGACGTGCCCCGTGTCACACATCACACTGGTGCCGGAGCCAGGGGGGAGAATCCAGGCGTCCAGCCCGCTGGCTGGTGAACAACCGCACAAGGTGCAATGGTGAAGTGTGTGATGCGTGAGTCAGGAGCTGGTTCAGGCGGCACACTTCCCACCTCAGACTTTGAGGGAAACGTGGATTCCAGGCCCTGAGCCTTCCTGTGTGATCCTGGATGTGCCGCATAGTCCCTGGGGCCCTAGCTGCGAAATGGGTATACTGGGTGAGATATTAGACAAGTTTTTGAGCACAAAGAGCCCTTCGTTGAGACCGGGAAAGAAGCAGACACAGCCAGAGCTAAGTAGGGAATAGAGCAAGAGCCTGTGAAAAGCTCTGGAGGTAAATACAAGGAACGCAGAAGGCTGCAACTAACTTTAGTCCCAAATCAGCCCACACGTAACATTAATGCGCTTTAACACTTGCACATGTAGACACCAGCCTGTTCCCACTTACCGAGCAGCAACTTACTGTGCAGTAACTTTAAGCTGGCGTAAATGCACATATAGACGTGCCCAGTCACAAGGTGGAGGCCCTGCTGCTACAAAACTGGGGCTGATGAGGCCACATCTATATGTAGAAAGACCTGTAGAAAGAGAAAAGAGATGTAAATAGCTGTGTTAGTCTGAAGTCAAATAAAAGGCAGCACTGGCGATGCGTAGGGGGTGCACATAGGTGCACATGCACCCCCTGAGCGTGGTGGTGCACCCCCTATGAAAAGGCACTGCCGACACTGCCGATTGCACCTGCAGGCGATCAGCGATAGCCACTGGCCACTGCCAGTGCTGCCAGCGGTGTCTGCAGTGGTCGAGGACCCCTGGTCGGCACCTGCCACCCACCCACCCCCTCATCACCGACCGTGCTGGCAAAGTCTGTGGGAGCTCCCCATTTCCCACCGCCACACTGCCACCACCGCCACTGCACTCCCGCCACCGCCGTGCCCCCCAGCTACCGGGGGCACACGTCATTTCTGGAAAGCACGGCAGATTTGCACCCTATAAACTTAACCAAAGTGCGTGTGTGCATGCATACATACATACATATATGTATACACGCATATGTGTAAATTGTGTGTGTGTGTATAAATATATACGTATATACACACACATGCACATGCATATATACATACGTATGTGTGCATGTATACGCACACATACATATATACACATGCACAACGACAGACACACTGTGGTTGCAGATAGATAGATAGAGATAGCTTGTAAATCAGCAAGCAAGCAATATTTCATGAGCTGAAAAGACATTGTCGGGGTAAGCTGAAAAACGAGAGACTTGCGGTAAGAAGAGCAAGACAGGCCAAGAGAGGAAAAGGTCTTTGTGTGCAGGACGATGAGCAGCAATGATAATGAGCCATACAGTTAGTGTCTGTATATAATTCCTGGTTTGGGGGATCCGGTTGAATTATGATACGACCCGTTGTTCCCAGGCCCGGTCTTTTGAAGGCATTTTGTCGACTTTCCCGGACCTCGAGTATCGTGAGGTCAGGAAGGGGGTGGGCTGGTCTGTGAGAAGTGCTCTCCTACATTTGCATTTGCGTTTGCATCCCGCAGTTGTGCGTCTCAGCCCCTTACTTTTTTCTTGTGCCCATTCGTTCTGCAGCAAGGTTTTTCTCTGCTTTCCCTAGATTTGGTCTGTTTTCTCAGGGGCGCAGCAAGAAGCAAACCCACAAAACAGTGCCGGGGCACTGAGGGGATGTTTTATCTTATCGGGGTGAAGCCCTGCCAGAGATGGGGAGACCTGAGGAATCTGTTCCTCCCCCTCCTAATTCCCCGGGTTTATTTTTGCCTCGCTCCCAGGTCTCGCCTGGCATTTACGCGGCGTTTTCCCAGGCCCCCCGCTCCGCTCCGGGGACGGGAACACGCGCTCCTTGCCAGGCCCCGCTCTCTTTCAAGCTTCTAATTATCATTTTCAGGAGCATAATTGCCCAGAGCGAGGGAGCGCGAGCGTGCGTCCCCGCTGAGCTCCCTTTAAATCCAGCCGAGGAATGCTGCGGTCCTCTCTGTCAGCTCCCACAATTAGTGCAGCCTGTATAATTAGCCCAAGATAGATGGTGTTGGTGAGGAAGCGCATCATCGGCCTAATTTCAAACTGTTATAAAACCAGCGAATGGAAAACTGAGAGCTCCCATTTGTTTCCAATTGAGAAAAGTACCGGGTGAAGGCTGGTGTCCCGTCCCCCCCTGTTTCCCCCCCACCTCCGTCCCACCCCTCTCCTTACACACACACACACACACACACACACACACACACGAGGCTAAATGAAACCAGAAGGAGCAAGGCAGAGCTGTGACAAATCCATTTTGCTCTCTCGGGTTTTGAAGGAAGCAGAAGCCCTCGAAGCGCAGGGCGTGTCGTCGGGAGAGCTTTTTCCCCTTGTTCCTCTTTCCTCGTGAACTGTTTCCTCCTCCCCAGCTTGTGGGTATGATTTAGAGGTTGTCACTTGGGTTGGCACTGGGGTGAGCAACGTGTTGGCCGGCTCTCCTCCAAAGAGCTTTGGGCGTGCCCACACGTGCGCTTAGCCTATTTTAATGTGCATTAAAGCGTCACTAAAAAAAACCGTGCTTTTTAGTTAATGTGCGTTAAGACAGGCTGATGTGCATTTCTCAGTACGTCACAATGGAGGTACGCAATTTAATGCGCATTAACTAACGCGCATTCATGCATGTGTAGACGTGCCGTTGAGTCTAAAGGAGAAGACAGAGGGAGGGTGGTGGGAGAACAAATATGGGGGGACGAGAGAGAGGAAAGAAGTTAGTAACAGAGCAAGGAACAAAATCTGAATGTCTTGATTCCCAGAGCACCCACACATGCTTTTCCTCCCGTAAACGCTTGCTCTTATCACACCTTGCTATCTCTTTTCTAGCTACCTGGCTCTCTTCCCTTCCTCCTCTTCATTGCCTTCCCTTCAGGCAGTCTCCCTTCTCCATGCTCTCTCCTCCCCTCTTCTTTCCTTTAGCAAAAATAAAGCCGTCTCCCATGATCCCTGGGGCAGGTGGTACCTGAATGGTACTGTGACGTAAGCAGAACCACCTATATTTCCGGCTGCGGATAGACATTTCCTCGAGTTATTCTTGGTGCGGCTAGGCCTGGCCAAGTTGGAACTGCTGTCTTTCCATCCCAAATTAGATCCGCCCATACCCCGTCCCATCGGGAAACCGCAGCGGCACAGTTTGCTCAGCCTTCGCCTTGCATTTAGCATGGGAGACCTATGCTTTTACCTAGGCTTGCCATGGCATGCACCAAGGGCCAGATCCTGCCCTGAGATGTGCGTATACCACTTTCCACAACGTCTGCAGGGGCTGTGGACGCATGTCCCTGAGCAGGATACGGTCGCGAGACTCATTTCAGGGCATAAAAACCAACGTTTCATTGACATGCCGCCAGCTCAGCAGGAGAGCTTCCTAGAATCCACCCCGGCCGGCACTGTCCTGTCCCAGCTGCCTGCAACCAGATGGAAGTTTTGGATGGAAACCCAGCACCAGACCACTGTCTCATCCTCAGGGGTTTTGTTACAAGTTCTAAACGTAAGCCAGATTTGCAGCGATGGTGGCCGCGTTTCATTTAACCTCTTGGGGTCATCTGGAGCTGACGGGTGGGTGTAGACATCGGAGTGCGTCAGAAAAAGGCTCTACCCCTTCGTGAAGTTTGCGAGCGCTTTAGTGGTGCTCACCGTGCTCTGCTTCAGAGGCCGAAGCAGGAGTGCGGGTAGAGCTAGTCCTGGTCTGCTTGGTAGTATGTGGTGAGCAAGGCTATGGGGGACCAACTGGGGTCACGTCTTCTGCTAGTGGAAATCCATATAGCTCCTCTGAAGTCAACAGTGGACACCTGAAGACTTGGCCCTTTGAATGCTTCGCCATCCTAGCTGGTGCAGGGTAACTATGGCATGGTTTTTCAGGGTCTGCACTGAGTGTTTCTGCAAAGTGCTGGGTTTTGCTAAAGCAGCTAGCCCCCATGAAGCCAGTGAGGGGTGTATGGTGCAAAGGGATTTCCCTCTTATTTTTAGCTAGAAAACCTTTCAGGGGGGTAAATGCAGCCCCGTGTACCTCTTTCCTTCCCTGTCAGCACAGCAAAAGCATTAGCCTCTTCCACTTGGACTAACAGAGAGGTCCCTTGAGCTCAACTCAGCCACTAAAGGGAAGCATTCACAGAGGCTAAGCCACTGCATAGCCAACCAGGTGACATCATGCCATGATGTCATCTTGACACCCATCTTGTTTGGGGCACACAACGTTGCATCGCAATGGCATCGTGCAAGTTGTCCTCCCGCTGCAAGTGCCCCTGCCCAGGCTGGGCGGCCGCTGTATCCATCTCACAAGACGCAGCACGCAGACCAGTTGCTCTCACACGCATGACCGCCCGAGGGACTCCAGGACGATTCACTAGGGAACACTCTTCCGTTTGCCGCGGTCTGAAAAGCATCCTAAAATGATGCTCTTGGGCACCCAGTGTTGTTGTCTATTGAAAGAGGCCTAAAACCAAGGCCCTAATCACTTAGGGTGCACCTACATGTGCATTAATGCGCTTTAGTTAATGCACATTAAATCTCGTACCTCCATTATGAGGTACTGGGAAAATGCACGTTGGCCTGTCTTAATGCACATTAACTAAAGAGTATGCTTCCTAAAGTGATGCTTAATGCACAGTACCCTCTTTTAATGTGCACATTAACCTATTTGAATGCGCATTTAGTAAAAAGCATGTTTCTATGTGCCAATTTAATGCGCATTAAAAAAACGAATGCACGTTAAAGCACCTATATAATTGCGCCCTTAATGATTAAGAGCTCACGTTCCTAGGTTGCCAACCCAACATCCTTAGATGCGAGACGCCCCCTCATTAGACTCTAGGAAGCCCTCGTTAGGCTGAATGCCCCTCCCTGGAAAGTGCCGGCTCTTCGTTTTCACTCGTTGTTTGACTGCAGAAAAATATTCGAGCAATTCTTCTGCTGCAGGGTCCTCAGAAAGCCCGCAACAGGGCAGGATGTTTTTACTACTCCAGGTTTCTGTTTGAAAGCTCTGGGCTTATCTTGTGAATCAGGCTGGCACACCTAACAGTGCTCACATTGCGTGGTACCCCCCCCCAGCACCCTTGACAGGATCTCAGGGCACCCCACAGTGCTGGCTGGGAATCACTGGTCTGAGCCGACTCCCAGTTTGGCCACGAGCGCTCCATCTCTCTGAATCGCCTCCCCAGGTTTCAGTGCCAGGTACGATTCTTTCTCTCTTCCCATGCCAAGCGGCCGTGCAGTCTTGGCAGGTGTTGTTAAACTGCTGCTCCACCCTAGGCAGGTATTTAGGTGGCGAAGGAGCGGGCCCAGCCCCCCTGGATTTCCCTTTGTTCAGAGTTTGCAGAGTGCCACAAGGCACTGCACAAACACGGGCAGGTTATCATTAGCACGGTGTGTACCCGGGAGAGGTTCCCCCGAGAATGATCTCCCCGCATGACCCTGCTTTGGGGCATCGAAACCAGCCAGTAAGTTGCAAGGGAGATTGAATCACCAGCGTTTTTTGCACCTGGAAAGCTAAGAGCCCTTTGGACAGCTGCCTAAGCTGAATGGGTTTGTTACCCACGCGCGCTCTCAATTCCTGCCCAGAAAATCTCTAACGGCCCACGGGAAGGTGGTAAGCACGGCCATATACACCCAGGTGTTGGACAGATGTGGATGTGCAGTAGGTGACACCTGCTTTTAGAGTCACCAAAAGGTTGCCTTCGAGGAGAGAGGCTGGAAGCAGGCGGGTTGTCTTATTCCCCTTCCTTCTTCCATGTGCTTCTCCGACGATGCTTGACTGTGCTTGTGATTAAAGACATTTGGCTTCTGCCTTGAGCCGCCGGCTTTGCCAGGGGACAAGGTTTCTGGTGGTGGGTCCTTTGCAATAGCCAGTGACCGACGTTGCAGATGTCTTCGTCTGCAGAGAGGCCGTGTTTCAGGACTGGCCTTCTGATTTCTGCTTCCGTTCTCATTATGGGCTAATTAAGTGCCATTTGCCATTGAGAAACAGCCCGAGAGTTATGCAACCATGACAGCAGCATTGCATGCCTCATCGCCGGCAGAAGAGGTCATTCCTCGCGGTGAAGAATTGCGACAATGAGAGCTTGCCGGAGTAAAGCAGACCGATAGACTGTCTCATCCAGTATCCTTTCTCTTGCCGTAGCTAACACGGCATACTTCAGAGAAAGCAGGAGAAGCCCTATGATAGGCAGGCGTGAATGAATCTGCCTCCTGTGAAGATTTCTTTCTCATCTCTAATAATTAATGGCTGGCTTCGGTCCTGAACCGGGCCGTTTTTATATCCATTCCCGATCTTTGCAGTTAGCACTAGCTATTCATGGCTGTCAAGGTCAGGGGGGCTGTGCTTGGCGTGGGAACTTCTGCTGGAAAGCCCATGTTTTCTAAGCAGGCTGGAGCATATCTTATAGAAAAGGGGGTGACGGGATGGCATCTAGCAATGGTGACTCCATCACATCCCACAGTAGGGCTAACATCCGCCAGGAACTGTTGGCAGCAAGTCCATACAAATGTCCCATCCTTTCTGGATGTCACTAAACAGCTACAAGAGCAATGTTATCCAAGAACATGTATGTTCGTTTGGATGCTATTGAATGCGTCCTGTGCTGGGCCTAGAGCAGCCCTGGGATTAATTGTTTGGCAGTGCTTCCTAGGCTGGGGTAGCTCCCTTCACTTCAAGTGCATTAGTAGGAGTGTTGCCAGCAGATTGAGGGCAGTAATTATTCCCCTCTAGTCCTGTGCCCAGTTTACTACAAAAAGGAGGGGGGCAAACTGGAGAGAGTCCAATGGAAGGCAGCAAAAATGGTTGGAGGGCTAAGGAGCATGACTTGTGGGGAGAGGCTGATGGACCTGGGCTTATTCAGTGTGGAGAAGAGAAGGCCGAGGTGGGATTTGATAGCAACTTTTCACTCCCTGCCGGGGGTTGCACAGAGGACGGAGCTGGGCTGTGCTCAGTGGGGGCAGATGGCAGAACAAGGAGCAATGGGCTCAAGCTGCAGCAAGGCAAGTTGAGTTTGGATATTAGGAAAAATTTTCTCACTAGGAGGGTGGTGAAGCACTGGGACAGGCAACCCAGAGAGGTGGTGCAGTCTCCATCCTTGGAGGGGTTTAAGACCCGACTAGACAAAGCTTTGGCTGGGATGATGTAGTTGGGGCTGGTCCTGCTTGGAGCAGGGGCATGGACTAGATGTGACCTCCTGAGCTCCCTTCAATCCTCATTTCCTATTAATCTAAGTGTGAGAAGCCTATTTCTACTAGTTGAGGATCTTGTCCTGTGCCATACCACACGTTTTCTGCACTGTCCACTGGAGACGACATCATTGAACTAAACTGTGCCCCGTGCACGGAAATGAATTGCAAAGGATGACAAGACTGACGCTGATATTTCCAGCCCCAAAAGAAGACCGGGAAGGGCCCACGTTGCTCATGGAGAAGAGATGTGCGTAGAGACACCCCAAGTGGGTGATCTTGCAACTTTCTATGGGCTGGCAATGTTCAACTAGTTCAAACCCTTGCAATGCTAGACGTTGAGTAATGTTGAGCATGGGCATCGCTTGTATTGGAGACCTCCAACAACCGGAGGCAGGAGGACTCTGGCTGTGAACCGATGCTCGTGGGCCCAGCTCTTATTGGTGTTCCCAACCTTAGCCCCTCCAAGAAGCCACAAAGCAGATCGTGTGAATTCCCCCTAAAATAGCTGGACTTTTCAGTCCGTAAGCTGTCTGAGCCATGCGGCGATAGTCCCTTGCTCGGGCATGCAGCCCACCTTGAGGTTCCCTGATGGATTCTGCAGTTCAGGGCAGACCCGCTCATCGCACCGGTTTGCAGACCTTCACCCAGCACTACTTTACTCTGGCACGTCCAGAAATCGAAGAGATGAAAGCATGGCCGGAGAAGATACCGCTCGCCTCTCGGTTAAGAACAGGCAGATGAGACGTCGGTGGCACGGAGAGGGTTGGAGCACCTGCAGGGCCGAGAACGTGGCTCCAATCCCAACTGCTGCAAACTACTACAGATGGGGGTCTGGCTTAAGACCCCGTGTCCTCTTACAAATCTGGTGATCGTTCAGGGAGGAGAGGGCAGAAGAACTCTCCCACGGGATAACAGGAACCGTTGGAGGCATTTCCTTGATGCACTCAGGCATCCTCATTCAGGGGCTGCTTCTGGCACGCAGCATAATACTACATTATCCCGAAACAAAATGAGAGGCAGAGGGAGCTGTCAGGTATGAGAACATTTCACACCAGCTTGAATGCAGGTATTTATTCATTGAGGCAAGTGGAGGGGGAACAAAAAACCCATTAGGATCGGTGGTGACAAGTTGCATTTATTACATTTCCATTAAGAGGAGCAACATCCTCCTCTGATGAATCATGAATCCACAGCTCCTGACAGTGGTTTGAAAATAAAAACAGCTCCAAAAAGCTAAAGAGCTTTCAAGGGTGGCAGAGATGGAGGATTAACACAGCCACCGAGACATAAATTCCCCTCTCTTTTTTTTTAACTTCCAGTTTTCCTTGCTCTCCTGTCCCCAGAATACCTCCCTGTAATACTTCTCAGGGCACAAGCCAAGGTTATGAGCTTGGCAGGGTGGTGTACAATGCCAGAGAGGCTCGTAGAGGGATCGCAGTGCAACGTCCCTTGGGAGAGGAGGTGCTGTTGTCTTGAATGCATGGGAGGAGAGGGAGCCCGTAGGAACAGCCCTGCATCACAAGGTGTTAGTTATCGCCCACCTCCCGTGCCCAGCAGCACCTGTACACGTTTGAGGATCAGCACGTAGCTGGAAAGTTTATGAGAGGCGATGATTTTTCGGTGCTATGTTTTGCACCAACGGTCAAGGTGGAAGAGCACCAGGTGCCCTTCCTTGGGTCTAGCAGGACTTTCAAGGGCCTTTCTAGGCAGGACTGTCTAGCATTGATCATCCCCTCAACTCACGTAGGATTCGAGTGTTGTTGCAGCCAGGATGAGCCAGGAAATGAAGACGAGGCGGGAGGTGACATCTTTTATTGGGCCATCTAGGTGGTTGGAAGAATTGGATGTCCGTGTTTTCTTGTGTGATGGGAGAGAGCAGATGTTTCTAGTCTGCACACCAGGACTGTCCAACTGGCCCCAGGCACAGGGCAGGGGCGCGGCGTGCAGAAATGTCACCACCACGTCACCTGTTATTCCTGCCCTAGGTGACAAACCCAGTCCCTTTTCCCTAGAGAGTGTCTCCAGTATTTTGACCTTTCTGCACTTTTTCTGCATCCTTTTCGAGATGGTGGAAGCTGATGGCATGCCGAGGGTTGCAAATGAGGCTTCCACCTTCGTGCTGATATAAGCATTATGCACTGCACGGGGCTAAGCAAACACTTGACTGCAATGGTGTAAACAAGGAATTTTTTTTACACCAGCCTTGAGCTGGGGGGGGGGGGTCAGATGAGATGGTCAGCTCAGTTTTCCCACGGTCCTGTGTTGCTGGAAGAAGAAATCGATATAACTGGCTCTGAATAAATTTAGACTGGGACTGAGAAGGTTTCTAGCCGGAAGTGGAAATGAGTTTCTGAAGCAGTCTCTGGATGGGAGTATCAAGGACAAGAAAACTCCTTTTAAGATAGTGCTTTTATCCATCCTTGTCATCTGAAGCAGGGGGAGGTGGCTGGGCAAGCTCCAGTCATCCAGTCACCGGTCCCTTGGGCCAGCCAGACCCCAAGTCAGTGTTTGAAGCTGAGACCTTCTGGAAACAAAGCAAACCTCAGCCTGGCCTTGGGACCCGCTTCTCGTGGGAGGTGGCGTCGGAGGAGTTCTGCTTATGCGCAGTCGAGAAATTAGGTTTCCTTCAAGGAAAAAAACAATCAACAAAACCGATAGGTTCATTTCCTCCCTCCCGTCCTCCTTCCTGTGAAAAACGACAATGTTTGCACTAAAAAAGATAATACGTTTCATTTTTTAATGGACGCCCACAAATATTTCAAGGGCACATAGGTTGGGTTTGTTGGTTGGGGCTTTTTGGGGGGGTGGAGGGTAAAACTTGTACATAATCAACCCCCCCAACACACACACACACACACACACACACACACACACACACACACACACACACTATATTCTTCCTTATGGACAGACATTTTCGAGCAGCCCGGCCCTGATGACTTTTTCGGGGCTATGGAGTCGGCTACAGTAACTCCTTCTCATATTGCTGGGGAGATGGGGGCGGTATTTGTTTTCTGGGACATGAAAGCACAATAACTTAGCACCTGCGTTTGAATCCCTTACGAGTTGCAAGCACCTGTCAGCTGGCAAAATCTAGCCCTTCGCCAATCAGTATGCAAAAATATGCCTATTTATGCCACTTTGTTTCTTTAAGGCCTGGCAGGAGACAGATTTAATTGCTGTGCTAGTGCACGTGCTGTTACAAGAATAAAGGTACTCCTCCATCCACCTTGTCCCCTCCGCCTTCAGATATGACAGAGTGTCTCTGCTCCTGCCCTTAATCACTTCTGACGTTCTCCTAGCTAGCACGTAGAAGTGCAAAATCATCCGCTCGTTACCCAGCTGATTCCTCCTCCCCGAGTGGCACAGCCAGGGGCTGGTCCTCAGCTTGCCTTTGAACGAGGACTAAAACCCCTCATTGGTCCTAGTGATTAACAGGTTTGCAGCTCTTAGAAGACGCCAAGTGCCCCGGGTGGGGTGGAAGCCACAGAAGAAGGAATAGGATGTGGCTGGCAGTGGGGGACGGGTTTTTATACCTGGGAATCATCGAGTGCTCGACAGGGAAAACCCTGTGCTCGACTTTGCCGGCCCCCGCTGAGCAAATGAGGCACCTTGTAAAAACCTCTTGGGAAAATTCTCTCCACTGGCTTTTTAGCAGAGAACGGCTTTTGGATGAAGCAGACATTTCCTTCAGCATACACACACATATACATACAGACACACACGCGCGCACACATATCTATACAGACACACATGCGTGTGCATACACATGCATACACGCGTGTGCATGTATAGATATGTGTGTGTGCATATATATATAATGTGTGTGTGTGTGTATACACATCGTGCTGCATGCAGAAGCCCTGGTACTTCCACTGCTGCCGTGCCGCTGGCGCACTCGGTGACCAGCTGCTGGGGGATTCCCCTGCCCCATCATGCACTTGGGAGGTACCAGTTACCCATGGTCCACACACAGCTTTAATGCATTTTAAATGCAATGCGCTTTAAAGCCTGCACATGTAGACACCAGCCTATTCCCGGTTGCTGTGCAGTAATTTACTGCACAATAAATTTAAGCCAGCATAAATGTACATGTAGACATGCCCACGGAGAATGAAATGGGAGGGGTATGTTGCAAGGACTGATAAGAGAAAGCATGCCGATTTGGACAGCTGGGGGGAAGTATTGGGCCTCAAGGTTGACCAAGGCAATGATGGGAAGAGAACATAAAAGCTGCTCTGGGAGGGATAGGTGAAGATGCAGCAAGGTGGAAAGAGGAGACTGTGCAAGACAAGGGGGTGGAAGGGTGTAGCTGAGGTGGATATAGGTCCTGGAGGCCTGTGAAATCAGAGCCCGAGGAATTGACCATGTAATGAAAGGCAGCGGCATCCAGCATTTGCACAAGGGCATGCATTTAGGTCATGTGGGCAACCTTCATACTGGAATTTTCTAGCGCTGGAGACCTCGACTTTGGGCTCTTCATGGTACCATTTGAACATAACTGTTGTATGTCATCCAGCCACCCATGCATTTTTTTCACTCCTTATGCTCACGGCATGCTGGCATTGGCAAGGTCAGAAGAAACACCCTCGCGAGGGACCACGGTGCTAGCGGCAGAGTTCATGGGGCATCCACAGCATCGCTTGATGCACTGATGTGGCAAGTGACTTGCACCAAGAGGGTTTGCCCTGCAGTGTAAATCACAGTGTACGCTGGTGCGGCATGGCATGGATAAGGGATTGGCATTGCACGGCTACATCTGTGCAATAAAACCAGGGGATGGGATGCATTTTCCAAATGGCCAAAGCTGTTTGGGAATCAAGCCTCGGTTCCCAAGCCACCGAGGCAGTCTTGAAAAGTTTCCCCAATGCCTTTGACTTATTTTACCAATTAATTGTGCCCCACTGCGCTGCTCAGCCATTCCTCCTGACTTCTGACTCTCTCTGGTCCTATAATTTAGACCATCTGGCCCAGGGGGATCCGGTGCATGTGAAAGCTGATCTCATCCATGCCTTTGCTCTGATAATCCATCTTGCATCCTTCATTGTGCTCTCACGTCAGCTTTTTCAGACCCACTTTTTCTCCCCATGTCCCCTGCTGTAAATCTGCCATGGTGCAGTCCTTTGGTTTTGGCGAGCAAGCTCGTGAGGTGGGGTAAATTAGGATTATGCCATGGGGCAAAGGCAGCACTCGTGTGA
>JAGPOW010000261.1:257127371-257139111 GCA_030014935.1 Caiman crocodilus | reverse complement strand
CTTCCCTGGTCCCTGTTTTGTCCATAGCGTCTCCAACAAACCTGTGAATAAGGCTGCTAACCACGACTGGTTAGCAATGCACATTTTACAGATACCTTTATCCCTTGGGGATCTGGTGCTTGGAGCCACTCAGCGGTCTTCAACGGGCTTTGGGCCGGGCCGTAGGAGATAGTCTGCGACCCACCAACACATTTTGATGCGGACTGGTGCTCCTGTCTCCAAAACCAGGGGAGATTCCCATCCACCGCAAAAAAAAAGGCAAATTAAAAAGGGGGTAATGCCATCGCAGAACTCATTGCCACGGGAAGGCCACACAAGCCAAAAGCAATAGCCAGATTCAGAGCGAGGGACTGGGTATTTAAAGAGCCCAGAATAATATTCAGATTTGCAAGCATGAATGTTAGAAGGAAGAAAAATAAATAAATAGAGAGCTCTGGATGGGATATAAAACCTCGCGCTCCAGGGCTCAAGCCAATTTGTAATTATGCAAAGCCGCCCTTGAAGACGATTATCCCAGCACTGACTATTGTGTGAGCGTCCGTCCGGGACTGACTGCCAGCGCAGACTGCAGACCCTTATATCGGACCCTGCTGCACGAGTCCTAAGGTCTCACGACTCCCAGGAGCCTGCAAGGAGAGTCTACACCGTAGGCACTCACAACCCTTGTGAAGCGATGGGCTCCACCCCACCTCGGCCGGTCCCCAGAGCTGCCCTGTCTCCGTAGACATCTTCATTTCCTCTAACCAGCTGCAAAACTGATTTTTCAGCCTCGTCATAGGGCTGAAAAGAGGAGCGGGAAGGTGAGAGGAGAGGCTCTCTCTTCCCCCAGGGCAGCGAGCCAGCTAACTGTCCGACTGTCACAAATTATTACCGCCAAATAAACAGCGTCACATTATAGTCCAATAAAGACGGATACACAGGCCAGACCATTACTTAGGCTCTGATTTAGGACTCAGTTCAATCCAAATAGGGTTGATGGCTGCTGGCCTGCAGCAGCTTGGCGCCGGCGGGGCCCCCGCTGCTCGCGGCTGCAGGGCTTGCACCTGGTTCGGACGCAGGGGAGCCCGAGCCAGTGCCAGCAGGTGAGAGGGCGCTGAGACCTTCAGGGCTGTCTCAGAGAGGCAACGGGGCAAGGCCGGCTCACAGGAGCAGGATGGGAACGCAGCTAGGTTTAAAGGCGTGGCGGTAATGTCTTGCATTCGTAGCCCCCCGAAAAACTATTGCAACCTATATGAAGCTACAGGGCTGGTCTCCTGGTGCAGCGAGTGCTCCTGGCCAGGGCTAGTCTCTTGATGGAGCACCCTCCTGGGTCCTATTAGGAACCGAGGATGCTAGAGAAAGGGATCAAAAATCTCATAGGGAGGAAACGCCATCGGCCTGCTTCAGGGAAGGACCGCAGAGGGTATGAACTATGTTTGCATTTAGCAAAAGCAGGGTGGGTTTGGAAGAAGCCCTTTGCATGTGTGTGCTGAGGATGGAACCAAGTATTTCATAAATGAGCTATTGGGCTTGGAAGGTTGCTATAGCCAGAGCAGCAGTAAAATGCAGCCACTTCTGGGGTGCAGCGTGTCTTGGCACACTGCAAAACGTAGGCAACCGTTCCTGCGAGAGAAGAGCATGTTTCCCTAGAGAAATAGGTGATTTCTGTCGCAGGGGACTAATTTGTGACTGCAGTCACTGATTTATGCAGGGTGGCTCATGGGATGAGCTTCACGGATGTCCTGGCTGTGTTGCTGTCGGTTGGAGGTGTTGGAGGTCAGAGAAAGGGGCGCTTTTGAATCCGAGATTTGGAGGCCAACATAAAGTGGTGGTGTAACGCACAGATGTGCAATGCTAGCTTGATTGCTTTTTGGCCCTCTTGCCATCCTGGTAACATTATCTGAGCTTCTGGCCAAGACACTGGAGGAGAGAAACGTTGGGACAGAAATCGAGCTCCCAACACTAGAAGAAAGAGGGCAATCCCATTGCCAGCCAGTGACCGGCCGTAGCTGCTGGAGCGGCATATAGTGCAAAGCTTGCAAAGAACAATTTTTCCAACTATGTAGTTGATCTAATAAAAGATATCACATCTACCCAAATAACCTTGTCCGCCTTGCATCCGAGGGTAGCACCCTTCTGCTAACGGGCAGTCTTTACTTCTATCAGCGCTGCTGGGGAGCGCTGGCCTTAACGAGCTGAGACTGGCTGTCAGGCCAGACGCAAGGTCCAGGTTCGGGATGTTACAGCTGAGCATCCAGCCCTCCTTTCCTGTGATGCTGTGGTCCTATCAGACAAGGGGCAAGTGAGGCCTCCTACTTGCTGGCTCAGGGGCCAAGCGCTCGGCCAAGTCAACATCTGGAAAGAAACTGAGTGAATGGCCCTGAAGAGCAGCACGGCTCTCCCGGGCACGGTAGGGCTCTGGGAGCCGCTTTCCAGGAGTAGCAGCTAGCAGGTGTCCGTTCTTGTGTCACACGTCAGCCCCCGGCGGAAGGGCTGCGATACGCCGATGACATTTCAACATCTCCTCCTTTCCTGCTTGGGGCCGGCTCCTTGGAAGCAGAACTGCATCCTCATCAGCCGCGCTAGACGCTCCCCGAGACGCTCGGCGAATGCAGCATCTTGCTTTGAACCCTGAATTCCTGAACGGAGTTGTTTCCAGCGCAGACCTCGTCAGTCAGGATTATGTAGCTGCTCCCAGGGTTAAGGCTAAATATAAGATCCCTGGCAAGGGCAGCTCCAGCCTACGTAGATCTTGCATGGCTTTCGGTAGCAAGGACCCAACCCTGCGTGTGGGGTTAGGGAGGAATTTAACCCCGTGGCCGGGTTGGTACGGACTGGGGGAGTTGTTGCCTTCCTCTGTAGCGGGGGGAGGGGACACAGGGACTGACCCAAGGACACATGGGGAGTCAGTGGCAGAGCCAAGGATTCAGGCAAGGCCTCCCTCCTCCCAATGCCTTACCCTTAAAGACAGTCCTTCTGCCCCTAAGCATCCCCCTTCCCTCGTCCCTTCTTCTACACGCACGAATGAAATGAGCCTCACCCTCACGAGGCATCCTCACAAGCAGAGAAACTGAGGCAGGGTTTTAAGGAGCTTGCCCGTGCCCCCCAGGTTACTGCGACTGGGATGCAGACCATAGCAATGGGTTGCAGCCCCCTGGTTACAGAAGGATGACGACCGGCAGGGAGTCAAAGAAACTGGGAAGCTGTTTTAAACCGGGAGCTGCCATGGAGGAAACCGCTTGGCCGGGTATTTGGAGAGGAGCACGAGGTCCCTGCTGAAGCCTGGAGCGACTCCACTTCTCCTCGGAGTCCGAAATGAGCTTCCCTCCGTACAGCCGCTCGTCCCCTCCCTCCGGGGCGGTGGCAGTTGCGCCCCAGTTTGCAATGCCCAGGTGCATCTGCCCGCTCCCTCGCATCTCTCTGCCCCGAAGGATGCTTCTTCCCTGGGATCTGACTGCAAGGGCTCAGGGGAGATGCTCAGGTCTTACATGGCACCTTCAAACATGCGGCTCGTCGGCTCACGGCTGGTTCCAGGTGCCGGCTTCGCAGGCGAAGTGACTTGCCCAAGGCCACGCAGTAGGTCAGTGGCAGAGCCATGCTGGGACCCAACTGAGCCTTTCTCACCAAGGTTTGCTCCTGCTCCCATGCATCCAAGCTGCCTGTTGAATTCACCTCTGTGTCTGGCTCATGCGAGAAGGGAGAAACTTCATCGGGCGATGGGTGGCTTCTAACTAGGGCCAGCCCAGTCTGGACCAGGGTGCTCCATTTCGGCTCTGGGTCATTAAGATCCTAGCCAGACTTTGGGAAATGAAGGCCCTCCCGGCCCCAGGGGGACTGAATCTGAGACCGTCTGGGCCAAAGTGTGGACTTCGAGTGCCGAGGCTACAAAAGGAGCCCTTCCAGGGGGCAGCAGTAGAAAGTTATTCTCCTCTTGGGTGCACTCAGCAATTATGGGTGTGGGGGGCATGACGTGCGCTGTGTGGAAATGCTCACGCGGGGCTGCGGACATGGTGGGTCTTCACGTGCTCAGGGCGCTTGTGCACATACCTCGTGGTGTAATCCTCATGGAATTAAATTTAAAACTGCTTGAAAAGGGTGCGAGAGGGCAAGGAGTGAGGCGAGGGAGGGGAGAGCCATGCCTCGCTGTCCTCAGGCGCCTTCCCTCCCCAACCCCATCTTGCCCCTGAGCACTTGCAAGCAAGGAAGCGGCAACCCCCGGCATGCGGTGCGCAGGTATAGGGCACGGTGCTCTCAACTAAAAGAGACCCTTCCCCATCGAGAAAAAAAAAAGGAATATACAATTTTTACAAGAACAAAGTTATGCAAATCTTTGAAAAACAGCTTGATTGCATGCAAGGTTGCAAGCACACAGTTTAAGTGACAAGACAATATTTATAAGTCCAATAGGTTTCGAAACCCAAAAGATGTACAATTTAAAAAAAAAAAGCAACAACCCCCAGGGTGATTCCTCCCCATTCCCAGGAGGCAGGTCTACTCATGCATCCTCCAACTAGACCCATGACAGAGATGCTGGAGCAGCCTTGGGGCTCTTCTAAAGTGCACCAAGCAGGGTGGCATATAGATCCAGGATAAAATGAAGGTGGCTGGAAGCTGCCTTCACACCCTGCCTCCCGGTGCACAGAGAGGGGCAGAAGAAGGGAGAATCAAATCCAGCTGCTCTGCTCCAGCGGCTTCGGGGCATGACCGGTGCAACCCACCCGGGTGGGACGCTGGACACAGCCACCCGTGAAGAGCAGAAGGGATGGGAGAGCCCCCCGGGCAGAAGCAGGTTAACCTGATCTAGGGCTTGATGCTCCGGCTAGCAGAGCCGCGGGCAGGGAAACCTTGCCAACCCCGCCGCGTCGCTCAGATGGGCGCGCGGGGTGCGCGGAGCATTCCTGCGCTCGCTCACTGCGGGCATTCAGCTGTGCATGGCAGTGGGCAAGGAATATGTTTTAGGAGGCAAAAAAATAAATAAAAGTGCATATAATGATCATAGTGTGGCCTGGAGCAGCTGCGCTGGGAACGCAGGCAGCCCTTCAAGGAGAAGGCTGATGTCCTGCCAATCTGGACGCCGCAGGTCGGCAGCCCTTACAGTCGCCGCTTCATCGCTCCCTCCTCTAGCAGTCAAGCGGGTCCCGCTGGAAACGATGGGAAGCTCGTCAGGTGGTGCTTCACGATGAAGTTCAGAGGCTCCTGCTGAGTTCGGGCCCCGCTGTGCTTGGCTCTGTACCGAAAGAAAGACAGCAGCTGTCCCTGCAAGCCCAAACAGCCAAGGCGAAGGGACAATAGGGAGATTCAGTATGCCTCTGGGAAACTGAGGCACGGAGAGATGGAGGGCCAGATTCTTCAAGGTACTTCGGCGCCTCGCTCCCGGCAAAATCAGTGCCTTGAATAATGTGGTCCTTGCTGAGCTTCCCCGCCACTCTTGGCCTTGGACCCTCTTCCAAGCATAGACCAGAGCCTGTCCGCCAGACCTGCTCTTCCCACAGAGCAAAAAGCCTTGCCAGCTCCTGAGCAATGAGTTTGGATTGCTTCTGCACCACTGGAGCCCGCGCATTGGGTCAGCCTTCCTTGTGCACCCCGAGACTCCCCGGTCTTGGAGGCCTGCACGTGATCGTGGCGGAAGGGCCTCCACAAGGGCTCAGTTGGCTCGTTGGGCTTCCCCCTACCACCACCCCCTGTCTTGCGGTCTCTCCCACAGGAGGAAGCACTCCGTTTCCCTCCCCACTCTGATGTGTGAGTTTGTGTCCCATCCAGCAGCACTTTGCAGGGTTGCGTCAGCTTCGCACGCATACCGGAGTCTCCCAACTGGAAGGGATCAGCGGTTGCAGCCCCATGGCCTGATCAGGGCAATTTCCCCTGCTCTCAGAGGTATTGCTTCAGGCTCTCTGCAGACTCAGGCAGACCTTCTGCTCGCATTTCCCGTCTTGTCCTTGCCACCGTGAGGGCTAGACATGTGGGTGCAGTTTTAAAGCAAAGCTGAGCCTCTGATGAGAAGACTGAGGGGGGATTTGATAATAGTTTTCAAATGCCTGCAGGATGATGTAAATACAGCAATGGACATTTCTCTGTGGCTGGAGGGGACAGGGCTAGGAGCAGTGACCTCAAGCTATAGCAGAAGAAATCTCTCTGGGCATGTCTACACATGCATTTATGCTGGCTTAAATTTACTGTGCCGTAATTTACTACGCAGTAAATGGGAATAGGCCGGTGTCTACATGTGCAGGTGTTAAAGCACATTAACGCTGTGCATGGATTGACTTGGGACTCAAGTTGGTCCCAAGTCAGTCCTCACACACAGTGTTACTGCTCAGTAAGGCGTCCACACATGCGTTACTGCGCAGCAACTAATCGGGCATGAATATGATGCCTGCGTGACACAGGTATCAAACTTATACTCAAGTTGGCATAAGTTGCCATATTGACTGCACGGTACGGGCGTGCATGTGTAGACGCATGCCCATGCTGCGCAGTAATTTTGGTCGCTGCTCAGTAAATGCACACGTGTAGATGCACCCTCCACGTTTCAGTTCCCTGCATGGATAATATCATTGTGAGTCTGCATCACAGGCTGTACCAGACTTAGAGGAAGGGTGGCGGTATGGGTTGCATGGATGTCCGGGGTTCAGCCCTTGTCCCTGTGTGAAGCCAAACAAAATGCCCTTTCTCTGCCAACCGTCTCTGCTCTGCCAGCGCGGCGCAGAGGACATGCCGACCACACAAGGGTGCAGCAATCCTCAGTCCGCGAGCCGTGACGCTGGAGTGGCCCTGTCGCGGGTTTGCTAAGGGTTGATGTTTGCTCGGGAGGGCAGAGTTAAGCACGCAGCAGGGCGGGAGTTAAGTGTGCAGCATGCACCAGGGCTGGACGTGCGCCTCTGGGGAGAAGCGGGCCTTGACTGCTGGTTGACCTTCAATTTTGCTGCCCTTGCTGCTGTGGTTTCGTATCAGGCAAGTGTCAGCGTATAAGCAGCTTAATTACTTCCTGGAGAAATGGCCTGGAGTGTTTAAATATAGGCGTTTTTCACAGAGGGTGCTCTATTTGTTGCCTCTGCCCATTTGACAGAGCTGGTCTTTGCTAGAAAACACACAGCTGTGTTCAAACTATAGCAACACTCAGCCCTTATATAGGTGCCTGTGGATCTCAGCGAGCTTCACAAAGCAAGGCAATAGCACGCTTGCATGTCATCTGTCGGGGAACCGAAGCACTGGGTGAATAGTGATTTGTTTCGCAAACCAGTGGGAGAGCCCTAATTTAACCCAGGTGCCCCGAATCCCACTTCGGTGCCCCTATTCACCTGCCTGTCTCATGTTAGTATGTGTCCGCAACGTGGCCCGTCTTTTGGATGCAGTGGGAGCAGTTTGTGTGCCATATGCCATTTATTGGTAGCACCAGATCTTCTAGTTGCCCATCTCTTGGATGCAGTGGGGACCGCCTGACTGTGCGCCATATGCCTTTTATTGGTAGCAGCGACTCTTCGATAGCTGGGGCTGAAGAGGTCTGTGCAAGAGGGTCCTGCTGGGAGATCAGTGTGCAGACAGCTGAAGTGGATGGTGAAGCCACAACCAGTAAGCCTCAATTCTCACAATAAATCTCCTGGCCAGCCAGTTTTAAATGCACCGCGGATGAATCCGGTGCTCCCGCTCCTCTATTTTGTGTTCAGCTTACGGGGCATTTCATTGCTGCAGCCGGTGAAAAAGGGTGTTTTGGCCGCCCGCATCAGGAAAGCGGCTTGGGGGGATGAAAATAACATTCTTCCTATGGACAAGGTGTCGGTAGCGGGCATCTGGGACACTGGTTCGTGTGAGAGATGTAGGTGGAGAAAACAAGGCAAGAGATGCTCAGATGTGCTGCCCGTGAGCTGTGTTGCTGTTAAAATGCTGCCCTTCCCAAGGGCTTTGCCAACCCCCCAGAGCTTGCTCATAGGCCTGGCATTTCAAAACATGCCCGTCCTGAAACCCGACCCACGGGGCTGGCTGCTCCCCAGCAAAAGGCAAGGCTTCTTGTGACTCACCGAAAACGTGGAAAGCAACTGGCACCTCTCCGGTCCTGACGTCACCTCGGGGAACCCTCTCCCCGACCCATTGCCAGCGAAGTGAGGCATCAAAATGCGGGGGTGACATCAAAGCCACCGTTCACTCGGGTTGGTTGCTCGGCTTCCTTTTAAGGACAGCCCCTTGCACAGCAACGCTGCCAGCGCCGGAGACAGAGGTGGTTACGTCGCTCGAGGGAAGAGGGGATCCCCAGCTCTCAGGAGTCCTTTCCATCGGTAGATCTTTACAAACAGGGAAACTGAGACACAGAGCAAGGGCTCGGGACCTGCCCGGCCTCACCCAGCAGCAGAAAGCAGGGACCTGAACTTGCACCTCCCGAATCCCAGCCCAGCTGTTGCATAGGGGTGGTCTGCGGTCCACTCTTGCTAACTCCCAACCTGAAAGAAGCACCTCTAAAATGGAAGCAGACCTCAGCCTCCATGGCTGGAAGCACAAGACCAGAATTAGCTGCCAAACCAGGTGGAAGTGCAAATGATAACATCCAGGGATGGCTTCGGTCATTCGATCTACAGGGCTTTGCCTAGGACACCGATCAAAATGGTCCATTTTGTTGTTTTGGGGGGACACAAGATATGGGAAAAGCTTTACGAGAAGTTATAACCCAACAAGCCCTTGCATTGGCTGCAGGGGGCCCTCCTGATGGAAGGCACCTGGCAGAGGTGGTGATGTGACCTCTCCCTGGTAGGATGATGGTCTCTAATTGAGGTCCCCAGTAGACCAGGTGAGCCCTGGAGAGCGCGTGTGCTGCAGGAAGGAAGAGGTTATCTGGTTGGTACGCAGGCTGGAGTCACGAGGGTAACATTTTTCTTATCATTTATCATACACCGTGGGCCTGGCAAAGTATCTGGAAGAGGCTCATTATGAAACCAACCCTGTGTCCTGCTGCTGCAGCCTCCGTGCTTTGAATGAGCTGGGCCCCTTGCTGCCCACAGCGAAGCTCCCGCTGGTTGCATGGAGGCCAACATGTTAGACCCGCGTGTCTTTACGATGACTTTGCTTGTGTTGGGTGTCTTCTTGCAGACCGTGCCGAAGAAAGGGAGCCCTCCAGCATCTAGCGAGGGCTTTTGGAGGGTCTGGAGATTCGGGAAAGCTCCTTGCTCATCCCATTAAGCACAGGGCTGCAATGGGCAAATGCAGAAGCACCCAGTGGTGCTTCGCATCCCATTAAATACAGGGCAAATGCAGGAAAAGCACCTGCCGCTTTGTGCTAAGCTGATTGTCTTTGTCCTGTATAGAGCTGTGGCTTTGGGTAAAGCTCAGCATCAAGCTGACTTGAACCCCAGGTGAACAGCTCGTACGAGAGAGTAGGTGTTCGGCGTCTCCCTTTGCTCCTGTACCCTCAGTGACAGGTGCTTTTGCCCTAAGGGTAGCAGCTCGTGAGTTTCTAATGCAATCCTCGCTGCCAGCCAAGGCTGCAGGCGGTGCAGCGATGCAGGGGATGGGGAAGAGCAGCTAACAGTAAAGACAGGTACCTTTGCATGAGCAGCCTGGGGCTGTTCGCCAGCACAACGAATGAAGCCTCTCTCCAGCCAGAAAGGTCATTTGATTTGGTCGCTACCGAGCTAGATTTGATCTGAACTAGCAACCTGGACCTCTTCCCCGCTCTCCCCTTAACCGTCCTGTGAGCGGTTGTGCGTGTCTGTGCCCATCACGAATAACTTCATCCTTAAAGATCAGTTCTTGTAGAAAACGGGGGGTGGGATAGGAGCTACCAGCATGTGAAGCAGATTCGCGCCATCGGTGCCGACCGCAACGTTGGTGTTGCGCGAGGTGCGTGGTGGGTAGCTATCCCAGCATCCTCCATGCTGCCCGGTTTATTATAGCCTGTCGAGATGAATGGTTTTCGACCGGTGGGCCCCCACTCTGCCAGCGATTCCCTGCATGACCTCAGAGGGTCACTCTGTGCCTCAGTCTTTCGTCCCCCTCTGTTAAATGGGTCTAAGAGCCCTGCCCTGCATGAAAGGAGTCGAGTTTGGACTAGGCATGATAGGAAACTCTCCAACTCGACCCCTTTTTTACTGGAAAGCACCCAAAACGCTTCTGCAGCAAGGTCTGTAGTGTTACAGGCTTCTATGATGCCCGGGCTCTGTCTGGGGACCCCGGTGCTCCTAGCCATGGGGGCTCTGGAGCAACCAGTCATACCAGCACTTCCAGGCTCCTCGGTATAAGACCATCCTCCAACCAGCGGCCTGAGGATCTAGACTCTGCAGGAAACAGTCTGAATGACTCCGAGCCCTCAAATCTCCTAGGCTAATCAGCCGTCTTGACATCCCTGTCCACATCACTGCAACGAATAGCAAGAAAGTCTGATTGACTTCAAGTCCTAAAAGTGATTTTTTTTCCCCCCTTCTTCTTTACTCTTGCCTTCCTGATTCAGCCCCAAAGCAACGAAACAATAAAGCTACCCCTCTTTTTAGGCAAGCAGGGAAACCTGCATTTTGCCCAGGTCTCATTGTGAGCATC
Source organism: Caiman crocodilus (assembly GCA_030014935.1). Classification (NCBI taxonomy): domain Eukaryota; kingdom Metazoa; phylum Chordata; order Crocodylia; family Alligatoridae; genus Caiman; species Caiman crocodilus. Next base: position 257,128,614 of record JAGPOW010000261.1, on the reverse strand, counting down.
GAGCGAAATGGATTGCAGGAATAGGGGCCGTGTCTTCCCTGCGGATCGCAGCTGGCTGCCGCAGCTCAGAAATGGAAGGGGGAAAAAAACCAAGTGCTGAGTAGCAGGCTTTTCTCCTAGCTCTCCTCTCTAATGGCTTTCCAGCCCATGCTCTATTGGGAATGGCTTGTTTTAAAATGCTAATGCAATGGCCATGGGGTGTGCGGGCATGGGTAGCTGTGAAATAGCCCAGTGTGCCTTCTGTAGCTTCCCACTGGCCAAGGGAAGGCACTTCAACTCCGTCCAACTGGATTCCAGCGGTGCATTTGGTGCCTTCAAGCCCTACGTTGAAGAAACATCGCTCCCCTTTCCAAGAGGCCAGCCTGGTTATTTAACGTGGCACTTTCTCCTGCATTTTTTTTTTTTATTTCTCTCTTATCCACTTCTGCTGCAGGAGGGGTCTGCAGCCTGTTTGTCTGAGCAGCTCGGTTGGCATCCCCCACGCCAGACAGGGCGCAACCCGCCGTCCTCCGAGAGCATCTCTGCCAGCTTGGAATAAAAAGCCAAACCATCGCTGAAAAGCCTGTCCCCTTCCAAGAAGGGACTTCCAGACCAGACGGCAACACCCCCATGCCGAAAGGGCTGTAAAACCAGGGGAAGAAAAATAAGCAGGGTTCATTTCGGAGCAGGGCGATAATGGGGGAAAGGGACCGAGTTGCACTTTTCGCGGTTAAAAGTCAGCAGGAAATGTTCTCGGTGCTGTTGATAATGTTGCTCCAAGTGGGATAGGCCCTTTTCTCTCAAAGGATCCCAGGCCTGTTGGGAAGGGCAAGTCCAAGGGACACTTGAAAAAGGCTCCTTGCTGTCTTCAAGCCCATCTTCTGGTTCATGATCAGACAAGAGAGCCATGAAAGAGTGCACGCGGCGCGGGGAGAGGGAACATCATCCCTTTGCCGCTCCGATGGCTGTGAAACAACCTCTGGAGACAGCAGTTTCCCGGCCAAAAAAAGCTGAGGAACATCTGCACGAAAAGCCGGGGGAGGAAGGGGAGAGAGCATCCAGCCTTGGAAGCAAGCTCAAAGGGCATGTGCCTGGAGGTGGGGCCTTGCAGGACCTGGGTTGTGTCGTCTCCCGAAGATGAGAGCGGGCAACATCCGGGCGAGCCAAGATAAATACGAAACCCACGGCGGCGAGCTGACCTCCACCCTATTTTTATGGTGCACCAGCAGCAAACGAGGGGACGTAGCCTGTTAATTGTGCATCA
>JAGPOW010000261.1:257088549-257125987 GCA_030014935.1 Caiman crocodilus | reverse complement strand
CTCTACCCAGGCCTGGTCATTAGGACCACTGCTCCTCACCGGGTCCCCATTTCTTGGCGAGTGGCATTGGGGTGAACAAAAGGATCCTGTATAAAGGAGAGGGAAAGTCTGGTGCATGGAGGGATGCACGCACACATTCGTGGGCAGCGTTGCTCTCCCCATGACTGAGGGGCCATGCAGACAGCCAGCCCCTCGACGCATCCCCCCGAGAGGCTCCCAGACTCTCCTCCTCGTCTCCTGATCGCTCTCCCGCAATCCCCGCTGCTCCAGCCCCTTGCGTGGGTGGGACCGCAGCCTGCTCCCACATGCGCGTGCCCTCCGCTCCTGGCAGCGGGTCAGCGACGGCGGCTGTGCTACTGTGCTACCGTCGGGCTGGCTGGGCCAACTGGCACGCGGGCTCTATTTATTTTAAAATGCTTCCAGCGTCAACCTGACAGGAAACGGGTTGCAAGCCGCAATCTTTATGCTAGAAATAATGCCGGCTCGTTGCAAGCAAGCTCCCCCAGGTGAAATCGCAGGGCCTCCCCATCTCGCCCCGCGCTGCATTTGCCTTTGCAGAAAACGCTCCCGGGGTTTGCTGGGAGCTTTAATTCTTCGTGCTCAGATTTGGGCAGAGCGTGCGTGGGAGGCAGCAGAGGCATGGCCACTTGCTGCAGCTGAAAAGCATGGCTCTGTGTGAGCAGTGAATTATTTAACACGAGCCTTTGGGGGTTTGTTCCCCGTCAAAGTGCCAGCTGCCAGAGTCATGGGGATGTGTGAGGATCTCTGCTTCTATTTATGCCCGAAAGGAGTTTCCTAGCCCACGGGTATCGGAGTAGAAGGTGATAAGACATGATTCCTTGCATGGTTTGCTGACGGACGCTGTTAAGGAGCAGAGCGCTGGGTGAGCTCCTCCGCGAATGTCCATCGGACACTGCATGGGGCACGTCCCCGTGACTTCGGATCTACGCTGCCTAAAGTTTTACAGGTAGTTTAGTTTAGGGGTAAAGCTTGCCTAGTTTAGAGGTAAAAGGTCTGAAGTCGCTTCCAGACCCGCAGCCCCAGTCCGGGATCTCGGGGTCCAGCTGGGTTGGCAGCGTCCCTATCGATAGACGTCCAGATGCACAAATATTGTCCTGGAGGGACGCATCGTACCCCGGTCTTTGGAGCTTCGTGAACCAGCTGGTGGTTGCTTTATGGATCTAGGAGGTGCTAATCTTGCCTCTGTTGCTCACGTGCCGCAGATGACTTGGAGCACTGTGCCTCCAGGGCTAACAGGAGCGTGACTCTCCTGACGGAAACCACAGTGTTTCTCGGTAGAAGTTGCCTCTTGTTACAGGGTTGCATGTGTCCATGCACGTGTGGGACATTGGCTTGCAAATCCAAGCGGCTCTTTTCTCCTGAACTGAACCATTTCCCTGCATGACTCATACTCCCAGCTGACACGAAGCCACTGGCTAATGCCGGCGTTTGGTGAGATGGCCGTGTTGACAGCTGTAAACCTTGGGCTTTCGCACCCAGGAGGCGTTTGGCCAACACAGTCGCTCAAGGGGTTCATTCATACTGGTGATATTGGGGCTCGTCTACCTCTCTGGAACTGCTGCTTTCTTGGTGGAGCCCTTTACTGGAGGATCAAAAAGGTGAGCGCATGCACTTAGACCATGAAGAAACCCAACAGAAGCGCTCTTCCCTTGGCACAGCTGTGCCTAGACCTGGGGTTTCCTCAACATAGCTACGTCTGCCGGTGGTTGATCTTTCCGTCTCCTTCCCTACGTCACTAGGCGAGTCCAGAGGTTGTAGTGTAGACCAGACCATTGCAATGTCAACAGCCGCGAGCTGACAGCAGTTCTTGGAGGACCGCTGTGGGATGTAGACACAGCTGCAGTGACCAACCTCAGCCGCCGGGACCGGGGCCACGTGGACCCCAGCGCCGCTGAGCAGAGCGGGTTGGAAACACGCCCCTAGAAGGAAATTATTTTGGGCAAACATGGCTCTGATGTGCAGGAAAGGGCTCTTTTCAGCGTCCATCTTGACTTTTCCACCAAAAAGTACGGAAAGGGCATTAGAGAGAGGTTGGGGAGGGGAGGACACAACTTAAATATTTCTCTCCGGTTTTTTTTCCCGCCCCCTCACGGCTATGAAATTAAGTTCTTTCTTCATTGTGGGCGCAGGGAGGAGGACCAGTTCCTGGTCAAGCTCTATATTGCTCAGTCAAAGCAGAGTATTTTTACAGGTTTGTGTGTACTAGCTAGCTAGCCTGCTTTTATTGCCTGGGGACGGGGTGGGGTTGGTATCATTTTTACCCACTGCTGGAAAAGGTTCACAGGGAATTACAGAAAACGAAGATTGGGAGGGGGCTCAGGAGGTCACCTCTAGCCCAGAGCAGGACCAGCCCCAGCTGCATCATCCCAGCCAAAGCCTTGTCTAGCCAGGGCTTCAAAACCTCCGAAGATGAAGAGTCCACCTCTCTGGGTGACCTGTCCCAGTGCTTTACCACCCTCCTAGTGAGAGGGTTTTCCTAATATCGAACCCAAAATAGTAGCCAGCCCATTCCCCCAGCAGACTGGCCGCATGGCCCAATTCTGCATTACACCCGCAGGCGACAGGGCATCCGGGTCTTGCAGGGGGCCTGGAGCCAGGTGGGAAGCAGTCAGCTGTCCAAGAAAGGGCCATGGGAAGGACCGGAGAGGGCTGTCGGAGGGGAGGAGCTCCCTCTTAGCCCCCGGAGCAAGGGTTGCAGTCCAAGGAATGGCCATGGAGGGCGAGCAGGAGGATTGTTTTCTTTGGTCATTTGTCTAAATCACATTGAAAAGTGGAAGAACTGTGTCCCAGAAGATGCACCGGCCTGGGTGAGTCCCCCCTGCTGAGCTGGGGTATCACTTATCAGGTCTTGTCTCGTTTAACCAACCAGGCAGACATTCCCCTAGGGTGGAGGGATCCCATAGCTGGGACCTTGGTGGGGAAATAAGGCCCAGAGGAATTAAATGTCTTCCCCAAGGTTGCGTGAGGAGTCAGTGGCAGAGCTGGGACTTGACCCCCCACCCCCGGATTATGGAGACCTTGTGCCTTAGCTCCAAGGGTCTCCCCTCCCTCAGTCACCACAGCACACCCAGGCTGCAGTGTCCTGGACGCTTGGTGCAGCCCCAGAGGTAAAGACTTAAATCCTAAGGGGTCAGGAATGGGTCTCATGGGGCAGAAAGCAGGAACAAGCAGTTCAATGCAGAAACCCCGGTGCAAAGGGCTTGCAAGTGCAGAGCACCTAACCTTGGCACGTGATCCCATGGTGCAGGGTCAGTACATTTGGCCCCCCGTCAGCATCCAGTTGACAGTCCTGCTAGGAGAAGTGCAGTTCTCTTGGTCCCATTGTACAGACCAAGTCACTGATCCCCCAGCTCCTGCAAGCTGCCCAGGTCTGTTGGCTTTGGTAGATCTCTGCTGAGTTGTAGCAGCTGAAGTTAGGGTTGCAGAGCGGGGCAAATCAGGATGGAAGCAGCACGTCCCTCCGGCACCCTTTGACCTTGACATAATGGCCCTGATCCTAGCTGCCAGGAACAGCGAGGAAGAGAGTCTGTTCTGTCAGTGCCTTCAGCCCTGAGCTGAAATCCTGACTTCTGCCCCCAAATCTTCTCATGCTTGGTTTGATGACACTCTCTGATCCGCCCAGCTTCCAGGGGCTGCCAGGTCCACTAACACACCTAGAAGCAATGTATCAGACACCTGGGCATGAGTTGGCTCTGGATACCTGTGCATTCGGACGCATGAAAGCCTATGCCACGTGTCTCTGATTTGGTGAATGCATAAGGTGCACATCAATCCTGCTGTGAAGCCAAGCGGGTCTCAGCAGCACAGAAACCAGCCCAGGCCCCTGTGCAAGGGGCTGCACGACTGCCTTTGCACCTGATCCAAAGCCTATTGGCATGAACGCACCAGGCCTTGGGATCCTGCATGCGTGGTGCGTGACCCGGTCCCTCCTACGGCTCAGCCCCTCTCCATTTGAGTCCTTTAATCCCTGGATCGTGCTGTTTAATTTCCATGCACACCCTCTCTCCTCCAGGTAACGCTATGGCGAGCTCGCTTGCAAAGCCGCCCATTCCCTTGCAGCCCCTTGTATCGGGACTGCTTGTAACATTTTCAACCTTGACCAGGAATCTATATTTGCTTTTATTTTTTTTGCTATTTTTTTGATATGCTGCCAGAGAGGTTTCACAAAAAGGATAGTGTTATTCCTTCAAATGAATCCCATAAACAAGGATGAATATGACTTCTCCGCTGAGACTTGGGGTTTACTTTAGCGGCTGGGAGATCAGCCAATGAAATGGAAATACCAGAAAACATTATCATAATTACCCCATGATCTTCTCTAGGGGCAAGGAAAAACCCAGTGAAGCTGATTTTTACAAGGCCTGGACAGAATCACTATCTTGTCCTCCTCAGCTTGGCTAACGTCCTGCCGCGCATTTCTGCATTTTGTTAACATAGAAACGGTTACGAGAGCTTTTTCCTGCAAGAAACTTTCTTTGGCGAGGTGCTAGGAAGCCAAGAAGCGCAAGCCATGGGGCAGGGGGGGAATAGCAGCAGGTCTCATCTCCGTTGCAAGCAATCTCCCCCTTCTCCGTGCAAAGCTCTCCTGCTTCACCTTGGCTCTGCGCTCTTCTCATGTGGGGGCCCCTGCTCGGACACGGGGCTCGGCAGGCGGGTCCCAAACCCCGCGGAAGAGCCCAGAGGCTGCATTCATGGAAGCTGAGGGTATAGCGATAAAGTTAGAATTTAGAGACGCTCCCTAATTTAGAAGAGTTGGGAATTGAGAGACGGCCCCTCAGGTAGAAGCTGTAAGTTGGAGACCGGGAGAGGCTAAGGGTCTGCAGAGGTTGCCTAGTGCTCCACAGTTAAAGCTTGCTTCTCATTCACATATGCATGTGTTTATTGAGCCCAGTGATAACCACAAAAAAGAGGGTATAAATCCCACAGGTGTAAGAGTTACACACCTGCAGGACCTTTAAATTCTGGTCACGCTTCTCTAGCTGCGTGAAGGTCTGGTACCTGTTCATGCGGCGACCATGGGGGCAGATCTCGGGGATGGACAGCGGGCCATGTGGATCTGCTCCCGTGAAGGTATATCCCTTAAAAAGTGGGATATGGGATGTATAGGCAAACTGTGGTTTACCCTCTGGCAGTGGCTTGTAGCTGTGCCCACCAGGTGGTCACTGATGGCTGCTGTCACTGCAGGTCTGTTTGGCCTGAGAGTTAGGGCTTCCCTTGACAGCAAAGTCTTGATGCTGTACATGTAAAACAGCAAGTGCTGAAAGGTGGCATTATGTGAGTGTGAGGTGTAAGGCAAGTATGCATGCGTGCGTGTGTGTGTGTGTGCGCGCTATGCAACAAGAAGGCAGTGGGAAGAGATGGGCAGAGCACTGGGCTGGGACTCGAGAGATGTGGCTGATGTACCCACAAGTCTGCTGAGTGATTATGGGCAGTTCCCTTCCGGTGCCTCTGTTGTGCCATCCGTAACCCAAAACCATTCAAACTGGTTAGAAACTCCTGATAAAGCATGGGCTACTGGGGGCCTTTGGGCTTCCAGTATCCACAGCCCTGCAGCAGCTCCCTTGCACCTGCCCCCCATGCAAACTGCCTCAGGGCAGGGGTCCCTTGACCTTCCTGCCATGGGCTGGGGCTCTCAGGGTCGCTGGGGCAGAGCTGGGAGCCCTGACTCCCTGTTGCTGCACCAAGGCACTTTAATGCTCATTAGCCTATTTTAATGCGCATTAAAGCATCACTTTAAAAACCGTGCCAAAGAACCTTGTTGTCCTATTCAGCTGATGCACATTAAAATAGGTGAATGCACAATAAGCATCACTTAAACTGGGGGTGCATCTACACATACGAGAGACAGGAGCCTGGAAGGCCTCCAAGCCCAGTCGAGCCCAAAACTTGGGCTCCCAGATTTGTGCATAGGGGTTATTGCATCCCCCTGCTCGGGGAACTTTTTTCCAGCCTTATCCGTGTCCCATAAGGACAAGCAGTGGCTGTTCACTTGGCTCAGGTTGCACAGACCCCTGCAGAGCTTTCTGGTTCAAGATGCCCTTGATGACGATGAAGATATCTGTGAGCACGGTGCTAAGATCAGTGCTACCAGGAGGAGATGGCCTGTGTGAGCCTGGTTGTGCGCAGCTGCCTACGTGCCTCTTTGGAAAGCCTGAATCAGAGGCTGGTAGACCCTAAAGCCAAAAGGGAGCCTTTGTTCACACAGTCTGTCCTATCACTGGGCCTTACACTTCACCTGAACACCCCGGGTGTCTGCGCGAGGGTGAAACAGTCATTCCAGAGCAGCAGATGGTGGACCAAGCTGCCCAGGCGAGCGGTCAAATCTCCTTCGTTGATGGGGTTCAAGAAAAGGCTGGAGGGATGTCTGCCTGGGATGAGTTACAGTTCATCTGTGCTGGAGATTGAATTAGATCACCATCGAGGTCCCACCCAACTGTAGAACACTGGGCGTGTCTACACGTGCACTTTAATGCGCATTAGCCTGTTTTAATGTGCTATAAAGCGTCACTTTAAAAACCGTGCCAAAGAACCTTGTTGTACTATTTAGTTAATGCACATTCATTAAAATAGGTGAATGCACAGTAAGCATCACTTAAACTGGGGGTGCATCTACACATATGTGTTAATGCACATTAGCCTATTTTAATGTGCATTAAAGCACCACTACAAAAATCGTGGAATTTAGTTAACGTACATTAAAACAGGCTAATGTGCAGTAAGCATCACTCAAGAATTGGGGTCTTTAGTTAATGTGCATTAAGACAGGCTAATGCGCATTTTCACAACAGAGGTACTATATTTAATGCATGTTAACTAAAGCACTTTTAATGCATGTGTAGACACACCCTGTGCTCTTTAGCTAATCCTCATGAAGGCAGGCAAATGTGCATTTTCCTAGGCGGTACTAGATTTAATGCGCATTAACTAAAGTGCATTGCTCATGTGAAGATGTGTCCCCTGTGTTTCGGACTCTCCCCCTGCCTGAGAACTGAAGCACAGAGCCATCAAACTGGCCTCCTTGGGGGGCTGGCATTGGACCATCCTGCAAAGTCTCAAATGAGGCCCCGGATTTGGGGCACCCTCCGTGGCCTGCTTGAAACCTGTTGTTTGGAGGTGTTAAATGCCTGTGGTGCCCATCACCTCGCGATGGGGCCGGGATGAGCCCCTCCGGGAACCGTGCCCAGCTCAGTTCCTATCAGGCAACCGACCTGGAAGAGCGCCAGAATCAGCGACCGCCTTGCAAAGGTTAACCCCAGTCATTAACAGCCCAAATGCCAGCACCTCTGGAAAGAGAAGCGCTGATTGAGTATCGTGGTGTCCAAAGGCGTCAGATGTGCAAAAAAGTTGGCCTAAGTGTTTGCTAACCTCTTTAGCCGGGAGCCTTTTGCAAATAGTTTGGGACCAAAACTGAGGCTTGCTTGTGAAGAGGGAAGCGTGGCAAAACCCAGTATCGGTGGCTGCAGATATGCCCATGTTGCAGTGGACACGGGTCTGCTGCTTTATTCTGGTCTTCTAGAGTAACGTGGGAAATACCATTGCGTCCGCACTGTCTCGGGGCAGGAGACTGGAGAGGGACAATGAGGACCAAAGAGCAGGTGAATGGGAGCAGTTGCACGTCATTCTGCAGATGGAGAGGGTTTTACTGCGTCTGTATGGAAAGCGCTGTACTGCGGCACGATCGCTGCCACTGATCTTCTCCTGCGTGTCACAAAAGTAGGGACTTCCATAAAGCCCCGGCTCTGGGAGTCGCGGGATTTGCACCAGACTCTTGTCTTTCATTCTGGAAAAAAAAGCAGTTCCTTTCTAGTCCTCGTGGTGATGGAGAAAAGCTGGAAAGCGTGACCCAGATGTACAGCCTGGGCTCGAGCCCAGAGAATGCGTCTGATAAACCCGGAATATATCCCCAATATTTATAAGCCAGTCCCTTGATTTTTTTTTAAAGGCCTGTGGACGTTTGGGGCAGTAACTAGGAAGCAGAATATTTGGGGTCGGTTCAGTGCTGCCACAGCCTTCCTGTCTGGCCTTGGGCACATCACTTGCCTCTTCTGGGCTCAAGTTCCCCAACTGGAGCACAGACTGATGTTTTCGGGTGGCTCGTCTGGGGAGATCATAACTTCTTCCCGACCGGGACCGGGCCTGACTGCATGTGTGTGCGAGCATCGCCTCGCACAACGGGAGTCTGATCTCCAGGGGGGTCTCTAAGACGCTAAGCCCCACCAATAAAATAGTCAACGGAGGCCTGCGAAACAAGCAGCTGCCTTAGCAAGCGGGAAGCAAAAGAGCTGCGTGCATCTTCCCACCCGGGCGTAAGCAGCAATTAAAGTGACATTAAGAGCCTTTTAATGAAGACCTGGGGCTGGACTCTGCCCCATCTTCCAGGCGTCGGTGCCTTGCTGACCTTGCTCTCAATCTGCACAGGTGTAAATAAGAGCAGAATTTGGCCCAACAGTCTTTATGACAGGGCTGGGAGGCTCTGTGTTGCTTTAAATGCAGCTCAGCCAAACATCTGGCAGGAGATGACTTTATTCTGCATTAGTATGCCGGTGGTTTTGAAAGCTTCCCCGCTTCTGAGGAAGGATTTTTACGGGTTTTGGGGGGTTTTTTTTAAGCTTGAAAAATTCACTCCTGCTGCCTTCCAGCCTCCCCTTCCTTCCCTCCCTCCCCTCTCTCCTCCAGAGCATCTAAAGTCTCGTTCCTGGGGATGTTCATCTGAGCTAACTTTTCAAAGGAGCTAAAAAACTGTTTCCCCTTGCCAGATAGACACCCTCATTCAGCATTCGAGGGGCCGCCATCCAAGTCGACTTACTTCGCTTCCAGAGGGAATCGCATCAAAGCCGCATTCGTCCTGAATAACAGTGTTTGCACGGTGGGGGGAAGAAGCGGGGGGTTAATTCAGGTCCGTTCGCTTCAAATCCGACCTCTGGTTGCTTCCCTAAGTGCCTGCAGAGAGAAGCCCCAGGACTTGCTCAAATCTGAGATGTAAAGTGAGGTCCCTTTGTGGCTTTCCTCCTTTCCCTGCCTGGGATATACATTTAATAGCCCCGTCCACCTCCACCCTGCATCTGGAAAGGCTTTAACAACTTTAAAACGTGCATCGGATGCCGATGCAGGGGAAGCATCTGCGTCCGACCTCAAATGTGCCTAATTTCATCTTCATTCCTAGCGGGCACATGCATCCCTTGTCTAGGTGCGACCATCATCCAAATGCTATGACCCAGGCCAAGGCCCTGGAGACAGCCCCATGCAGCTGGCATAGAGATGCCAAGTGAAGGGGTGCAAAGAAGTACCCCCCTGCCCCTGCCCCCTGGGCTGGTCTGCAGCAAAGGGACGCGGCCCTTGGCACGGTGTTGTCTCAGGAGTTTCTCCATCCTTTGGGGAGGGGTCAGGCCTCAATGTGCTTTTACCTTTCGATGCTGCTGTAATGCGCCCAGATCCCCCCCAGCCGTGGGGATGCAGATGCCTCCCAAGTCGGACGGGCAAGAGCAGGGCCCTGAGCCTCCCCGTTTCACCCGGGGACCCTGACAGCAGCCAAGCACCAGGCAGCGAAGCCCTTTGCTCCCCGTGGCCGGCGCAGGTCGCTCCCCAAGCCCTCCAGGCTGCAGGGGCAGGTGGCAGCAGCCCCGGGGCTGGCCAGCGTGACTCCCCGCCGTCCGTCCGTCCGTCCGTGTTTGCTCGGGGATCGAGGGAGGATGTGGATGGAGGCCAGTGCCATGTGGAGAAGGGCCGACGGAAGGAAGCGGCCTTGGCCGGAGGCGGCAGGTTGTTTGCATTCATGGGGTAGGGCTCTGTCTTCTTTTTAAGCCCACTGGGATTTTGGGGAAGGGATGTCTGGAGAGGTGGGGCTGGTATCACTGCCCCGCTGTTGCCTGGTGCCATATTTTTCTGTGCTCCTACGGCGGGGGACACATCATGCTCCCCTCAAGCCCTGTAATAGCTGCATCCTCGCCTGCTACGGACGCTGGCATCCTGGGGATGAAATGGCTCAACCACGTATCCTGGCCCCTCTACTGCTTTAGCATGGGCTCTTCTAAAGACACTAAGCTGCTTGTCTGACCCTCGCTCCCCGTCACAGCTGAGCACCCGGTAATATTTGATGGATTCGTCAGCATCATGCCGTGCGCCCCCAAAAGCTCAGGCAGTGCTATTAGCTCCCTTCATTGTCCAGATGAGCAGTGGGGGTCCGGGGGGGCAAAGTGACTGACCCGAGAGCTCCGAGGAAATCTGTGGCGGAGTTGAAACTCGAACCTGCTTCACCCGATGTCTGCGTGCCTCGGTTTCCTTATCTGTAGGATATGATAATTATACTTCATAACTGTTTCCCAAGTCCTTTAGCAGAGACTGAGTGTCCTGCCCTGCCGGGGAGAGAGGTACAGGTGCGCTACCCCTAGCGCAGACCGGGGAAAGGACCGGGACTAGGCAGTTGGTTCTTCCCCGGGGATGTGGCAAGTGCCCAGGCCCTGACAGTCTTTCAAATGAGCCTGGCTCTCCCCCTGCAAGAGCAACTCCCCTCCGGGGCTGCACGGGGCAATCGGCTGCTGCACTTCTCTGCTGTGCGGAAGCAAGCCCATCTCTTCTGGCCTTGCAGCCCGGGGACCCAAGGAAGCCCCTTCATTGCTGCGTGTTGAGTAGCTCGGCAAGGGCTGCGATGATGCCGCCTGGCATAGCCAGACGCACACAGCAACTATCCTAACAAAGGCAGCAGAAATCTGAGTTTTGTGTCATGTGCAACAGGCAGTTTGGCAAGCAGCCACAATGCATGGGGGATGCAGGGAGATCCTTGAGTATGGACACTGCCTTTAAAATCAGCTCTCCATCTTGAGGTCCCTCTTACACTGTCCCTTATGCGTGGACTCGGACAGCGGGCTTGGATGGGCAACTCCGTCACAGTAGGAGACAATTATCCAAATTGGAAAAGTCCCATTGAAACAGGACTGCCAAGTTGCATTTCATCGAATGGAATGAGCCTGGCATTGGGCATTTTTTGCCACCTGATCCCATATGGCTTGTGAGGAGAGGCCGGGGGAACTGGGCTGATTGAGCCTGCAGAAGAGAAAATCGAAGGGGGATTGAACAGCAGCCGTCACCTCCCTGCAGGGGGTTGCAAAGAGGACGGAGCTGGGCTGTGCTCAGTGGAGGCAGATGGCAGGACAAGGAGCAATGGGCTCACGCTGCAGCAAGGCAAGTTGAGGTTGGATATTAGGAAACACCTTTTCATGAGGAGGGTGGTGAAGCACTGGAATGGGTTACCTAGAGAGATTGGGGCCGGTCCTGTTTGGAGCAAGGGGTTGGACTAGATGTGACCTCCTGAAGTCCCTTCCAACCCTTGTGGTCTGTGGTTGATACTTTTCTATGATTGTGTTGTGCACTCTCCATCCTTGGTGGGGGTTGAAGACCCAGCTCAACAAAGCCTCTGCTGGGATGACGGAGTTGGGGCTGGTCCTGCTTGGAGCAGGGACTTGGGCTAGACGTGACCTCCTGAGGTCCCTTCAACCTTCCTTGTCCATGAGCCTATCTGAAGGACCAAACCAAAAAAAGCTCTGCTTAGTAACTGTTTGTGCTGTGCAATATTTTTTCCTTAAATGCAATGCCTCGGAGCTTCTGGCGCGGCGTCTCCAAACCCAGCAAGGCCGGCCCAGGCATCGGAGATCTTCTGATGGCCTGCCCGGGTGTTGCACCGGCCGTGTTGGCCGCAGCCAGAACTGATGCCCTGTGCCTGTCTCCTCGCAGGTGGATGCGGACGATGTCATCACCAAGGAGGAGCAGATCTTCCTGCTGCTAAAAGCCAAGGCCAAGTGCGAGCGACACCTGAAAGCCAAGGTGCCCAAGGTGCAAGGTGAGTGCCCCCCGCCCCGGGCTTCAGCAGAGTCCTGTATCCGGACTCCATGACCCCTGATTTCCAGCCACGGGCTGGGTCCGGGAACAGGGAGATCAGGCCCCTGGGCAGACATCAAAGCCAAGGAGAAACAAAGCCGCGTGGGCTGCCCATCCCCTGCAAAGGGGCCTGGGTTTCTTTTGAGTCTCTCCTCCATTTGCTTTCTATTTTGGGCTGCTAATCACTGCCAGATGGAAGGGGGGGGTGCTGGGATGCACTCGTGTGAGTGACTAAACGGTCCGTCAGCAATTTCACAGCTGTTAATTACCAGCAGTGCAGTGGCAGGACCAACGTGCCACCCAGCACACTGCGGGGGCTCCCGGGCCCCACTGCTCCTACCGCACATGGGTGGGACCCCCATCACCCATATATATATATATATATATCTCACCCACATACCAGCCCTTTCCCCTGCTCCCGAGGGCCGGTGAAGCCCAGAGGTCACCTGCTGGCAGACGTCTCTGTTACCTGAAAGCTCACAGCAACCGGGGGGCAGGTGTCTGGGGATGCCCAGCCTGCGCACCAGAGGTTGGCAGCTGGGGTGCATGTCTCTGTGTCCATCCGAGCCCCATAACAGAGCTGGTAGCGCACAGATGTAAAAGCCCAGCTTCGGGGCTGCACCTTTGCATCCCCATGCCGCATCCTGCCGGCTTCCTCCTTCCCCTCCCCAGTCAGCATCTCGTTGAACAGCACCCGTGCCTGGGCCTGGCTGTAGTTTTGACTGGGAAACCTGCATTGCACCGTCTCCCGCGGTGCTGCTGGCATGCTGGGGCTAGAAATGTCAGTGCTCCCTCCTCAGAGAGCATGGCGCTGCGCGTTGCGCGGGGACCTCCCGTTGCACAGGACTGACTCCCTGCACTCCTCTAAGACCCCTGCATTCTCCACGTTATCCTCTCCTCCACCATGCAGGGACTGAAAGCTAAATTTAAAGGCAGCTCTGGAGGCTTAAGGCTGGGATAAGGGCCAAGCATGTGCCCTTCTCTATGTACAGTGCTACTTCTTCAGGGACCCAGCTTGCTCTGCATTTGGAAGGGATCCCGCTGCCTTGTCTGTCCTGTTCCTGACCTGGTTCAGATTTCCAAAGGCCTGCATGGGGATAAGGCAATCAGGACTCGTAGTAGAGACGATATCTTTTATTTAGACCAATGAGATTTTTGCCAAAAAAAAAAGAAAAGAAAAGTCTTTAATTGCAAGCTTTGGGGCACAAACACCCTTCATCAGGCATCAGAGAAAAGGTTGGAAAAGTTCTCCTGGGTAGAAATGAAAGTCCATTATTTCTGATTGCCTTTTCCTCTAGACCAATTTGGCTACAACCTGGATGCCTGCCTCCATGGGGATAAGGGTTTCATATCCCTTGGGTGGAGTCTTTGCTTCACCCTATTGCTGCTGAGTAGATCCCAGGGGCCGGAGGAAAGAGGATTCTGGTTGTTACTCAGGTACTTGTTGCCATGATTGTGTTTGGGGAATGGTTAGGAGGCTTTGGTGTCCTGGCTGATGTGCAGCATGGAAGCAATAAGGGCAATACCCTTTCTGGAGCGAGCGTTTTCCTTAACCACCCTGAAGCCCTGCAGCAATGCCTGGAGACCATGGGTCTGGCCCCATGTCGGAGCATTGTCCAGATGGCCACTGCCTCCCTCCTGGACGGACTAAGGTTATGCTTGCAATGCAGTCAGAGATGTGATTGCAGCACATGAAGAGATACCCGCGTTGGCTGTAAGCTACCTGGCTTGGGTAGCAATTGCACGGTAGCCCAGGTAGCCCAGCCTCCACGTGAGCAAGGGCCTCCAGGACCTCCGTGGAAGGCTTGCACAGCCCATGTGTTGCTTTGCCTCTTTCTGCTCCTGAGCTAGATTATAGCAAGTTTGGGTCTATCGACACCTGCCACCATTGCACTCTGCAGCGTAGGTGTAGTTACTCTGCGGGGAAAGGCTCTGGAGAGCTAATGTTTCTCAGCGTTTCCAGAGCTGTCTCTGCCATGCATGCAACAGAGGGCAGCTCTTCAAAAGAGCCATATGCTGGGCCCGTCCATAGGTCTTGCGCAGTGTCAGAGAAGAGGTGTCAAGGGAGAGGATAAACAGGGGGCTTTCAAACTCCTCCCTACCCCCCGCTCCTCTCCCATTGCAGCTTGCAGAGGTTTAGGAAGTCCAGCTGCGTGGGATGTGGGATGAGCTGCATTGACTCTGGGACCCAGTTGGCAAATTCCTAATGGGACCATTGTCAACTGGAAGATGCTGTGTTGTTGCAATCAGAACCGTCTGTAGGACACGCCAATTGGGATGGCATTTTATTTTAGAAAAAGTACTTGGTGGAGAGAAGTGTATTAATAAGGCCCGAACAGTCATTGAATTCATCCGGCGTTGGATCGGGTCTTCCTCCTGAAGAGCTTCGAAGCATGGAAGGGTTCATTGGAAGCACTCTGTCCAGAGAGGATATACATGTATTCACTCCTACTCTTCGCTTAGCCGTCAGGGCGTTCGGAGGCACCACGTGGGCTATAAAGTCATGTGGAGCACAGGAACAAAACCATTGGGCTTAATGATCATCTAGTGGGCCTTGCCTACAGGTCTGAAAAGTCAATGTGAAGAATTCTCCCATTGGTTTCCAGAGGAGTGGGATGAGCTCCCGATGCACTTGGCCCGATGGTAAATTATCACGGAAAGCAACTTGCTTTTCCAGTGCCTCGCTAAGGTTCACTTCCAAGAGGCCTTCTTCTTGATTTCCAGACGTGCTCTGGAAATCAAGGTAGGGCTGCTCTTTGCATCACCATCAGAAAAGACGCAAGTGGAGGGGAGGAGGAAGGGGTACACACACACACACACACACACACACACACACACACGCAAGGGTTATTGGGCACGTCTACACATGGAATTAATACAGTGCAATAAACTCCAGTGCATACCATGCCAGAGTTGACTGCTCCTGGGTGCAGCGTCTTCACGTGCACCCGAGACTGCATGTTGGGCTGGGTCGGAGCAGCCCTGGCTGGCAGGGAGCCCTGGAGGGGGGTCGAACCTGCCAGCCTGGGGTTACTGTGACCTGGATCGATGTGCTTTGGAGAGGCTGGCTGTGGCATGAGGGTGCTTCAGCTCTGGGCTAGCCTCACGAAAGCACGCCCATGTCCTAGCCAACCCCATCAGCGTCTACACGTGCATAGCTGCACACTCAAGGATGCCCCCATAAGATAGTGCTTGTGTGCACAAGTCCTAACCTAAGGTGGCACTAATTATTTCCCGGTGGCCTAATACAGCCTCCCGTATTGTCACTTTAACTTCACTGAAGAGCTAATTAGGCCGCTCTGCAGCAAACGTCTTGTGTAGATCTTACCAACTCCTCCTGGGGTGATAATGACAATCCAGGCAGCTTCCCACCCCCCACTAGGGATCTCTAATCTACAAAAGTGTTTTCCAACTGATGGCAACTAGGAAGGATGGTCGTGCGAGAGATCTTGCCTTTAATGCGAAGCAGCTTCTTCCTCCCCTGCACACAAAGACGCGGCGTTTTGCACCGGCCCTCCGTGCAATCCATAGGCGTTTGATGTAAAAGCAGACTATCCCCTGGTCTACACGAGCACTCCATTTCCAGAAAGCCTCGTGCAATTCAGAGGAAAGGGATCCGTCCACCTCGGAGACTCTGAGAAGATGGATGGCTTTTAGGCGCCCAACGTGACTTGGGAGCAGCAGACCGAAAGCCAGGGATCTGCGTCTTGTTAGCCCTAACGAGATTAGCTGCTTGGCTGAGGCTCTGTAAGCAGAACCACCCAAGGGCCGACTGCACAGTCAGTTGAAAAGTGGTTTGGGCTGCTCCGTTTTCTTCCTTGCGGAGGATCCCCGCGCCTGGTTTTGTTTTGCAGCGACGCATCCCGCGGTGCGGAGAGCCGCGTCCTCGGCATGCATGGCACTTTCCACATGAGATGGAGCGGCCCTGCCCCGCGGGGCCGCGAGGAGGAACACATTTCTCCTTGGCAGATCCGTGCGGTGGAAGCCGGCGAGCGAGAGACCACCGGAAAGCTGCCGTGGGTGGCGGAGGGGGCCACCTCCCATCGCGCTGGCACGTAGACCTCTCGTCCTTTGAGCCGGTCCGACCAACCGCACTCGCAGCAAGGCCTACGGGGCTGTGGCCAGCTGCTGGGGTGGTGCAGGGTGTGGGGCGGGTGTCCTGCAAGGGATGGGGACAGAGGTGGGAGATCTGGGTCTTGTGGCAGAGCCAGGGCAGTCTCTCCCCCTCCGTTTTCTCCTCCCGCTCTCGCTCCGCCGGGTCAACGTTGGCTCAAAGCTGTCTAAGGCAAGGCTTATCGCTCCGTGTGCATCTGTAGCCTATCCACCACTATGATTTTGGCTTGGGGCTGGAGACGGGAGTAGCGGGAGCCTCTTCAGGGGGATTACGGGAATGTCGCTTTTTCCCTCCCTATGGGATGCTAACCGTCTGGACGCCCATACTCCTCTTTAGAAGTAGGATGGGATCTGGTGAGGCTATTGATCTCGCTCCATTTGTGATGACCACCAAGTGCTGGTGTCCTGCTTGCCCCAGGCACCCTATGTCCTTGCAAAAGCACCTGTCATTTAGTATGGGCAGTATCAGTTTGAAGCCGCTGTTGCCGTTACACCGTTCTTTGACTGTGAAAGGCTTGTCCGAGCCTAAGTTGCAACTTGGTTGTCTCACCAGGGCGGTGAATTGGCCCCATATGCAGAACGGGGCCAGCACTTGGCCCCAAAGTCCCCTTTGTCCTCGCTTCAGTTGGATCCCAGGGTGCAGGGTGGATGCCTGCCCGGTGAGAAACTACGTGGCACTTGCAGGGTGTCCAAAGGGCTAGGCAGCTTCCCCTGGAGAAGAAAAGCCACGTGCTGGATGCACGAGCCGCCACGACGCGAGCGCATGGGATGAATTCTGCTCCGGGGAGCGTTGGCTTCTGGTGGCCTCCTAAGCGATGCACGCTCCAGCCTTGTGGTTTGGTGATGTCAGTGGGATTTCTCCAAGACGCAGCTGGCCGATCCAAGCCTTGGAAGCCCTCCAGCGCTTTGTCTTTGCAGGTGGCAATGAATCCACACCCGCGGTGGTGAAGGGCCCGTGCTGCAGAGCAGTCGAGAGGTAGGACCTGATCTGCACCTGGCATACGCGGCCAAAGCAACATCGGCTTGAGCAGCAGATGGCCTGGCGAACTTGAGTCTTGACTCTCAACAGCCAGAAGTGGGTGGCAATGGCAGTGGCGGGGTCAATCCTTATGTGCGGGTGAACTTCCAGCTTCGGAGGATTGCAGTCGGCCTCCTTCAAAGCCCCTCCCGGGTCGGGTCGAAGTGGGGAAGAAGCTCCCGCCTGCTTTCTGTGTTGGGGAGGCTTCCAAGATGCCGCCGAACAGCTTCTCCGCTAAACCTCAGAGCGTACTCTTGCATTTCTGTGGTGAGAGCAGCCTTGCCTCTATGCACGTTGGCTCCCATCCTTGTTCAATATTTGTGCCTCCAGCTCAAGATGAGGTTCTCATTAATGCCCGCATGAAAAATGAAACGGGGACATGCAAAATCGCCCGAGTCAGGGCTGTCCCTTGCACCGCACCATGCCATGCAGAGTCCCTGCGTCCCCTTGAGCTGTAGGGTGCCTCAGTCCTGTGGGCTTTTCCTGGGGGCAGGAGCAGAAATGCAGAAGCTGGAGGAGGGAAGGGGAACCCGGAGCAGCAAGCAGCAAGGGAGTGATGGGAGAAAGGGCCTGGACTGGGACTAGGAGCTACAAGTTAACCCCTTGGCAGGATCATGGTGCACATAGGATGCCAGCTGGACAGCCATCACCTAAGTGACTTAGGAGCCGGTGTCCATGGGACTTCAGGACATGTGAAAATCCCAACCTGACTGTGTCTCCTGGGGTTTCATTCATGGCACATCTGTGTTGCTCCTCTGGCAGAGCTGTACAAGATTCAGGAGGGCTGGCTTGGGCTTTTTATTTATGTATTCATTTTTTGGGTTGATTGACAAATGGACCGATGCAAAAATTGGTTGGGATTGAACTGAACTTTGAAATGGGGGGGGGAAAAAGAGAGAGATTTCATGGAAGTTGCAGTTCGTAGCTGTGTTTCTTGGGTGCTTATAAGAAAAACAAGTCATGGCCTTGCTAAAGGAAGAGGGGATGTTGCCCCCTGTTACCCACCGATGCATGGGGTATAAGGCAGGGTAGAGATGCTCCTTGCATACTAACTCGATTAGAGATGCATCAGCTTTCACGAGCCCAAGCTTCCTCCATCAGATGTTGGGTATAAAGCAGTCACCCATGATGTGAGAGACCTCGACTGTCCCAGAAGGAGTTGAACCTCCCTCTCCCGCAAAACCCGTCATCCAGCCGTGGAGTATTCCTTGGGAAGGGGAGCACCTACCCCTACTACATGTCTCCCGTTGATGATCTCCCAGTGCGTATAAGATGCTCACAAAGCCATTGGAGCAGGGGCCTCAACCCAAATGAGTTACCTCCTTGTCCTCATTGCCAGGTGAGACTCACCTGCACTCACTGTCTCAATACCTGGCAGGGGAGTCGACAAATGTTTGGCGAAGCACCTCTGGCATCTGCTTCGGTGCTGTTTTTTTGTCCTGAAATTCAAGGTGAAGCCCAGGCAATGCAAATCCATGTGGGCAGAAAAAAGGGTTGTTCAGACCCCAGTCAACTGAAACCTCCGAATTATCGACAGAACCATGTGAAGGAAAGAGATGCACTTCTGAAGCTGGTCCAACAGCTCCTAGGCCCCTGTGGTGCAGCTTTTTGGCAAACATCTGAGAGGGTTTTGTTTGCTTGCTTGCTTTTCCACCCAAATAGCTGAAGATATTAATGTTGATGATGTTAATTGTCAGGGCCCTGTGCGTTATGCCAGAGTAACATCCATTTCCAGCCTCTGTAGATCCAGCCAGCTGTAGACTTCATGGTCTTTTTCTTCCTTAGGCTCATTTGGGCATATTTATGTAAAGATGGACCAAGCCAAAGCATCCAGCTCAAGGTATAAAACTCAGAGAAGCTTGGGGGTGGTCAGATATGGATATATTTGGTTTGGCCACCGTAAGGAAGGGAGATAGCCAACATAGTCCTGACCTGCATAACGTTTTGCCTTAGTTTGGGGCTCTGGGATGCCAGTGTGGTCCCATCTTCAGTGCTTTCTCCTCCATTGGGATGTTTAGTCTGGAGAAGAAAAGAACTGGGCAGGGGATTTGGTAAGTCTTCAAATACCTGCAGAGTGATTATAAAGAGGATGGAGAGGGGCTTTTCTCTGTGGCCAGAGGAGGCAGGACTAGGAGCAATGGCCTGAAGCAACAGTAGGGAAAATTTAGGTTGGAGATTAAGTGCAAATTCCTAACTGAGGGTGGACCAGGCTGCCTTGAGAAGTTGTGAAATCTCTGTCCTTGGAGGTTCCCAAAAGCAGGTTGGACAGACACTTGGCTGGGCTGGTTTAGTCAAGGACCATCCTGTCTGAGGAAGAGGCTGGACTAGATGGTCTTGCCTGGTCTCTTCCAGCTCTACTATCCTATGATCATTTACTATTAATAGTCTAGGATAGTAGTGCCTTTGCCTTGTTTGGGGCTGGCCTCGATGATCTTCCGAGGGCCCTTCCAGCCCTAATGTCTGTGACATCTATGAAGTCTAATGATGGCGCTCCATGGAGGAGAGAAGGAATTGGGTATCAGGGTGGAGGGATGTGTGAGCCAGCAAAGCTGCTTAGAAAATGCCATGAAAATACAACTGAGAAGGGGTCCACGCAAACACAATGCCTGGTGATTTCTACTCTGGCCCAGCTCCATCTCCAGACATCATGGGGATGCACAGTGAAGCACTGGCTCTCTGGTTGGAAAATGTGATCCCATCTATGCATGGAGCTCATTAGCCCTTCCCCAGGAAGCAGCCAACCTAGGAACAATAAGCATCTTGCATGGAGACCTAGGCCCTCTGAAAGCAGAAGGAACTTGGGCTCTGCAGTGTCCCATCTGGCATTTTTTACCTCCCTTTCCTGGTTTTCTTGATCAGCTTCTCCTCTCCAGCTTGCTTGACTACCAACCTATGGTCTCTCATGCTACGCCAGTTCTGCCTTCCCCTCCGTGCCAAGCCTGACTTTCGTGTGGTTTTGGCTATCAATGGCATCCCTGGAAAATTGATTTATGGCCTTGGAGCTAGGATTTGGCCTTCTAGGAAAAGGGTGGAGCTGAAGGGGACGTCCTCAGCAATAGCATTTCCACTTCCTATGTGGAGGAGTGGGACTTTGCCGCACACAAAATTATCCCAGTTGAGCAGAAGGTATGTGTTTTTGTGACAAATTTAGTTTAGCCCTTAGTGGACACGCTTAAAACCATTTAAACTTGGCTGCCATTGGCTTTGACTTGCCCCTGAAACCTACCATTTATGGGAAGGCAAAACAAGTAGGACTCTTACGTGACCCAGTGTATGTCTCAGTTTAGCTAAACTTGTTGAACATCGCACTTGTCTTGCAAACAAAGTTGCACTGGTATAACCAATTGTGAGATTCCGAATTGATCTAGTGAAAGCCCTGCCGGCCAAAATTATGTGGCTTAGTTTAGTGTAGCTTGTGTCAATGGGAAATAGGTTTCAGACAAATCAAAAGTTCATGTGTTATTCGTAGTAAAGCAACCGTGCAGTCTGTTGGAGTATCTGCAGTCAATTGGTGTAAAACCCAACGTGACCACACATATCATGTATCTGTTAGACCACAGATATCAAACTCGTCTGGTCCAGTGGACCAGATGTATGGCATGCGGCTTGCCCTGCAGCTGGATCAGGCCCATGGAAACACTCCCTTGCCCCACGCCACACCTGGTGCACACAGCATTCGTGGCCTAGTCTGAGACACGTACTGCACACGGTGCCCGCTCCAGCTGGTCCCTGGCCCATGCTGGACACTGCGTGTGGGTCCACTTCAGACAGCACCGGGGGCTTGGATAATGGGGCTCCATGGGCTGGATCCAGCTGCAGACTTTCTCTTGGACACCCCTGCATTAGACCAAGGGCAGCATTTTCAAAAGCTCTTCGACTCCTAAGCTCCATTTTCAAAAAAGGACTTTGAAAGTGGGACTTGCCATTGACTTGCATGGAGACCCACAACGCCTTCTGTGACTTCGCTAGAAAAAAGGCTGTGCTCTTTGCAGAGGTGCCAGCGAATGTGGTAAGTAAGACCAAGTAAAAGCCTAGCCAAGGAAAGGCAGAGCATGGTTTTTACATACCAGCAGCTCACAGCAAACCCTCGGTTCCCTGCTAGCAATTCTCAGGACCTGCGGACGTGAGAAAATTACTAACTCCCATGCTTTTCCTAAGCGCTGACCTTGCCTTGTTCTGGCTAACCCAAGCTGAGCCCACATCTTTTCTCCTAATTAGCACACACCCTTGGGCCCTTTTGATGCTCATTCGCTTTGGCCTAAGGCATCCACTCAGGTTCAAACTGCAGTCGGCGTATTTCCAAAGGGATTTCATGTTAAACAGGCATGATGCTGTATAATGGGGATGCCCTCAGCAGTCCTACGGGGCCAACGAGGGTCCAAAGAGCGTCTGCCTGTTGCTTCCTATATTTCCATGTGGCCTTTGTGCAAATGGGCTTTTCTCCTCTGCCCTTCTTGGCTCGGGCTTCGACAGAGGGAGACCCAAAACACATGCACGCATTCACATGCAATCGCCCCGCAAGTATTTGGCTTCCTTCCTTCCTTTCTTTCTGTCTTTCTTTTCTTTCTTTTCCTTTTTTTTTTTTAATATATATATATATATATATATATATATATATATAGCCTCCAGATGAAAGCTGTTCAGTAGGAACAGGAAACCTGAACATTTCTTTTCTACATACGCAAATATTTCATTTCAGCAACAGTGGCTGAGCTGATGCCACCCCAAAGTCAAACCTGGAAGGCGATGAAGTGAAATTCCCAGCTATGAGCCATCTCACTTTTTTTTTCCCCCCATGAATTAAATGCCTGTCTTGCCATGGTTTGGAAAAGGAGTAGGGACATTTTGCGGGGGGAGAGAGAGAGGATTTTTTTCTTTTTCTTTTTTAACCCAAGCCTGTTATTAGCGGAGACCATTGCCGTTGTGTGCTCGGAGCCCTCAGTGTTTGCAGCTTGCCTTGAAATAGGTCTGTTTTTTTAATAAATAAACCTTTTATTTGCTGGGGGGGGAGAGGGTCTATTTTTAGTCAAGAAGCTATGAATATTTATCCAATGTACGTGTGCTGGCAGCCTGAATTACAGCTCCATTGTCCCTAAGGGACCTGTCCCCTGGCCTGTGCTTTCTTAGCATTCAAAACAAGACCCAGCCGCACCGTTCCTGATAACGGTGATCGATGCTCTCGGGTGCCCCCTGCGAGGTGCTGGAGATCATGCGAGATGAGGACTCCCAACACATAAAAACCCTCCGGTGTTATTCGGGCCTCCTCTCCGTCCTGTTTAGTTGGCTCCCTGCAATGCCACGACTACTGTTTGCATTCATGCTTGGGTGCTGAATGCAAAGACCCTTGAAGTTGGTGGAACGATGGTTCGAGGGTTCGGATATGTAGTTAATGGGGGGCCTGATGGATGGGATGCAGCTAAAACCGAGCAAGCGGGGCATTGCCGTTAACATCACTTGCTGCAATACATATGGGTTTATACCATATTCTCCTCCTCCGTGCAACAAGTCCAGGAATAAGAAATGCTCCTTGTTTATGAACGGCCGAATGAAGGGAAGGAAAGATCTTTCCTTGCAGTAGCCGAATAGCAGCAGCGGCCGGGCAGCTGAGCCTGCTCGCTGATCTGCTCTCCACGGACCAAGCGCAGACTTACTCTTGCATTTGCCTTGCAGAAGCCGAAGGGCAAAAACTGTCGTTACTGTATTTCCTCGCTTATCATATGCACCCCAGTTTCCAGCAGCTGGGATTTGCGGGGGGCAAGAAGTTCATGTTGTATGCAAAAAGATCCAGTGTACTGCACTGATGATATAGCAGGGAAGTGCAAGGATCTATAGAGCCAGCCAGGCTTAACAGCCGGTCCTACCAACCCTCCCTTATTCACTTTAGGAGCTTTAAATGGGCAAGATATAGATGAGGGAATTAGAGCAAAAAAGCAGAGTATGTGGACAGTGATGCTTAGCTGTAGCTCCCAAGTTACACTATTATTATTAACAGTCACAGCATGCACAGCGTTGCACAGCGCTTGGGGGCTGGGGCTTGGGTGCTAGTAGGCCCAGTGCAGTGCACACTAGCACTGGCATACGGGTAATGCTAGCAAGGGACAGGTGTTAAAAGAGCAACTCTGGTGGGTGCTCCAAGACAGCAGCGCATCCTCTGTGACACAGAAATGCACAAATGCACACTTATCCAAGCATCCTTTAACCAGGGATACTTCCACTGACAAAGATATCCATTCCCCAGGCCCCACATCAAGAGCTCACTTGACACAGACGCCATTATATTGAAGCTAGACCTACGTGCAGACAAAGAAAGATGTAGACGCTGGAAAAGACAGAAGCATGTCCACACATCCAGATTGACAGGTGTGAGGACATGTGCACATGTAGCACAGGCTCACAAAAACACAACCTATTACACCATTACATCACACACACACACACAAACACATACACATACCCTGCCCCAACTATGTTCATCCAGACAGAGCATTGTTATATACATACATGCATTATAGATGTGCATACTAGATACATACACACACACACGGCTCTCCATATGTAGCATAGTTGTATATATACATGCATTATAGATGTGCATACTAGATACATACACACACACACACACAGCTCTCCATATGTAGCATAGTTGTATATATACATGCATTATAGATGTGCATACTAGATACACACACGCGCACCTGTGGCTCTCCATACATAGCATAGTTATATATACATACATGCATTATAGATCTGCATACTAGATACACACATGCGCGCGCACGCATGCGGCTCTCCATACGTAGCATAGTTATAGATATACATGCATTATAGATGTGCATACTAGATACACGTGCGCGCGCGTGGCTCTCCATACGTAGCACAGTTATATACCTATACACACGCACACATGCATACATACACGCACACATGCACACACATACAAGGATCTTTGTATGTCAGAGTCTAGTGTGTGTGTGTGTGTGTGTGTGTGCGCGCGCGCGCAACATGCGGAAAGATACTTATATAGGAAAAGTCAGAAATGTGTGCACACATCCCTATAGATAGATAGATAGATAGATAGGGATGTGTGCATACATTTTTGTGTATCGATAGATAGATAGATAGATAGATAGATGTGTGTGTGCATGTGTGAATCTGGGTATGTCTATATATACTAGTCTCTGACATACACAAATCCACACGCACGCACGCACACACGTAGAGGCTTGGAAATGCCGCTGTAGATCCAGACAAACACCCCCATACAGACACACATTTCCCCCCCCCGAAGCTCTGGGTCATTTTTTTGGTTGCTCCTCCCTGCCTGTTTCCAATCCGCTGAATGTCCTTCCCGTAATAGAGTGACCACAATTGCACACCGTATTCCAGCTGCGGTCTCCCTGGTGCCTCACGCTGTGCCAGAATAACTCGGGCTGATTTATATTCCATACCCCTAGATAAACACCTCGGGACCTTGTTTGCATTTACCCGGCTGCCAAATGGTTGCGCAGATGGTTTTAATGTGTTCTCCACATGGATGTAGTGCTTGCATAAAGAGCGGAGATGCAAGGGGGGGGCAGGGGTGGGAGGGGAGAGAAAAAGCCCAGCAGGCAGGAGAAAAAAATCCCTCGTTAGACCCACGTTACACAAGCCGGAGCAGTGAGGACGCCAAGGCATTAGCTCCATCGGTAGCTTCCCCATGCCGCTGCGGGCAGCTCTGGGACAACCTGTCCTGCCTCGTGGTGCTGGCTGTGTCCTGCGAGCCCCGGCGAGGAGAGCGAACAGAGCTGTGAAATCCCTGACGTCCAGTTCGGAAAGTCCGCTGGCATTTTTGCATCAGAAGATGCCTCGCAGCAGTGGTACCAATTTACCTTTCGTGCCACACTAGCCCTTCCACGCCCCAGGGCTGCAGGCGCTGCGTGCAGAAATCGCGAGAGCCGGCTCCTGTCCTGAAGACCTTGCGTTTTCAGGAGGCGAGGAAAACACAGCACAGGGTCAGGAGTATTGTCCGGCGTGCCTCGGTCATAAAGGCAGGTGCACACAACTCACAAGCAAGTTTTCCTGAGAATCAGGCAGTGAATTTGCACTTCCTCCAATGTCTTTTTTTTTTTTTCCGGCTCAGAGAAAGGGGAGCTCAGGCCCAGATCTCTAGACTAAAGGTAGATACCACAAGCCGGGTATCCTTTAAGCAGCCACAGGTCATGAAAGCAGAGTGTGAATGCAACGCTCTCCAGTCCTTGGCGCATTGCAATTACTCTCCTGCTTCCTTTTGCCCCCCAGGAAGCTCTCAGGAGGGCTCACTCCCAACGTCTTCCTCTTCTCACGCCCTGTCACTGTGTGCGGATGCGGGTGCAGAAATGGGCACAGACGCCTCCCGCACCTGGGCAGGCGTTCTCTCGTCTGAAAGTTTCTTCCACATTCACGCGTGGTCGTTGTGTCGTCGCAGTCTCCCCACCATTGCAAGTTAGCGTTAGTCGTCCCAGCCCCTGTCTGGAGGCGGTTCGAGCGTCTCCATGTTGGCCAGCGAAGCTCCGTGCCTGCAGGGAGGCGTTCATCCTAGCTCCCTCCTGCGTGATCTCTAGTTGCGATGGCCACGTTTCATTCATTCCCAGCGAAGCACGATTCGTGTAGCGCTGTCCAGGGGAACCAGGTGGCAATCCGATGCATTTGCACTTCGGGTCCCAATAAAGTTATAGGCCTGAGAGGAGAGGAATTGGTGCCCGAGGCCAGCTGGAGCTGCTGCTGGGCAGTGCAGGGTGGGAGCCAAGCACGCGAGACGGGAGGAGAGCATTGGGTTGCTATCTTGGACTTGAGGCTGGAGCGGTGCAAGCAGGAGGGACGACTAGGGGATGACTGTCGTCTCCCCTCATGACCAAGGGGTGATGGTTACCGGGATCAGCAGGAGGTGCGGGAACAGATACAGGCGGTGCATGGCTCTCCCCGCCCAAAGCATGGAGACCCAGCCTGGACGTTCACCTTGGCAGGTCACGTTGCAAGTTGGGCTTTCCCTGAGGGCCGAGGCATTGATGCTGACCCTCGGGGAAACTGAGGCACAACTAGGAAGGTGAGCAGCGCGGACGGGGCAGATGAGGAGGGAGGTTGGTTTGTAAAGTAAGGCTTTGTACGGCTAGACCAGTGTTGGGGCTGAAGTGCTTTGGCCAGGAGATGGATCTCAGCCAGGGCTTGGTTGTACCTGCCCTGAGGCTGCAGTGGGGAGGGAGGGCAATAACGAAGGGGCAAAAAATACACAGCAAGAGCTAAGCCGGCAGCTCCCCCAGGCACGGGCACGTCCAGGAGTCTCTGGAGCCTCACGTCTCCCAGGGAGCTGGTTTTGAAGGAGTTTTTTTTGGTGCCAGCAATGTCCACCTTCCTCCCTCGCTGTACCCGGCGTCTCTCTATTTATCCAGCGCCGGGGAGAGGAAGCGCTGTGTTTTTTATTGCGGCGGGGAGGTGGACGCGGCGTTACTGTGGGTTGGGGGAGTTATTTTGAACGCAAGCTAAGGTCGAGGCAGGTGGGGCTGAGACGGATGGGTCTCGGAGGAGGCGACCGCGGGGGCGGGATGGGGCCTTTTCCCAGCTTGGACTGCCCCGGTACGACCATAGGGCTGGTCCTCGTGGGTCTCTAAGCCCAGATCCCAGTCTGTCTCAGGCAACCAGGTTGTGTCAGCTCTCCTGTAAATCAGCTAAGCAATGTCTGCTCGACGCCTTGGTGTCTTGTCCCTGCTCCCTCTCTGGAAACGCCGCGGCGCTCTTTTTAATGAGTTAAATAAGCCAAGTGTTGGGGGGTTTTTTATCTTCTTTTGTAACGGGCTGTCCCTTCCCCTGTCTGGATCCTCTCTAAGGGCTCCTCCACTGTTTTGGGGGTGGTGGGGATACCACGAGGATGGTGGTATCCCATCATGCGCCCCGTCCTCGTGCAAGGGGGCACACGAGCCTTTCTAACGGGCCGCTGTTTTCCCCGCACGCCGGAAAGGAGGTCTGGGCAGTGGCGAACCTCTAGAAAGAGGGGCAGGTTTCATGGGGACAGCAGAAAACTAGAAGCTGTGTCTGCAGGAGACGCTTCCTGCGCGATAGCTCGTTGCAAACCGTGCCGTAGAGGACTAACGAGGCGCCGCGCAGTAGTAATAATCTACTGCACAGCAAATGTTACCAGGAAAACGTGCCGAGACGCTATCGCACAGCAAAGCCAGGTAGTGCACAGTCATTTAGTACTTGGTTATGGAAGTACTAAATGACCGCGTGCTAATGATAGTGCAGCGGGCATCTCGTTTCGATGTGTCCACAAAGCCCAAGTTCGGTTCCTAGTTTAGCCCCTGACTTCGTCCAGGAGTCAGTCCAGAGCCAGAAGCGGCCTTGCGACCGGCAGACATCGAGAGATGCCGGAGAAGAAGGGAGAGATGCCAACAATGGCAGCCTCCACCACCGACCGGGTTTGGGAGCGGCGCAGGAGGTGGCCGCGCGCGGCGTGTTTATCGAGGGGGTTTGTCTCTCGTTTTTACAGCCTCTGGGCAAGGCGCGGCGCCCAGCCGTTTGTGCAGGGCTGTCTCCTGCCCGGCTTCCAGGCAGCTGGGGAAGCCCTCACAAAGGATTTGTTCAGCAAAGAAGCATCCCCTGGCATCACGTTAGTGTACGAAGCTCAACCACGCTCCCTGGCACGTCGGGCCAGAGCCTCCACGGGGCTGCGCTGACCTGGCTTGGAAATGAATGGGCCTCCGCCGATGCAGACCAGCTGCAGCTTGGTCCATAGTGTTTGTGCATGCATGAATATGTGTGTGCATGCATGCATGCAGGCGTGCAAACTGGTTGTTGTATACACGTGCCTCCCTTTTCGGAAACACCCCTAATGCTCTTCAAATGCACAGGGATTTTGTAGCCAAAAAAGGTCCTTTTTGCCAACCATGCTGATGCCTACAGACCATTTCAGTCCTAAACGGATCCCCAGCCCCTGCCTTTCTTTTTAAAAAGGCTGCTTATCAATTCTGGGTTTTACAGTGAAGTGAATCCACGCTGGTTCCTGGGGTTGGCTACACAGAGTTGATGAGCATCTTCATGATCTCTCGAGAGGAACTATTATTACTCCTGGCAATGCCCCGAAGCAGCTAAATGGAGGTGGCTGAATTCGCTTTCTCAAAAGTTCCCGGGTTGAAAATTAAGAGCATTGCATGGTCATCGTGAAAAGGGTTTCCCTGCTGAACGTTTTGCTTTTCAATTCTGTTTCGGGGTTTTCCAGGTTTTTTCCCTCTCTTTTGACTTGCAGGGTACACTGCAGTGAAAAGTGAAAAGCTAAATAAAAAAGAGGCAGGGGGGAAGTGCAGAGGGGAGCCAAAGAGGTTCATTTGGGATTGTTAAAATGAAAATAGCATTGAACTCTCATGCAGTTGTCTTTCCATGTCTGATATGCCCTAAGTGACTTGTAGGAAAAGTAGAACACAAATATGTGAGGTCCAGATTGTAACCCGGAGCGTCGCTGGGGTCAAAATGGGATAATAAAGGAGCAAATGGTCAAGGGCGAGAGGTATGCGAAGTCAATCAGAGGTCACAGGAATAAGTTTATGTGACTGCATAAAAACCAACTTCCCTGCTTTTTTAAAACTGCTTTTGGAGTGTATCCGTTCATTTCCCGTCGTCAGTCAGCTGCAAGGGAGGAACAAATTCAGCTTTGGGCAGGTCACATGAATGCCCGTGAAGATGCCCTTGTTAAATAGTAATCGCTCTACCAAGAGCACGGGTTAATCTTGTCACCGCCCCACGAGACGTGCCAGGACTGCTGCATCCATTTCACAGATGGTTAAGCTGAGGCACGGAGTTCTGCTGGACGCCGTCCAGCATCCGTGGAAGTCGGGGAGATGACTGTCTTGGTTTTGGCAGCAGCTGGAATAATTCCTAAATTTCTCCTTCAAAACCTGCAACAGCCCAGCAGCGAGAGGAGCCAGGTGCTGAGCCGTCTGCCGCTTGTCCGACAGACGTGCTTCTCGGGATGCACTGCACAGCGCTCTGCTTGCTTTGTCACCGGGGAGGGGGAAGCAGTGAGACACGGGCCGAATCACGAGCCTTTCATTTTGCAAAAAAACACGAAACATTGTTTTAAATGCAGTTTCAGGGAAAATGAAAGAATTTATGAATTCAGGTTGGGTTTGAAAAATCCTTCTGGCCAGAAGCTGCAGTACTTCAGGGAAGTTCAACGGAGCTGTTTGCACATTGTTACAACAAAATATTTGTGTTTTTGGTTTTGAAACCCCTTTTTTTTCTTTCTTTTTTTTTTTGTGGGATGATTTGCCTGGCTATAGCAAAGGGTTAAACCACCCGAGTGAAACAAGACGGTCTGGGTTTGGATGAGATATCTCTCTCTATATATATTAGTTGGTTGAGAAAATCAAAATAACTTTTTTTTTTAATTTGGAGTTGCACGTTTTCTTTTTTTTTTTTTGGTTTGTCAAGTGAACCAAAAACGTCTAGTTCCGTGCACAGCTCCACTTACCACTGAGAACAGCTATTAGCACAGCACCAACAGTGCAGCTCGCAGGAAGAGAGACTGCCTAGCCATCCTGCCTCAAAAATACACATGCATTCATGCGCACGTCTCACCGGGGTTGGGGATATTATTTATTCGCTGTCTTTGAGGACTTGGATAACCTTTCATTAGCACCAAATTAAAAGTAAGAAATCAAAATTCAAATTGTCCTTTTTTATTTCCTAGGAGGCCTTTGTATTGAATTCAGCATTGTCGTCCCTAAACCCTAATCGGAGCACATTAACTAAGGGTTTGGGGGTTGGTTTTTTTTTTAAGACAACCTGGGGTTTTATTTAATCATGCGAAAGGACATGCGTTACGAAGAATATACATTACTTGAACGATCGAAAGGCTGTTGAAGGCCTATCTCTGGTACTAATGAAAGACTGTCTCGAAGATCTCGGTGCATTTATCGTGTCTTTTTAGCAATGGCACCCTGGAGCGCAGTCCATTTGGATTCCCGCACAGTGCCTTTATACTACACGTTTGATGCAGCGCTTAGCGAGAGCCGCATCCATTAGAAATGCAGCAACTACTGAAAAGGGGAAAGTCTCCAGCAAATAGAAAATTAAAGCGGTGCCAAACCTACTTGTCTGCATTTGCCTGTCACCCAAATGCAGCCTTGGGGCTGTCGCATGCTAGGTTCTTCCGTGCAGCCCATCCAGCCCACTCCAGCGAGTTTCTTAAGGATGTGATGCCAATGAAACACGTGGGTTTGGGATGGATCCGCCTACTGACCCTGAAAAGGCTTCATTAACTACGGATTGCTCCCTCAAGAGCGTCCGATCCTTCAGTCTCACAACAGCCCCGTGAGCACCGGTGCAGCGTACCGCTAGCACGCATGGTTAGCTGAGGCACGTGCCATCGGACGTGCGCGCAAGTCGGTGAGACGCTCCCACTCGCTCCGTGACAGCTGGAATTAGCCCTGGGTTTCTCACTCAGAATCGCAGCAGCTCAGAAGCAATAGGAACCAGGTGTCCTGGCTCCCGCGTCGTCAGGCTGCACGCTCCACCATCTGCGCCAAATGATCTCAGCCGGGCTAGCAAGGTGTTCGAGGTGTATGCATTTCAAGCACCTATTACTATGTAGGTTGTTTTAAAATTGTACATTTAAAACAATACTGGATTGGACCAGAGGACTCCGTACCTGCAGGTCCATTGCTGATAGACTGAGTTTGCTACCGTTTCTTTTTTTCCCCCACCTTTAACTTCGTAAGACTAGGACAATTAGCACAAGCCAGTCCTCTCCTGAGGACAGCCTAAGGATGCGCAGCTGTTCGCTTGCTAAGGTATTGCTTGTATAAGCAAGCAGCAAGGAGGGCAAGACTATAGGATGCCTTAACGCAGAGGTGGCCAGTGGTCTGTGCAGTCCAGGATCCCACCTTGGGTTGTGGGCAGTAGAGAAAATGCAGTGGTGAACAATGGTAGGATAAACTGCCCCCAAAGAGAATTTCTTCCCGATCCTAGTTAGCTATGAGGCACGAGGACTCAGCTCTCCAAACTTTATTTCGGAGGGAGCTGGGCTTTGTGGTTGGCTAGTTGAAACCCTTGCTATTGTAGCTGCTCGGTCTCAAGGTTGCAGGGGCACAGGTTGTAGCCGTATTGGTCGGACACAGGCAGACGCGGTTCTTTGGGTAAATCCGGTATCTTTAACTGAACCAACTCAAATAGTTGGGGAAGTTCTCCTTTGCAAGCATTCGGGGAGCTCCGGTGCTGCAGGTCTGCTAAAGAAATTGAGGAACAATTTGTGAATTATTCACAACAACAAAAAATACCCTCTTCAGAGGCAAATGGAGGAAGGAGATCCTTGTGACCTGTTTTATTCCCTTTTCTTCTCATCTAATTTCACGTAAGCAGCAGCCTCCAGATCCATATATAATGGCTACAAGTCAGCTCTCTTAAACTGCAGCTCGGTGCCCATGCAGGATATCGTGCGCACTTTCTTCCAAATCTTGGATCCCTTTTTCCTTCCTTGACTTCAGTCACCAAGCTCCCATTGACTAAGGGGGGCAGGGCAAAGCCAAAGGAAACCCAGTAGCTCCCCCCGCTCCCTGAAAGCCAGGCAAGCCGATAGCAGCAGACAGATGTCAGCAGCTCCACGCGGTGTTTTGAATGTTATTTCTTTCGGTTTAGGTCATAAATGTTATTTCTTAAGGTTGCAGCCGTGTTAGTCTAAGGACGTAGGCAGACACAGTTCCTTGGGTGAATTTGATTTCTTTAGGTTGGCAGAGATGCCCCCACTGGTCCCCTGCCCTGGACAGGTGTTGGAGCTGCCTTCAAAACTGTTTTAAAAATCCAGCCAAATTCGCATTCAAATGCATCTGGGCAATAATTCAGCAGCGTTTGTTGCCAGCCGGGCACTTGTTGTGGTCCTAATTAAGCTCATCATTTGGATTAAGTCTCTCTAGAGGGTCCCTTCTCCATTTCCCTCCCTGGCTGAAGGGATGAGCCTTGCTGCTTGCCCTCGACCTGATCAGACTCAGGCTATTTCAGATCGATATATAAAGTGATTTCCAAAGCCATGAGACGCTCAGAGAGCCCCTATAACCTCGCTGTCTGAGAAGAACCAGATACGAGGGCTGGCTGCATCTTCCCTCCACATCCTAGCAGGCGTGAAGCATATTGCACTGCCGAGCATCAGTGATCTGACCGAGCTAGCAACTCGGAGGCAGTTAACGTGCAATGAAGTGAAGGCATATGGGAGCGTTGAAGGCCAAGGAAGGGCAAAGACATTTGCTCCTCGTGCTCCAGTGACACCTTTTCTTTTTGCTCCTCTTCTGCAGATGGCTTCTGCCTGCCCGAGTGGGACGGCATTGTCTGCTGGCCAGAAGGCGTGCCAGGCAAAGTGGTGGCGATGCCATGTCCGGAGTACATCTACGACTTCAATCACAAAGGTAAACCTCCCCCCAATGGCCAGGAGACGGTTATCCTCTGCAGGGTGGAGGGATGTGGCTTGGGACCAGTAAGCTGGAGGGAATAGATAGATAGATAGATAGATAGATAGATAGATAGATAGATAGATAGATAGATAGATAGATGATCATGGGAAAGTCTGGCTGAAAGGGACCTTACAAGGGCACCTAGTCCAGCCCCTGTTCAAGGCAAGGTCGTCCCTGCCTCAACCATCCCTGCCAAGTGTCTGCCTAACTTGATTTTGACAATTTGCAGGGATGGAAAACCCACAGCCTCCCTAGGTAACCTTTTTGCAATGCTTGAACAAATGCCCCTTCTCAACGACCAGATTTTCTTGAGTATCGCACACTTAAATAAGACGCCTTGTTTTAGGAAGGCAGAATGAAGAAAAAGGGGGTTTCCAGGGCCGTGGCTGAAGCCCAGACACGAAGCAGCTCAGTAGCCCCCAGCCAACTTACTGCACGCCGAATTTAGACTTTGAGCCCTTTAACGGCCACTGCTGAATTGACAGCAGCTTTTGGCTGCTCAGCCTAGATCTGCTGCTAATTCAGAAGCAACTGTGAGATGGTGACAAGCTAGAGTCTTCCCTGTTTGTGCTGGCTGGAGAGAGGCACAGAGGACGGGTATTGCAGTGTCTCCCTGCATCGGTGCTGGCACAGCAATCAGCTTCTCCACTAAAGAGCTACGTTCCCATTTTGGAGGGCTAATTTTTGGGGGGGGAAGGGGGGGAAATGTGTTGTGTGGTATGTGAGGAATTACAGCAGCCCTTTGGGAAATTCTTAGTAGAACAAACAGCCGAGCATTGACGGTCGGATCCTCGTGGGAGATTTGGGGGGGTCCGACATAAAACGGTGTGCGAGAGACTGGCACAAGCGAGAGGGGGAAAGGAGGATGAAGGTAGACTGGCGGTGCGTCGCTGAGCTCCAGGGAGGCACCGGGGAGATCGTTCCTTGGACGTCCGCTCAGCGTCCCGTCACGCGCTCTGCCCTTTCTTCGCTAGGCCATGCCTCTCGGCGGTGTGACCTGAACGGGAGCTGGGAGCTGGTGCCGGGCAACAACCGGACCTGGGCGAACTACAGTGAGTGTGCGAAGTTCCTCACCAACGAGACGAGGGAAAGGGTAAGTAGCGCTTGCACGCAGCGCAAGTGACCTCCCGGGGCTGGTGGGCTACCCCCAAACCTCTCTTCATCGTGGTTTCACCCCAGGCGGGGTGGGCACAGTTCTCGAAGCCAGCCATGCCTTCTTCTACCTGGCGTGAGCCGTCTTCGCTGCCATCGGGGGAGAAGTGGATAGCATGCGGTGAGCAAGGGACTTACGAAGCCAGCAGCGGGTGCCCACACGCCAGTGAGACTTGCTCCCTGCCAGTCTCTATGAAGAGCTGGCCCACCTTCTCATAGCCCGCTGTGCAATGCTGTAGCATGCAGTGGCCCCAGGCTTGGACCGGGAGTCTATTGCGCTCGGTGCTGTACAACTACAGAGCAGAAATACGGTCCCAACCTCAGAGAATTTGCAATCCAACTAGTAACAGCCCTCTCTTTGCATTGACTCTCAGTATGGAGCTGAGTTTAAATGGCCCAGCTTCTACCCATTAAGCTACAGAGTGGGGGATCTTCCCCATTTAGCAGGCTCGTAAAGCTATTGTCATGACTCGTGCATTAATAGGGGCAAAACTCCCGCATTAAGAAGGGTTTGCACAGCGACAGGGTGCTTTAAACTCATGCTCCTCCAGGAACGAGTGACTGAAAATGGAGCTAGTCTTCATTTGGATGCTGAAATGAAGCTGAAGAGCAGCGGGGTTTGCTTCTCTGTGGCTCTGTGCCTGGGAGATCCCGAGCAAAGCCGAACGATTGTGCGTCACAGTTGCTTTACAAAGACCCGGGCGGTTTGCAGAGCCGTGCGGGGGGGTGTTGGTACCCAGGAACTCATCTTTCACGGAGATCAAAGATCAGCCTCTGGGTTAGCTCTCTGCAGGCCTCCGTATGAATACAGAGCAGCAAGATACAGAAGTGAAGCCTTCATTTTTGGCAGAAGCCAGGTTAGGATTTCCACGAGACGAGACCTCATCCGCAGAGTACAACTCCATCTCTACCGCTTCTCCGTCCCCGCTGTATCGGCTGAGCATCCAACAGAAACCCTTATTTCTCGACACTGCCTGACTCAGATATTTCTAGACCGAGGTGCACATGGTGAGCTGGTGGGCCCGCCGTCACTGGTCCCTGGATGAGCTCCCATGCAACGTTGGATGCGTAGGGTTCAGCCACAGAAAAATAGGGGCTGGAAGGGTCCAAACCCCTACTCAAAGCAGGACCAGCCCCAGTGATGTCATCCCAGCCACGAAAATTTGGAGGGGAGCCGGGGCTTCCTTATTGTTTGGGTGTCTGAAGGATGTGGAGCAGCCCAAACGAGGAGGAAGAAGGTGCGTTTTGCAAGGGAGGATGCTGCGCAGCCCTGCACAGGGAGCAGAGCCCTGTTGCCGAGTCGAGGCATGAGGTAGGGGAGCAGCTGGTGCTGGAAAGCACCGGGGATGGCATCGCATCCTCCTGCGCCCTAGGCAAGGGGGTAAGCAACTGCCCCATCCTTCTGCATTAATAACCAGCTTCGAAGAAGCGGCAGGTGTGGTCGTCTCCTCTCAACGTGAGCATCCCTGGAGGCATTTTATGGCAGCCTCTTCGCCCTGAAGTGCAGCTGGCAGGTAGCTCTTTCCAGGAACAGGGTCGCGAGATCCATTTAGCATCCAAAGGATGCCTTTTAGTTGCAGAGACTCCTCCCGCAGTTCCCGCGGGCTGCTCGCCTCCTAAATGGTCTTTCCCTGCAGTGGTCTCAAAGCCGACATCAAGTCAGAAAAAGCCTAGGCTAGAAACTTCTGGGTGGGAAGTTTGCAATTGCTCCTGACGTTGCGTTGAAACGTGTGCGGTTGGGTGGTCGCCTTGTTGTGTGGCTGCATTTCCGTGACAAGCGAGGCAGTCCCGAAGTAGCCGCTTTTAAGGCTCTGGGGGGGTCCTGGCACATGAAAGGGAATGAAAGACAGAGTAATATTAGCTCCTCATCTCTCTGCTGGTGGAGGGTGACAGCAATGCAGCCGCCTGGTCTTCACTCCCTGCAGACCTGGAGGCTTATTAAGCCCTTCCTTGACTCTTAATTAGGCAGGTTGGGCAATGCCAGGTGGGAGGAATTTTTCCAGACACAAAGAGAGAAGTTTCTATTATTTTTTTCCCCCTCCATTGGAGGGAGAGCATTTTCATGTCAAAAAATCATAGTAATGAAGGTTGCAAGGATGCTCGGGAGGTCACATCCAGTGCAACCCCCTGCTCCAAGCAGGACCAGCCCCAGCTACATCATCCCAGCCAAGGCTTTGTCTACCTGGGTCTCCAAGGATGGAGACTTGGAAGGAAGGATGAAGGAACCTCCAAGGAAGGATGTCACCACTAATGACTGCAATTAACAGGCATGTTGCCATGGTATCAAGCGGTGGTTGGGATGTGCTGGGAGGGAGAGAGCTGGAGGGGCACAGCCCATGGACAGTCGCAGAGAACTTAACGCCTGAAGCCCAGACGTCTGTGTATATATATATATACACACACACACACATGCACATATACATGTCTGTATATGTATATATATATATACATGCTATAAGGGAGTACAAATATGTTCTTATTTTAGCCAGCGTAGGATAATTATGAGGTTGGCCAAAGCA
This sequence comes from Caiman crocodilus, assembly GCA_030014935.1. Taxonomy (NCBI): domain Eukaryota; kingdom Metazoa; phylum Chordata; order Crocodylia; family Alligatoridae; genus Caiman; species Caiman crocodilus. Next base: position 257,089,847 of record JAGPOW010000261.1, on the reverse strand, counting down.
ACTGTCAGGCTCAGTGGTGCTACGCTAGCTAGCACCACGTCCGAAAGGGACCGCTGGGTCATAATTGCCCCTAAAATGAATAGGAGCTGCCTAAACGTCTGCGAATCTATGAACATGCAAAGGGCGCCAGGGACTGCCAGTGTTTTTGAGCAACATACGTAGGAGGATTTCCCCCCAGGACTGTCAAGAGGCTGCTTTGCTTTCTAATCAGCAATGTAAACTGCAGCATTTGCAGATCATAACTGGGAAGCAGCTACTCGGGGGTTGGGTGTTTCTGAGGGTCAATGATGTCCGATTGACACCCTTGCACCCAGGCATCCCCTCTCTCACCGTGGGGCATGTAGAGGGTATCAGGAGGCTCTCATGGAGCGACTAGTGCCGGGGAAGGATGGGATGTGTGCCCTCTGGAAGAAGAGGCATCCTGGATGCTTGGCCAAAGAGAAGAGCACGATCGCGGGGCGTTCAAAGTGCCCCGTAGCGCATGTAGCCCTCGTGGAGGCGGTCCATGCCACCTGGCTCAGTGCTTTGCCTCGCCCCTCATTCTCTGCCCTCAATAGCCCTTGCCGGCCCAACCCAGGAGCCGGCTCGGAGAGGCTTCCTGCCTCCAAACCAAATCGCTGAGAGATGTGTGGCTTCCACCCCAGGCCCCGACCAGACAGCCCCACGCTGTTTATTTTCCATCCGGTGTTTATAGAAACCTGAGGTCGGGACGGTCAGATCAGTCGGTGCTCACCGTCCGCGAGCCCAGTCTCTGTCTCCCGGTGGTTTCTTCGTTAGCAGGGATCTGGAGCAGCCCTTTGGGCATGGGTGTGCAAGGAGACATTTTGCTCGTGTCCTGGCATTTTGCTCGTGTGCTTGGTAGCCCTTTCGCCTTGCTGCCCTCCGGGATAGTTTCCCTTTTGCAAGGATGTGCGTCCATCCCGTCTCTGCTCTGCTCGCTTTCATCCGAGCGGGCAGACGTGGACGTGCGCGCTATCTCTCTCCGCCTTTCCTTAATGGCACCGTCTTGCCAGATCCCCTTCTCCAGCCGCGGTGTCCATGCCGTGGTTAGACAAGGGCAAACCACCCCATCCTGAAGGGCAAGATTAAGGATGAATGTGCCCATGGTAAATCACAGAGAGGAGGGAACAAAGGCCAGGCAGCAACTTGGGAGGTTCATCTGTGCCTGGAAACCAGTGTCCCAGAGACATGGACCAAGAGCAGATGAAACCTCAGCCCGCCAGCCCCGGCTTTGTCTGCTACTGCTTGTTTATAGCGCAGTGGTTTCGCTGCTCTCGGGGTAATGAGAGAAGCCCCCC
>JAGPOW010000261.1:257074835-257085354 GCA_030014935.1 Caiman crocodilus | reverse complement strand
TGTGTGTGTGTGTGTATATGTACATGTACATATATGCATGTATACACATGTGTGTACACATATATACACATACACGTGCATACACATGCATATACATGTGTGCATGTGTACACAGACATGTGCACATACATATACGTGTGTATGCACATATGTCTACATCTATATATACGCATACATATACATGTGTGCATGTGTGTACACATACATATGCATATACCTATATACATGTGTGTGCATTCACATATACGTGTGTGTACATAGACATAGGCATATACATATGCATGTGTGTGCATGTGTACACATACATATATATGCATACGTATATACATGTGTGTGGGCATTCACACATGTATGTACATAGACATATACACATGCATGTGTGTGCATGTGTACATGTACATATAGATACATATACATATATGTGTGAGCATTCATAAGTGTATGTACATCTATATAGACACATACACGTGCATGTGTGTGCATTTGTACATGTGCATATGCAAGTGTGTGTGTGTGTGTGTGTATATATCTGCATTCACGTGTGTGTGTATACATCTATATGTTCATGTGCGTGTGCATGTGTGTGTGACACCTCTGGGCCACCGTTATGTTAAAGATCCTGTGGCCAAACCACACCTCGTAGCACGCTCGCCAGCCGATCAGAGGGTCCGTCCCGGTAGCACACTCCTTGCTCCTACAATAGAGCTATTGTTTGCTGGGAACATGGATGTTTCCAGTTAAAATTCTGAATGGGGAAGGGAGACGGTTCTGTTCTGCCCGCCGTAGTAAACCTTCTGGCGCTAGAATCCATGCTTGGAGTGACAGTCATCCTACACGAGCCTCGGGGGGCAAGCCCAGGTTTCAGGGCTGGCTGGGTACCCCCTTGGTGATGGGCAAGGGGTGCGAGGCCGCACCTGGGACCCCCTTTTTCGAAACGCGCAGTCTGCTGGTGTCGCTTCTCCACGACTTGCTGCAACCACTGCTCTATTTTTTCAACTGGATGAATGCTGGCAGGCACGCCACTCCACCAGTGGAAACCGCAAGGAAGCGTTCCCAGATCTGGGGATTCTGATGTAATAGGACTGAGGTTAACATTCCTGCGCGGCATTTCTAGCCCTAAATCAAAATCAGAGCTGTCATCCTGAGCCCAGTGTTACTAATGTTATTGAAACTTGGCCGGGAAGAGGGGAGGGCTGAGCAAAAAGATGCTGAATTGGTTGGTTTCTTCTGAGTTTATTTCTTGGCAAAGGAGATGAAAGCGCCTGTGGAGCTGAAATGCTAGTAGCTGGTTTAACCCTGCTAAAGCTGATATTCTTGACATGTTCCTTGCATGGGAATAAGCTTCCAGTCATCTATGGGAAAACTGACTCAAAGAGAAGGGTTTTCTGAAGCCATGGCTTCCTGGATGTTTAAGGTGTGAGGTACCTACGGTCACCTAGTGTCTGTCCAAAAGCAGGGTAGATGCCTACAGGGACGTGTGGTCTATCATAGAGTCATAGACAATGAGGGTTGGAAGGGACCTCAGGAGGTCACATCTAATCCAACCCCCTGCTTCAAGCATCACCAGCCCCAACTACAGCATCCCAGCTAAGGCTTTGTCTTAAACACCTCCAAGGATGGAGACCCCACCGCCTCTCTGGGTGACCTGTCCCAGTGCTTCAGCACCCTCCTAGTGAGAGAGTTTTCCCTAATATCCAACCTCAGCTTCCCTTGCTGCAGCTTGAGCCCATTGCTCCTTGTCCTGCCATCTGCCCCCGCTGAGCACAGCCCAGCTCCATCCTCTTTGTAGCCCCGTTGCTTCCAAACTGTGGCAAGGTTGCTGTGGTGAGACTTTGCAAACCGAAGTCACGCGTGTGCAATAGGGATGATAGGTCACTCTGCAGGGGAAGATGTTTTCTCCTAGTATCTGTTGGCCAAAATGTCATCGCTCTCCGGGACTTCGTGCTAGACCCCCACCACCCTGGTAGCGTTTCAAAGTAACCTGCTGGGCTAAATCCCACACATCCTTAGTCAGGCGAAAATCTTAAATAAATGGATGTTTTGTCTGAATAGACCTGAGTAAGAGCATCATGATTTCACCGTGTGTCAGCATAGTGCCTTGGGGTCCTTTGGGATGAAAAACACTACCAAAATGCAACCTATACTGAACATGCAAGGCACCCGTTTAAACTCCGAGTCACCTGCAAAGACTCCTGGCAGCCCTAGTGTCACTAGAAAACCATGTATTGTTGTCCACCTGGTCCATATAATGATATTGCTATAATCACCCCCCACCCTCCTTTGATCCATGGGTTTATGTTCTCGGCAGGCACGATAGCCTTCATCCCTATGTGGCCAGCACCGCTGCGTTACCTTGCAATGGAATTCATTCTGAATTGGCATCTATTTTTCCCCTTGTTTGTGCTGCAGGAGGTCTTTGATCGTCTCTACGTGATTTATACTATCGGATACTCCATCTCCCTGGGCTCCCTGACGGTGGCTGTCCTTATCCTGGGATACTTCAGGTAGGCATCTGTTTTGAGCTATTGATTTGTTATCGCCGGAGGGACTTGGGTTTTCAGACATCGTGCACCTGCTTTGTGTGTGCGTCTCCTCCGGCTGACGTGGAGGTCGTCTTAACCGTTGTGGGTCGTGCCATTGAAACAAAGATGAGGTGGAGGGTTTCTCCCGTCCTGTGCAGAGAGAGCTCAACCCTGCTTTGGAGCAACCTAATGCTCCTATTTGTAACAGGGGTGAAGTCTGAATGAGTCCAAGCCCTGGGGGAAGAACAGCAAAGCTTTTCTGGTGCCCTCGTGTTCCTAAGAGCATGCACCAGGGGCAAGAAATGGCTGTGAGCCCCTAGATAGGGATTCCTCCAACTGTGATGGGGAAGAGATTGTAGGGCTCTCTCTTCTCTATATACTCACACCCGCTCACACCCGCTGCCTGTGGTCAGGGATGGAGACTGTCAGGAGGGAACTGGTTGGAGTGCATCGCGCTCAGCGGGAGGGTGGTCAGCTGGTCGCCGGGCATCACGACAGCGGCAGGGCAATGCAACTTCTACAACGTCTGCAGATGAGCTCTCAGGCACCTCTGCCCTGGCCGAGGCTAAACCACAGACCTGGGAATTAGACATGCAACCTTTGGCTTTTCGAGCATGCAGACCTCTCTCCAGTGCACTCTGGGTGGGCAATTTTAATAGCCCAGGCAGTGGAGAGAGCCTGTGCATGTAGGTCTCAAATGCACCCAAAGCAAGACACTGGTTTTGGCCCTGTGGCACCCGTGCCGTATAGTCCCCCCTTGCAAGGTCTTCCACCTAAATGCCTCAGCTCCTATTACAGAGCAGGAAGGTTTGGTAAAAAGCTTTCGTGCTGTAACGTTTTTCCCAGGCATGGGGACTAACAACCCTGTTTTACCAGATCTTCAGTGGCCACCCGTGCTTGGGCCTGTCCGCTCTTTTTCCAAAGCGTGTCATCTCAGGGACCACTGCACCCCACCTTGTCCTCGCCCAGAGCATCCTCCAGGTCCTGCCGCGAGGCACGCTGCACCTCGTGGCTCTTTTCAACCCTCTGCCCGGTGCCCCTGAAGACGGGGGGGACCTATTGAGTTCCTCAGGGTGAATTTGCATTGTAACGAGGCTCTAACTCTGGAGCGGGTCCACGGCAGCCACGTGGCACTGTTGGGAGGAGAATCGCTTGAACCCACCAGCGACCGGCAGCCAAGGTGGCATTAGGGGTGCACAGGTGGATCTGGCCCGTGCCCAGGTGGACTTCCCACTCCATTACCGAGGCCCCCCCAGCGGATAAGTCGCAGTTTGTGAGTGTTGTGTCTGCCTGCTTCTCTCTCCCTCTTGCATATCGCCTCCCTGTAGCACCCAGCGGGTTTGAAGCTGTAGACTTTCATGCCTCTTCCCCGCTTGGAGAGCTTTCTCTTTCCGCGACTGCCCACACCACCCCGTGTCCCACACGTACATGTGCTCGTATGCCTTCTTGGCTCACCAGCCTGAACTCAGTCCAGGGTTTATGTTGGTCCTAAAGGCCCCTCTGACCCATCTGATCAATGCAAACTGGACTTTTATTTTCTATCCACGATCATCACAGGGAATATCGGTGCTGGGGTTTTGCCCACTCCTATTGCAAAGTTGCCTGATAACAGGAGTGCCCAGGAGAGAGTCTCCTCTCTATTCCAGAAGCGTTGCTGCCTCCATCCGTGCATCACTCTCGCAGCGCACGCTTTCCTCTCCGGTCTGTAATGCAATGCTTTTCCACTCTGCCGTTCGAAGCATGCAGACATCACAGAGCTGTCAGACCTGTGCCCTCTAACTGACATGCCTGCCTTTCCTGGACGCGGTGCTACGTGACTTGGAAAGCCCTCAGCTCAGCTCTGAGTCCAGAGAACAGAGCCGGGAGAGGATGTAGGCTTTAAGCTGGAGTCGTACCTCATTAAACATCTCACTTCGCTGCAGTTTACAACGTGTTACAACTTACTGCTCCCATTACGATTTCACGGCCCCAGCTCGGATGGTGAAATGCGTGTTGGAAAGGTGCATCGCAGCATTGGATGCCATTAGAAAGAGAGGGGCGTTTGTCGTCCTGACATGTTGAAACCTGCTACTCCCACTGCTGTTGGCTGCTCCAATTTTAATGCATTATTCTGATTATTAGTAGTAGATGCAATGGGACAGATTCTGTCCTACTTATTAGATGCATCATGGGACATAAGTGCCAGAAGCCCCGAGCTGAATGGCAGGGACCCTTGCACGTGTTCAGTTTAAGGTGCAATGGAAACCAGCCACACAAATATTACACATAGTTTGCAGAATGGTGTCGTGGTTTTTTTCCTGTTTCTTCCTCCAATTCATGGCATGAATGTGTGGCCAGGTTAGTATGAACTGGTTGCTCCCACCTTAAGTGTAAGGTCTGCCAGAGGTCTAAGTGAGAGTCCATTGCACTCGACTCAAGACCCTAAAAACAGTCATTGCAAAAGGTGAGTTGTTCCTCCTCCGCCGCCCTGCTTTGAAGTGACTCAGTCTGGAGGGTTAGATGAGAGCATGCTGCAGAAGTGGATTTTTCAGCGCTGGAGCAGCGTGGAACAGAATTGCATGTAGATGCCTAAGTCCGTGTTGATAAATTGGAGAGTCCAGTGGAGGGCAATGGAAATGGTGGGCACAGCTTGTGAGAAGAGGCTGAAGGGACTGGGCTGATTTAGCCTGCAGAAGAGAAAAGAAAAGCCTCGCGCTCCCATATCTAGGCCAGGACTGCCCTGCAGTCATTGCTGTGCCTGCAGCTCGTGGCCTACTGGAGCGAGCATCGCTCTAGGTAGCGCTGGGAGCAGTCTCGTTAGTGGTAACGTGGAGCTCAGCAGGAGCAAACTGCCCAAATATTAGCTCAGGTGACTGCTGCAGCCCACACTGGCTAGACTACCCCTGAGCTAGCTAGCATAAAGAGAGCTTGACTGTTTAAGCTGTGTGGTCACAGCAGTGCTTTCAGTGGAGCTTATCCATAGTCCTCGCCCCATGAAACCAGTGCTGCTCCATTGAAATCTTTTAAGGGATTCAGTTCGACCAGGCTTGGGAGCATTCCTCCACCACCCTGGCTTTCCAAACTGCAAAGGGGCATTTCAGGATTATTCATCCTGGTTCATGCATTATCATCACCCACTGTGCCATGTGCATGATGTCCCTGCCTGCACTTGATCCCCTGAGAAGCTGCAGACCCTCGTGGGTCCAGTTTGGAAAGGTTCTTGGAGTCAAAGGCGACGGCCATCACGTTGGCCCAGGGCCAGCCCATGCCCTCGAGCAGGAAAACCCTCGCTGCCTACAAAGACGACGTGGATTTGGGGATGTTTCTGTACCAGTCTGGGCACTCGTCCTTCCAGATCCATCGCAACGCATGGCTGGGGAGGGAGGCTTCATTTTGTGCATCTCAGCACTTCAGCGGCATCTCCTATTCAGTGGAATTCAAAAGCAAACCAGTGAGGAAGTGGATTAGCACTGATTAATAGCTACCTTTTGTTTCCAAATGAAGTGGCAGCTCTGCAATTATCCCCTCAGCCTATTAATGTGTGGGCAGACAGCAATTTTCTACCAATATAGAAGTTACCACTAGAACTGGGTTGGTTTTGGGGTTTGGGGTTGTTGTTTTTTTTAAATTTATCTTTCTTTTTTTTTTCCTTTTTTTGCCACTGCTCTTTCTTTAGCAAAAAAGGGCATTTCTTAGTTGGTAAAAGTCGGCCGCTTCGTAGCCAGGCAGCCTGGGAATGCCTCGCTTCGGGCGCAGGATAAGCGGCAGGGCAGTTTTGTGCCTCGTGCCCGCGGCAGCGACATGGTTTATTGCCCAGCCCTCCCAAAGCAAACGGCAGGATCCGTTTGCAGTTTGCATGTAAAATCAGTCTGAGCGAAGCACTGGTGGATGATCCTGTGTTGAGCAGGGGCTAGATGGTCTTGTGAGGTCCTTCCCAACCCTGCTGTCTTGTGATTTTCCGATAGTCCACGAGGTACAATCCTGCAGCGATGGGGGGACGAGATCGGACGGCCCCCCACGCTCATCATTACCGTGATCACTGTGACATGACATCTACAATGTCACGGTCATCACATCACACGGGGATTAGTGGTTTTGTAACCGTGATGGTCTAGGGAATATGTGAGAAGCAGGATTTTTCTGGTCCTATCTTTAAGTGGATCCATGATATAGTTGGGAGAGATGTTAGACATGCTTTCGGGTGCCACGTGACCTTCCTCAGTGCCCCTCGGAGCACTTTGTGCCCAAAATCATGCCTAGCCTGTCTCCCAGCTCCATAGTGGATTAATTATGCTTGGGATGAGGAATAATTGCTGCATCTCCAGTGGTAGATGTGGTAGGCAGTATGTGCGAGACAGCATTGTTCATGAGGAGGTCACGGTCCCTTGGGGCACACTCAGACAAGCAGCAATGGGCAAGACATGCAGCCGGGTCTGCACACGCCACACGTTCAGGCATTCCCCATGCTGCTAATTTGCAGCACAAGGGGGTTTTTTGACATGGAGATCAAAAAAACCTATGCCTAAAAACAGGGCGGCAACATGTGCCATCCAAGACCGAAGCCTGGCCGGTTGGAGCCGTGCTCCAGCTGCCGGATCGCTGTGGCTGCAGCCCCCGGAGGTCCCCAGGACTCCCAGTAAGACTCCTGGGACCAGCCGAGGCACTGGCCCCAGCCTCCCTAACCCCACCTGGGGCAACATGACATACCAGAGCACGTGCACGGGTGCTCTCCGGGGACAAATAGAAGCAGCACACATTGCAGCCTTCAGGGCCTATAATGTCGGTGTTCCCATCTCCCTGACGTCACGTCCTTCAGTACTTTGCTGAACAGTGAAGGCCTTAAGCTCTTGCGTATATGGATTGGCTGAATCAGGGCCCAAGGTTGAGGCTGAATTTTCTAAAGCACTCGCCTCCCAAAATATTCAGGTAGGAGAGTGGAGCGCCTTTGAAAATCTGACCTGCATCCTTTTGCAAATCTCTCGTCCCCACCCAGCTGTGGGTGCAAAGTAGACTCCTGTGAATAGCAGAGCCGGCAGCTCAGTAGCGGAGCAGGGAAAAGAATTGGCTTTGAGGTGACCCAGAAAAAATATATATTAATTTTTCAGGCTGAAATGAAAAGCTCTAAAAACCACTGGGAAACAAAGGAAGCATTTTGTTTCACCCAAAACCCTTTTTTTTATTATTATTTCTCATTAGTCCAAGTCATCCTAGGAACAAAACATCCTTCCAAGTGAAGCGCTGACATGTTTCTTCTCAGAAATTTCCAAAACAAGCTATTTGGGCTTCTTTTTAACCTTTGTAGCTGTACACTTGCCGTCTGTGGATGGATAATTTATGGTTGTACATTTGCTTCTGCAGTTTGCACGCACTAACCGGCTACTGATCCAGTGCTAAGTCCTATCTATCCAGTCCTAGCCCCCTTTGACTTCCACAGAGCCTCATTTGCCCTTGCCAATGGCTGCTTGGTTCCTTCTCAGCACTGCCAATGTGCTGTCTCCAGCCGTTCACTTATGTTCATAACCGGCTACTCCACATACTCACGTGCTGTGTAGACAGAGTGAACCTGTCCGGGTTTGCAGTTGGAGCGGACGGTTCAGTGCTGCACACCTCCTGTTTCTATGCCGTCAACTTGCACACGTGATAGCACCATCCTGCTGCTTGCCTGCCTTTGATAAAAGGCTTCCCCTGCATATCCCGAACACACGGGGCCTCTTTTACATGGATGTAATTGGATTCACGTGCCGGCTGAAACAGTGACCAGTCTGTAGACACCCAGAAGTCAGTGCATGTAGGTGCCAGCAGCGGCTGCCGAATTGCACTCTGCTTCTCTGAGTCTGTGGCACGCGTGTAGTTCAAGCTGCAGCAAGGGAAGTTGAGGTTGGATATTAAGAAAAACTTTCTCACTAGCAGGGTAGTAAAGCACTGGAACAGGACACCCAGAGAGGTGGTGGGCTCTCCATCCTTCGAGGCTTTTAAGATCCTGCTCTACAGAGTAGAGTAGAGTGGCTAATTGCAGAATCATGTGCAATACCCCTGGGATCTTCCAAGAGACGTCATCTCCTAGCAGATTTCATGAGCTAATTCCCAACCTACGGTTAACCTTTCTCAGACAGACCTTCAGCAGGGAATAAGCCAACCTAGCTCCATTCAACTTAGAGAGTTTCCACCAAGTGACACCCCAGCCCTCTCTGGCAGCGGTGCCCCGTATCTCTTTCATTAGAGCAGTGCCGGCACGTCTCAGCTGAGCTTGGGGCCCATGCTGGTTGGTGTTACTCAAGCGTGTCTCTGCCCCGAAGAAATAGGGGCATAGAAAGGACACAGCAGGTTACTTGCTGAGCTAGGTCTGAAAGCCTTGTCTCCTGGACCTTAGTCCCTGCTCCTTCCTAAGAAAGACCCCCTGTAGGACCATGTATCCCAGGCATAGCAGCCTTTCCAGCTGGTTTGGGTGGGCATTGGTGGTTCTCACACCATGCTTTGAACCTAACTCTCTTTCCCCTCTGGTTACTCCAGGTGGGCTGTAAAGTAGCCGTTACCTTCTTCCTTTACTTCCTGGCAACCAATTACTACTGGATTCTGGTGGAAGGCCTCTATCTCCACAGCCTGATCTTCATGGCGTTTTTCTCAGAGAAGAAGTATCTTTGGGGATTCACGTTATTTGGCTGGGGTAAGTCACCACTGCTCTCTGCCACTGGCTGGCCCACAGCACGCAGTCCTCTCCGCTTGGCAGGGGGTGCATGCAAAGGCTGAGGAGAGGGGATGGAGAGAGGAGCAGAGGGCTGGGGGAAGGGGCAAGCACTTGCTTGTTTGAGTACATGAGCAAAGGAAGGCCCACCCCCGAAGGCCTCTGTTCAAAATGCTCTCCGCAGCTCACAGCCCACCTGCAGCCAGAAAGACCTCTCAAAGGGGCTGCGAGGCAGGATGTCGAAGCTCTGTGGCCCGTCCTCCAGCTGCACCAGGTGGATCCAGAAAGTGCCTGACCTGCCTGCGCTCTCCCTGACTCACCATCATCCCCAGTCCCCCCTGTAGGGCAGGGCACGGGGGGATTAGGCACCTAGAGAGCTTACTGCCCTCCTGAGCAGGGTCCACAAACCCTGCCTGCTCCCATCACAGCCGAGGCTTGCCTGGTGGTAGGGTGATGGGTTGGTGCCTTGGTGTGGCTCCTTACCAAGAGTGTCCTGAACTGGCTTCGCCGAGGGGTGCACGGAGGTGTGTGTTGAACCTCTTGGCTCGTAGGGACCAGTCCTAGACGGGCATCTTGCAGTGACTTCATTTGCAAAGGGCACCAGATCCACCACTGAGAACTGCACAGGGCAAATGAGTGCCATTGAACTGCATAGAGGAACACCATTTTGCACCAGCTGGAAATCTGAGCCAGGTGCTCCTAAACCTCTCATCCTGGGCATATTTGGCCCCAGTGAGCTTTCCTGCCCAAGGCAGGCGGGCTGGATTGGATGAGCTCACAAGGTCCCTTCCAGCCCTAAACTTCTGTGATTGAAATGGCTGGAGGAACTAGGAGGACATTGAAGGTCCTATGTACACAGAACCCCCCTTCTTCAGTCGATTTGAAATACTCTGGATGTTGGTTTTCTTGGGCAGTCGAATGCCTGAATGAAGACCTTTTAGTAAACCAACTTGAATAGTTGAAAACATTTTTCTGTGCAAGCTTTCGGGTACAAATACCCTTCATCAAGGTGAGGAAGCATCTGCATTTGGTCTGTGCTCTTCCTGGATGGAACGAGTAGAAATGAATGAAAGAAATAGGAAGGAATGAGAAATGCTTCGTCCTCCTGACAAAAGGTTTTGTACCCAAAAGCTTGCAAAGAAGAATTTTTCCAACTATTCAAGTTGATCTTGTGGCGGGCCAGTAAGGGGCGCTCCCCTGTTGAGCCGCCCCCCTCCCTGCGCCCGACCACCGTCCAGGCTCCGCGTGCCTCCCTGGGGTGCCTCGCGTCCGGCCGACCCCTTCCCTGGAGCCCACCCGCTAGCCTGGGGTCCCGCTGCCACCATCCAAGGCTCTG
>JAGPOW010000261.1:257045085-257074735 GCA_030014935.1 Caiman crocodilus | reverse complement strand
CCTTTTATCCCCTCTCTGACCTCAGCAGCCTGGTCCAATCGAAGCTGCCAAAACTGGTCACAAGCTGACCCATTTCCCAAGCATCCCTGGCTACCTGGGCCACACGCCGGGCCAGGCCTCTTCCCCTGCCCAGGTGACCAGAGCATCCCCTCCCAGGCCCAGGCTTTTGTCATGCAGACAGGGAGAAGTTCCCCGCCCTGAGGGATTCACCAGCAGCCTCTCAGGCTGGCACAGGGAGAGGTTTCTGGAGAGGGGCACCCACGGTGGCATTTCTGCCACAGATCTAATAAAAGATATCAGACTTACCCAAAGAACCTTGTCTGCCGGTGTCCTTAGACCTCCATAGCTACAACCTACACCCCTGAATGAAAACCTGCAATTTGTAGGGAAACCGTTCCTTTTTCACCCGTGGAGCAGGGCACAAGGGGTGGGATGTGGATGCAGAGGAGCTGTCATTACTGGACAGCTGTTTAGACGCGAGTCAAGAACGTGCTCTTGTTCGCATCTGGCGGCAGCGCTGGCCTGACAGGGCTACGTGGGGAGTAATGAGGCGCGTTTTGTTTGAGGGCAATGTAATCACTGCCTTCTAGTGTCTGAAGGTGTCAGCACTACGGGAGAAGAGGAAATGTTCCAGGTGATCCACAAGGGCACGTTACTGGGAATAGCGGGGTGTGAGTGAGTAGCAGAGCAGGAGAAGCATCTTCAGAGCAGTGTCCGTGACACTGTCTCTTAAGGGAAAGAGAGCAGACCCATATTTTAAAATGCAAAGCCCAGGACAATGTACTGCAGGCACCATCGTGATTGGCAGTGTATGCAATTGGCCTTTTCCCCCTGTGATTTATATCTGAGTGGAAGTCCCAGCTAATTACATCCTTGAACTACACAGTGAGACAAGACTGGTTTTCCTCAGCAAAAGGTTGCACGTGATGCATTACCCCAAGGCCATCTAAGTGGCAGCCTGTGAGTGAGTTAACTGCAACCCAGTGAGGTTGTTGGCATCCAGGACTCTGGAATCCAGGAGGCGAACACCGCTACCACTTATCTCCCCCACCCCCTGGCTGACCACCGAATTTGAGGTCTTCGCTTGCCATTGGTCAGAAGCAGGGAAAAAAGTGGGGCAAGTGGCAGTGGCATTCACACCCGGGGCTCTGGAGTCATGTTGATGCAGCAGCTCCATCAATCATACCAACCAGCCATTCCCTCTGCCCCTGCTACTGGCAATGGCCAGATCTGGGGGCCATATTTTATGGTCCAGATCCAGCCAAATGAACCAGACACCTCTGCACTAGCCAGAAGGATCCCAAACAGGTCATCATGAGACAGTTCTTATGTGGGCTGGTTTGGGGCTAAGAATTATTTAGATTCAAGGTATATAAAAACACTTGGCTACCTAGAGCGCATTGCTAATTGAGTCTTATGTATATTCTATTGAGGGATCGGGGCAAATTTATCTTGCTGCCTATTATTAAAATTAAACACGTGGTAAGGAGCAGATCTAAGGAATGATTTCCCAGTGCAACTCCTGAAAGGAGAGAGAGGCAGTAGGAAATAATGCCGCATGTTCAACAAAAATAAAATGTTGTTCGTAATGCCGAAGCGGCCAAACGAAAACAGTTAATTAGACATCAGCGCCTTTCATTAACGCTTTTCGGCCACTGCCAAAGTATAATCATCTTATCAAGCAGACCACAAAGCCAAAGTCACACCTGTCACAACACTGATTGCCCATTCACTTCCAAAACTCTGTGGTGTTTAATCAAATGCCTCTGGAATGAGAACACAGGATTTCTCAAGTGGCATTTGGTTTTGCTTTCTTTTGATTAGCAAGATAAAATATGTGTTTGTGCATGTGTGCATGCATGTGTGTGTGAGCTTTGATTGCTTTGATAACTCCTGGGCACCCAGTTGGAGACCCCAATCCAATGCCTATTGAAGTCAGTGGAACAACTCCAGTTCTCCAGCAAGCGCTGGACCATCCCCACGCCACAGTGGTGACTGATCTGGAACTGGTGATACGTAACCATAACATTCACAGAGATACAGAAGAGAGACTTTTGCCCCAAGATCTGAGATTTGTTGCTTACTTAACCATAAACATCTGAGGGCTTGTGCTACTCTGGATATTTCCAGAAAAATATATGCTTGAAAAAAAAAAACCCCTTTCACCATAAAACAATTTATTTTCAGAAGGCTGGCAAAACCAAAGCACTCAATGACTCGGTTTGATGTCACTTCCAGAGAGTTATCTGTAGGAGACTGTCCAATCCACCTCTTGGTCTGGCTTAAGTCCACGTAGCTCTATTGAACTCAATTATGGAGCACCGTCATCCTGCTTGAAGCAGAAAAGATAGAGCTCCAACAGACAGAATAATAGTAATAATAATAGTGGCAATAAATTCCCCAATGCTTTTCTAGTTCTCTGCAATTCTTGAAGAGAGGGAGTCTGGATAGGTCTTCAGGCATCATACCTGAATGTTTTGGCCAGAATCAAGATTTCACTTGCCAAACTCAGAAAGGAGGCAGTGAAGCTGACCTGGGGGCACCTACTTCAGCTGTTTGTCTCGGTGTGCTTGAGACTGAAGCAGGGTGGAGGGGCATTCCTTGGCTAGCTCCAAAACCTCATTTGTGAATTTGGCACATACAGGGCATGTCTACACATTCATTAATGCACCTTAGATACTGCACATTTAGTTTAGTAGTTACTTAATAAACTAATAACTAAATGTGTAGCAACTAGAATTACTGCACAGTAGCGCCGGTGCACGGTTATTTTGTGACATATACTGTGCATTATCCTAATAACACTGCACAGGGGGCTATTAGCATGGTTTGTAACCGCCACGCTACTGCGCAGTGTTATTAGACTGGTGTGCAGTAAGCGTCTCATATAGACATGCCCACGGAGGAAGAGTAGGTAGGAGACGGCTGTGTGTCTTAGTGGCAGACTTTAGGGCATCCAGTGCCTCTAGGATATACAGTTTAATGCCACCACTGTTGCCCCAGCTGTCAAATCTGATATCCCATCTCATAAAAGCATAAGAATTGCCATTGACTGGGCAAGTCTATCTTGCCCGGTCTCCTGTGTCACACCGTGGCAGAGCACAGATGCTCACGGGGACAGTAAGCTGGGTCTGCCCAGGGCTTTCCCCACTGTTCCTCTCTCACTTGCAGCCTCCAGTGTATTGGGCGCCTATACACATGCAGAGAGGCTGCTCTGATGTGCTGTAACTGCAGTGCATCAGAGTAGACTCGATTAATCGAGTCTACGGAAGTGTGGCAATTACCGTGCTACAGCAGACTGCAGCGATACGTGTATCAGATACATGTATCTCCGCGCTGAACCAACAGCAGAAATGGCTCGTTCAATGAGCTTCAGTTCAACACCCCGCTGCGATTTTTTAGTGCAGGGACGCTGATACACATGACACTCTGGCTCTTGGAGCCACTTTAATTAAAACTCCCCCCCTTCCTCCCCCCATTCCCAGACCACATGTATAAATGCCCTTAAAGTCTAGGATGTTCTGATTCAGAGGCCGTGCCTCTCGGTCGTATGGTCCATGGCTACTGACGTCCCTTTCCTCCAAGAATGTGTCCAGTCCTTTCTTTGAATCTGGCTAAACTCTCAACTTCCCCCACATCTGCTGGCAATGAATCCCACACTTTAACGACACACTGGGTGAAAAAGAACGAACTGCCCTAATCCATTTTCAATTTACCCCCCGCTAGTTTCGTGGCGTGACCCTCGTTCCTGCATTGTGAGAAACAGTCAATAATAAATCCCGGTTGACTTCTCTTCATCTCAACGTGCACGAGATGTGGGTGTTGGAAGAAACATGTGTGTGTGTGTGTGTGTGTGTACCTAGGTAGATAGATAGATAGATATGCATGTGTGTGCATGGCAGGAGGACACTGGCCGTTGGTCATCTCTTTGCAGGAGAGAGGGGTGGGGGGGAGCACCCTGTCTCGCATGCGATGCTCACGCTTTCTCCAGCGGCAGGGCAGACACCTGACTTTATAGGACCTGCATTGTACACACTGTGTGTATTGACTGGGCGTGCACAGCGCATACAATGTGGATACTGTAGAAGTCAATGACAGCACCCAGCGGAGCTCTGCCTGCGCCATGCTTGCCCTGCATGCAGGAGGGTGCATGCACGCGTGCGTGAGAGCTCCCCGCTCTTGGCAGCTTTGCCAGCTTCCGGGGCCGTCCAGCCTCTGTGCCATTCACTCCAACAGAGACTTGCAGGCTGACTTTGCAGCCACAGTTTCAAGCCTGGCTTCGTCTCAGGGTGAGCATTTTTGGATACCCCTGATGCCTTGGGCTTGGTTTTCAGGGCGTGCAGCGCACCAGCTGGTCCCGGTGACTTTACTGGGAGCTGCGGGTACTCAGCAGCATTGACAACCAGGGCCAAGACTTCTCAAGCCAAGCACCTAAAAACAAATCAGTGGAGCTAAGGTGCTGACCAGAGCAGGTCATGAAGGCCAGGAAGGATAGTTGGGACCCATCAGAAAGGATACAAAGGATCATGATCATGCAAACGGCGCCCTGTTCCCCCGGGAAGAAGTAGAGGCAGAGCTGGTTGAGAAATGGGTTGAACGTGCAGCATTATGTACATGTCAAGATAATTTCAATGACATGCATTTTAAGAGACCCTTTTTTTTCACTTATTTGAACTGTGTTGCAACATCTGTAGTGAAAAACTTTGGATTTGGAAGTGCTCCTTTTCAAGTACTTGGGGTTTTAATTTTCCTGTCTTCTCCTCAACCCCAGAGTTTTCTCCCCCTCGCCTCTTCCCCACGTACTTTTACAGTTTTACTTCTCAGAAAAGGGCAGGGGACAGAGGTCGAGTAAAGGAAGCATTATGGACTCAAACTCTGCTCTCTGGTTGTATCTTCCCGTGAAACAGATAGGAAAAAAATATCTTGTGAAAGTCTCCATGTGTGTGAAACGATGCGGGGTTTTTATTCAATAGCTTCCATTTGGAAAAGGGAGGAGATTAAAGCTCAAGCACCAGCTCTAGAGTAAACTGTAGTAACTTCATGCAGCTCGTAATGGTGTAGCAGAGGACTGGCCTGATGCTTTGCATGTAGGGGTTTATTCAGGTTTATTAAAGGATGTATGTGCCTGTCTGATGGTGAAAAAGGTCTTCTTGACTTCTTTGACTTCTTATACACCCGTGTTACCCTGGGTTCAGCAGCCAAGTAATTAAAAAACACAGTACTAGATAAAAGCATGAACACCCACATCTCTAAAATGAAATGCAGCCCAGGCTGCCCGTGCAGTCGCAGCCAAACAAACGCTTCTTTTTAACATCAGCTGTTGGTTGTAATTGTAGAGCTGGCTATGTACAGCGGGGGAGAAACGCATCCTTCTCGTAAATCCTTATAACCAAGCACATTGAATGTGATTGAATGTTGCATTTTTTATGATTCTTATATACTCTGGTAAAATGTAGAGGCTTCAGCTAAATTCCCAGTCCCCTTGTGCTAGGTGCTGTACATTTACAAATGCCCAGTGAGCTAGAAGCACGTGCTTACAATTAAGCATAAGCTTCTGTGCTTGCGTGATTTGCAACCCAGAGAGCTCAGAGTCCAGACAGTGTATTTATGCCGGTGGATGAGAAATGTCTTCTTTCTTCCTTTTTCCCAAAAAGGGCCATTTTATTACCGTTTGTGATAGCCGGCATGCATCGGCTTGGTAAGGGGATCGCACGCAAGCAAAGCAGATTGCACCCGGCAACAGGATATATTCAACTTCCTGGCAGGATGTATTCTCCTACCTCGTGGAGGGAGGAAAAGTGCACATCTCATGTCATTCCCCGAAGCCAGTTTGATTTTAGCAGAAATAAAGCGGCCCTGGACGCTTTACAATTATTCCGCGGTGGGCCTCGCTTGGGTTCGTTCACGTGACGGGTTTCTTAAGAGGCAAAGAGGTTCTCCAGCCCAGTCAAAGAAAAGCGCTTGTTGTTTCAAGATGGTCTGGATGTGATGGGTAAAATATCAGGGTGTTTCAGATCAGATTCAAGACCCCCCCACAATTATTCCAGTGGCCTATCCATCACACTCCTCCTCTCCCCTTCGTCTTCTCCCTCGTCTCCCTCTCTTTACCTTGGCCTTGGCCAAGTCATCATTTGTTTTCTCTCTTGCCTGTCTTTGCTGGTCACATTATAAGTTCCCTGGGGCAGAGACCATCTCTTATTGCGCACAAAGACGGGGCGCAGACAAACAGGAGTCACTGTGCCACGTGATGGTCCTACCATCCAACTAGCCCGTTGCAGCCCTGCATACAAACTCCCCCGGAAACCTGGAGTAGTCGGATTCACTGTCCTGCATCAGCCCCCGAATACAAAACGGGGATCCGGGACTAACCCCAGGTCCACGTGTCCTTAAAGATCAAGGTGGGAGGAAAGAGCAGGAGAGACCAAGCCCAGCTCTGCTTTGAAATGGTCCTGATAAAAGACATTGCCTGTCAGGGCCTTCCCTGTGTGCGGGCTTCGCTGACCCGGGACAGGCTCCAAACCAGGTCTCCTGCACAGCTGTGATGATAAGGAGCAACCAGAGCATCCTTGAGCTCGCTCCTCCCGGGCAGCTCCGGTGCCCTCCCCTCCCCTTGGGTTGAGCTCGCTCGATGCTGGACACTCACGAGTGCTTTCTTGTTTGCAGGTCTCCCTGCTGTATTTGTGACGGTGTGGGCCAGTGTGAGGGCCACTCTCGCAGATACCGAGTAAGTCCTGGTTGGCTTCTGTCTTGCTTTCTTCTCTCCTCGGGCAGCGTCTTGGCTGCGTTGCTTTGGAGCTGCAAGGTTTGCACGGGGGGAACGGAACCAACGCCCCGAGTTTTAAATCGGTCTCAAAGGCAGATTGCACCAATTTGACGAAAGCCTGGTAAAATTCACTCGTGAACTAGACACGGACTGTGCAAAGCTGTCCCCTACAGCTTGCTGAGCCCTCGGACGCCCCACCCTTGCCAGCACCGCTTCCCTCCCTAACTCACCCCGGAGCAGGCTGGGATGGTGGCGTCTCAGCCGTAAGACTGGAAACAAGACCTGAGGAGCGTAAAAGGGGTGGCACCGTGAAATCTGTAGAGTAAAGGCTGCTCCGATGTGCCGTCATTGCAGCGTGGCGATTACCGCGCTCCGGCACGCTCCAGCGTCTCTTGTGTCAGCGCCCCCACGCTTCGAACTGGCCGGGGCGCTTTAACCAAAGCTCGTCAAACAAACTCTAGTTCGTGCACGCCCACTGCCATTTTTTAAGCATGGGGACGCCGATACATGAGGTGTTCTTGGTGCTTTAATTAGAGCCGGTCTTGAAGCTGCTCTAATTAAAGTGCACCTCCCTCCCCCCCCAAACACACACACAGACACTCCCAGAGCACATGTATAAACACCCTCGTATTGCTAATGCATTTAGAAAGGGGCTGCATTGGCAGGAGCGTCGCCAGCAATCGAGGGCAGTGATTCTTGCCCTCTATTCAGCACTGGGGAGGCCACATCTGGAGTCCGGTGTCCAGCTGTGGGCCCCCCACTACAGAAGGGATGTGGGCACATTGGAGAGAGTCAGTGAAAATGGTTGGGGGGCTGGGGGGCAGGACTGGTAGGAAAGACTGCGGGAACTGGGTTTATTGAGCATGCAGAAGAGAAGCCCGAGGGGGATTGAATCGCAGCCTTCACCTCCCATTGCAGGGGGTTGCAAAGAGGATGGAGCTGGGCTGGGCTCAGTGGGGGCGGATGGCAGGACAAGGAGCAATGGGCTCAAGCTGCAGAAAGGAAAGTTGAGGTTCGATTTAGGAGAAACTTTCTCACTAGGAGGGTGGTGAAGCACTGGAACAGGTTACCCAGAGAGATGGTACAAGCTCCATCCATGGGGGTTTTTAAGACCCACTATACAAAGCCGTGGCTGGGATGATGCAGTTGGAGCTGGTCCTGCTTGGAGCAGGGGGTTGGACTGGATGTGACCTCCTGAGGTCCCTTCCAGCCCTCGTTTTCTGTGATCTGGGATGAAGAATGAACAGTCGGCGTAACCGGAGATGTCTTCTAATTCCCTCCTAACTGATGGGTATGGGGCAGGGGTTGGCCTGTTGATATGCAGGGACTGGACCAGCCCATTTCCAAGGCTGAGCAGCCATCAGGAATGTCTGTTCATCCAGATGTGCACTGGCTGATGTGGTGTCCCTGTCTCCCCAGGTGCTGGGACTTGAGTGCTGGCAATTTAAAATGGATCGTTCAGGTGCCCATCCTGGCAGCTATTGTGGTGAGTACAGGCTGGCATCCACCTGGCACGAGGTGTGTATGTAGGCGCCACGTCGGCTTTTCTTTCTGGTGGAAAGACCTATCCTGCTTGCCTGTCCCCAAGCAAGGAAACGAAATGATGGCTTGTGTTGGGTTTGGCAGCAGCGACCGGTGCTTTGAGAGGGTGCTTCAGGTCGTGGAGGCCTAACTCGAGATGCCGTCAGAGATCGTTTCCAACCCATGCGATGTTGGAAAACCCGTGAGCTCCAGCATGCTCCTATTAGAAGAGGTCTCCTTCAGTGTTGGACTTGGGGTCTTTATCCAAGCCGAGCCTTTGTACTGGTGCTGCTTGCTCATCCTGAGTTTCTGCTCTGCATCCGGGAAGGACCAGGAATGTCCCAGAGATCGGTTGTTAAGGGAGAGGTCAATTAAGCCTCATAACAGTCAATATTGGGCAATCCCTGGTGTCCTTCACCGAGCGTCAGGGCAGAGCGGTACAGTGTCCCACACAGCACAGCAGAGCAAACCCAGGTTATGTATCGGGCACCCACAAGATGCCCAAATGGCCCCGTTATGCAAAGAGTTACGAGTTGGGGCTGCTCAGGCCACGTAGTCACGCTTGTCTTCTCTGGATCGGGACCTTGGTTCTCCTGGGAAATTGGTTTCAACCCTTGCCATAGACAACGTTTTGTCTCTTCTCCCTCTCTCTCCCTTGCTTCCCTTCACAACTCTCTCTTGTGATCGGCAGCCTATTTCCCCAACCTTTCCATCCTAGTCTCTTCTATGCATTCACGCACCACGAGCTTGAGCCTACTGAAGCCAACGGGAACTTCACTCCTGACTTCAGGATGAGGCCCTTTGGGACTCGGTTCCCCCTTATAAAACAGGGAAACATGGGAAACCAACGTGCATGGGTGAGGAGAGAATCAGACCGTCGGCCAGCGAATGCCAGGAGAAAACCTCCTGCAACAAACAGGCCAAGGCACTTCATTAGTCGAGGTGGCATGGGGGGGTTTTTTTCCTTCGTCCTCAGAAAGTCAACTCGATGGAAAATCTCCACCTGGATTAAGCGGTTCATGACGTGCATTGGGGGAGAGAGGGGGGAACTAACTGCCAAGACCGCGCAACGGTCACCGGAAAATAAAAATGTAGAGAAAGTTCAGCTAGTTCAGGTGGCTAATTGCCAGCAACCTCATCGCATTTCATTTAAAACCTAATTAGTAGAAGAGACAGAGACGAATGGAGACTTGTCCTCAGTAAAGATAGCGTTTCTCCGGGAAGCGCTGTCCTGCCCGTGCTCTGGTTAGTCACAAACGCAGCTATTCGTCATGCAGACATATTCGGCAGGTCGTTTCTGCTTAATCTCAGCAGATTCCTCCTGCACACTTGGCTGCTTCCTCAATTCCCACGCCAGCTTGTCGTACGCTTCTGGACATCATTTGGCATTTTCGGGATCTGCTTGCCGTGAAATTTCAGCCAAAAGGGCTTAAAAGCCCTCCTGTACCTTGGCAACTTGGAAGTCACCGAGTTATCTGGAGTTCTTTCAAGGTGCTGCTCATGTTTTAGGAATCATAAGAGGTCTTTCCTTATTAACTTTGATAACAATTGAACTTTGTTCAGCTTCTCTGGCAAATGTCTAATGGGATCCAGAAAGCTGATGCTAGGTAAAATTTAAGTGAACGGTGAAGGGAACTGATGATCCCTAGAGCAGCCTGCCCTGGCGAACGGGGGAGACCCCATCGTGGGACATGTCCGTACCAAAGGTGGTTGTCTTTTGAACAGGGCTGCTTCGTCCAAGCCAGAATGAATGCAGAGAAGTTTCATATCCTGTGGTCCACGGGCGGTCAGGCTAGATGGTCAGAAGATGAGCTCTTCCGGCCTTCTAGCCTACGAGCCCGTGAATCTACAATCATTTAACAACATATGAGCCTAAGCAGAGCCATTCGAGGTCAGGCTAGCTGTCCAGCGACCCCAGTACCTGCCTCCAGCGGTAGCAGACATAGATGCTATAGAGGGTGCAAGGTAGGGTGCGGGGTTATTGCCTTGCAATTGGCACCATAGTTTCATAGTTGTTCGGGGCTGGAAGGGATCTCACAGATCATCGGGTCCAGCCCTCTGCACCTGGGCAGGAAAGACCGCCGGGGTCAGGTGACCCCAGCAAGACGGGCACGAGTTCTTTGGAGAAAGTGGAGAAAGAGGATGGCCAGTGAAAGGCACCAGAGACACCAGCACCGGTCGTGGTTAGTCCAGTGACTTGGCCGGAAAGGAAAGGCGGCCTCCTGAGGACAGCACGAGGTTTCCGAGTAATATTCTTGGGTCTAGCACAAGCTTTCTCTGTGACCTTGGTCAAGAAACTTAAGGAAGAAATGCAAGTCCTATTGAAACCAATGCTCGTGGACTTCAATGAAGCCAGTCATTCCTCCAAAACCTCCCCTGTACATCAGGTCTGCATGTGGAGAGGCTGCCTGAATGCCAGGGGTCCTGGTTGCCTCTGGTTTTAAAAATCCCCAAATTTTGGTTAAAAAAGTAACCCCAAATCCACATTTTTCCATGTTTAAAAGGAAACACCACTCTCTGTTTATATATATATACACATATACGTGTGTGTGTGTGTGTAAATATATGTGTGTGTGTATCTATGTGTGTATATGTGTGTAAATACATGTGTGTATATCTGTGTGTATATGTGTATGTATATAAGTGTGTGCATGTATGTGTGCGTGTATATATGTATGTATGTATGTATGTATGTACGTATATATGTATTTTTGTGGTGTTTCCTTTTAATCAAGGAAAATGTGGATTTGGTGCTACTTTTTTTAACCAAAAATTTGGATTTTTTTTTAAATCGGAGAAAAGCAGGATCCCTGCTGAATCCCTATTCCTCTCTGTCCTTGCTCAGTCTCTTCTGTTCAGGTTGCAGGTTCTGCTTGAGAAAAACCATTTGCTTATTCTTTGCTTCTACTAAGTACCTACTGCTGGCCTGGGCCTGGGTCTCAGCTGGGGGCCCTTACACTCTGCAGAGAAATATATGCTGATGTCCCAGAGTCCCTACAGGTGCTTCACCACTTCTCCATCTCTGTTGTCACCTTCTGGCCTCAAAGTTGCTTGAAACATGAATAAAGGGATCTGGGATGAGAGTGGTGGAGACAAAGAACAGACTTGTGTTGTGCAATGCAGAGTGCCCCCCACACACGCACACACACAACACAGCTCCCCATATTTGCGCTAGCTCATCCAGAACTAACAGTGGCACCTGCATGAGGCAGAGCTGCCATCATTGCCCGTGCACACAGAAGGGTTCATCATTGCCCGTGCATCATTGCCCAGGCATCAATGCCCATGCACACAGAAAGGTTCGTCATTGCCCAGGCATCAATGCCCATGCACACAGAAAGGTTCATCGTTGCCCATGCATCATTGACCATGCATCATTGCCCGTGCACACAGAAAGGTTCATCATTGCCCATACATCATTGCCCATGCACAGAGAAAGGTTAATCATTGCCCATGCATCATTGCCCATGCATACAGAAAGGTTCATCATTGACCATGCATCATTGCCCGTGCACACAGAAAGGTTCATCATTGCCCATACACCATTGCCCATGCACACAGAGGTTCATCATTGACCATGCATCATTGCCCGTGCATCATTGCCCATACATCATTGCCCATGCACACAGAAAGGTTCATCATTGACCATGCATCATTGCCCATGCACACAGAAAGGTTCATCATTGACCATGCATCATTGCCCATGCACACAGAAAGGTTCATCGTTGACCATGCATCATTGCCTGTGCACACAGAAAGGTTCATCATTGCCCATACATCATTGCCTGTGCACACAGAAAGTTTAGCAAAGATGTACCAACAGAAATGGCTCCAGCTCTCCCTCTCCATGATCCCACAGGCCTTGTTTTGGATGGCTGCAGTGTGTGGGGGCAGAAGCAGGCCACATGCCAGTGTGGTTTTCAGCCCACCGTATACAAAGCTTCTCCTCCTGCACCCATTTTGATATTTTGGGGAGTTGTGACAAAGCTGAAAATCATAAATATCTGTGTCCTGTCCTGGCATGCTCAGTCCCTTCTGCAAGGCTCTTCCTGAGGGCAACAACCTGGTTGGATATTAGGAAAAACTGTCTCACTAGGAGGGTGGCAAAGCGCTGGAACAGGCTCCCCAGAGAGGTGGTGGGGTCTCCATCCCTGGAGGTGTTGAAGACCCGGCTAGACAAAGCCTTGGCTGGGATGATGGAGTTGGGGCTGGTCCTGCTTGGAGCAGGGGGTTGGACTAGATGTGATCAAGATCAAGCCCACAACAGCTTGATGGCTGATTATTATTATCCTCATGTCTTTTCCCTTTTCTCTCTCCCAGGTAAATTTTATGCTTTTTATCAATATTATCCGAGTCTTAGCAACCAAGCTGCGGGAAACCAATGCGGGGCGGTGCGACACCAGGCAACAGTACAGGTGAGTCGCGCTTCTCCTCTGACAGAAGATGCCCGGGGCTGAGAGGCCTGGGGGAAGACCTGTAGTCTCCTGCCCATGCACCCAGCATGCACTGGGGCTGCCTCAGTCTACCCTGCATGGTGGCCATTCAAATGGCCCCCCTTCTGACGAGCTGCCCCGGCGAGGAGATGGCTTCATTCCCCCCAGGCCTGTTTGGCCTTGCTGAGGACACTGTTGCAAAGGGTTATATTGTCCAGTTGTCCAACACCTTCCTCTGCTGAAGGCATCCCCATCAACCCGCTCCTGGGGGCCAGGACAGACTAGTGCCGTGCCCAAGGGCCCATGCGGCTTGCAGTATTTTCCCAAAGGAGGCGCTGCCGTGCTGCGTAACCCTGATAAAAACCCTCCCGTGCCGTCTTTTTCCCTCCCAACCCCTGTCTGCTCGGGAATGCATCTTCTGTTCCCTCGGTACAGCGCCTAGCACACGTGGGTCCCCATCTAAGCGTGGTGTTGCTGAGTAAAAGCAAGCGCTCTCTGCCAGGCTGGGCGGGCTTGCACAGAGAGAGCCCGTTTATGCTGTTGCACCCCATCGCACATGGGTCCTTCCTTTTGTGTGTGTGTGTTTTTCCTTTCCCTTGTTTCTGAGACCGGGGGCTTCTCGTTAAAGCAGCTTCACAAACACCGCGTGCTGCATGGCGGCAGGCTTTCTAGCCCCATCAGCAATGTTGCGCGTGACGGCACTGCCCCCCGTCCGGATGGCTGGAGCCGGACTACAAAGGCAAAATCACCGAGGCCCGGCCCCTGCTGCAGAGCTCGGCAGGGCTTGCTTTGGCTCAGGTTGAAATGCTTCGCTCCAGAACCATCCCCGGGGGAGCGAGAGAAATAATCCGGGGCCGTGTCAGGGCAAAACGCGAGGTCACGGCTACCATCGCGCTCAGCGAAGGGAGTTCACGAGCGAGAGGTTTTACATGCAAGCGGGGCCTGGGATTTGGCTGGAAAAGGCAAAGGTTTGTTTTGCTGCCTTGTCAGGGCTGTGATTTATCTATTTATTTCTCAGGGGTTGAGGCTTGCAATTAATTAAGGTTTGGACGGGCCCGACTGTTTTTATTTTCGAAGCCCCGCCGTGATTGCCGGTTGGACGCCGCACGCGGCCAGGCCTCCTGGCAGCCGTGCCCTCCTCTCCCTCGCTAATTGCCTCCATTTGGTGCCTGCCGTAACAATTGGCAGGGACTCTCGCCCCCTCGCACAGCATCATTTCCAGGCAGGGCTTGTCCCCGCGGGGACCGCTGATACGAGCCCAGCCAAACGCGAAGGGCCGGGCTCTGCCCTGTGGGCTCAGCTGCTGCTGAGATGCAGCCGCTTCCCCCCGCCGCGGCCCGAGGATGCTTGCTAGATGCAGAGACGTGCCGGCAGCACGACCCCACAGCACGTCCATCCCCTGGGCTCCGCTGGCTCCCGTGCGGGCCAGCGCCCCGACGGCTTTGCAAGGCGTCTCCACCAGCTCTGCTCATGCTCCAAGGGACCCATCTTTTTTGTCCTACCTGGACGTCGACCATTTATATTCCTATATAAAGCACAGCCCCGCTCTGCCCGAAGAAGGGCGTTTGTGCCCAAAAGTTTGCAATGAACAATGAGCTGGTCTAATACAAGATATCGCCTCTACCCAAAAAAGCTGATCTGCCTTTAGTTACTGAGGAACTTATGGACCCCACCGGGAGCCGTGTCATGGGCAGCAGGGCTCCCGCTCAGACCCGCCCTACCGTCTTGGGCCAAAAACAGGGGTCTTTAGGGCTGAGACGTTACTCTCTTCTCTTCTTCTTTTCCCCCCCGCAGGAAGCTGCTGAAATCTACCCTCGTCCTTATGCCTCTGTTCGGCGTTCACTATATAGTGTTCATGGCGATGCCATACACAGACGTGTCAGGGATTCTTTGGCAAGTTCAAATGCACTATGAAATGCTGTTCAACTCTTTCCAGGTACGGGACGCTCCTCAGCTTTCTGGGCAGGCTAAGGGCAAAGCTATGGTGCTGTGTGGGAAGGGAAGTAGACACCCAGTGCTTCCTATGTGATGTATTTGCTCCTCAATGTGATTTTTCCTAGCGTGGGTAAATCGTACTAAATGAGGATACATCAATGTAGCTCTGTTACACTTGTGTAACAATGAGGATACATCAATGTAACACTTGAACAAGGAGTGAAGACCTGAGCAATGCAGATTGACTCAAGCTGGGGATTTGGACCCCAGTGCCAGAAAATAGACATTCAGAGGCTGGGAGATAAATATGACGTTGTTTTTTTGTTTTGCAGGGATTTTTTGTGGCCATCATATACTGTTTTTGCAATGGAGAGGTGAGTGTCTTCACTCCTTAGCGTTCCCCGTTCTTTCTAAGTTGATCCCAGGTATCTACAGCCCAGAGCCATGGCTCCGGGGGCTGGATTTGGCCCATAAACCAACACCGGTGATCTAGATTGTACACCTTACAGTCAAGAGATACTTAGGGACGTGACAAGCTAGAAGACCACGCAAGCTTCATGGAGAGATGTTGGTTATGACCTGACAGCGACTCTCGCGTGGCACGTTGAGCCCCCGCCCCGCAGGAAGGCTGCTAAACTTTGCTCCGAATTATGGACTGGGTGACGAGCGCCTGTGGGGGGGACGACGGGGGATTCACACCTGGAGAAGGAATGGTTTGAAAGAGCAGCTCGCTAGGCCGCTTGAGAGGGATTTTGCAGCGAAGCTGGCGGCCGTGCTGGTTTGCAGCTCTGCAGATCTCAGAGGCGGGCGAGGCAGGAGACCGAGAGGGGAAGGAAAGTCATGTTCCACACAGGGAGAGAGGGAGGAATAATCCCAATTATGGATCGATACAGGGCCAGCTGGTGGAAAGGGTGTAGCTATGCCTAGCACCGCAGGAGTTAGTCACATCATCAGACCATTGCCAGTCCATGCCAGGCTGCCCATTGACCCAGTCCATTGGGAAATAGCTCGCACACTTGCGTTCCCACCCTCCGAGCAGCAAATGTACCCAGCAGCAGAAGGAGATGTTGCAAAATGTCCAACCTAAATATAACCTTGCCCCCAATTTCATCCAATTTATTCTAATGATCTCCCCAGCTAGTTCTCCCAGCTAACGCCACCTCTTTCAGAAACACCCCCGCCCTGTTATCCCCTACCATTCATTTCTTCATGCCTGACTAATTGCAGAATCACAGACAATGAGGGTTGAAGGAGGTCCTGTCTAGTCCAACCCCCTGCTCCAAGCAGGACCAGCCCCAACTACAGCATCCCAGCCACGGCTTGGTCTTAAAAACCTCCGAGGATGGAGATACTACCACCTCTCTGGGTAACCTGCTCTAGTATTTAATCACCTTCCTAGTCAGGATGTTCTTCCTAATATCCAACCTCCACTTCCCTTGCTGCAGCCTGAGCCCATTACTCCCTGTCCTGCCATCTGCCCCCGCTGAGCACAGCTGCTATTCAATCCCCCTCGGCCTTCTCTTCCCTAGCCTAAACGATTTCCTCCTTCTCTCCTCTCTCAACATCTTCAGGTTCAAGCAGAAATAAAGAAGTCATGGAGCAGATGGACATTAGCACTTGACTTTAAAAGGAAAGCACGGAGCGGGAGCACAACGTATAGTTATGGACCCATGGTCTCCCACACCAGCATCACGAACGTAACTACCAGAGGGGCGCTTGCCCTCCATCTCAATACGAGACTTATACCGGGAGCCCTCAATGGACACCGAAATTTGCCGGGCTATGTCAAAAACGGCTCCATTTCAGAAAACTCCATGCCTTCTTCTGGGCCGGAGCAATACAACAAAGACGAGGAGTACCTGAACGGCTCTGGACTTTATGACGGAGACAGGCCGACGGTGCTTGTTGAAGAAGAAAGAGAGACAGTGATGTAAGGATCAGAGAGGAAGAAGAAGAACAAGGAGGCGAAAGGTTCCCGGAGAGCATTTAGTGGGCAAAAGAAGACCAGGCTGCACATGGGATGCCAAGGGTTTTCATACAGTTTCTCTGTTCTGTGCAACGGGAGGTCAAGTTATATGGAAAACGTGGGCCATCGATGTGGCCAGCTGTTGATCACACACATTTACTCAGTGGTCTGGTCTCCAAGGTGTTAATGAAGGCAGTGCTGTCCAGACCTGCGGGCCTCACTACCTGTTGAACAACGGGGGCATTCAGAGTTTACAGGAGGGGTGTACAAATGGCACGCGGTCGTTTCACCTCTGGGAGAGCGTTTGAAGCACAAAGATGAAGGGAAACCCAGTCAAAGGAGCGGGGAGCGTGAAATGCCATCTTCGTGCAGCGGTACGAGCGGCCGGCGGCGTTGCCTTCACCGCTCGGTTTGGTTTGGCTGTCTCCTTTGTCTGAAAGCCCGTCTGTCATATGGCAACACACACAGGACTGGCTGGGTCCCCTGGGCCAGAGCCACTAATTGTTGCGGACTAAGACACAGCTCGGACTGTGATGGCATTGGGCGTCTGTGTCCGTCCGTCCGTCCGTCCGTCCGGGGTCACTGGGTGCACGTTCCTGCAGGAGCAAGCTCACTGCTGATTCCCTGATGAAGCAGCATGCTTTTTTCTTCTTTGGTAAATGACTCGCAACTACTGGCTGTAAATGAATCTTGGGGGTCCCCTTCTCCTACCTGAGCCCAGGGGGCGAGAGTAAAATTCGTGCAATCAGAGATTTTAAATGAACGTGACGGTCTAGCTGGCCCAAGCCTAAAATCAGACAAGAGGGCCATTCTGTCAGCTTGCGAGTGCATGGAGCATTAGGGTGGAGAGGGAGCTTGACGGTACCTCAAGGTGTGTGATCTGGGTGGCGGGGCATGTAACACCAGGCCAGAAAACAGCGAACTCGCCCATTTTGGATGTTCAAGGGAATGTACTGAACTCATTTTCAGTCTTCTTTTTTTTCCCTTCCCATGCTCACTTCCGCACTCCCTGCTCCCCGTTGAGTGTGGGAAGGCTAACAAGTGAGGAGAAGGGCTGTTTTAGCAATATCCCATTTCAAACAGAGCCGGCGGAGGCTGGCATCCAACGCAACATGACGTTTGCAAGCCAGGTCTATGGATAATTCATTGCAGACCTCCTCCAGGTGCATCTCTGAACCTCCAGGATGGGTTGTGGGTTCCCCTTCCAAGGTACACACACGTACACGCATCCATACACACATACCCATATGCGTGCACTCACAGCGGGCTTGACCCTCAGCTAGCATGAGCATTCACGGGTCCCTTGAGGATACTGAAACCACCCCGGGGCTCAACCACAGTCGTGTCCCAGCAAGGGGAAAGTGCACGGTTAATAGTGACTGCGTTTGCAGCAGGAAAAGGGTTCAGGAATGATTGTGATCCTCTGCAACTCCCCTTCCTGGTGGATGCTGTGGATGTCCTGGTATCGCCCCAGGCCTCAGCACTAGTACACGTGATATTGTTCTCCGGCCTATCTGATGTGCTGAGCAGCAATAATTTCAAGTATTGGCTGTGTCTCTGGCTGGTGAAAGCCAGGAGGGCTCCATGGAGCCTGTGCAAGGCTAGCTGAGGGTCTAGCCCGGTATGTCCATCGGTCCCCAAGCATCGCTCAAGGACTTTGGGTCAGTGACCCCAGCTGGGCCTGCCGGAGCCGGCCTGATCCCTTCCTCGGGCTCCTGTTGTATCAGTCGTTCCTCCCGCCGCACTTTAAAAGCCATAGTCCAGCCCGAGAATAAATGCTGGCAGCATTTCCAGCACAAGAAGCATGTTCATCCCCTATCAATGTGATCCGGCTGCTATTGAAAGGCAATCAGAAAGAGCTGTTGTGCAAAGGTCGTCGGGGACCCAGATTGGTGCCTATCAGATAATCCACTTTCGATCCTGCTCCTTCTTGGCTGGGCTGGTGAATCCTCCCAACCGGCGCCTCGCAGATACACCCAAGTCATTGGAAAGGCACTGCTCCTCTCCAGACGCGGTTAGGACGAAGGAGAGTCGTCCCAAACCTCAGGTCCTGACTAGGCCCCTGGGAAGAGCAGCTGGTGTCTTGGTCCGCCTCGAGCGTCCCATACCTGCCTTTCGGCCACCTCTCAGGTTAGGGCCTGATACGAAGCCCAGTGACGTTGAGCAGAAAGGCTCCTGCCGGCATCACTGAGTTTTGGATCAGAAACTTGCGGGAGGAGGGTGCCGTGGGGGCCCTGAAGGACCGGCACCCCTACTGCAGGTAGAAAGCAAAGGCAGATTTTGGAAGACAAATATTTATTTTTGGTGTTTGTTTTTGTTTCGTGTTGTTATAATTAAGTCGAAATGTTCTTTACCGTAGACCACCAAGCGGCAGCTATTGCAATGTCAGGTCTTCAAAGGGTGAATCGTTTTAGTAGCGTGGGATTTTTTTTTTTTTTTTCCGTTTAATGATATGCAGAAATTAAGTAATCATGCAAAGCGGATTGAGTGAATGTCTGGCATTGAGAGCGAGCCAGCCTTGCAGAAATCTGGGTCAGTCTGAAGCACTCGCTGCTTGTGTCTTAGTCACACATGCTGGCGCGGCCCCTGCGGGGAATCGAAGGGGGAGAAAGGCATCCCTAGTCGGCTGTCAGCGTGTGCACGCTCGACTTATTTAGCATCCCGTTCAGCTGACGTGCACTCCTGATTCAAGCGGGACGTGCAATGAGTGTGCTGGCTCTGGCAGTCCAACCCTTGCATGGACGGTTTCTCTCTGCCCCACTCCAAACCCCGCTGGATGCGTGTTTTGCTTAAAAGCCTGCCAAGTGCACGTGTGATCCCCTTGATCCTATCACTCGCAGAAAGAAATTACCGATCCAAGTCGAAACCGGCGACTCTTTCTGTACTTGTGTTTGCTAATGACGGCTCAAGATTGCTGACGTGTTTGCAAATCGCCTAGCAAAATTCAGGTAATTAATAAGAGCCACGACGTTATTTGTAAGTAAAGTCTACACCCGTAATTAATCACAAGAAATTAATCACTGGATAACCTATTATTTAATGATTAGAAATTGCCGTCTGTTGATAGACATGCCAAAAAAAATGACACGTGAAATGGAGGGGGGAGGAGGCGAAATAAATCTATTCTTGAACACTGCAAGTACAAATTGTATGTAATGGTAAGTAATTTTTTTTCCCCCTTTGAGTGTTTATATGCATGAACAGAATTGCATGTAAGAATTGCGAACATAAAAAAAGTGGAATTTGTCTGGTTTTACAGCAAGTCATACTGTATTTTTGTTGAATCCCATTCACATCCTGTCTGCTGAGAGTTGCAGAGCACAGATGGTTGAGTGTACAGGGCCCGGTCCAATAACCAGCAAAGTCAGTGGAAAGCCTGCCGCTGGCTTCACAAAAGGTTGGATCTGACCCTAGCACCTTGCAAAGTGGAAGGAGCCTCCAGATTTTGACGTTGGGCTTGGCGGCAGACATGCACACAGTGTTCAGCCTATGGGCCAAATTCATCCCCGGGGCGTGACTGCAGGGAGGATTGGGATTTGCACCCCTTGCGTCCGCAAAAATTGCAGCGGTCACTTGGTGAAAGAGTCTGGCTCTGAATCTTCTGGCACCAACACTGGAGGAAAATGCTTCCTCGGCTATGCCAGCACCTCTGGCTCAGACATTGGACGGCAAGAGGGGAAGAGAGCGTCAAAACCACAGCCGAAACTTGCCGAGTTCAGTCCTAGGGATGGGTAAAAGTGTCACGGGGGCGCTTGTCTTCGTGGGTGTCTGAGACAGTCCTGCCTCCTCCACAACGTCTCCTAAAGCTTTGCACGTCTGCTCCCACCTGCTCCTTTTCCTTCTCCTCAGGCAATCTGTTCACCCTCCGGACCTCTTCCCTGTTTAATCTACCTCTTCTCTGGCCAGACACAGAGATCTTCATCCTCCCCTTTGGTGCATTTCTTGAGGCGGCTAAATGCACATCCTTCGTGGAGAAACCTCCTGGCATTTCTGCTCCGTCTGGGCGCGCGCTATGCACCCGGGTGATTTTTGTCCCCTACATAAACTGACTGCAGTTCTAGTCCCAAGAGTTGGCTTCTTTTTCCCCACCATCCTTCAGCGTGTCCCTTCCCATCCTCCTGCCCAGTTCAAGGTTTTAGAGCCAAATCTCGAAGCCCTCAAAAAAGTCCCACTTTAGGGCTGGTGGTTGAGAGAATTGACCCAAATGTTTAGAAATGAAGCATGGGGGGCAACTGTTTTGAGCTAGCAGAGTGGGGCGGGGGGTACATTTTGATTTTTTTCCCCCTAGAAGCTCTTCCCTGGTTTTCCAACCACCTGCAGAGATGGCTGGGACTTTAAAACCTGGCGGCGGCTGACGTTTCCGGATGCTGAAAAGTCCTCATAGAGCCTTTGCTCTTTTAACCAGCTCTCATTTCTGATCTATTTTACCCATATGCAACAAGACCTTACTCCAAGAATGAGTCAAGGGCATCAGCCAACACTACCGAACATGAGTAAAAGTGTCGGTCTGTCTCTGAGTGGGACTAAGCTCCCCTTTCAGGTCAGCAAAAGTTTGTCCTAAGAAGGGAATGTGTGCAAAGAGAGCAAGAGCTGGCATGGCAAGGGTATTTGGGCCATTAGAGAAAAGGGCTCTGGTCTTCTCCATATCAGCTAGAGGCTGCATCAGCTCCAGTGGTGCTTCTTGCAGAACAGATAGTCCTGAGTGAAGTTTGCTCCTGCCCTGTGTTGCTATTTGATTTTTTGAATGTCTTTGTTGTTGCAAAAGGATTTCTGCATGCTTCAGGGCACGCGGGAGAGGCATGCAAAGCCCCTTCCAGCTCCAGAGCTCGTAAAGCATTCAGCACAACTCTCCAGCCACAGTAGATTTTACATCCGGCTTCTCTAGGGTATCTTCAAAGACAAAATGTATTAAATTGTCAAGGATACGCATTTGCAAGAGGCCCTGTCAATACATTTCCAGCGTGATTGGCCCAGGTTGCCTGGATATTGCTGGAGAACACGGTGGTTCATACATTACACAAGGGAAAGGCAAGTTCACGTCCAGTTCTAGGAGATGCCGTGCAAGCCAGGTTTTGTGTGCTTTGGTTGTGGCAGTGCAAGGTTGAGCCTAGCGGGCAGCCCGTAGTGTTGGCCTGGAGGGGGTTCCTGTTTGTTGGTCTATCGCGGCTCCTCCCGAGCCGGTTTCTGACCTCCCTCCAAACCAGTAGAAGCGTTCAGCCCTGTTCTGAGCTTTCGACGAAACCAGAAATCACAGCCGAGCGGGTGGAAGTCTGGGACATCAGACACGGGAGAACGAAGCCCGCGCGTGCACGTGGATTCCTAAAATCCTACTGGGAAGTGCATCGACCTGGCTTCGTTCGCAGGAGCAAAGGAGTTTGGAGATCGCTTCTGGTCTTTATCCAATTGCCTAAAAAGTCTGGGAGGGAACTTTGGCCCGCCTGATGTGTTCGATCCTTGACTTCTCCATAAGACGTGCCAGAAAGTCAGCCAGGACTATATGGGATGGAGATACCTGCCCATTGACACTATGAGTAAGACCTCTGCCTCCATTTCTCCAGAGCATCTTTTCTACTCCAGTAACTCCTAAAAGTTACCACTCTTGTTAGGGCTGAACCAGTGACCTCGAGATGAAAGTATGAGCGGGCTAGTTGGAGTTAGCCTCCACCAGACAGGTGCTGCCCTTCCCCACCTATAGCCGACCGTATCACTATCGCTCTCCTGGTCGTTTCTCATCCCACAAGTGTTGCTCTTCTAGAAACCTACGAATCACCCATCTCTCCTTGGCTCTAATTACCGGCAGTAGAGACAGGAGATGGGAACAGCAAATTGTGGGGTTGTCACTGGTGGCCGCCTTCTGCTTGAGGTCCCCATTCCCAACAAGTCCCCAGCGTGCTGCGAGAGTGAAGCCAGCCTCCTACCCTGCAGTTTCCTAGATCATCCTAGACTACGCTGGACTAGACTAGCCATTGGGGTGCAGAAAGCTTTCAGGGTAGGTGTTGGCAAGGCTGGACTTGATGGTGACCGTAAGGATTGCCACAAGTTACTGATGTAGACATTGCCTTCCTCCCGATCGGCGGTAACCCATTGCTTTTGGCCCCTGGTCCCAAATGGACTAGCTCTACAGTCAATCTAGTGAGAGCCCATCGTTTCCACAGAGTCTTCTTGTTTCAGAAATGCTGCTGAATTTTGTTACTCTCTGGGCACGTCTACACATGGCAATTAAGGCACATTAGCCATTTTTTAAGACGCGTTAAGGGTACAGGTCTACATGCGCGCACCCTTAATGCACCTTAAAAATGGTGATTTTAAGCTGTTCGCACCTAAATTTGATACCTGCAAAATTAGCAAACAGCTAAAGCGCCCTAATGCATGTGTAGAGGTGCTATGGCGCATTAATGCTGTGCATGTCTACTGACTTGGGGCTAATTTAGCACACCCTGTTCATGCTCCTTGGTGCACGCACGTCTAAATTGCCTTAATGCGCATTAGGTAAATCCACTTTAAGTTCAGACAGGTGTAAAAGCACATGTAGACGTGCCGTTTGTTCTCTTAAGAGAGGGCTAGATCCCTTGGGCGGCCTAGACGTTTTAGAGGTTAGCTGCTCATGGCAATGTTATTCTGAGCTGGACTTGAGTTTCAATGTCCGGAGGCCGATTTTGCAGCTTTCATGCGATGCCAGAACATTGGAAAGAGATCGCGGCGCCTTGCTTTCATTCCTGTGACATCTCGGTTTCACGTGGGCTTTGCTGGCTTTGCCCCATCGAAACGCGAAGCACCGCTGTGTCAGATCAGTCCCTGGCTTTTGAAAGGGCAGGTCTATTAGGCAAACTCTCTGCCGTCTCTCCTCAGGAACGGGCAGTAAACAAGCCCTTTTCAACTAAGCCAGGCTTATAAATAATTCTGCATTGCATTGATTTCATCAGCTGAGATTTGGGGCTGTGACGGTGGTTTCTGCGAGATGCCAAGCTTCAGGATCGTGCTTGAACCGCCAGGAGTGTTTGACAGCGGATGCAATAAAAGTACCGCGTTGAAACAAGCAGCCCGTCACAGGTGGCCCAGAGAACAAAACCAGGGGGGCTGAGGATATCTACCGAAGCAAATGATGGTAGGCAAGTTAAAACAAATGCAAAAGGAACCAGAATCAGGCCGCTGTGCAAGTCCATCACTGGATATTAAAGTACCTACGTTATGGCCCCTTGCTTCACACCCCCGAGGATTGCAAATAACACCCATCCTCTGCAAACAATAATGAGAGCAAAGGCAACCATTCAAACTAAAACCGGGAAAAACCCAACCTGCCACCCATTGCTAATAATAGGTCTTTGCTCCGACTTTGCTCAGCGCTTGTCCGCACCAGTCGGATCGGACTCCTGCTCACCTCCGGCGGTGCTGTGCTAGCGATGTCTGTTGGCTGGCATGGATCATTTTCCAGTTTGGCTTCACCTGTTTTCTCCCCATCTGATTTCCACGCTGACATTCGGGCGAACGACCCCGAGAAACTCAAAACGAAGCAGAAGCCAAGACCTCCGCATTTTATTTGGCTTGCCGGCGAGCGGGGGAGAACCATGAGAACCTGGCAACGCTCGCGTGGCGCTGGCCCAAAAAATCAGCACGTGAAACCCTTCCCGGAGAGCAGCGAGAGGTTGGAAAACCTTGGCCCGTGTGTTGGCCTCTGCCTGAACTTGCCGAGTTTTTCTCTGCGAGAGCCTGGTGCATAGACCGGAAAGCCAAAAGGGGACCGCTGTAATTCTCGGGCCTGACCTCCTGCCTACCACGTCCAACGTCTTTCCGTTGACTTCAGCAGGCTTTGGATCAGGGCCTAACGTTGACACAACCTTTAATAAAAAGCATTCTTGTCTCCAGCCCCAGCACTGCAGATGTCAGTAGCCTGAGAAGCTCGGTCGCGCGGGCCAAGGGCCTCGGTGCTAATTCTGTGCACGCTGGATAGACCGGCCTGGGAGCTGTCTCTAGCTGCTGTGTTGTGCCATCCGGGGCACGGCCCCTTGCTCTGCGATAGCCGAGCGTGCTGGCGTGCCTAGGGAGAAACAGCGCGGGCTTGGGAGACTAAGCTCTTGCATCTGTATGGGAGCCAAAGCCAATGTTTGTAAGAATGCGGCGGAACAAATTCTGTCCTAATTAACCGTGCAGTCCCATTGACTCTAATGAGGGCGAAAGGAGCTTGAGGAAATGCTGCCTGAAAACACGTTTAAACAAAAGTCAGCATAAGCACGCAATGATTGCGTTCGGGGCACCCCTTAGGGAAGCGTCTCTGCACCACGCAGGCTGGACTCTAAGCCGGTGCTCCCCCGGGTCAGGGCACGAGTAAGTTGTGTTCTGGGTAAAGGCTTCACTGGGAGATCAACCCCCTTCCTTGACCATGTCGGAGCTTCTTTCTCTTCCCTTTCCCTTGCTTTTCTCTCCTCTAGCAGAGACTCGGTGCAAGGGATGTCTTCTAGTCTGCATGCAAACCTCACTCTGTGGCTCTGGTGCTTGCTTACCTGCCCTGTGAACTGAGAAAGAGAGAACATTTTAATGGCCTCATTGAGACTGCACAAAGGTTCGTTATTTCTGGCTGGAAACCTAGTGGGCACGCAGACCTAACATCAATTTTGGATAAAATCCTGGCCCTGCCTTGAAACCCGTGGCAAAATTTCCATCGACTTCAATGCTGCAAGCGCTCACCCTTGGTGCGTGCAGATTAAAATAGGGCTTGATAGTGTTGTTCAAGAAACTAGACCTCCGAAACACCTGGAATAGCTCAGGTGGGCTTTTGTGTCGGGCAGCACAAGCTTTGGCGCGCACACCCCTTCTTTCTCCGAAATGCTTTGGGGGTGCTAACGACGTGGCGGAGATACTCCGGGATAGTCACAGGAGAAGGGATTTTGACCATCAGGCATACACATGACAGCGAAGCTATTCAGATAAGGGTTTTTTCACTCCTGTCTGCTGGCTTTCTGCATATAGCAGGCCTGTCCCCCCCGAATCGGAGAGGCAATGCGATGCCCGAGCGACAGCTCTGTTAAATCAGGCTCCCATCAAGTCCCAACGTGCGGTCCCGTCAAAGCATCAGAAGCAGAGAGGGGGGAAACAATGACTTCAGCGGAGAAGCAGCTTCTATTTAAACCGGGGCACTCGCTGGAGACGTGGGCTCTTCTAAACATAGTGCCAGAATTTGTCCGTAACCTTTCTTCGGCCTAAACTCATCACCCTCCTCCTCTGAGAGCAGGATTAGCGCAAGGCGGCTTGGCGTTGAGTGAGGGACGTTTCGGATGGCGCGGGCGAGATATGGGCCGGGAGGGGAGGGGGGCACAAAGCCATTCGGTGCTTTCGCCCCCCATCCGACCCTGCGAGCATGTCCTAATACAGGGAAAACATCGGTGCTTGCATCCCTAGGTGGTGGAAATCAGCACGGCTCCAGTGGCTGCACCAGCGAAAGATGCGGCCTTATGTACCGCAGTGTATATAATAATACACAAAGTGACCAGGGAAAGGGCATTACAGAGGCTCCCCATAGCTTGCAAGGACCTTCTCTTCAAACTGGTGACTCCTTTAGCAGAGGAGGGAAAGGGGCTGGTGCCCAATGGAGCTCCTTCTTATTTGGGGCTGCCTTTCCACCACATGTCACGTCAGAGGGGGAAAAGGGGGGTAAACCTAAGGGCCAAAGCTGTGACGTGTTTCTCTGTCGTACTGGGATGCTGCATTGTGTATAACGCGTACGGTTTACATTCCTCCACCTTTGCTTTCTGTATGGACCAAAGTCATTCAAGGGGGGGAGTCCTTTGGCGTGCGTCGTGCTCTCTGGGTTAACCCCTAAAACCCTGCAGTTCCTTGGCTGCTAGGGTTAAGCAGTTTGGCGCGTGCTGCACGCCCCATGTACTGCAACGAGGAGGCCGAAGGAGAACTGCAGTCCAGATGCTCCAGCCAGTGGAAATGGGTCGAGCTCTGGGGACTTCAACCAAGCTAAGCCGCTTTACACCAGCGCCTTCCTGCCAAGGCTGGTGTTTAGCCATTGCATCCTTTGAGATGGCAAGTCTTAGTGCAATTGCTCCCTTCCTTGGTATTTAGCAACAGGCCGTGCATGTAGAAGTGGCTGGATATCAAGTGATGTGCTCCACACAGCTGCCGGCCAACATTTTTGGGAGGCTAAGACACAAGTAGATGATGGTGCCACTGTAATCATCAGACACTGCCATTACCCCTGGGACGTGGGCCCATTTGATGGCACCTACCCTGCAGCTCTCGTGGGTCCTGACCCCCTAACTTTCACCCCTTCTGCAAGTGCTGCTCTGATCCCCATCCCCTCCCATGTCCAGCACCCCTTTGTGCCTTGGTGCACAGGGCTCACGTCACACGCACACCACCTGGCTGCACCACTTGCATCACCGGGGACACGGGTCGACCACCTCTGTGCCATTGCTTTGTCTCGGGCTAGTCTTCAGGGAAGCTGCACTGCCATTAGCTTCAGCCATCAACATGGCTGAAAATCAGGCTTGATTTTTCCCAACACGCTTCTGCAGCTCCCACCACTAGGGAACGGGCATGGTTTTGATCAAGGAGAGTTGGTATCACACCTGCATGCTCTCTGCCCAAAAACACACGCTATAGACGGGCAGTCTGATTGCATATTGTGACCTCAAGGCGAGCATTGAGTCGAGACGCGTGCCGAGCAGGGCTAGCTTCGCATGCCAGCCTTCGCTTCTTGCCGGGGTGTTATAAAGGTGGCTTCGGCTTGCCTATATGTCCATGGGACTGTCACCTCGATGGCACTGCACCCCTGAAGCAGAAAGTTACCCCACCGGTTTCCCTTGCAGCCGGCTCTGCTCTGATCCCAATACCGATGTGCAACCAGCTCTGGGTGAATCAAGCTGGAGTTGGAGGGGCGTTAAGGACCCAGACCACGAGCGCCCACTGCCATCCGTGGAGGTACGTGAAGCCAGGGGAAAATAGGGGAACGCAGCAACAACCAGAGCACGAGCATGGAGATCTGCCCTTCTCCCCCCACAATCACCACCCGCCTTTCCAAATAGCTCTTGTGCCTCTTAGCGCTATTCTGCTCGTGCGGTTGCAGTGGCTATTTTGAAGCATGCGCTCATCCCTCCCAATATACCCATGGTATCAATGACAGGCAGGGCTGGGCTTTCCGTGCACAGCCGTGTGATGCCTTCATTAAGCAGAGCGCGAACAATGCGGAGGCATTGCTCAGGCATGCAGCACACGGCGCGGCACATAGCTAACGCGTGATTAGCAGGCGCTATTCTGAATGAGGGAGCCGTCGGAAACGCAGTTGTACCTCGTTAAACGGGGACGCTCCATCGCCCTGGCTCGTGTCCCGCTGGGAAGGAATGCACATACGGGCCCAGACGAGCCAAAATATTTCTCCAAGTGCCCTATTTTTGTCTCATTTAGCCACGCCAGCGTTAAAGTTGCCCGGTGCAATTGAAAGTTGCTATTTTTGCTGAGTCTTTGTGTTAGGGGAATGTATAAAGACGCCAACAGAGCTCAGGGATTGCGTTAGTACACTATGAGCTTATAAACGAGGACTGTGCATCTCCCCAGCTGGCACACAATCAATGCCAGGGATTCTCAACCAGGCTGCCACGACACCCTGGGGAGCTTGGGATCCTTTCACGGGTGCCTGCTAGCTTGATGACCATGATTCACAAGCAAAACCCAGAGATTTCAAAGAGAAAGCCATGGCTGAGTTTTTTTGCAATAGAAAAAAAACGACTCTATTATTTTTATGTAATAACAAAAAAGAGAGAAAAGTAAGAGCTGGCATTTTCCGAGAGGTGGCTTGAGTCTATCCAGGGGTACCTTGAGTCTGCAAAGGTTGAGAACCACTGATGTAAGCAAAGGGATTTCCTCCGTCCACCCCACACCGAGCCAAATGCAGATGTGAGGCAGTGTGCTGGCTTGCCACACCGGCCAGCAAAAGCACCATACGTACCATTGCAAAGGGCTCTGGGAGGGTCATGATAACCTCTTCGTTACGCTGGGTGGGAGTGGATAAAGTGAGCTGAAGCAAGACGAGGCCCTGAGGAGCGTGGAGGATGAATGGGGATCGCTATCTGAGTGCCACATAAATCACAAGTCTCTCCCCGCCGCGTGCTCGAAAGCTCGCCTGACATCTTGGCCAACTCTGCAGCCGCTCCAATAAAAGACATTGCCTCCTCCTGTCACAAATCTCGCTTCACACCTATTTTCTGCTGCATCCCAGTTATGCCGCCACCGTGACCACGCGTGTGTAAATCATGCACCAATTAAGCCGAACCCTCTGTGCCAGCCGGACGTGAGTCTGCCGCAGCTTTAGCTAGGTACAATCACAGAATTATAGGAAATGAAAATTAGGAGCTCGGGAGGTCACAGCTAGTCCAACCCCCTGCCCCAAGCTACATCATCCCAGCCACGACTTTGTATTAAAAACCTCCAAGGATGGAGATGCCACCACCTCTTCCAGTGCGTCACCACCCTCCTCGTGAGAAAGTGTTTCCTAATATCCAACCTCCACTTCCCTTGCTGCAGCCTGAGCCCATTGCTCCTTGTCCTGCCATCTGCCCCCACTGAGACCAGCCCAGCTCCATCCTCTTTGCACCCCCCCGGCAGGGAGGTGAAGGCTGCTATTCAATCCCCTCGGTCTTCCCTTCTGCAGACTCAATCAGCCCATTGCCCTCAGCCTCTCCTCTCCAGTCCCGTCTCCCAGCCCCCGAACCTCTTTTGGACTCTCCAGTGTGTCCACATCCTTTCTGTAGTGGG
The DNA here is from genome assembly GCA_030014935.1 of Caiman crocodilus. Classification (NCBI taxonomy): domain Eukaryota; kingdom Metazoa; phylum Chordata; order Crocodylia; family Alligatoridae; genus Caiman; species Caiman crocodilus. Next base: position 257,045,364 of record JAGPOW010000261.1, on the reverse strand, counting down.
AGCCCACAGCTGGACACAGGACTCCAGATGTGGCCTCCCCGGTGCTGAATAGAGGGGAAGAATCACTGCCCTCCGTCTGCCGGCGACGCTCCTGCCAACGCACCCAGGATGCCGGTAGCCTTCTTGGCACCAAGGGCACACTGCTGGCACATCTCCATCTTCTTGTCCCCTGTCGTCCCCCCCAGATCCTTTCCTACAGAGCTGCTGCTTAGCCAGTTGGTCCCCAGCCTGCATCAATGCAGCTCCTGAGAGGATGGACAGGCACTTCCCCCTCAAGCT
>JAGPOW010000261.1:257034274-257044985 GCA_030014935.1 Caiman crocodilus | reverse complement strand
CCAACCTCCACTTCCCTTGCTGCAGCTTGAGCCCATTGCTCCTTGTCCTGCCATCTGCCCCCACTGAGACCAGCCCAGCTCCATCCTCTGTGCAGCCCCTGGCAGGGAGGTGAAGGCTGCTATTCAATCCCCTCGGTCTTCCCTTCTGCAGACTCAATCAGCCCATTGCCCTCAGCCTCTCCTCACCAGTCCCGTCTCCCAGCCCCCAAACCTTTTTTGGACTCTCCAGTGTGTCCACATCCTTTCTGTAGTGGGGGCCCACAGCTGGACGCAGCACTCCAGATGTGGCCTCCCCAGTGCTGAATAGAGGGGAAGAATCACTGCCCTCCATCTGCCGGCAACGCTCCTGCCAACGCACCCAGGATGCCGGTAGCCTTCTTGGCACCAAGGGCACACCGCTGGCACATCTCCATCTTCTTGTCCCCTGTCCCCCTCCCAGATCCTTTCCTACAGAGCTGCTGCTTAGCCAGTTGGTCCCCAGCCTGCATCAATGCAGCTCCTGAGAGGATGGACAGGCACTTCCCCCTCAAGCTTGAGTTGCCCCCATCCCCACATCTATCACACCCAGCGAGTACACACCACCCATAGGGCCTCCCTGCTCCTTCCCACTGTTGGGCTTGCGAGGTCCCCAGGCACAGGCTCCGGGGCTGGACCCGACGACTTTGAAAGGTGCCTTCCAGCCCCTAACATCTGGGAAGCTGCTGCAACAGCAAGCTAGTGCCTGGAGGAGAAGGCGTGAGCAGCCAACGGAGATGCCGGGGTGCAAGGGAGGCGAGCGCCAGCTGGCGCCTATTCGGGGGTGCTGTTAGCAATGTGGGCGCAGGTGCTGGCTCCGGGGTGGGAGGGACCAGGCAAAGCCCAACAGCAGGGTCTTGGACTAGGGCAACAGCGCTGAGCCTGGCAGGTGCCTGAGAGGCTCTTTGGGTGGGTGACTTATTGTGCCCTGGGAAGCAAGGTGTGGTGTTTTAGGTGGCCAGCAAGCCAGAGCTCCTCCCGTGCCCCACTGGGATGGAGAAATCCCCGCCCAGGCAAAGGGAAACTGAGGCACGCTGGGTCAGAGGAAGATATTCTGTACCCAGGCATAGCATGGGGAGCTGAGGGCGGTCAACCCCGGGGCCAGGAGCCACATTTGTCAGGTTTCTCCTCTACTTGATTTGCTTTTTGTTAAACTCGAGCCAAAAGTCTCACCCGACTGGCCTTAGGACTGAGATCGAATATCCCCAGCCTTGCAATCCACTTACCGCACGAGGAATAGTTTCCTTTCCAGCAAACCTGTGGCCTCCTGCATGTTTGCTGAGCTCGCCGTTCAGCATCGGCAGGCTCCTGGGCAGCCAGGACAGCAGCTAGGATGGAGACTCAGGCCCTCCTGCTCCAAGCCCTGGTGACGAGGCACTTGCAGCGAACAGCAAGCCCATTATCGAGCCTGCTGACTTAGAAACAACGGGCATCATCCACTCCCCCATCCGTGCACACCCTCATCTCCCTTGCTTGTATCAGTGCCGTGTTGTGCTAGTGAACAGATGGGGCTGGATTTGAAAGCCACTTCCCGGCCTATATTCTTACGCTCTTTTTGTGTTAGCAAGCCACTTGCTTACCCATATGCACCTCTCTCTTCCATGCAATGCTCTGACAACAACTCCTGCCGTGCGGGTAAGAGAAGTCCTGGGAGTAACAGCTATGGACTTCCACATGGGAAGCAGCAGGTGCCAAAGCATTGTACAAACCAGGTCTCTAGATGTTCCCCCTCACCCCCCAAACATTGACCTGTAGCCGCCTGCAGAGCGGATCACAACCATCGCTCTGTGCCAATATACTGCATAGCAGACCAGATCGTCTTCTACCTATTAGGCACTTGCATGCAACCCTATCCCATCTTGCTCGAGTACCTGAAAATCTGAGTCTCAAGGCTAACATGACAATATATTGGAAAAGGAGATGCATGGCTCTTGAGCAGGGTGGACTAGGGCCATGTATAGGCACAAAGTGCACTAAAATGAATGCCTCTAGGCTTGTGTCACTCCGTCATCTTACTCTTGAGAATGAGTCACACACAAAAACAGTTGTGAGAAGGCAGAGCAACCATCCACCTTGTATTTTAACTGCTTTTCAGGGACTCGCGCAGGGTGGACTAGAATTGCACTTACGTGCTTTGCTCCTCTTGCACTCCTGGACATCGCTGCAAAAGAGGTGCTCTGAATCAGGAGCGACGGGCTTGCTTCAGGAACAACTGGGGCAAGGTTATTCGCCTGGAGTCATGCCAAGAGGCAGGCTGGATGAGCCCTTCTAGTCTTAAATCCAAGAACCAGCCTCGCACTTAGAAGCCAACAACCTCAGCTCCATTGCTAGACTTCCCAACAAGCCCATACCCCATGCAGGTCCAGCGCAGGAGGTGACGTGCATGTCACGGTGGAGGCTGATCATTTTAAGTAGGTTCAAAAGGGGATTGGACTAACACATGCAGTGAGTATTAAATCTGAGACTGAGAGACGCAACCCCAAAATTCGGCTTCTGTATGTCTCTACGGCGGGAAGCTGTAGGAGGGGAGAAGCAAGGGATGGCCCACTCTGGATGGGGCCCGCATAAATACTCTTCCCCTTCGTATCTGTTCAGGGCCACTGTGCAAGGCAGGATCCTGGGCTCTGGGCTGACTCAGTCTCTTCTAGTCTTATTCTGGTCAATGCGTGGCCCAGCTGGAAGTGGGAGAATGAGTCACCTGCACTGTATTTTGAACAGCAACAAAGATAAGCATTACTGCTGCTCCAAGTACCAAGCAGTGAAAGGGAGAAGACAAAAGTCCCTGGCCAAAAAGCCAGGTCCAAAGTTGACCTTGGCCATAGCTACATCAAAGTGCTGTGGGAGAGTGTGCTGCCGCAAAGCACGGCTCACCTGCTCTGTCCTGAAAAGGTGCAATGCAACACTGGGCACCTGCCGAGAAGCCAACCCATGGCTGGGACCTACACCAAGGCTGTCTGCATCATATCCGCCCTGAGTGTGGCTTGTAGCACCATGGTTTTTAATGGTCTCCAAGGCAGAAGAGCCCCTTGCTGCCAGGCATCACAAACCAGCCTTGTTCCCCACCGAAGCTGACACTGGAGCATTTGCAACCAGGAGCGTTTTTGGAACAAAGCTAGTTTTTGTCCTGCTCTGGGAAGTATGAGAGAGGCTTGGGCTCTGGAGCTGTGACATATCTATGGGCTGCCAAATGCTCTGCTAGCAACCACCTGTGTTCAGACACTATGAGACAGGCCCCACGATGGATATGAGATTAGAAGTCATATATCTGCTTATACTTGCCTTCAGCCTAAGCTTGGTTCTCCAGCCTTGAGGGCTCGAAATTTAATTTTGGTTCCAAAGGAAGGCCATCTCCTTGAGGCACCACAGAGGAAAAGCAGCTAGATCTTGGAGGAGAAGGTCTGAGATGTATTTAAAGCCCTGCGAGCAGGAGCCAGCGCAATGGAGCGAAATATTTCAAGGGGGAGCCTCTGGACAAGCAGTGGCTGACGCAGAGGAATGCATGGATCTAATCCAAACTCAACCCAAGATAGAAGTCCTGAATTGTTTTTCATTTGTCCTCCGTAGTCGGTTGGCCCTTCCTCATCCAGAAGTGGCCAATTATATACCTATGAGTGTGTCCTAGTAGAAGCCCTCCTGCCTCACCGGAGGTCCAGGAGACCACCCCCAAAGCACAATTAGACACTGAGATGTGTCAGAGGACTCTTGTACGGGCAGGAAGTCATGAAACCCTCGTGCGTGTCGTTAGGAAAACATGTTTTCCTTGCATACCAAGCTGTTTCCCTTGACAAAAGAATCCAGCCTGCAAGAGAGGGCTCAGGTTTCCACACACACGCACACACAAAACCTCTAAACATCTGGAAAGCTGAAAAGGGTTTAAGAAAAGGGATCCATCCTGGGATCCTGCACCATTAAACCAAAGGTCAGAGCTTGCTGAAAAGCTGCTAACGAATCCAGTGGTTAACCCAGCACCGGTCCCTACTGTGCAGAGACACGGTGAGAAAAGGCAATACGTCGTGCCTTTTCTTCACTTCCATGGGCAGCCAGCCTGCTTCGTGGCTTTACTTTGAGATCACAATACGGCCCATTGTGCTCCGAGACAGGCAAGGTCACCCTGTGTCCCAAACCCGGGAGACCGCGGCCAACCAGGCTTACTTTGCTGAAGTTTTCCTGCTTCTGGAGCCCTTCATTCAATGGCCACTGATGTCCCAGCATGCTTGACTTCATATTTCCTGGAACAGAAATGATTCAGGGAGACCGATAACTGCAAAGCCCAAGTTGGTAAGGCTTTCTGGGGCTTGAACGGGATGGAAGATAATCCCATGTAGGCGACACGGTCTCTACTGATAGGAGGAATAGAACTTGGCCCCTCGTCTTCATTTAACTACGTCAATGGATGGCAAGACCCCACATGCCCCAATCAACCGTGCCAATGGTTCGTTACCCTCACTCTTAAAGAAGTTTGCCTCATTTCCTGTCTGACTTGGTCTAGTGCCCGCTCTCTCCTCTTCTTCTCAAGTGCCGTTTGCTATCAAAAATCTCTTTCCCAAGCACCTAGATGTAGATCATGTTCAGACCACGGCTTGACGGTGGCCACCTTATTAGCTCACCGGGGCTACAAAAGGACTCCTTTGCTTAGCATGCACGATTATAATGGCCACTGGCATCGGAGGTGTTACCAGGAGGCTGGGCTTAAGGGATTGCCCCAGCAAGGGGAAATTCTGCTTTGCATCCAGACACTCCTCTTCCCATGGCTGGCCTTTGCTTTCCTTCCTTTCCCCTCCTCTCCTGATGCTGCTCAGCCCAGCCTCTTCCCTGTAAGGATAGGAAGAGAAAATGATCTCCACTTCTCTCCTCTTTTACCTCCCGTGTCTGCAGCAGATGAGACTAAGAGCAATGGCATGGAGCGGCAGCAAAGGAAGTCTTGGCTGGAGATTAGGAAGAGCTTTGTTTCTCTGGGGCTGGTCCGGTATTGGAAGTGGTTGCCCAGAGAGGCTGTGAAATCTCCATCCTTGGATGTTTTCAAGAGCGGCCTAGACAGGCACTTGACCGGGCTGGTTTGGTCAGGGATGATCCTGCCTTGAGGAGGGGGCTCCCAAGGTCCCTTCCACCCCTAATTTCCTATAACCCTCCCACTACCAAGCCAGTCTTAAAGGGATGGTGCAGTCAGATGAGAGCAGCCCCTTCCAGAGTTGTATTTCCAATCAAGACACTTCCAATGATTGAGGCCCACAACTGGCACATCCAGCTTCCCTAATCCAAACAACCTCTTTCTCTCCACCCCTACCCCATTGCTGGGGCTTCAGGGTCCGCTGCGGAGGAGGTCAACCAGGTCTTCTCTGCGACACGCAGAAGCACACGCCGCCTTGTATGCCAGGAGGGCCATGCATTTCAGCAGGCCATGGGACCATGGAAAGCCACCGCAGGGATGTATTTGCACTACACGCACCGCAGCGAGGCTAAACAAACCCAAATTGATCTCACATGCTCTTTGCCGGTCTCTGGTCTAAATAGTTCCTTTCTCTCCCAGTCCTTGGGCTGGCTAGGGTTGAAGCTAAGGATAGGCTTGAGGCTTTGGGAAGAGCGGATGAATGCAGATGGATGTGCTGTAAACAGCTGGAAAAGGACAGCGAACCTGCCTGCCCGTGTTTGCAAAGGAAATAAAATAACCCAGAAAATGAGCTCTGCTCGGCCTTGGTCCCCGAATGGGTTTTATCGGTTGACTCTGGCCTGGCTCTAAAATGCAGACGTTTATTTTACAAGCTGTGGTTTCCCAAATTGAACCCTCCCTCCGGCCAGTGGCTCCAGGACACATCGCCGACTGTCCTGTAATAGATGCATGCCGAGCAAAGCACCCAGCCCCAAATACCCACTCTGCAGCACACAGACGGGCTCACACCTGCACGCACGCACTTATCGGCATCCACAGGGACACTCTGCTCTGTGCACACACCAAGCAGCACGCACGCGGCCCTGATGTGCCTTCACTGACATGCAGCCACACACGCGTGATCACAGAAGCCTAGGAAACGAGGGTTGGAAGGGACCTCAAGAGGTCACATAGTCCAAACCCCTGCTGCAAGCAAGTGATGACAGGCTACCGAGCACAGACATGCATGGATTAAAAGCACAAAGGTCTGATTCGGCACAGCCCCAAAGCATGGGCCACGTCTTTCCACCAATGCAAAGCAGACGCACGACCCCATGCCTTGAGGCAAATAGGGTACCATTCAGCTAGCATCAGAGCCACTCCACGCCTGGCAGTAGCCCAGGGAGCCCTGGCACAAGCCAAGTGATGATGCTCTTCCTACCGAGCACCCTGGCATTGCCCACACATAGCGCTTTATTGGCACTGGCTGAGCAGTGTGGAAAAGTCCTGGTGTAGTCACCTCTAGCAGGGACTAGACCCCTCCTAAAATGTGCTCATACCACTGTATCCAATGGTTCGGGGTCTCTCCAGCTGTCTTAGTGGGTCCCTTTACGGTATCGTAGACAACGGGGGCTGGAAGGGAGCTCAGGAGGTCACATCCAGTCCAACCCCTGCTCCAAGCAGGACCACCCCCACCTACATCATCCCAGCCAGGGCTTTGTCTAGCTGGGTCTTAAACACCTCCAGGGATGGAGATCCCACCACCTTTCTGTGTAACCCGTTCCGGTGCTTTACTATCCTCGTGAGAAAGTGCTCCCTACTATCTAACCTCTAACCTTAGGAAAGTTTTTCCGAATATCTAACCCCTTGCTGCAACTTGAGACCGTTGCTCCTTGTCGTGACACTGCCCGAGCACCTGCCCGGAGACATGGAGCTGGGTTTTCATTCCCATTCATTTTACAGATGTGGAACTGAAGCCTGGAGACTAAACAGCTGGACCGTGGTCACACAGGATGGGTGTGGTGGAGCCAGACATCGGAAGAACCAGTTGTGAGCCCTCACCGCTGGGCTATCCTTCCTCCCTCCTCTTGTATAATGCTCTCACCCCTTGTGTGAGTGAGCATAGAAGTGAGTGTACAAGTGCCTCCCCCCATTGCACAATCAAGCAGGTCTGTTGTACTCATGGGACACTGGATGTTGCTTTGGTTTGGGGATTCAAACATCCAGGAGGTCCAAAGAGACTGGGAGAGAAGGGGCAGCTGTGAAACATGCCATGGGGGAGAAATGTGGGTGGGTCGTTCAGCTTTTCCAAGGACCAGTCAGATAGTGATATCTCCAAATCCGTACCCTCCACGGTAGCCTTGGATGAGGGGGGTGCTCTTCTTGCTGATTTCTTGCCGAAAGGGGCCCCAGTGAGCTCTGTGTTGAAAACCAGCCGTGTGTTCAGCCTCGATGGACAAACCTGCCACCTCATTACACAACATGTAGTTAATTTATGGGAGCCGCTGCCATAGGAGTTGGTGGAGGCAGATAGCACAGCCCAGTTCAGAAAGAAACCGGACACGTTCCTAGATGATGGACCGATTCACGGCTGTTGAACAGAAGGGTTGGAGATGTTTCCTCGGACGTCTCTAAACCACTCACCACGGATGCGGGGGCGAGTATGGAAGAGGTGACAGATTACTCTAGAGACGTCCGGTTCAATGCTCTCCACTGACCCAAGATGACATTGCTTATGGTCTCGCGGCTGACCCTTGCAGACGTGGTGAAGCCGTGTTCCCCGGAGGACGGCTCTCTCCTACCCTGGGGTCTTCAAGGGGAGGCTGGACAGATATTTGGCTAGGGTGTTACGACCCCGCACTCGTTCCTGCCCGGGGCAGGGGGTCTGACCTGATGATCTGTTTAGGTCCCTTCTGACCCTGAGCACTATGAAACGATGAAACTAGGATCCGTCCCCACTAAGGAGGAAGCGGAAGAGCGTGCCGTGTTGTTCCCCCCAAATACATGGACCAGGACCAAGAGGGGCCAGGAGGGCTGCACGAGGGAAGGGGAGAGGCTCTGAAGGCAGAGGAGCTCACCTAGCCATAGAAATGGGCTTTGAGGGCTCTGCCTCTCTTGCCAATCGCTGAACAAAAGGGTCACGAGCAGCACCTGTCCCTTGAGAAAACAATCCCCGGTTCTGCACCATTCAAGGGCGGTGGCCTGTCATTAGCAGCAGATGGTGCCAATTTGGTGACAGGCAGTCTGCTGCGACCGCGTCACCCTTGCGTTTATTTTTACCCCTCGTGCTCCACGCTGGGAATACCTCTGCGGACAGACGAGCGTGCCTCTGTTATGGGAGGTAGATATGCCAGGCAGGCAGGCCTTTGCCGCAGCGAAGGCTGCCCAGCTGAGGCAGACAGATGAGTGATTTACACATGGGGAATAAGAGTAGAGCAACTGCGCCACGGGGATAATAAACCGGTAATATTATAGGGACATCAGATGGTAAGCGGGTTGCTGGGATTTTTCTGCCTCTTTCCTGGCCCTTTCTCTGTAAGCAGCAGCTCATCTACTAATATGCATTTACTGTGCAGAAACTGAAATTACCGCGCAGTACAGGTGCACGTCTACACATGCATGCCCATACTGTGCAGTAAATATGGCGACTTATGCATGACTTATGGCATGATGCAGGTATCAAATTTATGCCCGACTAGTTACTGTGCAGTAATGCACGTGTAGACACCTTACTGCGCAATAATGCTGTGTGTGTGGACTGACTTGAGTCTATAGTTAGTCCCAAGTCAGTCCACACACTGCATTAATGCGCTTTAATGCCTACACGTGTAGACACTGGCCTATTCCCGCTTACTGCGCAGTAATTTACTGTGCAGTAAATTTAAGCTGGCCTAAATGCACGTGTAGACACATCCAGCATGATCTAATGCCTTCAAGGGAAGCACAAGGGGCTTGGACTCTACTCCTATAACCCTAAGTAAATTATTTTCCTGCTGGATTTCTCCATCCATCCCATCAATTAGATTGCAAAGTGCTTTTGATAGAGGCTGCTAATTATTCTCTGTATACACAGCGCCTTGCACAACAAGGCCTCAGTCTATTTAGGCATGAAAGTTTGTGTGTCTTGGCATGTAATTTGTCATTTGGACAACTCGAGATGTGCTCCATCTCAAGGATGGACGGGAAATAAGTTCTCTTCCAAGGACTTCCTTGGGAATACATGGGCAGGTTTTTATAACAGATAATAACTTCTCCTTAACAAGTTCCCGGCTCCCCGCTCCTTGCTTTCTTTGATCATCTGGGAAGACTGACCGTGTTACGCACTGAATTTTAATCATCGGGCAGGAGCATTAATGGCTCCCCAAGGTGAAAGGAGCCATAGTTACCTTTCCACACCAAGCTGGATGGATCATGGACTTTTTGGTTTCAGGAGCCAAATGGAAGAAACATGGGGAAAAACATACTGAGAGCAAACTGAAAATATATACATTTATTTATCCATTTCTGCGGGCCAATCTGAGATGCTTTGCTGGGCCCCAAATTAAGTGTTATGTTTCATTTCTCCAATGATTTAACCCTCTTGCTTCAACTTTTCTGTGTCCTTTTTGCTACGCAAAGCTACCCAAGCTATTTTAGAAACTATTTGTGTGAAACAAGTTGGCATTTCCGAAACATAGCATTTCATGTTGAGACTGCTGAAATGAGAATATTTGACTGGTTCAAATCTCCGCCGCCACCATTGCTTTGGTGAAATCAGCCCATGTCCGTGATGTGTTTTGGTCACCCAGAAACTCCATTTTGGCCTAAGTGTTACCAGACCAAATTTCACCCATGTCTAGTCAGTCAGACGTCACTGCTGTGGTTGGCTAGGATTGGAGGCTGGCTAGAAATTCACTTCCCCCCCTTTTAATTCTAGTGAGAACCTGATGGCATCTTAATAAAGATGGTGGCAGGGCCATATAGTGATCCGCTACATGCTACAACCCACCACTCATTCACACCCTGAGGAAGGCCACCTGGCCTTTTCATCTCCCTGGACGCTGATCCCTGATCTCATAATCCCAGAATCTGGCTAGGGAAAAGCTAGAATTGGCCAAACGACTAGAAGAGGATTGGGAAGCACTGCACTCTGCACCAGGGATGGTCAGCAGACCACTTGTTACGGGTCCCTTGACACCTGACAGGCCATTGGATACTGGCTCCGTTTCCTTGTGTCCAGCTGTTTCCACAGCTGCTCACATTTCTCATTGCAGAGCAGAGCCTGAAGGCCTGTAAAAGCAGCTGGAAATGCAGAGAAGGAGCCAAGATACTCTGCCCCCATGAGCAGAGGAAGTAAAGCGGAAACAGGAGCTGCCCTCAGATGCTGAAGCCATCAGCAGAACAGTTAAAATATGGCCATTATTTTTACTTATATTCCACTCGCCAGCCAGCCATATAGGATTTCACATGCTTGGGCCAAAGAGCTTACAACCAAAAATAGACGGGGGGTCAAAAATAGACCAAGAGGCTGGGGAAAGGGATGTGAGATGTAAACGTGTATGTGTGTGAGATACTGTTACACCTATGGACCGTTTCCAACTCCTGATGCACTAAACTTCACTGTTCAGAAGTCTCTGAATTCTGCAACCAGTGCAAACGCGGTTCGTTCAGCTCCCGCTGAAGCAGAGGCCAGGTGAACTGCACAGGGCCTGCTCCGCTCTGAATAAAGAAGGTGGAAGAAGGGATCCTCCAGTAGGCTGTGGACTGCAAACCGAACGTCAGATGCAAGAACGTGGAAATCTCTTGCCACTTGTTGGTGGGGAAGCCTGAGAGGCTGAGTCTACAGTACTT
>JAGPOW010000261.1:257008273-257026686 GCA_030014935.1 Caiman crocodilus | reverse complement strand
TCCCCAGTCCCTATTCAGCATACGCCAAAGCCCAAAACTGAGGCAACACAGCCAGCTGAGATGGGACCAAGAGTCTGAGAGCGTCTCTGGGCCGTGTTAGACTGATTTTACTGCCAAATTTCTGAGCTTTAGCATGCACAAAGCAGGACCAAGTGGGAGGGGGTGCTTCCAGTCTTTTTCCTGGCATGAGGGCAGTGTAGACGTAGCCTTAGCATCCCTAAGGATGCACTCCACGTTGCTCAGCCTTGGGGTCTCATTAAGGGTGTTTCTGAGCATGGAGGGGAGATACGTCTGACTGATAGCTGGAGCCTTGAAGTGTCTGTATCTGCCAAAGTAGGCCATTGCCTACAAAATCCCATGCCTTTCCGAACCAGTTAGTCTTTACGGAGCCACCCTGCCCTGCCGGCTGAAAGATGGTGGAAGGTGGCCTTGCCTCAAGTGAAACGTGCCCCTTCCAACCAGCAGAAAGCACGCTTCTTAAACAGCAAACGGGACAAAGCGTCGGGACAGACTATCAAGGGACAGGCTGGATTCTCCACCCCTTGATGTCTTCAGCTGAAGGCCAGTTGCCTTTTTGGGGAGGTATGCCCCCATACCGGTTACTGGGCAGGAGGGGCTGGGTGAAACACAAAGGTGTCCGAGATAAAGGGGGTCCCAGGCTCGCATGGCCTCTTCTTCCCATAAATGCCAGGCGTCTATGAGAAGCTCCCACACTGAGACGGAGGACCTTTCCTTTCGGTTCAGGTAACGAGTTTACAACAGGTGACGAACCTCTGGCCCCATATTAGCTTTTGATTGCATTACCCTTTGGAACAAACATAATTATCCGTGCCTCTTCCTCTTGCAAGCCTATGTGATTAGGTTATGTCTTCGGGAATTATTCATTTCCTAATCCGAGCTTCCGTTCCTTGTAGACCGTATATATTGATGTATGCATGTTACCTCCTCTGCACTGACCTCATCAGCGTGGCTGAGGCCAGAGAGGCTGGTTCATTAGCCGTCGACTTAGGGAGATGCCGAGCAGTTTTCTTCCTCCTCCACCTTTCTCTAGTATCATAACAACTCCTAGGGTTTTGCCTGTCTAAAGGTCATTCGAAAGAGCGCTCTGCAATGTGCATGGCTCGCTTTCCATCTGCAGCTCATTGAAAACGCTTTTCTTCTCAGCGTCCCTGCCGCTCATAAATGATTTCCATTCAAGGGGGGAAGTTTCCACGGGTACAGGGACTTCGTTCCCACTGACACGCAATGAAATTTCCCTACTAAAGTCTCACTTGTAGGTTTGAATGAGAGGAACATCTCTTATTGTGGAGCAGTAGCAACCTCTGCAGACCATTTGTCTGTCTCTCTCACCCACTAGCTACTGAACTGAAGGACCATCTCCCAGTGACCAGCTTCTTCAACCTCCTAAATTACAGCGTCCATCACCATACTGCTGAAGAGATGTGGGTCAGGGAAAGACAGATGTGCAGTGGGTAAGGGGGCTGTAAGGGGAAAATTAGCAGCTTTAGCCCCATTTTTTTCTTCCCTTAGATATTTATTTACATCCTAGACAGGGATAAAGCACTGAGATCTTCACCCTCATCCCCACTCCCAAGACAGTGACAAGCACGTGTGCTTCAAAATTGGAGGTGGGAGGGACTTCAGCTCTTCCCCAGGCTTGGGCCACCACAAGGGACACTCTTTGCCTCCTCTCCAGAGGCCTGGGGAGTCCTGGATGTCTCCCCACTTTCCTGGACCTATAAGGACCATCGTACTCTATTTTGGAAAGGACTATCCACATGTCTTATGGTGCGACTTGGCCTTTCTAGCAGCCCACGTGGTCTGGTAAAGATGGCATTGAGACTCAGGTGATTCAGTTTGCCAGCTCCATCATGGGCCTGCAGAGTGATCTTGAGCAAGTCACTTACCAGCTTCTTGCCTCAGTGTGCCCATCTGTACAATGGGGATAACAATGCTGATGGCATTGGTACAGCACTCCCAGATCTGCTGAGGAAAGAGATGAGAAGCAGTCCTAACTCCCAGGCGACTGACTGTAAGTTGCATTCAGGATCCCGCACTAGGGATCGACCGGGGGGGTAGTTTGGATTCGGCTGAATTATAAATGCATCCTCACCCACAAAAGGATCATTACGCAATTCCACACTCCTCACACCACGGGTCAAGGATTTTCAGATGCAGGATGGTGGAAAAATTCATTTTGATGAGAACCTGGTGACTCACTAATTATCCTGGATTCCCAGTGAGTACCAGGTCAGGATGGGGTGGGGATAATTACAAGCAAAGTCTGTGCCAGCAGCTGATTCTCAGAGCAAAAATAGCTTTCCCTTGATCTGAGTTTCATGCTATCTGCATTATTCCCCAAGAGGAAATATTAAAAGCCGGTGTCCCCATATTCACCTTGGCTGCAAAGTGGTTAGCTGGCAGAGGGTCAAGGAAGAGAGTTTAGGACGGCGGATAATTTCAGTCTCCGATTGCGCTTCTAATATTTGCTCTACAGTGGGATCTGCTCTGTCGAGAAGCAGAAAGCAAGATGTGTGCGACTCTCTAAATAAAGCAGAGGCCGTGGACCACGCTGTGTTTTACCACTGCTTGCTTAGGCTCTCAGGTCTTCATCCATCCCCCTGGTTTTACACCAGGTTAATTCTGCTGCTCTTACTGGTGCACTGCTGCGGTCATGAGATGCTGTGCCGCAGACAGGGAAGCGTACTGGTCGGGACTCCCTTTACCCCACCTACAATCTGGCCAAAGATAATTCCCTCTATTCTGTTTCTCAGAGCCTTGTCCTGATTCAAGGGCCGCTGCTCTCGCTGTCTGTCTGTCACGGCCGTGACTGCATGTAACGCCGGCTTGTTTTAAAAAGGGGGGAGCGGGTTTTCCCACGGGAGCATGCACCTGCTGAAGCGGGGTGCCTGGTTGGTGTCTCTGCTCTCACGCTGAGATACGGGCGCTATGGCGCTGTCTATTTAAACCCGAATGGAGCAGGGTTAGGGCTGGCACAGTCTAGCAGCCGCCGACAGCAGACCAGGCGGGGGGATGCACGTGAGCCTCAGTGCATCAGTCAACCCTGACGCATCACAGCCCTAACGCCCTCACCTGCCGCAGGTAAAGCAGGGGGCCGCGGCAGCCACGGCACCGTGGACGGTCGCCCACGTTGCCCACCCCTAAGGCAGCCAACGTCTTGCTTCTATAAAAAGACTGTCAATACACGCTCAAGAAATCCCAGGGTGCATATTGGGTGAATCTGATATCTTCTATTAGACTATTAAATAGTTGGAAAACAATTTTAAGCAAGCTTTTGGGTGCAAAAACCCTTCTTTCATAAGGGAGTGTAGGAGTCCAAGATCCTGCTGTGTTTGATGCTGTATAAAGAATAGAAAGACAGTCTTATACACTAGGACCAAAGTGCGGCAGTGCTCACGAATTACTTCTAGGAGCCTATTTAATTCATGGTTTCACGGCTTTTATGTAAACGGCAAAATCCGGGACTGTCCAGAAAACTACAACATCCTCAGGTGGTGCAATGTAAAAGTGGGGGCCAACAGGTCAATGGCTTTTTCCCTTTCAAGGATGCATTAAAAAAAGAAGAGAAAAAAGACAATGTCTAATGCACTGGACTGAGTCATTATAATGGCAAGGACACGCGCCAGCCTGGCAGCTTTCCAGGGCGGAGGAAGAGCAGTGCTGAACAATAACTTCACTTCCCCGCCTGCTTGACTCCAAGCCTTTCCTATGAACAGAAACCACCGGCTCAAGAGGGTTCATTGCTCAGGTGGGATGACGTGTCTGCTCAGCTCCCAAAGGTACTAGCTGGCAGGGAGCTGCCAAATCGATACCCGCTTGTGTCATGCTGCCTTTACAAGCAGAAGAAGAAGGAGCCCGTATTAGCAGCTGGGCGACAGCTCAGTAAAGCGCTTCCCTCAGGCAGCAGGAGGGGATGGTGTTGATAGGCAAGCCCCTTTCCTTGAAAACCACTCCTGAATTAATGAGCCACAGGGTCTTATACAGCTTCAAGGGTCTTTGTTTCATCCATCGCAAATCCTGATTACGTGTGGCTATTGAAGAGCTCCTGGTACCTTTCCCAAGAGTGCTTCTCCCGTCTAAACTGCAGCCTGCCGAATTAGCTGCGCGGAAATGGCCCCGCGGCTCCTTCCAATGGGTTATTTTTCTCGCCTCTGGTTCCTGTCCGCAACAACCTGTTGCAGTGCCACGCACTATAAAATGCCACATTTCCACCTTGAAAGTAGCTGCAGTTTGCAAACAGCTTTAGGAGGTTTCCGTGCCGTTAAATGCAAGCTCTCTTCCTCCGGTGACCGCTCTTCCAGTATCCGTCCGACCAACGAATAAAGGGACATGGCTTGTGATGGAGGTCCGGAGTCAAAGCGACGGCTGAGAAAAGCATCGCTCTTCTTCCCATAGCTTTGAAACTTTGAAAACAATTTCCTGAGCCCAACAAAAAGTCATCTCTGGGGAAGGATGATCCTTTCTGGAGTCAGGTTTTTTCTGGAATATTACAACTCTCAGTAAACTTTTGGAGTGATTTAGTGAGGATTTCATGATGGCAGAGAACTCAGGTAATGACCACAGATCCTGGTTTTCTGTGATTTTCAGTTATTAAAAGTAACCCGATATCCACATCTGTCCATGATTTAAATGAAACACCATTTATATATATATATACACATACACACACACACACACACATGCATGCATATATCATATATACATATATATGCATATATGTGCATATATACAGATATGCATGCATATCTACAGGTATATACATATATATATGCAGGTATGCACATATATATACATATACACACATACATACACACATCAATACATCATTTTAATCATGGAAAAATGTGGATTTGGGGTTACTTTTTTTTAACTGATAATTGGGGATTTTTATAAATCAGAGAAAACCAAGATCCCTGGTAATGACAGGCATTAGTAAAAGTCCTCTGGACCTTTCAAAACAGGCCATGCCATGAGGTTGATGTCTGAAGCGGTAATGGGAAGAGTCAGTATTGCAGCTTGTATAGAGCATTAACTGCATGCACCCCTGTCAGCTCTGAATCTTCTCAGGGTTAGATCTGATGTCTAGGAAAGTCTTTCCATTGACTTCAGTGGACACCAGATCAGGACCTGATCTGTGGAGTGGATCCTAGAATAGAGGGATCGAGTGTTTTTCACATGTTTAATGCTCCAGACAGGATGCAGCTCAATATTTCAGCTGCATTTTCAAATGCTCCCAGGGCCCTGACGGGTGAGGGTGGAGGGATGATCACGAACAAACCATCCTCACTTGTAGTCATTGTCATTGTACATGAGGCCTCCCATCCTCTGGCTGCTGTCCCACGAGCTCATTTCAGATCTTGTATAATAGATGAATATGGAAACGACTGGTTTGTATTTACAAAGGTGGAACAAGCACAACGCCTCTCCAGCTGCTGTCAGGAAGCAGCAAGGCATGACAGACAGGCTGACAGACCACAATGTATCCCTTTGGACACATTTTCAGATTAGCAATCCAGCATACAGATACCATTTCCATGGTGATAAATTGCAAGCAAAGCCAGTGGTTAATATAGTTCCAGATCTGGGGATAATTGCTACTAAAGGGCACCACCACCGTAGCCTCCCCTTTTGTCAATGGGAGAGCTTTGTGTAGTGGAGCTGCATAAGGGTAGTGAAGTGCAGACCTTGCACGTAGACCTGGACACATTATACCAGTATAATTTACATCAGTTACGTACCTGGATATAAATTGCAGGGGGCTCTGGAGTAGACAGAAGAGCAGTTATCCCAGGACAGTTGCAACCAGAAGTGATATTACTGCCCACAAGGACAGTTAAACCATGGTAAATCACTATGATTTAGCTTCCGCTTAGCACAGAGTAAGAGCGTGCACATGGGGAAACGTCCCCAGAGCAAGTGCAATGCAATAAACACTCACCTTCTTTTATTCCACGGTAAGTCGCTCCCAGGGCCACCCCCTGAGAGCACTTTGTTCTGGTTTATCTTGTCCCCACTTAAAAGTGACTTTAGATTAAAGCAGGGCATGGATTTAAGTCCCAGTAACTATTCCAAACTAACTCAATGTATTTGGAAGCCTTTGTCCCAGACCCTTTGAAGCACGTCTCGCATTCGAAAGCTCGTCTAACGCTATCCCAACTATGCAATTGGTGCAACAAAAGATATCACCCAACAAAACCCTTTACTCTTGCATTTATCCCAGAAATCAGAACGCCACGTCCCAGTTTAGCATAAAACAAATCCTAATTTGCAACGCAGCCACACTTCAGTCAGCTCCTTTCTACCCATTAAGCAAATAGCTCTGCAAGAAACACTTGAATTCTCCAATCATGTTTAATTGGAAGTGCTTTTTAAAACGGCAAGTTGTTTTGCTGAGACTTCAGTTCAGCTGCCCTGAAATTATGTACAATTGCTTGATTAGACATAAAGCAGCTTGCGCCTTTTACAGGGAATCGCAGCTTTTGAGACTGGCCCCATTAACACTGCGCACTGGCGATGAAACGGCGTTAAAATCTCAAGGCCAGATCCTCCGGGTATGTCTGCATAGCACCCTGCACGTCGCCCTAGCCGGGGCATCTGCATATGGCTTTGTGCTGTATACGTGAGCTCCCAGCCTGTTTCCATTGACTTCAGTGGAGTTGGACTGATTTCCATCAACTAAGAATGTAAAATTAGAATAAACACCACTCCGGCTGCCATTGCAGTGCTTGCCCTCTTTCCCCCACCCCCATGTTTGCATCATTGTTTATAATCGTAATAACCTAATAAAGCAGAATATTATTACATTAGGGGCTGAGGCCTTCTCATACAATGGCCTATAATGAGCAAACCATGTGCCTTTTAGTGCTTAATGGACACACCGAGGCATTTATCTCCATTGCAACATTCAAGCAGTTCCAAGAAAGATCAGAAAATCTCCCTGGGCCTTTTTTTTCACTGATTTAGGAGTTGCCACTCTCCATTCATGGTAATGTCAAGAAAAAGCACATCCCGGCTGCTTAATAACGAAAAGGCAGCAAATAAACAACGCTGCAAGATGCTGCCCCTCCATCTGGAGCTTTGTAAAGACGGCTCCCTGCCCTTGCATCCCAGCTTTGAACCATACAATCATAGGAAATGAGGGGTGAAGGGACCTCGGGAGGTCACATCTAGTCCAACCCCTGCTCCAAGCAGGACCAGCCCCATCTCCATCATCCCAGCCACGGCTTTGTCTACTCGGGTCGTAAACAAGACCAAGGATGGAGACTCCACCACCTCTCTGGGAAACCTCTTCCAGTGCTTCACCCCCCTCCTAGTGAGGAAGTTTTTCCCAATATCCAACCTCAACGTCCCTTGCTGCAGCGTGAGCCCATTGCCCAACAAGTGATGGGTGTCTCCTCTTGACTTGCTCGTGTTGTGGCCTATGGTCCCCTTCATCTTCCAAGGACGTCTCCTCAAAACCCTTGTGTTGTTCCTGGTTGTTAATCAATTTCCGGGTATGTTCCAAATTTAGTAGAAACATGACATCACGGAGGTAGGTAATTCATTCGGAACTGGGACTTTCTGATAACCAATAATGAGCAGTTCGCTTAACAGGACTTCCCTGTCAGCTGGTGCTCGGGGTGCTCTCTGTTGCACAACTACAAGGCTGCTTTGACGATACTGAGCTAAAGGGTATCGAAGAGGGATGGACCGGCTCACAGGGCGTGCTTCAAGAACGAGACAGCTCTCTGACGTGTACTGCTACCAGCTGATCTTCCGGCGGACGGGATCCCACCTCCAGCACCTGGCAAGAAACAGACCGCCTCTCGCCTGCAGTCGGGGATCACAGAAATGCAGGCCTGGAAGGGACCTTGAGAGATCGAGTCCAACCCCCAGCTCTGGGCAGGAATAACGCTGAGATCAAATGATCCCGGCAAAGGTGTCCGTCCAGTCTCCTCTTGAAGACTTCCCGGGTTGGGAG
The DNA here is from genome assembly GCA_030014935.1 of Caiman crocodilus. NCBI lineage: Eukaryota > Metazoa > Chordata > Crocodylia > Alligatoridae > Caiman > Caiman crocodilus. The sequence goes on along the minus strand of JAGPOW010000261.1, from coordinate 257,018,705 downwards.
GTCTAGTCCACATTGCGGTCACCCTCACCGTAACATTTGTCCGTGCATCCAACCTGAACCCATCCTCGGAGAGCTTATAGCCATTGCTCCTAGTCCTCCCTGGGGTGCCCTAGGGAGCAGCTTTTCTCCCAGCTCACAATAATCCCCCTTACACACGTCCCCCCTCCGTCTTCTCTTCCCCACGCTGAGCAGTCCCACATCCCTTCATCTTTCCTCATAAGGTCTGTCCCTCCGGCCCCTCCATCCTTCTCGTGGCCGTTCCCTGGACCCTTTCAAGATCCTCCACGTCTTTGCTGAAGTGCGGCACCCAAAATGGGACGCAGGCCTGCCGCCGGGGTCTCATCAGCACCGAGGAGAGAGGACGCATCGCTTCCTTGGCCCGGCTCACGAGGCATCGGCTCATGCATCCCGGTACGCTCTGTTGATTGTAGCATTGCACCGGTGATTTATGTTCATCCGTAACCCCCAAGTGAGAAACGATCACTTGACAGCTGGCTGCTGGACTCTGATTTGCTTGAGGCTCCTTGCAACGTGAATGGTTGCAGCAAATAAGGCCTTTCTGCCATTCCTTGAATGGGCTGCCATATCAACCCTTTAACGCGAGTCTGGAAGCCCATCGTATCACTTAACAATGCTGCTCTCCTGCGTGAGCAAAGCCTACAAAGAGTCTACCATTAAATGTCTCACGTTTCTGCCACCTTCCTGGCAAGAATCGTCCCAATAAAATAAAATTTGACGTGTTGATGATATAACCGATGTGTCCTGGCCTGCTCGCCCAGGACAGGGCTGTATGTGATGCCTTTTGTCCCTCTCACTCGGAGGAAAACCATCTCGCTCTGGAGGCAGAAAAACAGCAGAAATGGAAGGAAAGGAAACGAGACCAAGAAATCTGCCACAGCCTGTGGCTCTGGGGTCGGCCGTCAAAGGCATCAGCGGACTCATCTCGAATCCCTTCCTTGACTCGTGGGAGGGATATGATCATCCTCACCTGTGAGGGATTGCCGCTGCCGACAGCTGGCTCGATCCAGAACATCCCAATAATATTCCCAGTCTTATTACTTCAGTTACTCCATGCTGCTGTTGATCGCGGTCTTTGGGCCGACTAGAATTCATGTCAAAATGAGAGCTGTTCGCAGGAGAAAAGGAGGCTATTTGGTAAGGAGAAAAGGCATGGGAAGGCATGGCACTCGGGGAGGGCGCAAGGCTAATTCACGGCATACCTGTCAAAACGTCGGGCCCACTGGCTTAACGCAGCCCTCGTGCTCCGGATACGTCCCCTTCCATCTGCCAAGCCTCTCGCAGCCCTTCAGGAGTGCCAGCGGCTGGCTTTACACCACGACGCCTGGATTACGCTGGGTTTCTGTCTCCATTGCTCAGCCAAAGTGTCTCGAGTGTCCCAAAAATGCTGAATGATTTTTTTTTAATGCAAATGAGCGTTCCCCTCCAGGACCTCAGTCGGAAAGGCTCCGCACGTTCACAACCATCACGCACCATCCCCAATGGACCTGCGCTGACTTCATTAAGAGTTGGGCGAGGCCCAGGATTGATTTCAAGTCCATCAGACTCCAATTGCATTTTCTCCCTGCTTGTGACAGGGAAATCAAAATCGATTTGTACAAATCAGCATTCAAGTGAGGGAAGGATATGGTTTCCCTCTAGGTTTAACCGTGTGCTACGAGGTATTTAGGGTGCCGGCATCTCGGGGTCCTCTTTGCCGACTGCAGTGGGGTTGCTTCCCTTCTAAATCTCCTGTTTTCCCTCCCGCTCTGTACCTCCAGGTCGCGGTGCTGCTGTCCGTGCATCGGCACTGAACCTTTCCCTTGGAAAGCTCGGGTGTTTGCAGAGCACTTCGAGGCCCTTTGATGGAAAGCACCCATGCTGCTTGGGTCAAGCAGAGCTGCCAGAGAAGCACGGTGCTGTGGTATGAAGAAAAACTCCCTGTGTGACTTAATGTTGCCCAGTTTGCAGACCAAGCCCTGGGGCTGGATCCTCCTTCGGCGTGGGCATCGCCACGCTATAAAAATCAACAGAGCCAGCACTGAGCTTGTGCTAGGTTCTTCCTCATAGCCATGGCCGATAGACAAGATGGTCACATGCACCCAAGCTCAGGACGGACCTGAGATCTTTCCCTGGAAAACACCCATCTCATAGCCCTAAACATCCCTCCTGTTGCACGGTATCTCCCTGGTGGTCTTTAAATGGTCTTAATCAGGGCAAAGCATGCATTTTTTAGTGATTCTTGCCCTATTTCTGCCCCCTTTTCCTTACAGATATATCCTGTGTGAACAACTGGCGGCTACCTGGAATGGATTTCAAGTTTGGGAGGTCATTAGCTCACCTAGATTGCCCTCCTCTATAACAAAGGACACTGAAATCTCAAGTACTGGCTCTCTTATTAACTACATTATCTTCCAAGAAGGCATCTAGTCTTGTTTGTTGAAGCAAGGCCATTAGCCAGGATGTCCAAAAGTCGTTTCCTGCACAGGAAGGACCCAGGAGGAGGAGTCTGGCCATCTTTGCTAGTGCTCCATTAGTTGCAATGGGGTTGGAAGGCTTAATGCTTAAAGGAGGACCTCTCCACTGACCTGCGGTACAGGCCAGCGCTATGAGAAAGGAAGCTACCTTGCTGAAAATGGCATCTTCGTGCGGTAAAAGTAAGCCTGTAAAGCATATAAATTGTAGAGAAGCTGGGCTAGAAGGGACCTCCAGAGGCGGCATCTAGTCCAAGTCCAACTCCCTACCTGAGGCAGGATCACCTCGATCCAAACCATCCGATACAGTCCATAATCTAAACTCCTTGTAAAACTGTAGGCAACCCAAGGCATAACGCGGGTAAAGCAGAGGGACCACGGCAGCCATCGTCCTGCTTCTATTGAAGGATGTTAATATACACGCAGAAGATCCTAGGTAGAGGACCCTGTGAAGGACCAACAGGCTCCAAGCTAGCCACATGCCTGCCTGGAGCAGCCTATAAAAAGGACGGGAAGTTGGACTCGAATGGAAAGATCTCTCGTCTCCTTTCCTGGCCAGCCAAGCCCCTGGAGATTATTGCCCAGTGTTTCTGGCTTGACTTGTCCTCGTTTTGTGGCCATCCCGGCCAGAAGAAAACAAGCCCCGATGAAAGGGCCTTGACAGAAGACCTAATGTGCGGGCTTTCATTTCCCTTCCATAGCTGGCAACGCCACCCACCAGTTTACAGACCTCCTCTACGTGACACCAAGAAACCTTGAGCCTCTGCCTTTTGGAGGAGTGGTCGCTGAGCCCAGCGTACGGAGGCAGTGATGCAGTTGCACAAGACTTCATTCAAGCCGCTAACCCAGAAATGCGCAGCGCCAGAGCTCATTACCAATCCCCCAGGCCCACTAGCCATCACTAATATTTATTTATGCAGATCTCTCCTCCGATTCACACTGGATCTGCACAGGCAGCTCATTATGATGAATGCTGACACAATGAATCCCCCAAGGAGTTAGCAATGTTACGCCCTTCCGCCACAGGAACGACCATAGCACATCTCAGACTCTGTAGCTGTGGAGTTACGTGGGGCAACCTTATACGTCTGATTTTAATGCAAGATTTAACAGTCATGCCAGCCTCTAAGGAAAAGATGCAAATTCTTTTCTACTGGGTTAACAGGAGCAGTATGAGGCATATCCTCCTCTTCCGGGAGCCGGGAGAAGGCGATATGCAAACCCAAAAGGAACCCGTTAACGTGTCGCTGGATCGACGTCTTCTCTCTGCACTAGATTATGCCACGAGTAGTTTGTACGTGCAATGCAAAACCTCAGAAATTAAATCAAAGGCACCCTGAAAGGTGAAGGGATCGGGGGTCTTGGTAATGTCTTCGAAAGGTTTCATTAGACGGTCACTAGTTCAAAACCGGTAGGAAGAGGGATCGCCGAATGAATGCGTGGCTCTTTGATAAACGATGATTGCACCTCGAAACACCATCACACTTGTAAAGGAGCCTGGTCTTCTGGATGAGGTGCTCCTAGCCCTAGGAAGATACAGTCATATAGTATAAAACCAGGAGGTAGCACAGTGATCCTCCAGCTCGATCTCCTGTATGTCACCGGCCTTTGGGCTTCCCTGTGCTCATTTCCTACAGAAACTAGAGCAGCTGTTTTAGAAAAACACTCAACCTTGACTTAAAACCTGACAGTGATGGAGAATCCACCCTGACCCTTGGTAATTTATTCCAATGGCGAATTACCCCTCACTGCTAAGACAAAAAAATGTGCCGGCTTCTTGAATGAATTTTTCTGGTTCCAACTTCCAGCCATCGCACCGGACTCTGTTGTTCCTTCGTCTGCTGGACTCAAGAGCCCATTAGCAAAGCCTCATTGGCTGTGTAGCTACATCTAGGTCAACTCGTGACTTGTACAGACTGTCCGTATAACCTTAGGCAGGTTATTTAAACTCCGATCCTCCGTTCGACCATCTCTACAGTATCTTCCTGGTCTGTCTTGTTTATTGGATTGATATTTCCTTTTCACACGTCCAGCCCTACCGCATCCTCCCGTCCTTCCAACGTCTTCTCTCTGGTCAGGGGATGATGATTCACAAGAGTTGGCTGAATCGTTCCTAATATTTATATAGTGGTTTAAAGTTACAGAACGCTTGACAACTGCCAGCCTTCCCCAAGCCCCTTCCGAGGGAGGTCATTGGTATTATTTGTCATTTCACAGATGGGGGGAAAAAATCAAGGAACAGCCCAAGCAAGCCTTGTTTCAGCCGCCTGGAATTATGCTGCAACCCATTTGGCCCAAAGAGGTGGAAAGGCGAGGGTTAGGGATTCAGTCGGAGCATGATTGAGAACTCATAGCTGCTAGACGTGAGCTAATGCCATGGTGCTGTGCCTCTCCAAAGGAACATACAGTGAAATAGGAATTGCTTACTGTTACTGAAGCCTTCCCGCTGCCCCATGCCAAGGGCAGTACGGCACTTGCATGCCCAGGAGTAAGTTGTGAGACTGCAAGTCTCTCCCTAAGTGCCAGCATGATACAAGAAGCCGTATCAATGGACTGCGATCTGCTCCCAGTCTATACCAGTAAAGAACGAGCCCCCACCAACCAGCTACCAGCCAACTCAGCCCCCCTGGCCAGTCCAGGGACATAAGGTAGGGAAGGCGGGCATGCGGCATACACCTTTCGCACTGTGTTTGCACTGATGCATGTGTGCTCTGTCCCCGTCTAAAGAACCAGAAGTGCCTCCCACACCAGCTGGACCACAGCAGAGCTTGGAAAGGAGTCGGATACCGAGGCGACCGGTTGGCATCGCTTTTGAGTCTGTACAGTGGCCCAAGTCTCAGCACCGAAGGACCTTTCCAAACCAGCATGGAGACACCTAATGAATCAAGGCACCTAAGTAATGTCATGGCTGCTAGGCTGGCTCACTTTGAACGACTGCTGGGGAACATCTACACCATGTTCCCCAACTATGTCCTACCCAAGACGTTCCCACTCCCACTGGTGAACTCCAGACTTTGGAAGTATGCCAATGAGGTCACTCCAAGGACCGGTCCCCTGCTCTCTGGTGTCCTGGAGCAGCTTTGGGGGACAACCCCAGAGCAGTCCCAGGGGTGTATTTCCAGGTTTGGATCTCCTGAGAGGATGCAGGTAGCATCCCAGAGCTGTCCCAGCCTGGCCTCACCAGTTGCAAACATGCCCTTAGGGTCTGAAGTGCCTAAATTCTTCCCCGTGCTGTTTAGTTGCCTATCACATCCATCTGGAGCTGATCCCCATTATTTCACTCATCAGGTTAGACTTTCCCACAGCATTTCAAAGGCTGAGGATTTCATAGATTTCACAGACATTCGGGCTGGAAGGGACCCCGGAGGATCATCGAGTCCAGCCCCCTGCCCCAGGGGCAGGAAGTCCGCAGGGATCATAGGATCCCAGCAAGATAAGCATCCTATTCAAGCTCAGCTCCTATTCAATACTGTTGGAAATCACTCCTAGCACATATAGACATAGACCTAGACGCAGGAAACAAACACATAGAGGTTCCCTTGCACACGCACGCACCTAGATTCATAGCTAGTAGGGTCTCAACAGATCGAGTCCGACCCGCTGCCTGGGCAGGAAAGACCGCGGGGGTCAGACGACCCCTGCCAGATGCCTAAATTCCTAAATTCCTTCTCCAGAAAGCTTCCAGTGCTGCTTTCAAAGCCCCAACAACCCTCTCACAACCAACACTAGACTTAATAAGCAAATGGATGGTGAGGGAGAGCCTGGAACAGGCTTCACGTTCCACTTGCAAGCTGTTTACAATGAGCCATAAGTCTGTAAGCACAAAAAAAAAAAAAAGAAACCCTTTAAAATTAATTAAGGAGAAACTTTGACAGAGTCCCATTTAGAAATAGAGCAAGATATAAAAAAAAAAAGAAGATAAACAAATATGCCTGTTTGTCTGGTTAAAATCTTGTGGGAAACATTAACTTTCTAAAACACAACACAAGCGGCAGCTTGACGAAGCCCAAGCACACATCTCAAGGATTTTCCTCCTGTGGTTACCATGATGTCATCAGCAGGCTTTGATGTGTCTGTGCAAAGAATAAATGTTTGTGTGCGTGAACAAGGAAGAAGAAAAAAAATAATCACACACGCAGATTCATTTGTGAACAAGCCAAGCACAATAAAAGGTCCGGACGTGCCAAAGCAGAAAACTCCTTCTTCCTTGCCCTGTGATGCAGAGAAAACGTGCCAGGGGGTCTGATCCAGAACCCACCACGGTCTTCCTTGATTGCAGCGGGCTTCAGCTCATGGCCTAAATACACAGGCTGGTTGCCCCGAGAGCACAGGCAACAGAGCTGCTAAAAACAGAGCAATAATGCAAAGCTGAAGATGGATTATTGCCACTGAGAGTAAATCTGATCTCTTGTATGACCTTAGACCAACACAGCCTACCCCTTTATTGCTACTGAGGCTTTCAGATTAGTCCCATCAAATCCCATTACTCCCTGTATAATAAATCATTCATTTAAATCGCCGTTATTCTACCCTGGGACTTGATGTCCTTAGACCTTGTGTAACACCAATTGCAATGGACCCCGGTTGAGGAACGGGGCCTCAAGGTCAAACCCACAAGCATGCAGGTTGGGGAAGGTCCTTCATGGGAGGTTTTCAAGGAAAGGCTGGATGGGCATCAGTCTGGGATCATAGGAAAGCAGGGCTGGAAGGGACTTCACCCTGCTCAAGGCAGGATTAAGTCCTGATTAAACCATCCCAAGCAACTATTTGTCTATCTTGCTCTTGAAAATGTCCAAGTGTGGAGATTTCACAACTCCCAACGCTTCATCAGAAAATTCTGCCTAATCTCCCACCTAAATTTCCTCTGCTGTAGATTGAGGTCATTGCTGCCCCCTCTCCCCGATAGCCACAGAGAAAAGTTTATCTTCTTCCCCTTTATAACCACCCTTCAGGTACGTGAAGACCAATATCAATGGTTTAGCAATAAAGGCCCATGCTTCTTTCTAAAGGATTGGATTTAATGACTTTTAATGGTATACTTCTACACAAAACAAGTAATAAGGAACAATGAGGAATCCCATCATCTAAGCAGTGTTAAATTTGGTCAGTATTTTGATGGAAGATCACCAAAGAAAAATATTGGGCTGTTGGGTGAGCAGGTAGATGATCTTCTTCCCTTTAACTTAGTCATAGAGTTATACAAAATGAGGGTTGGAAAGGACCTCAGGAGATCACATCTAGGTCAGCCCCCTGTACAAGGCAGGACCAGCCTCAGCTACATCATCCCAGCCAGGGCTTTGTCTAGTTGGGTCTTCAAAACCTCCAAGGATGGAGATTACACCACCTCTCCCGGTGACCTGCTCCAGTGCTTCACCACCCTCCTCATGAGAAAGTTTTTCGTATCAGCTGCATCTAATTCATTGGAAAACTCTTAACAAAAAAAGGAGGTGTTTGATCTTGGTCAATGCCTCTGAACACTGCCATCATGCCAGAAATAAAGGCTGGGGTTTTATCGGTGTGTCAAGGGATACAGGCACAGGTGGCTGGAAGGGGACTCCTAGGCCACCAGGTCTAGTCCCCCACACGTGCAGACAAACAGTTGCGAAGTATTCCCCCAAATCACCTCTTCAAGCCTTCACACACAAGATACAGCACCAGAAACACCGAGAACAACCTCCAAAGTGGTACGGGGGCAAGCATGAAAGATGCCCTGCCACTGGAATCACAGGAAAGTAATGGGTTAGTAGATGTTTAGATGATCGCAGGACACAGGCCTCGCTGAAAAAGACAAAAACCCATGGTCCGTGAAGCCTGGCTTAAGGGAATAGTCCATCCTGATCCCAAATTTAGCAATCAGTGGAAGAACAAGACCCTGAAGTCAGGAACCTCTGGGTTTCCTAAGTGATGGCAGGAGCATCACTCTGACTTCCTGAGGTTACCACCTAAAATTGCCATGTTTGGGCTGGGCACGCTCCAGCTGGTCTGCCATGGGCTGTGCTGGGACCACGAAAGCCCTCTGAGATCAAGGAGTTTGTGTGTCCTTGACAGTCAGGGACAAGAAAAAGCTGAAAGTTGCCTGGCTTGAATGCAAAGGGAACAGAAGTGCCTCAGTTCCCCTCCCTTTTCGGATGGGGATAAAATCCTGGCTTCCTTTGAAAAGTGCTTTAAGATCCAGGAGCACAGAAGAGCTGAGCACGGTCTGGACTCGTGATTTGGTCCTACCGCTCCCGCTTTTCCATCTCTGTTGCTGCTGGGAGGTTTCGAAGTACCGAGATCCTCGCAGCAGGCTCTTGCTCCATTTGGGGCGGCCCCGGGCAATCGTCTCCCAACAGTCGATGCCGATGCTGCATTCGGTTCAAGCTGGCCTTGCGGACGTCCCTGAAGTGCTTTCTCTACCCCCCTCCTGAGCATGCACCTGGACTGAGCTGGGAGAGTAAACCTTGCTTCGGGAATGGGGCGTCCGGATGAAACGTTGATCGTTGCCTCGACGCTCGTGGTGTTTGCTTGTGCGAGGACTTGCTTGCAACAGCGCCCGCTGCAATAGCTGCTGCTCTGAAGTCCCTGCACTGAGCTTGTGAAGAAGGAGGCTTCGAGTCCCTGCACGATGCTGACTCCCATCCCTTCACCTAAGCTGGCTTTGAGTCCAGCAACCCCCAGCCCACTGTTCCCAGGCTAAATGGGCTGGCTGACTGGGGAAGCTGGGCAGACTGGGAAGGGCACTCGCAGGGTGACATGTGTTAAGGGGCGTGCGGGAGCCTGACCTAGACAGACGGCAGTTCAGCCAGCTTAATTCCTCCATAAACACATCTGTTTATGCAGCAATTTTTGCCCTAAAAGGCCTGGTTTTATATTTGTGCTTGTGGATTCATAACTATATCTTGTTTTAAATATAGCGTAATAAACACAGCGCTTCTCTCCTCAAGAAAATAAATACTGTCCAGGATCCAACTAAAATGATCTCCTTTCTCCTTCTGTCCCAACCACCATCCAGACAGTCTAGTCTCAGGCAGAGGGTGGTAATCTGAGGCTTAAATTCAACTCAACCACCTCTTTGGACATGGCCTCACCTGTCCCCAGCACGGACATCACGTGGGGACATCTGTCTCTACCTTTAGGGCAGAAATTTGTCCTGCAGAAGGGAGGCTCCTAATCCCACCCATCCAACCCCCTCCCTCCAGAGCTGCCCAGAGCAACTGGTTTCTATGAAGACAAGTGGGTCAGTCTTCCCCTCTCTGAGCTTCGGTTTCAGGCTCTTTGCAGACTCAGGCAGATATGCCACAACCTCAGCTGCATCCACGTTACAGCTGTACACTTTTCACAGCTGTGAGGGCAGGAAACATTTTTTCTGACTGACATCTGAGTTAAGGGGAGATTAATCTTTCTTACTCGTGTGTCACCCACGGTTTCAAACAAAGATAGGAAGCTGGAGAGGAGAACGGGCGGAGGAGAGCACCGTAAAGCCACAGCAGAAATGAATTAAAGCTGATTTACAAAGCAAGGCCACGGACACTGAACACGGGTAGCAAGACACATTGCCTTGTTGATTTAGTATGGCAATGCTGAGCGGCCCGGGACACTAGACGAATTACAATCAGGGTCACCTGAAGAAGGAGGAGCTGGAAGACTGAAGGGCTTTTGTCTCACTGCATGTTAATGAAGAGCGCGATCACCTTTTCTTGGCTGCCCAGTGCGATACACTCGCACCATGAAGCCCAGGTACCAGTTGTGAGTAGTTGCCATCACCCAAACATCACAAGCAGTGCTTTCCTTTTGTAAAAATGAGACCCACGTGCACACCCAGCCACAAGGCTTATTTGCACCCTCATACCCGTGAATTTTCACATTCCAAAAAAAATAGCTATCCTATCACCTCTGCTTGCAAAGGCTGGAGCCTAATATCTGCAGGTGAGCATGGAGAAGCAATGCATGCACCAGTGTGCACTTGTGAAAAAGTGAGCCCG
>JAGPOW010000261.1:256994684-257007788 GCA_030014935.1 Caiman crocodilus | reverse complement strand
CCAAAGGGCCAAGCCGTGCAGATGAGCAGAGACAACATTGGGATGGGAATCAGAAGACATCACTTCTATTGGCCAGATTGGGGATAACGCAGACAAGATATCATATCAATGCTCCATGCCTCAGTTTTCCCATCTGCAAAACAGCCCCCCATCTGCAATCTAATGGCCCAATCTCAACTTGCCGCAACATCTACAAGGTGCAGTCAGGCCTGCTCCACTCTTCCCAGGAGCCCTTCAAGGGCCCACAAAGACGATACAAGCCCTTCTGCACTGCCATGAAAAGGACGTTGCACCTTTGACCCAAGGTCTGTAGCTGAGCTTCAGTCAGTTGCCCAGATCCAACTGCTTTGTGATGTGCACTGACTGGGTCTTACGCCTAGTCTAGGGGACAATGCTCTGCTGGAGGGGTTAGAAACCACCCAAGCCCAAAGGGTCCTTGTGGTGGCAGGGCCTTCCTTTGCCAAGGGGAGCAAGGCTCCTGCCCCCGCCCGGGAGCCAGAAGAAGATGCAACCACATGTTGTCTTCTGCTTCTATCCATCCCTTCCACGACCGGTGCCTCCCTAAGATGCACGTCTTGCTCCAGTGGGCCAGCTGCTGTAGCGGAGCCATGAAGACCGTGAGGACACGGCTTGGGTGGCGGTAACTGCTGTCAGCCCCCATAACTTCTCCCCGGTAAATACACATACCTTAGTGCAATGGATAAGGGTCAAAGGTCCCCGTTGCGAAAACCAGCATCCTCATTAGCAGCCCCGGGATGAATCGTGCTCTGAAACACAGCTGCCTTCTGACCCCAGGGCTGGCAAACAGCTGGCAAACAGCTTTACCGTGGGAGGATGTTTAGCCAGTACCGATGGCAGGTTGAACTCGTGACCTAGCAGTAAAGAGCCCAAACACCTCATTACTGTTCCCGTGAACTACCCAGCTCTATAAAAGCCCTTTTACTCTAAACCTAGAACCTCAGGAAGCTAAAGTTACATGTGTCTGTAGCTGGAAAAACACAGGGAACGGCGGCGCAGAGGAAGCGCTAAGGTGAAAAGCTTAATTGTGTAGGTTTTGTGCACGCCGGATTCTTTTTCACCTCCCTTTCTAACTTTGGGCTGAAGTGAAATACAATAGTTTGGCTCTGCTGCGGCTCTGGCAATATTATTTTTTTTTTTTTTTTACCTAATATGAAACCTGAAGTATCGTTCGAACCTCTTCCCTTGACTCCAGAGTAAATCCCGGCACCCGACTTTGACGAGAATGCGAAACCACAGCCTCGTTCCCCCGAACTGAAAAAAACACAAACAAAAAACTAAAAAGCTGATACTTGATCCGATCGGGAAGCAAAGAAATGCTGACCAAATTAGCACAAATGGTACCAATTACCACCTCCAGCCCCTGCCAGATGCTAAATCAGCCATAGAAACCAACTTCACACCTCATCTTGCTGCTGGGGATATAATTGCAGCTCCAGAGAGCAACGTAAGGGTCTTGGTGACTCTGCTCCTTTCCTTTCCAGGTCTTCCGATCCGTCTAGGTTTCCTCGCCTGCAAGCAACAGGGGATTTCTTTTCCAGCAGACTTCATAAAAGCGCTGATCCTCTCCCCAGCCATTATTTCCCTTTCGGCCCAGATCCTGCACACATTTCCATGCACGTGCTGACTGCACACGTGAGACGTCAGCATGTGAGATCATGCTAATAACAGTAGAGAAAGGTCAAGCACTCGTTGAAATCAATGGATCAAGACGTGGCTGTGATACAGCCTGAACCCTATGCAGCATGGAGGCCACTGTGCTTTTGTAGGACTGTGATTATTATTTGCCTTGGGGTGGTGCTTAGGAGCCCTGCTCACTGACCGCCCTCCGCTAGGTGCTGTACAAAGAAAGAGCCTAAAAACCGCCCTTGCCCCAAAGAGCTGGGGATCACAGGACCACGCAAAAGATGGGTGGAGATGGGCAGGAGGGAGCACAAGGAAGCGGCAAGAAAAACGCTCTCCACTGTGATCCTCCATCTACCCTCACAGCTGTGGCAAACACATACTTCAAACCAAAAAACAAGTGCTAGACACATGTAATCTCCCAGGGACCTCACTGCTGCTGTCACTGGTCCACAGGAGATGCTCAGATCCCACTCAGACGCCAATAAGTGGGTGCGGTGGTCGAAGGGATGCATTAAGACCTGCACCTGAATGCTGGCCACCTCACTAGCCGTGTGTTTCCCAGCCTACGTTTGAGCTTTGCTAGGATGTTTTTCTGCAGAAGGGGCCTTTTTTTCTTCCTCCTACCTCCTCTGGATGAGATGTAAAACATCTCCTGACTGCTTGCGGTCATCAGAAGTCCCTTAGCACTTTTTGTAAGCCAAGAGGTGTTAACCCACCGTCCTGGCCGAATTCCAACTGGAGTCCTTACCTTCTTCCTCCTTAAATTCCCCGGGCTGCTTCGCTGAGTTACGGTGTCCTTCACTGGGCTACAGCTGCCCTGCGACTTACCCGGCATGTCTACACGTGCATTGACTGTGCAGGAACTGAATACAGGGTAAGTTACTGCGCAGCGAGCGGTTTGTAGAGCGCCACCTTCTCATGCAGGTGTTATAGTGCGGTAATGCTGTGTACGCACCAGCTTGGGAGTAAAGTTACTTCCAAGTCATTCCACACAAAAAAGGTTACTGCGCATTAAGGTGTCTACACATGCCTTGGTGCATGGTAACTACTTGGCAGTAAATTTGCTACCTGCATGATTCAGGTAGCAATTTTACTCCCAAGTCGGCATAAGTTGCCATATTTACTGGGCAGTACTGTGCAGTACAGTAATTTTTGGTTACTGCGCAGTAACGGTGCACGTGTAGACATGTCCCCAGAGGGTGTTCTCCTCGTTCACTTCCTGTCGCACACCACTGTGCTGCACTTCTCTCTAGTGGCTTCTTAACTCGGAGGTAGCTGCATTTCAATGGCAGGGAAAGCAGGCCCTATTTCTGCATTGCTATCAAGAGGAGAATTAACTTATTAGCATTGCAGTAATAGCTGTTGCACCTCCACTGTGTTTGGGGCAACCCATGTGGTGGGTGTCACACACGCCCCTCAACGAGCGTGCCATTTCCCCACAGCCAAGGCAGGCGAATGATGAACCGTTGTCCCCACATTCATGAAAAAGAGTGGAAGCATGAGTGATAGGCCCAAGGTTACACACTGAGCCCAGGTCTCTGGGACCCCAGCCTCGTGCCTTAATCACAACCTGAAAAATGCTCTGCGAACTGGGAAGAGCTCCATTGTAAACACAGCAAGTTGCTTCGCTAGCTCAGCAGTCCTCACAAGTAGCATCCCCCAAGGAAGTGCAATGAGGAGGCATACTCTGTGCTAATACCCCATGACCGGAAACAGGTGGAAAGGGCTATGGTGCGGTGGAGGAGCTATGATGCCTTCCTTCGCTGTGCTCTAGATGAAGGTGGCATCATAGCTTCAAGCAGCAGGCTGGACATTTGGGGTGAGCCTAAAATTGGGGAGTCAAGTGGTCTTGAGTTACAATCCTGGTTTGGCCCCTGGATCCCTCTCTCACCTCAGGGCAGGACATTTTATCTTCCTCTCAGTAGATCCATCTGCAAAATGGGCATAATAATGCTCATTCCTCTGTTCCGAGGGGGTTTTTTTAGTGCTGTGGTCGTGTCAAGTGCTAGAAAACAAAATTAGCCAGCTCTTTGACTTGACTTTGCGATTTTAATTTTTCCACCGGTTTTAGGGCTGGATCAGGCTGATCGCAGAAATGCAGGTGCCCACGTGAGCGTCGCACTCACACTCTGAAGACCATACATAATGTCAGATTACTGCTGCTAGTGGGCAAAGGTGGCCTCTGTTTCTTGATGGTCTGGGTACTAAGCATTTCCATCATGCTGTACGGTTCAGGGAGAGACTATATTTTTTTCCCACATCAAAGCCCCAAGCTCCCAAGCACACCTCAGTTTTCAAAGTGGCAAGAATTACTCCTCTCCCGTAGCTAACTGCATGAAACCATCTGCACAGATATTTCAAAAAGCACAGCAAAGTACCTCGGGCAGGTTGCCTGCTTGATTAACTTCTTGATGCAGCATTGGAATAACCCCCTCCGTTAAATAATGCAGTCGTGTCGCAAGGGAATGAGTGGGTCCTGGTGAAATAGCACAGCGACGACGCCTTCTAGGGGGAGAAAAATGCTTTTCTAGTAAAGGGATTGGCCTTTAATGGCCAGGGAGAAGTCATCTGATTTCACCGGCCATCTGTAAAATAGGAATAACGTTATCATGTTTTGAAGTGGCATCATAAATCACGCACGTATTTTGCCCACATGGAGGGGGAGGCGGTTTCTGCAAATCTGAGTTATTCTTTTAACTACTGGAGTTGCTTACTACCCATTATTTTCATCCTCCAGGATATCCTGGGATTTTAAACATTGGGTTTGTCCTAAAAAGTCCTTTCTGTTTTTCTCGTAATGAAAAATTTGGCACTATTTAGCTTTGTCAACGTTGAAATGTCTACGTTTTGCTTTCCTGTTTCCCTTAAATAGTCAAGAAAAAGCAATACAAGCTTCAGTGGCAGGGAGCCGTCTTGGGACAGGGTTCCTTAGCCTTCAGGGTCCTCCCTAACTTCTTCACGGCCCCTGTGAGCAACGTAGCATGGCAATGCCATCTCTTACGAGGCTTCACGGGCCCTCAAGGATGCTGGCAGAGGGGAGAGGCAGGACCTGCCCCTGCAAGAGCACCATGGCAGGTGAAGAAATGAAGACAAAGGCAGGCTGGTGGTTGTTCGGCAAGCCTTGCATTGGGTGCACTCTACCTAAAAACCAATCGAAAACTCGCTGCCCTAGGGAAATCAGAGTGCAAAAGAAACGCCTCTCTCCCCTTGCTATTCAGCAGCATTGAAATGCAAGTGAGGACACGGGCTCCTCGAACAAGGCAAGGGCACACACGGGAAACAAATCAGGAAGGAGCAAAGCTTTGCCAAGGTCATTCAGGGTGGCAGGAGGGACCGTGACAGCTAGCCTGCCCTTGTCCCACGCACTACCAGGCCCGAGGAAGAGGCTGTGGGAAGGCAACGGTAGATGCCAAAGGAAAGGAAGACCAAAGCAGGCATCCAGGGGAAAAGACAGAGACAGATAAGAGGAGCGAGGAAGAGCCGGGGGGGATTTTCCCGGCGGCGTGGGAAAGTCAGTAAGGCAGAGAAGCGAAGTAGGGCCTGCAGATGTAGCCCTTGGCAAACCCTGCCACCGTGTCGGGCCGGTGTCGGCGCTGCTGGGAGCCCAACCCGCCGGGAACAGCTCTGTGCAAGCTCATCTGGCCGCGCGGCCCCGCCAGCGAAAACAGCTCCATAACTTTCCTTTGACAGGAACAAGCAAGCCGGCGCCGAGCACAACATGGCAGCCAGCTGGGGCGAAAAAGGCAGTGGCACGGCTACAAAACCCGCTGGATTGCGATGGCAGGGAGGAGAGTTTCTGCAGCTGCGACGCCAAAAAGGAGGCAGCAACTAGAGGATTTTACAGGGCTCCAGCGTCCGGCTGAGGTTTCTGGTCACGGCGTTCATCCTGTGCGGAACGGGGAACGGGTACAGCCCCCTTGTATATACGTCAGGAAAGAATTAGCCAATTGTCCAGGAAAGCGGTGGGAATGGGGGCTGCTTCCGCCACGGGCTCGTTCATAGAGCTGGGGGGGAACTGCTTTTCCCGTCCCGTGGACAGCTGACATGTCTTTTTTCCTCTGGCTGCTTTGGGATGAAACTGAGACCTTTCAGCCCGGGCAGGCGCGAGACCCTCCTCCCTCGCACATAATCAAGCAGGTGCTGCGCTCGTCCGGGTTGCAGGAGACTGAGGTTGGAGTCCCCAAGACGGCCGGGATGTTGACCCGGGTTTCCATGCCCTACGTGAGCATGCTGATTATCACCCTACAGGAGCATGTTGTAAGGGGCTGCAGGTGTCTTTGCCCCTAATCTGGCCCAAAAAGTCCATCCTGGACCTGAGAAGTCCTTGCAAGTGAGACAGGCATAGCAGCAAAAAATATTGGCTGTTACTACCCCGGTGCTCTTTCCTGCCAAGGCAGGGGGTCGGACTAGATGATCTGCCCAGGTCCCTTCCGACTCTAGACACTATGAAACTATGAAACTATGAAATCCACCCAGTGTTTATATGCCAAAAGGAGAACTCGTGCCATAGCTCCTGTTAGATTCAAATCCTGCAAAGAAAGCATCGGTGGCTGCAGACCGATTCAATCAGTGTCACCCCTGAGTGATACCAGCAGAGTCCACACTGCAGCCGGCATCAGGATGTATGATAGCTAATGCCAGAGGGCTCTCAGGCACTACACAAGGGGGGATGGCTTCGACAAAGAGGTCCAGAAGAGACACAGAGGGATTAACAACCATCTCCCCAAAATACCTGGGATGAACCTGACCATTGAAGGACCAGCCGGATGTGCCATCTTCATCCAGCCCGATTTTGTCATCAACACAGACGCTGCGATCAAATCCAGCGACATCCTGATTAAAGATAGTGGCTGCATTGTGCTGGTTTGCTAATCCAGCACAACGCCAGACTAGCAAACATTGTGCTGGTTTGCTAGTCCACACCATCTCAACCAGGTCTGCTGATCAGGTCTGCTAGTCCACATCATCTCAACCAGCTCCAAGCTCAAGTGGTCATTAGTGACTTGGACAGCCGCCTGGGACTACTGCTTAATGGATGAAAACGGTGAGATGATGGGTGCATGGGCTGGTTCACACCATCCAAGCTTCGTCCACAGCCCCCAGCTCCCCGGTCCTTCCAGCGGCAGCTGGCGGAAACGAGGCTACAATCCTAATTGAGTGTTTGTCAGCCGAAACCCAGATGGTTTATACAACAAGGTGAACCTTGGCCAGACTCTATATTCACAGCACACCCACCCATCACCATCTGGATCAACAGTATTTTGACACTGAGCTCAGTGCTATTCCGTCATCACTTGAATTTCAAGAGAATGGACTGGAAGACTTACATCCATGTCCCTCGTGCTGTTATAGGAAAAACTGACCCAACACTACAAAATCACAACCAGTTTATGAACACAGTGTGTGCTGACTTGAAGGAGAAGATGCCAGGAGGCTGCAGAGAGAGCGACGTGTCTGGGCTGACATCTGAGCTCTCTGATCAGTCCGCAGAATGCAAGCAGATGTTTGAAACAGCTGCATTTGCTGAGGACATGTTGCCGCTTGCGAAGAACTGGCACCTGGGTTAGAGGAGGAAGCACAGAAGTCACGGCAGAGCCTCACTGAGCGCGGGGACACGACCCACAGCAACGTGAGAGCGCGGGCAACCACCCACAAGCTAACCAGTCACCCAGGGAAGGCAGAACATCGCTATAATGGCAGAGCCGGTCATGCACCAACGCCTAAAAAACAGCTGGGCACCGAACCAGCAACTCAAGACACAGCTTAAGCAGCAAGAAGACCATGAGAGTGATCAATTTAGGGCACCGCACACAACGGCTGAACGAGAGCGATCTCCCTCGAGAACAGCAGAGTTGCCAGCATAGACAAGGTTCGTACAAGCAGATGAAACATGAAATATGACAGGTCAATAAATTAGTCCCCCGCTACATAGATGGTCACACTGCAGCTGCGGGCACCTGAAATCCCGGGAGAGTCCCCAGCCGCGGTGGAACTGATGGTCGCACAACTGAAGATGGGGCCACGTGGTTCAACAAGCACCGCAAGGACATCAAAAGCATGCAGACATCACCAACCACCACCCAGAGAGTGAATGGTCCCCCCAGAAGTGTTTAAACCACCTTTAAGTAAGAGTCAGCAGCTCAAAAGATGAGATGAGGCAATGGAGTTACTTTAACAACACGAAGAGATGCAACTGTAGTGAAACACAGGGAAAGTCTCCCTCGGTGTGCCAGCTCCTGCAGAAAATATGCGCCCTGGAGAACCGACCAGGCTATTATGTGCCCAGTGCTGGAAAATCGGTATTTGTGTCAGGGCAAGGGAAAATGGTGACTTCCTAGAGGTCCCGAATGGGTGTCTCCTAGCCCATAGTTTATGCTGGGAAGACGCGGGAAAGTCAATGGAGATCTTCCTGTTGATTTCTACGGGCTTTAAATAAGGTCTGAATTTCTAGGTCCAGGTTCTGGTGGACAACCAGCCACTTCATCATCATAATGCCATCCCAGCTAGCCTTCGTTAGCTTCTGAATAGCTCAGAGGCCAAGGTCCAGTTGGCCACGAATGATCATCCCTTCCCAAGATGTGGCCTCTGCTGATTCAGATGCAGACACGCAACCACGGGCAACAAGGAGAGCTTGTCCTACTGTTGCCTGCTCCTCCCAGTCTGCGAGCCCCCCTTACAGCTGGTAAGAAAAGCACCTTGCGTGCACCACGGCCTGCTCTGCGAGTGCTAGACCAGGCGACACTGCTTTTAGTTTGCCTCATCAATTATTCTCAGCTTCTTCTTTTTCTTAATTCCCAACATTACTTCTATCCGTTCCTGAGGATAAATGGTATCAAAACCTTTGCGAGAACAAACAGATGGATCGATAAGGTTTTACAGAAAATCATTCAGTTCAGATTGATTCAGACAGCGAGTCCGATCTTTCTGCACTGCAAATAGCTCATCTAACTGCCAGCACCGAAAGACAGAGCAAAGTGCTTACCCCGCATGCATAACACGAGGCCAGGGATTAGTGAGATGAAGCCGCAGATGTGGTCTTCTTCCTAAATCCCGCAATGATCAGGCAGGGTAGAGTCAAGAGACAGGTCTTTGGGGTCCATTATGGTCATTGCCCCTGGGGGAGAAAAAAATACAGGATTTTATCCGTAGGGACCAGATAATCCCAATGCTTTGCAAACAAACCAGAAAGCAAAATATACTCAGAGTTTCCTTGATCTGCCTCTAAAATGCGACCACCTCTGGAGGTACGTGACAGCTGGTGACAGTGCTGGGGCAGACCCAGCGCGGGGGTGCAGCACTGCAGTCGCGCCTCCCTGCATTTCTGCTGCACCAACCCCCTGGCAATGGCAGCAGCATGCCCCGATGCAGCCAACTAACTTCATGGCTCATCATAATCTACCTCATTGTTTCTGAACACTTCATTTCGCCGGGATTAACAACCCCGTCTCCTTTTTCATGGCCCTAAGGAAAGAATCACGAATCATAAGAAAGGAGGGTGGGAAGGGACCTCAGGAGGTCACACCTAGTCCAGTCCCTGCTCAAAGATGATGTTCGGCAAACCAAGCTAGCCTCTTTTCCGCAGTTCTGCCCTGTTTTAGCTGCTCCTGGTGCTGTGCCTCCTATTTCACAGCCTGCAGACTGGTTTTTAACTCACCGCTCAGGTGTGGAAATAATTTGCAAGTGCAGCAGGGAATCACTGTCCAAACTCGAGAGGGCTAGATTTTGCTTTATGAATCCTGAAAAAGAGATGTCCATTTAATTCTAATAACTGCAAGGCTAGTGAAACAACCTATTTTGATTATTTTTTGCCTAGTTTGTTGGGCGGTTATATATGATACAACAAATAAATGCTCTCCCTGTACAAGAAATGAAGTTTATTTCCTAGCTATGGGGACTTTTTACCATCTTGTACCATCTACACTTTTCCCAGAGCCTGACGAAGGGACTTTGATCCCGAAAGCTTGCAGAAAAGGACATTTTTTCTTGCCATTTTCCGGTTGGCCTAATATAAGGGATCGTTTTGGAACCAAGAGTTCTAGTTTTTTGTATGAGCAAATGAATGCACATTCCAATAAATGCATATCTACTATTGTATGCAATACAATATATGTATTTTTGCCCCAATCTTAAATGAAATAATGCAGCCCTAGGGCCCTAGGGTATTAGTAAAGCATTTAGTTTCTTTTTAACGTGATAAAAAATAAGCGCTGTGTTATATGTGATGATGCACACCATCTGCACCCTCCTTTTTGACCCTCGAGATCAACCCACGAGTGCTGCAGGGCAACATTAAACATCTGGGCAGGATTCTCAACTGGCACAAATTTAGACGCCAGTGGAGTAACACCGGTGTATACTGCCTGGGGATTCAGGCAGGAGATGCATGGGATATGCCAGACCAGATTTGTGTTTCCTACCTCTAAGGACCAGGGAAGATGCCCTCAATGATCTTAATGATGCTTTTGGTCCCTCAAAGTCGACCAGTGACTTGCCCCGAAATCGTGCGTGATCAGCCCTTTGGAAAATCAGAGTTGTATAAGTGACAGCAGAGGCATAGATGAGTAAGGAACCGGTGTCCCGGGGAGGACACGCCTGGTACAACACCAGTACAAATGGTGCAGTCTCAGCACACAAAAGCGTGAGTCCTGGACATACCCCCACTCAAAAATGGGAAAGAAACCCCACAGTTTAGCTTGAAGAGCGTTGTGCTGCTCAGAAAAGCCAAATATTACTTCCAGTGTAATTATTTCATATTGCCTCCCCCCCATAATTCACATGTACGCACGCGAGTACACCCCAGATGAGCCAAGACCTAGCTCCGGACAGTGCTGTTTCAACGCCCACGTCCCATGGAAATGAGGTGGCATCTAAATAGCTTTCAGGAGCCGAGCCTTGGAGGTCTGAAATCCACTACGGCAGCAAACGACCTGGTCCTTTAAATTTTGCAGGCCAAAAAGGAAAAGAAAATTGCAGATTTTGCCTGGGATCCTTTACCAAAGCTCGCACAAATCTATTCCAAGGGACAAGGGTTTTCACGCCACCGCAAACCCTCCTTCTCAACGTCAAATCCGTACAGCGGTGGGCAGGGGGGAGAAGGAGGAGAGCCAGGAAGGGGCCTCTGGGGGCCTTTTAATTAGGAGGAAGGTCTCGTTAAAACCTTCCCAAATACCTGCATTGATGCGCTGCTGGCTCCGTCCCACCGTGCTGACAGTCAATACTCTGTCCTGCGTCCTTCTCCTTCCCAAATGCTGTGGCCCGCGCCAAAAAGGAGAGGCCCAGTGAACTGCAGCCAGCCGTCAGGCAGAGGCAGAGGGAAGGACGCATACCCAGCAGCTGGGGAATTTCCCATTAAACAGACTCCCCCCATATGTCCTCTTGCAGATGGGCTCTGAGAGCCGTGGGAAACATGGGAGTGGGGACCGGAAACAGGGAAAAGCCCGCCAGACAGGGCAAGATGTCAGGAGAGCTCTCCAAAAGGGTGTGTGCCCACTGTTTTGCAGCAGGGGACCAAGATTTTAGGATCGTTTCTCCTCCCTGCCTTGGGGTGACATGCATTACAGCGGGCCAGGGAGCTCCTGCAGTCCTGGCCAAGGCCCCATTGTGCACCACGGTCAGTCACCGTCCCAGCAACAGAAAGCAGCAGCAACATGGGTGGGAGCGAGGAAAAACAAATTGTGCCCATTTTACAGACTGGGAACTGAGGCACTGAGCTGGAAATGAGTTTGCTCCCACTGGCATTGGGAGCCACAGACTCATTCAAATGCCATGGGCTTTGGGCTCCTAAGTGACCTAGGTGCTGTCAAAACATTTACCCAAAGGGATTCGACTGCAGACACGTGGGACATTTGCATCAAACCCAGAAACTGAAGCCTGGACTCTAACCCGACCGGCTCCACCCATTGACTCGTCTCCGCACAATTCAAACTCACTCTGCTCACAGCAGCTAATTGGGATCGCTCCTGGCTACAGCAATGCCAGGAAATAGGCCTGTATCGATCAATACTTAATGAGGATGTTGAGGGTATAGCAGTAGCGCTGGGGAGGGAGGAGTCTGGAACCCTTTGGAAAGGGCATGTGAGGGCCTAACCACAGATTAACGAGCTCATTAGCACTCCCTTACATAGCTGGACACAGGGTAATGAGGAAGGCTTCTCCAGTCGTTCGAGACATTTAATAGGACTGTATGGAGGTGCTCTGTGCCTCGGTTGTCCGTCTGTAAAATGGGGTGATAACACTCCTGCGCATCCCAGAGGAGTTTGAGGATAAAGTTAAAGACTAGAAGAGGATTAGGTACTTATTGGGCTAGAAGAGGATTAGGTACTTACACCACATTGCTGGGGAGGGGGGCAAATAAGTACCTAAGACAGAGATGCTGGAGGTATCAGTGGGTATGGTCATCCTGTGGCTGGAGGTCAGATGCTACGGCCAAAAGTGACCCCAAAAAAGCTGTGGATTATACCACAAACCCTCCCACCACCCCAGGGTTGTGCCCAAAGGTACACGGGGAGAAAGTAAATGGTTCAATACCCTCCACGCAAGGTAGAAATGCGAGGGAAACAGGGTTGGGGGGCTGTTGAGACAGGCAGCTGGACCGACCAGAAACCCATCAGATTTCCCATCATGCCCGGTTACCGAAAAGGTTGTCAAAACAGGCAAAATCAGCAGATTGAGGCAACAGCAAACTACAAAAAACCTATCTCCTCAGAACATTTCCAGGCACCTCGATTATAATGAGCACGGCGCGAACTTGAGCTGTTCGTACACCCGCCGCACACGAGCCACGCAGCGGCTTACCCGGAAAGCCGCTCTGCACGCCAAGGAGGGGAGGGAAAATTGTTTACAGGGCAGGAAAGGCGGGCAAAACTCGCCCGATAAACTATTCACAAGCTCTAATTAGCTACCTCTTAACTTCCCCGCTGGTCTTCGGGGTCTCCCCCAACGCCACATGAAATAAATCGAGCAAATTTAGAGCCAAGGTTCGGCCTCAAGGATCATTGCTAAGCTTTACCCCTGTGCTCATACAACTAACCCAGGCTGTTTGCTGGCCAGGGGTTTACTTGTGAACCTCATCAAAGACGAGCAATATTGTGAGGTGTCGTGGCATGCGTGTCTACAGGTGTGCCAAAGGTTGTCTCAGCGCAGAAGATGTGGAGTTGACCTCTCCAACCAGACATTTCTATGATGACCAGGCTCATTAACCTAACCAAGAGCATATAACGCTGGCATCACTGTGGATTAACCAGCTCAGCTACTTATCCCTCATAAATCAAGTAGCCTCAAATGTCCAGTCCTGCTTGGAGCAGGGGGTTGGACAAGATGTGACCTCCTGAGGTCCCCTCAACCCTCATTTTCTACGACTTCTATGATTCATACAATGTCTTTTGGCTGGGCAAAGAGTTGCAGCTGAAGTGCAAATATTAACCGAGATGTCCAGGAAGCTGCTGGCTGACCTCTTATCCT
>JAGPOW010000261.1:256969732-256983151 GCA_030014935.1 Caiman crocodilus | reverse complement strand
GGTGTAGGTTGTAGCTGTATTGGTCTAGGGACATAGATGCACTCATGCGCATTAACACAGTATGTACCCATTGATGCGCACCATGTTAATGCGCATTAGCGCAACAACGTGTGTGCTAATGTGACTTGGCTATCTATAAAGCAGGTATCAAATTTAGGCTCACCATTTTTAAGGTGCGTTAAGGGCACACACATGTAGATATGCACTCTTAATGTGTCTTAAATTGAGATAATGCACATTAAATGCACACATGTAGACACACCCACTGACAAGGCCACACCCCCTTTGATGATATTGGGTCCTTCCACTAACGTCAGCTGACACCAGCTCACCACTGGACCCACGGTTTGTATGGAAGCTCCAGCCAGGATGAGGACTGTGTCTTCTAGGTGATGCCCTGCAGACCCCTTTAAGACCAGCACGAGGACTGTTGTGATAGCACAAGGAGTCCCAGTCATGGGCTAAGACTGCACCGCATTAGGTGATGTACAAACACAGAAGAAACAACTGCTCCTTGCTCCCAGGTTGCTCACAGTCTAACAGTGAAACCCAACCATGACGTATGTAGATCAAGGAGTAAATGCTCAGCCCAGTAATTCAGTCTAACTCCATGGGTATCAGAAGTGCTATGCTACTTTACACCATGGCAAAAATCTTGCCCCCAGTTTCTGGTAGTGGGGTGTTATGGCCTGTACGGAAGAAACCTTCTAATAGGAACCACTTCTCCTCACCTCCTGCTCCCTGAACCAGCCAGGAGACCTGCTACACACACAGACCGGGGGGTTCCTGGTTGATCGAGTGGCCGTGATACTCCACCACACATGAGAAACAGCTCACCGCATGCCTTTAATCATCTGCAGCATGATTCAGAGTTCCCCCTCAGATGTGTTAATGAGGCAGCTGAGGGAAACACTTTGCTGCCTAGAGCAGCTGACTGGAAAAATTAGAGAGTCTTATCTGCCATTACTCATTACCTCTGCCAGTGCCTTTGTCAGGATATTGCTCTTCCCTTCCCCTCCACCATTAGCTTTTTAGGAGTATTTGCACACACAGAATTCTTTCCCCTCCTTCCTCAGGAGCCCACTGCAGCCGCTGTGTGTTTTATTTCCCCGCATTTCATGCTGAAAGCTTTTTGAAGCATTTCAATCTTTATCTTGTAAACGAGACACTTGGCAGTCAGGGAGAATTTGCAATGGCCCATTTAAAAGTCAAGCCCATCTAGCACCTGCACAGCTTCCAGGGGAGTGGTTTCTTTGCAGCCCTGTCTTGGCACTTGCTAATGATGCTGCTTATCAAGCCAGGGGCCATCACTTAATACTGTAGCACTAAGACTAGATGGGCATTATCATGGGGAGGAGTGGTGGGTGTGAAGCCTGGAAGTTATTGGTTGTAGCTGTGTTGGTCTAAGGACACAAGCAGACAAGGTTCTTTGGGTAGACGAGATATCTTTTATTAGAACAACTAAATAGTTGGAAAAACTGTTCTTTGCAAGCTTTCAGGCACAAACACCCTTCTTCAGACACAGGGAGAGTCTGCTGGTGTTTTGTGTTCTCCTGGGTGGAATAGAAGCCAACATGCAAAATGCAGGTCTGTGGAAATGCAAATGCATGGCAGTGAGGATCACAAGCCATGGGAGGCAATAGGTGAGAGACACGTAGATGTTGGGTGGGGAAAAGGGGAATGTTAAACTGGAGAGAAAATGTAGCTGGTAAAATGGAGAGAGATTACCTGGGTTATCAGATGGCAGGCAGGTTATAACATGCCATAAATCCTACGCCTATATTTAGCACATGATTTTTTTGTATCCAGTAGATTGATGAAGTGAAGTTCGTTGGCTTGTCTGTGAAAGGTGTTTTGTAAATTCCCTTTGAGGATTAGAGTTGAGAGATTGGAGAGACAGTGGTTGTCTTGTGAAAAGTGTGCACCCAGAGGCAATTGGGTATTTTTGTCTTTGACAGGTTTCCAGCGCGCGTTCATTCTGGTGTGCAGATCTTGTTTGCCGACATATTTTCCATCGGGGCACTTAGTGCACTGAAGGAAATGTATCACATTTCTGGAGATGCAGGTGTAAGATCCAGGAATGGTGATGGTCCTGTTGTGGAGTGTAGTTATTGTGGGAGTGGGGATGTGTTGGTAGGTTTTTCATTTTTTGTCCTGGCATGGTGTGCTTTGGGCGATAGGAAGTTTGCTTCTAGTGATGAGGTTGGCAAGGTTCAGTGCTTGTTTGAAAGCTAGGATGGGTGGGTCTGGAGAGATCTCTTGAAGAACTGGGTCATCTTCTCATATGGGCTGCAGTCGTTTAAGGATTTTCCATGTAGGTTCCAGGGAAGGATGATATGTCATGACTAATGGTGTGCGATTCATGGGGATTTTCTTCTTGTACTGCGGCAATTCTTCACATGGCGTCCAGGTGGCTCTTTCAAAAGTACGATCTATCTCTCTAGAGGAATATCCTTGTGAGTGTAAAGGCCTGCAAGTTGTGCTTCAGGACCCCTTTCAAACTTCAGGGCCATATCTGAACCTCAGGGAAGGGGCCCAATCCATTGCTGGAGTGGAAACCTTTATAATGGTTGCAATGCAGACCAGACTGGCCCTTTCTGGAGCGCACCTGACTTCTTGCAAGAACAGGTTTCTCTGCAAGCATGAGACTCATCTGAAGTTCCCTTTGCTCCAGCTGGCCAGGAATTAACACAAAAGGCAGCTCCTGTGACAGCTCAGCTGCTCCGATTCAGCAAGTCAGGCCTGGGTCCAGCCTCTCCCTCGTTAGTGCAAAATGCCCCATTTGGTTTCCACGGGTGAGACTGAATGTAGAAATCGGGCCAGGATATACGAGGGTTGGGAAATAAACTTTCCAAACAGACATTTTCGACCCCAAAATCAGAGGTTCTGTGGGTGCAGCTGGGCGAAAGGGGGTCTTGCTTTTTGATGTTGCCGATGGGATGCAATACTTTCGAGGCAACAGGCAAAGTCCTCGAAAATGTTCTGCACGCCCTGGAGAGCCTATTCCCAACTTGGTGCTTGAAACCTAATGCAGCTAAGACAGCTGTTTCCTCATTCCACCTTAAGAACTGCCAGGGCAATAAAAAGCTAAATGTAGAGTTTTGTGGCACTAAAATAATGCTGGACTGAACTCTCGACTGAGCCGTGAAAGGATGGGAATCAACATTGTAGAGGAGCTCGCTGGAAAATCTTGGGGAAGCGATGCTCCCACCCTCCGGAGACCGAGCCCGGCCCTGGCACTCTCTGCGGCAACAGCGTGCAACAAAAACGTGGTCGTAGACCTCGCTTTCAAGCTTCTGGGTTTCCACTGCAATGTACATATATTGAGCCGCATGTGTACGGGACCTGGAAGGTGTGCCTATTTATTGAACAGAAAAGGCATCGAGGACTCACCAAACTACATATGCATTGAGGTGCATGAACATTGCAACTCCTGCCCTGAACTTGCAATATCGTGGAGGGATTGAAGCAATCCGCTTAGCCGGTCTGGCTATCAGACCTCATCGTACAACCATCAGCTGGCTATCGAACCTCAACAGACAACTTTAATTAACTTGTACCTTCTCTGCCGGTGCTCGCCATGCAACAGAAGAAGATGCTCTGGGACTGGGATGCTTGAAGACCCCCACTGTTTGTGATCTCAGTCCTGTTTACCAGAGAAAGCAGCACTGTACCTAGACTCCTGGCAGCCCCTTGGCCAGAGTTGATAATAGTTGTAATACTAATAACCATTAATAATATTAATAATACTAATAACCATTTTGGGGTCCCATTTCTGTCTGGGCCCTGGGTAGCCACCTGGTTCGTCCTTGCCTGGTCCAGCCCTGGTAGAAAGTAGTTGCATTAGGTTACTGATACTGGGAAAATGGAGCAGGAGGTGGGTGCCGGAGTGAAGGGGGAAGCAGTACACTAAGACCCAAATCCCTCTCCCATGTAATTTGCTGCAGAAGAGGAAATCAGGGGATCCCAGGCTTACAGCTATAATAGCAAGAAGCTGCTCTGCCCTCCCTCACTCCAGGCAGCTCCTTCTTTCCTTTGATCCGTCAAACTGAGAGTCGGTCTCATTGACCACTTCCGAGGGGTTTCCACATCTCTCTCTCTGATGGTCTGTCCAAACTGTAACCGGGCTGATTATACCGTATTATTCCTAAATTCCCCCTGCAGCTGAAACTGGAGAAGGCACTGGCCTGGATGGTGAGCTAGTGTTTGTCAGCAGAGATCTGCTGGGGTCAGGGGATGCTGCTGCTTCGCACCTTGGCCTGGCAGACGCTGCCTCCTTGTCTCAGGCAGTCATGCTGCTAAATAGTCCCTGCACTGCCCCAGGGAGATAGCCGCCCCGGGGTAGTAGAGACAGCAGTTCCTGCCTTGACGCTTTATACAGCGCGAAAAGGCACCATTGTGAATGCAACGTGGGATCAAAACTGTGCAGAGCGCGCTTCGCCGCTGGAGATGCTGCAGTTTGAGAGCAAGGCAGGTCGGGCTTAATGGACCCAGCTGTGAACCCTAATCTTTTATCTCGCAGGTGTATCCTGGTCTCAGAGCAAAAGACTCTATTTGTGCAGAGCCATCCTCTGCCCAGAAGCAGGAAAGTGAGCAATTACCGATGTTTCCAAGGGAAGAAAGGTCTCCAGGAGAGAGCTGAATGGAGTGCAGCAGCAGTGCCGAACATCAAGGGCTCGTAATGGAGATGACCTGAAGTCTGCAGGTAAAAGCCCCTAATCGATCCCACCTCTTGCTTCCGTGAGCTGTAAAGAAGTGCAAGGGTCTCAGCTGAGGGAAGCAGTGTGCTGCAGGATGATAAGCACCCAATTGAGTTTCTATCTGCACGGAGGTCCACAGGCATTGAAAGCATGAGATGATCTCAGCCCCTTGGCCTGAAGTTTTAGTGGCTCCGACAGTGCCAGGTAGCACAGCCCTTCTCAAGGCACAAAGTGAGGGTCTGAAGTTTGCATGGGCTCATCTTCAGCCACATCCGTTGTCCCGTCTCACAAAATGAAATCAAGCTACGGATCCAGACCCACAAACGCGGGGTACTGAGCACAGCGGGAACTCCCCTTGCTTTCCACAAAGCTACACACAGTAACAAGCCGTATGTCCGTAAGCGCCTGCAGCACTGGCCCCCAACGCGTCTGAGGAAAGCCCCTCCGCACAGCAGCGTCCTTTTAGTGAAACAAGGGATCGGGATGCCATGCACAGTCACCCTGCAGCTGCAGGGCAACACCCCAGCTACCTCGCGGGGCCTGTGGCATTGAGCTGGGTGATCGGCATCTGGACCGAAGCCCAACACAGCTGGGCCTTGGGGTGAATCTGGTCTCTTCTGTGTCGGGGGGAAAGTGCGCCAGGGAAAAGGGGGTTTCTTGGGCTCATGTCATCCAATGCAAGAGTTACCCTGCTTCAGAAACCAAAGATTTCTGATAGCATGCATGCAACCTGAGAGCCAGCAGAAGCTGAGGGTCCCTGATGGCCAAACAGGCTGTAAAGGTAGTCTTACACAGGCGTTTGCAAATGATGCATGATTATTCAGCATTGTCACAGCATTGGGGGCTGCATTTTTGACTGGCATGGTCTCCTCTGGTCTTGATGACAGCTCCCAAAACTGGAGCTGTTTCCTCGGGCTTATATACCCTTTTTCAGCCGTCTTATATATTCCACATATGGTTAAGCTATGGGATTTCACATATTACCTTTCCTCACCAATCTGTCATCCTCTGTCACCTGCTCGGCACTGGTGAGGCCACATCTGGAGTACCATGTCCAGTTTTAGGCCCCCAACTAGAGAAAGGATGTGGACGCATTGGAGAGAGTCCAGTGGAGGGCAATGGAGATGGTTGGAGGGCTGGGGGACGGGACTGGTGAGGGAACTGGGCTGATTGAGTCTGGAGAAGAGAAGATGGAGGGGGATAAATAGCAGCTTCACCTCCCTGCAGGGGGGCTGCAAAGAGGATGGAGCTGGGCTGTGCTCAGTGGGGGCAGATGGCAGGACAAGGAGCAATGGGCTCAAGTTGCAGCAAGGGAAGTTGAGGTTCGATATTAGGATAAACTCTCACTACAAAGGTAGTAAAGTAGTGGAAATAGCTACCCAGAGAGGTGGTAGGCTCTCCATCCTTGGAGGTGTTTAAGACCCAGGTAGACAAAGCCTTGGCTGGGATGCTGTAGTTGGGGCTGGTCCTGCTTGGAGCAGGGGTTGGACTAGATGTGACCTCCTGAGCTCCCGTCCAGCCCTCGTTTTCTAGGACTCTATGATTGCAGCTCCAGCCTGCCTCTAACTGAATGTACTTCTCACCGACTGAGCTAAAGTTGGGTTGATTTTGCAGATGGGACCAGCCTGGGTTTGCTTGTCTTCTCTCTTCCGTCTTGATTCCCTACGGTCTACAGCTATCAACGTGTTGTTTTACCTGCAGCAGCTATTTACACTACCTTTGTGCTCAGCTACTTCTCCATGCAGCCCGCTTACAGCTCACAGCATCTATTCGAAGGAAGAGAAAAATGGCATTAGTGATGCCAAGGCAGCTTTCAGGGTGGCATTCGACGTCCCTTCACATCAAGAGCTAGACCGTGGGCTGCACTTTGCCAGCAGGCGATTCAGGGTCTCTTCCCTGTTGTTGCTCCCGTCGTGTCGGCAGTGACAACTGTGAAGTCCAAGGCGGCCACAGACTTGTCGCAACAACCACTGATTTATTTATTCACACCCCATGGGAGCTTCTCATCACTCAGATGACCGCTGCCATCAGTCCCATACCCTCACCAAATGGCCCTCTGGTCCCCTTCCCCTGCTTGATCTGCTGCTCTGCTTTCTGCTCCCTGCCCAATCTGCCATGTGCCACACACACAAGATGCTCATGCCACTTGTGGCATGCATGCCACATGGTAGCCGCCACTGGCCTATAATAAATAACACGAATGAAGACCCTGGAGCCCCCCAACCCACATGGAAACACGTGCCTGAGTTGCAACAATCTGTTAATCCCAAATCAGCTTTGCCAGCCATCTTCAGACCCACAAGATAAGACAAGCCTGGAAGACAAGGATTGTACACTGCGTGCTACGACCACACTCTGAGATTGTCTTACTACTTCACAACTCAATACTGATGCGATTACCAGGCATGGGGTCTTGCGTCTCGTCTCTCCGTAGAGTCGTGCTACACTTTCTTAGCCCCCTTGACCCCGAGCTAACATAGGTTGCACGACTAATTGCTTGCCTCAGACTGCATCAACATGGACCAACTATGTACCCATGTAGCCACCATACACAGGGCCCTGTCTTGTCTTCCAGCCCTGCAAAACCATGCAACTAATTTTTAACGTTCACTCATACGTTTTGCATCTGTTCTGCTTCCTGATTTGAAGCCCGATATGGTGACTATTACGGTTTCACGAAACACCTTCAGGCAGCCAGGGCTCTCTCAGGTCATCTTTAGAAGGGAGCTACACGAAACCTATTTGCATCCCTAGAGAAATGGTGGGATTTCCAGCCTTGGAAGCTCTCAGGCAGGCGAGGCCGGCACTTGCCTAGGATAGTTTGGTCAGGGATGATCCTGTCTCGAGCAGGGAGCTGGGCTAGGATGGATTTTGTGAGGTCCTTTCCACCCTACTTTCCTATCAACATTGATACGACTCAAACAGCACAGCAACGACTATGGAAGTCTGTCTCTGCACCACACCAAAACCATTGTGAAATTAAGAAGAAAGGCATATATTCAACTCCATTTTCTTCCATTAAATCATACCTGTTTCTACAAGTAAGCCCGCAGAAGCCAGCCTGACCATCAACCGTGGCACCTTGGGTGCTATGAGATCCTTTTCAGGGTGCTGTGGGGTGCTGCTCACTGTTATGCATTCAACCAGGATTCAAAAGACAAACCCAGAGATTTCACCATAATGTCAGACATATCCTGCCCCACTGTGGTCTTTGCTGCGCTTTTGTGCAACAGAAGGATTGCTCTGTTATTTTCCGTACTCAAAAAATGAGCGAATGCGGAGCACTGGCATTTTCTGAGGGGTGTCTGGAGTCAAACGCAGAGTGCCTTGAATCTAAAAAAAGGTTGAGAACCGTGACTCTGGATGCAGCAATGATGAGAATAAAAGCCCCTGAGTCCCCTCCAGACAGAGCCGAGAGGCAGTTAGCAAAAATAAGCACTCCAGGCCTGCATCTCCCGTGCTTTTCCCGAACTCCTATGAAAGTCATAAGAGTCAACGGGGGCTGCTCCAAAGTGAAGTGAATCAAGCATGTGTCCTCCAAAACCTGCCAGATATGCTTTAAAAATATCTTATTTTAAAAGCAGCCAAACAGCCCAAAACTCCTCCTCCCTCGTTGTGTGTGCGACCACCAACCACCCCCGGGCGAAACGATTTCACATGTTTTTCAAGCCTTGGCAAGCTTTTTCCGTCTCACAGCTTGCATGCATCAGGCTCTTTCGCAGCTGTCCAAAGCACGCCCCAAGGAGGACAGCCACGATTCTCCATGGCCTTGCACGAGAAGCGGTTGTTTACACTCGTACAACATGGGTGTCAAAAATACTACTCAGTGGGCGCGTCTACACGAGATGCTTTACAGCACAATGGAGTCAGCGACTGTGCAGTAAGTGTCACTGTCTACACATGCTGACCCTTGCTGCACAGTAATTTGCTCGACTTAGCAGCTAACTTGCTACCTGCAACTACAAGTAGCAAATTAACTGCTGAGTAATTTACTGCACATGTAGATGGCTAGCTGGGAGCAAATTTGCTCCTGGTCAGCTGGGAAGCAGGGAGCAGGAGATAGTTCCTTGCCCCCCAGACCTGCTTGCTGCCAGCATGGGCTCTGCCACTGGAGCCTGGCTGGGGACAATGTCCCCGTGCAGTAAGGGACTGGGAAATTGTTCGCTGCACAGGGAGAGTTGCCCACCCAGCCCGGAGCTGGCTGGGATTTGCCCCTGACCAGCCAGCCTCATGCTGCATGGGGAAGTCTGCATGTGCAGCCTGGAGGTAGCTGGGGACTGTCCCATTTTGGGCAGTCCCCAGCCAGCTCCAGGCTGCATATGTAGACTGTCCTGTACAGCCTGGGACTAGTTGGGAACTGTCCCAGCCACACAGGCAATTTTCCTAGCCCCATGCCCCAATCAGGCAGTCAAGGGGGAAGAGCTGTGTGAGAGGGGAAGGTCCCAGTCCCCTGCCACAATCTGCTTGTGGGGAAGCTAGGATGAGCAGGGAACCACCACCAAGACGGGGGCTCAATACTAGCTGGATTAGAGCAGGGGGGTGGGAGTTGCCCCTCCCCTGCAACTCTTTCCAAGCCCCATGCCCCTGACTGGGGAGCCGGGGCTGAGAGCTCTCTGCTGCTGGGCCAGGAGGAGATTGCCCCAGCCCAGGCTTTGCCACCAGAGCCCACCCCAGCAGCCGACAGATCCTGGAGGTAGAGAGTGATCTCCCAGCCCCAGGCAGGAGGCAGCTCTCTTCTGACCCTATGCTCCCTGCCAGCCCCTGGGCTAGCACCCCGCCACAGGGACCCAGTGCAGGGGCAGAGGGAGTGGGAGCAAATTGCTGCCAGGAGCAGCAAATCTGCTCGTGAATCCCCACACATGCAGATGCCTGCCCAGGGTCTGTTTACTCTAGAGTAATTTAATCTAGAGTAAATCCACCCTGCAACATTTGCATGTACAGATGCGCCCAGTTAGAATCGGGGGGGGGGGGTTGCTTTTCCCCCATCACATTCCCAGAAAAGTATTCGCTCCTGGGAGAAGCTAGGCTTTAGTAGTGACATACAGGAACTTGCCTATTCTTAACCACCCTTCTTAGCCACCAGAGCAGTGACTGATGGCAGGCAAGGCTATAGTGATAGGATAGTAGCACTGAGTTTCTAAACTGAGCATGAGCAGTGAAGAGGATGAAGAGGCAATGACATTCAAGGCCAACAAGATGAAACACTGTCCTAGCTGACTGGGAGAAGTCGTTCTCTACTTAGTGCCACGACAGACTTGATGCTTTTGTCCAGTGAGTATTAGTTCATGTGTACGTGATCAGTGTCTACGTAAAACAGAGCGTTGTGCTTTGCAAAGATGTGGGGTCGGAAGGTCGCACACCATATTGAAAGCAGGGCTCTCCCTAGGAATCTGGACAAACGTGGCGGCCATAGCAAACAGTTGCAAGCATGATCAGATGATGAAGGGGTTGTACAGGACAGTTGCCTTCTACCATTGGGAACTGGATTCAGTGACGTGGGTCACTTCCAAGCCAATGTTTCTTTATCCTCACTTCTAGTGTCTGCGATGTTGGACTGGAGATGCAATGCAACAGCTTAGTGCATTGGAAATGCATCGTTCCATGCAAATGGACAGGTCCCCAACCTGCACAGTACCTACCAACTCCAAACGGCTATCTGATATCCTCATGAAAAGAAACACTGCATGTATTGTATGTCATATGACACGCTACCCAGGCCTTTGAGTCTCTCCCCTGGACTTGGAGCTTTCTACACCCTCCCTAATTAAAAATATACATAGCACTGGGGAGAACCATAAGTGTGCTCCAGAATTAAGTGCTAAAATGCTTCTCAAAGAGAGGTAGTGCTTCTAGATGGTTGAGCTGGGTTGATCCCTAGAGACTTTCTGGATGTGGGACCTTCAGAAGTGAGAATCCTGGATCTCTTAACTCATCCCCCATGATCATACAAGGCAGGGAGCCTAGGGAGAGACCAAAGTACAAAAATGCAAGGAACAAGTGGACCCTGAGGCATAAGTACCTGTGCAGCAGCAGTGAAAAGGAGAGAAGCTCTTCAGAAGGGAGCTGTGGTGAGATTCAGTTACCAGGATGGGTTTGGACCAGCTTTGAGCAAGAGTTCCCCAGTGCCAACACTTCCTGTCCAAAGTGTTACTAGAAGGACCTCCTCGCTGAGTCTGAGCAGGGCTTGATGCTGAGACCTTCAAATGAGATAAGCATGAGTTTCTAGTCTTTGAGATACATGAAGAGCTCCCCAGACCAAGAGCAGTAGAAGAGTCTCTTCCTCCAATGTGGCCCAAGGGAAGATTTGCACTGAAGTGTCGGCACTCTACTAGTCTATACTGGTCTCCTAGTCTGCAAAGACCAGCTTGAAGATTCACCGGGGGAGACCTGGAAGTGCATGAGGGGCTTCAGTCCATAGGACACTCTCCAAAGGAAAGCAGCAGAAAGCCCCGACAGTGAGATCTTGAAAACCAGGCTGGACAAAGCATTAGGAGGTACACAGGAGGGAATCTTTCTGCTTTGGCCAGAAAGATGGAGCCGGTGGCCAACAAAGCATCATTTGCATCTATTTGATTACAAGATGAGGTTTTCCTCCCCATTTAATGTGGTAAGGGCTGGGGCTGGAGCCTCCCTGCCACCTCTGCCCCCTGTCTCTACTCCTGCAGTCTTGGGCTCTTGCTCTCCACCTTCCTCCTGCCTCCCTGCAGCCTTGAGCCCCCTTCCTCCTGTCCCTCCTCCATGCTGCTTCTTCCTCCTCCCCTGTCTCCCCCTCTGCTCCAGCTTGGGGTGCCAAGCACAGCCTCACCATGTCCACATAGCGGCAGTGCTGGATCCATACAACTACACATGGACGGGCTGAAGCTCGGCTGCACGGCCCAGGATGGAGCAGGGATTGAACTTAACAGCACAGAGCAAGAGTAAGCAATGGGGGACAAAGGCCGCTGGGGGTGGGGGGATAGGAGGAAACTGGGGTGGGAAGATGGGGGAGGGATGGGGCTGTGGTGGGGAGGCCAGAGCCTGAAGCTGTGAAAGGGCAAGCACAAGGGGAGGTACATGGGGAGAGATAAGCCAGGGAGGAAGCTACTTGCCCCCACACGGCCTCCATAGCACTTGTTCCCACCACCTGCTTGTCTCCCAATGCTGCACCCACAACCTGCCCCCTCCCACCTCACTGCTTTCCCTGCTGCAGTGGTGGTGAGGACACATTTAAGAAGATCCTCCAATCATTAGATGCTAGACATGGAAAATTACAATAAATTTACACATTTTTCATGTATAGCATCGAAGTGGGTGGGAGGTACAACAGTCTCTTCAATCCACCTGTTGCATGTCTACCGTCATGACACCCACTGTGGTCCAAGCTGCCAGCCCAGGACCGCATGACAGAGACCCTCTGGTGCAAGGAATGAAGACTTCACCACCAAATTAGCTCCTTATCACAGGTCCTACAGTCTGCTTGCATGGCTTCAACCTGCCATGCTCTCAGTGGGCCTTGCTGAATAGGTTTTGGCCAGGGCAAGGTCTGTGCATGGCCAGCCTCCACCGTTAGGGTCCTCGCAACAATCCAGACTATAGCTATGGCCAAACACGCACCATGTCACATATTGTTGATGACTGCCCCCTGACTAAGTTCAGCAGTGGACTACAGGAACTGCACGTAGCCACTGAGGATGCTTGGCAATTACACGCATGCTGACATGACATGGGTGGGGGACATCTTAAATTCAGGGTTGTCTTGGATTCAGGTGAGTACGGTAATTTCCATCACTGGAAGCAACTGTGAAGCTCCTCGTTCCATTTATACATTGGAAATGTTGCTTCTGTTTGTCTTTATGATTCTCAGACGCCAAGAACGAGCATTCACATCACTGCACCGCAGAGCACATGGGGAAAATAAGTACTCACTCGCCGCACGCAGACTTGCCTCTTTGAAGATAAATGGCTTGTTGGGGACAAGCAATCCATTTTTTTGCAGACGTGGCGGGGCCCCGTTCTAACGGAGCAAGGGGGATGGCGCAAACTTAGGTCTGGCTTGTCATCAGGTTTTATTGCCTCTCGTTAGCACATCTCCATATTGGCATTTTTTTTCTTTCTTTTTCTTTCCCCGTTATCTTCCAGCTTTCTATATTACAGACTGCAGCTTATTACTCACTGGTTAGAGAGAAAAATGAATTGGTTTGAAGAACAAATCAGGGCGGCAGTGATGCATTAGACACCCACCAAAAAGTCAAGGCACCAAACGGGCTGGTTCCCCGCGGATTTGGGGGTTTCCTTCCAGTGGAAGTGCTGAACTGCTCGCTTGCCTTTCTCCGCTCCTGGTGCAGAGGGGAGCGCTGAGGCACAGAAGTATGAAGGATCCGTGTATCCTATTCTTTAACCTATGTGTGCCCTGAATTATCTCTTGCAAAGGACCTGACCCCTTAAGACCTATCAGGGTCTGCATTACTTCCTGCATCCGGGTCCTGCCTTAGGATGCTCAGGGGCTCAGCTCTGCAAGCCCAATCTTGCAAGGAGAATATACAGACCAAGGCCTACCCCCCACATGCGTCTCCTGACAGCGGGAAGCCAAAGTCACCTTGCAAGGGATGCTAGGGGTTCATCTGACTGATATCTGCTAGGGCGGTGCAAAACGGCACCGCTCCGTTTCGACTTGAGTTCCCCTCTTTTTAGGAAATGTAAACCTCCATGTTTGGCACAAAAGAGCCATTGCCATTGAACA
>JAGPOW010000261.1:256930689-256969632 GCA_030014935.1 Caiman crocodilus | reverse complement strand
ATGATTCAGATCTTTTTCTTTTTTCTCTCCAGAATGGCTCAAATTGGAAACAGCATTAAAAGAAAAAAGAAAAAAAATTTCCTGAAACCACAACTGGCATTTTTTGACAAAACATTTTGTTCAAAAAGTCTCACCTGGCTCTAACAGACACAGAACTGACCCTGAACCTGGGAGCAGAAGAATAGAAGTAACTTCAGGTCTACTTTACAAGTGAAGAGTTGGGGGACAAAAGACATTAAGTGACTTTTTCTAAGCCATGCAAGAAGGCTATGGTAGGGCCAGGAAATAAAGCCAGACTTGGAAATGCTAACACAACTAATCATGTCTCTATTTCACCCTTTGCAAAGCCAGCCCTGCAGAGAGGAGGAGTCAAAAGAGCGATTTCACAGCATCCTAACCTCTGCAGGCACTTGGCGCTGGACTAGATGACCGTCTGGAGTCCCTTCCAATATTAGAAACTCCAGTTTTCTATGCATCTATGCAGTCTACAAGGAAAGCAGGAGAAGGATTTCAATAGGTGCTTTGTGAGGTCTTTATTTTTCCCTTCACCTTCTCCACTATTGCAACAAAAAAAATAAAAATCCAGACTGCAGGGGAAATCATGCAGCTTTTTGCATTTAGATTCAGCATGAAGTCAGGAGAAGAAGGTCAGGAACTTCATTCCTAAGAGAGGGGTGATACTATAAAAAAATAGTTTTCCACTATTTGTACTGGAAAACAAAGAGGATAGGCCTGGCTTTCCATCTGCTCCCTCTATGCGATCCTTGTTCACATCTATTGCAGGGATGAAACCAATTAGTCCAGCTAGGAACAACTCACCTGTTAGGACAGCTTATTCAGAAAACCAGCAACGACAGCGTTGCCTTGCATGCCTCCTCAACGCCGAGGCCCATCACAGATTTCCCTAGAGCAAGGACCAGAAGTGTGGGCCCACAGCCCACAAAAGAAAGCGCAGCCCCTTGCCTTACGGTACGGGACTAGGATCTCAAAAAAGCTTGTGTTCGATTGACAGCGCTGCTGGGAGTCGGGCTGTGATCTTCCCCGGTCCCACCGACTTGTTACACGGTCTCTACCGCGGAGACTGGCCACCGCCATGACCAACATTTCTCATTTTTATTGACAAACTCATGATGTTTGAATATTGCCCTACACCCCCAGCTTCGAAACTCACGTGATTACATGAGAACCCCGATTTCCCGTTTTAAAAAAGGAAGATTTTCTAGCTCCGCAGGGTCGGGGCGGAGAAATAGCGTAACTAAAAAGACAAAGAAGAATAAACCCATAATGGATTTTAAAGCCTCGTGATTTTTAAGCGGCTTCTGCAATGGTTTGGGCCTCGAGCCATGATTTCTGATCTTCTGAGACTTGCTAACTTGTGTCCCGCTATGTTAGTCAACCCTGACCCAAGACAAGACATAACACCTGAACCTGCCGCAGGTAAAGCAGGGGACTCGGGTGGCTGGCATCCTGCTGCTGCAAAGGTTGCTCAAGAGATCCCAGGAGGAGGACCACCCACTACAGACGAAGGCAACCCCCCCCCAGTCCGTCCCAATCTGACCGTGCGGGTTAAATCCCTTCCTGACCCCAAATGTGGCACTTGGTCTGACCCTGAGCGGAGGGCCAAGACCCTCTAGCCAGGAGCCGCTGCCTTTAAGGCCCGGTCTGGGCTGTAGCCAACACCCAATGACTTTGAGGAAGACTTCGTCGTTTCACAGCAAAAAATCCCAAAGGTATGTAATGGCAGAGAGGGTGGAGGGATTCCCTCCCAGCCCCATGCAGCAGCCAGCAAAGCCCAGAAGCATGGGAAATAGCCGTAATCGAGCATACGCACAGCTATGCCTACATCATCCCAACCAGCGGCTCCCCAACCTCTTCTTGGACGCCTCCAGCAACGGGGAGTCCACAGCTCCCCCAGGCGTCTCGTCCCCTGCCTCGCTGCTCTAACAGTGAAGAGGTTTATTCCTGATA
This sequence comes from Caiman crocodilus, assembly GCA_030014935.1. Lineage (NCBI taxonomy): Eukaryota > Metazoa > Chordata > Crocodylia > Alligatoridae > Caiman > Caiman crocodilus. The sequence goes on along the minus strand of JAGPOW010000261.1, from coordinate 256,967,664 downwards.
CTCCATCTAAACCTACTTTGCTGCAACTTCAAGCCATTGGTCCATGTCCTGCTCTCTCATGGCGACAGCACATCAAGCATCTGGCTGCGTTCCCGAAAGCACTGAAGTCCATTTCGTGGGGTTGATAACTAAAGCATTAGACTCCAGCTCAAGATCCGGCAGTGGCTTTAGAGATAAAGCTGGGTCTGGAAATCCATCCAGGCTCAAGGCAATAACGTGCCCCTAGGACACTACGAACTTTACATCTTCGTATGTAAAGTTTAAGCAGAAGGGCCTCCTTTTCTAGGGTCTTGGAAGTGTATTTACAGGCACTCTGTCGTACAGCTCTCGGCGAATACCCATGGGAAGCCAACGTCAGAGCAGCACCGACTGGCCAAAGGACTTGGCAAGGGAATGGCATGAGGCTCGTCCTCACCGGAAGGTGCACAGAAGGACGGCATTTAGCGTGGCTCGCGATGTAGGCTCGATTCAGTCCAAACTAGGGAGACTTCATTGCACCGGAGCAATTCAAACTCAATCAATGCATTGCAGAAGCTGATGCAAGACAGGCACAACATTGCCAACGTTTGCCTGTAACAACTAACAACTGGTTCAGGGTCCTTTGAATGTCACCCCACACTTGCTTGAGACTCACTTCAAATCCTGCCCAGGTTTGTTTGAAGCTGAACTAAGGTTCAGCCACGGCTCACGTAGAGCCATAAGAAACTCAGCCAAGTTTTGCTCAGGATTCGGCGTACGTCCACTTGAATTCCACCACCACCTCCAAAAAATGAAGTCTGCCCTCAGGCTCATCTCCGGGTCCAGCCTCCAGGGTCCCTTACTGATGGCTGAGATAATGAAATGCACTGATGTCCATCTTTATCTCGTTGGGCACAAGTGTTTAAGCACATTAACACTGCGCGTGGTCTGACTTGGGGCTAAAATTAGTCCCAAGTCAGTCCACACACAGAGTGTTACTGCCCAATAAGGTGTCTACACATGCATTACTGCTCAGTAAATAACCAGACGTAAATATGATACCTGCATCATGCAGGTATCAAATTTACACCCAAGTCGATGTAAGTCACTATTGTTACTGCACAGTACAGGTGTGCACATGTAGACGTGTCCCCGTAGTGCGCAGTGATTTTAGTTTACTGCACAATACTTCAGGTTACTGCACAGTAAATATGCACGCGTAGACTCACCTAGTAGGTAGAAGACAAGAAACTAACTTAAAACTCTCCATGCCCCCTATAAGAGAAGGCAATTATTTTCCAGAGACCTCCAGCAGTAGCCTTAAATGTTTGCCATCAGCATTAGTCTTCATTAAACCTATGCTTTAGTCATCTCCATCCCTTTGATTAACCCTCTTGCAAAAAGTTGGCACGGCGCTGAATGAGGAAGCGAGACCGGCTGGATTTCATAAACACTTTCTCAGGCCCACAAATCTTTCATTAAGACTCGAAGGGAAATTAAGTTGTGACATAAATCTTAGGAAAGGCACAAAAATATTGGAGGCTTTCTGGTTTCACTTTAGCTCTGAGACACAGCTTGGTGCAGCGACACACAGCAGGTCTCTCGGGGTGAGGAGCTTTTGCCAACCATTAATGCCAACCATTACAATTACATTTAAAAAAAAAAAAAAGAATCATTCCTTAAAAGTCATTCAGGTTATAGGGCTGAAAATTCAACGTTTAGGGAGTCCTAGAAATGAGGCTGCCAGAACAATGGAGCTGGGCAAATCATTTCAGGTAGAAGGGAGATGCAGGTCAAACCAAACCAAAACAGATGTATTCAATTAAAGGGGGGCATACAAGGGTTTTAGCTTGGATCCCACTGAAACCAAAATTAGTATTCCTGGGTTATTTTAATAAAATCATGGAATCACAGAAAATTAGACTTGTAAGGGACCTCAGGAGGTCACATCTTGCGCAACCCCCTGCTCCAAGCAGGACCAGCCCCAACTGCATCATCCCAGCCAAGGCTTGGTCTACCTGGGTAGACCTCCAACACCTCCAAAGAGGGAGACTGCACCACCTCTCTGGGTGACCTGCTTCAGTGCTTCACCACCCTCCTCATGAGAGGTGTTTCCTAATATCCAACCTCAGCTTCCCTTGCTGCAGCTGGAGCCCATTGCTCCTTGTCCTGCCGTCTGCTCCCACTGAGCACAGCCCAGCTCCATCCTCCTTGCAACCATCCTTCTTAGTTTTGCTTAGATCCATTTTGCAACCAGAAAAAAAGTTGTTTTGTTCAGGTAGCATTGGGGTGATGGTGGGGCCATGATGGGCCAGGAAAAATGCAAGGGGCTTTTGTGGGTGAGATCTTCTATTGGATCGATGGCATAGTTGGGAGGGACATTGTCACACAATGGCGGGTACCAGCAAAAGCTTGATCCCAACTTCACCGATGCTCCGATAGAAGATATCACCTGCAAAAATCCTTGACTCTCTTGATTTGTTTCGACCTTTCGTGTCAACACCGTTGAACCTCTGCCCACCCCCTTCTTTGGTGCATAGCCGTACAGCCCCATCCACAAGGAGTTTGGTTTCTCTCCCTTTCCCACCAACACTGTTCAGCAAATTAGTTCGCACAAGAATCGGACCCTAACTCAGCCCCCTTGCGCATATACCTCGCGATACAGCCTTGAGTCACATCTTCCCCATTCAGCGCTTGGGATGGGCAAGCAAGCGTGCACCAGCTGCCCATCGTCTGCTTTTTCATCGTGATGCGGCGAGTGAGCCAGCACCCTCCTTGCTGAAAGCTGCTCAAATCCTGCTTCAGTGTCTCCTGGGCTTTTCCTGTGATACTTGTTACTAGCAGAGCATCCCAAAATATTCGCTATCCCCAAAATACCCCCTGGAAAATGAGAGGAGCTGAGGTGCAGCTAAGGCATAAGGTGATTAAGAATATTGGCTATTTTTTTTTCCTCCCAAAGACAGTGATTTGGGTCCGTCTTTATTTTTTGGAGTACTTAGCATTCATTAAATCTCTGCATGCGTTCAAAGCACAGTGGTCCCACCGACATGACCGGCAGTGGCAGGAGCAGGGAAAACCCACCAGTTAGACCCCCAGACCTCAAGTCCGGTGTCCATAAATGAAGTAGGAACAATTAGCGGTCGGTCATGCGTGATGGCAAATTGCCCAGACTCCCCCAGGAGCCCTCCAGTCTTAACCCCACCAATTCTCCAACCCCAACTTCCATATTCAACTTTTACTCATTTCACCCACTGTCTCCCAGTCTCCCCACTTAGCCCGTACCAGTGCCCCTAGTCCGAGGCTTTTTGTCCCGACTGACCCTGTTGAATGCAGAAGGACCAAGGACAACCAGGCAGTTTCCTTCTCTTTGCAGCCTGGACACCACAAAGGATCCTGATGGCTAGGAAGAACGATCCCCCAATCTCAGATCTGACACCTGGACCCGTCTCAGCCCAAAGCCGTCCACGCGGAGAATGCCCAGCGTAAACGGCTGGTCACACTAAGACATCGATCTCCAAACGTACGAGATGTTTTCAGACACGGCTAAGGTGGGCACGTCTGATCAGGCGCTCACATGAAAACCGGAAGAGACTCTGCCCTCCTCCAAAGGCCGTCTCCGGCCGAGTTTCAAATTCCTGTTCTCGAGAGTCAGCGTACAAGAGCTTTCTAAAAAAAAAATAAATAAAAGAAGAGCCACCAATCTTTATTTCTAAAAATAGCCAAAACACTCGTTCTTAGAAATGGTGAAAAATCCCCCCCGAATCATACACCCGAAGCAGAGCATCCGAACTGCAAGGGGGATAGTTTGGCAAACTTTTAAGCGACCGGAAGCAGCGTCCTTAATTACGGTAAGTGACGGTGTAACCGTCTACCGAGACTATGTTCTGCTTCGTAGGTGTCTACACAATGGTCAGCCGCTGGAAGATAATGCTAGGCACATTCAGATTAAAGATGGACCGTTTAAATTGAGGTGTTTCTACCCAACTTGCTACGGAAAGTGGGAGATGCTCTGGAGGCGTTAAAACACGGAGGGAGGCTGGATGCCCTACAGCACTGGGGCCCAAGCTTTTCGGCAGGCGTGCCACAAGCTTAGTCCTTCGCCCTCCCCACGTACCACTCGAATCCCCTTCCCTTGCCTGATCTGCTGCTCTGCTGTCTGCTCCCTGCCCAACCTGCCACTGTTCCCCTCGCTCCCTCCTTGACCTGCCACATCCCGCGCACACAGGCTGCCCGTGACATTTGTGGCACGCGTGTTATGGGTTATCCTCCTCTGCCGTCCCGGAAGACGTGCTTTAGAAATCAAAGACAGACAGGGCTGGAGGGGTCGCCAAGAAGTCATCTATTCCAACCCAGTCCCGTCAAGGCATGATCATCCCTGTCTAAACTATCCCGGACGGATGACGTCCGTCTAACCTGCACTTTAAAATTTCCAGGGCCCGCGGTGGCCTTTGCCATACAAGGGGCTCAGACTGAAATGGTCTGATGACTGCTTTGGGCCCTAAAAATCTCACTGAACTTCAAACTGCTATATCCGCGTGGCATCGCACTACCTTTATTTCAATGAGAGTAGCCCGAGCTAAGACCAGGACCTCGCCGCCCCAAGTCTTTCAGGGTCCTTGGCCACCCTAATAGACAGGTAGTTCCTCCTCATCTCCAGCCTAAAATGTCCTCTGCTGCCGTTTGGGGCCATTGCTGCTAGTCCTGACCTCCTCTGGCCACAGAGAAAAACCCATCTCCATCCTCTTTATAATTGCCCCTCCGTCGTCTCTTCTCCAGACTAAATAACCCTGGTTCTTTCAGCCTTTCCTCCTAAGTCTTGCTTCCCACGCCCCAAATCATTGTCGTCGCACTGCCCTGGACTCTCCGGTCTGGCCATATCCTCCTCGTGAGACCAAACCTGGACACAGTGCTCCACAACACATCCCCTTAAGAAGGGCTCTCTCCTGGTTTCCATACTACCGCTGTATTTTGCAGCACGTGGCACCACTAGACGTCACCGTTTGGCCGTATCTAGATGAGGTGGCTATGAGCTCTGCACCTTGTCAAACCAAGTAATCTGTGACGATTTAGCAGGCCAACTCCTTCTTCATACAGAGGGGAGGCGTGGACTTAGATGCCTGTTTTTCCTCGGATTAAAGAATAATGAAGCTGATGCATCTGCAGCCTTGGAAAGGTGTATCCGGGAGCTACGCACACGAGCTGCATAAGGATCTCATCCCAAGAAGGATTTTGTTTTTTCCTTCCAGTAACAGATTGCATATTCAGTAAGTAGTTTTGCAGGCGCAATTCAGCTAACGCCTCCACCGGGAAGACATCATCCGATTACCTAAGCTGCTCCGAGCAACAAGTGAGCAGTCAGCAACAAGTTTCAGAGAACAAAAGGTCAAAGGAAGCAGGGATGGGAGGTCCCAGCCTACAGACACAGAGCTTGTACCAACGAGGCATCAAAAGACAGTGCGTTAAAGCTTCGCACGCAGGAGGCAAACTTGGTTCAAACAAGCGCCCTTTACTATCACATGGAAACAATACTCAGAACCGTGTGAATTCATCTGGTTTTGGTTCACGGGGGGACATAGGAACCAGATTTTCTCGCTCTCTATCTGGGTCGGATAAGTTATAGCTCAAGGTTTTGGTGTTCAAAAATGACAGGGTAAAAGTAATGCCCGTGCGTGCAACGCACGCCCTCCACAGCTGAGAGGGGAACCCCTCCTGCGACCGAGGCCTTGGGCCAGAGCTCAGCTGTCCCCGTCCCTTCACTCCCTTCCTTCCCGTCTTGACTCTAGGAGTCTGGACCCCGCCGGCTTGCAAGAGAGACCACAGACCCCGGGGGCTCCCTGAGTCTTGCTCGAGCGTTAACATGTGAGCTGCCTCCAAACGCCGGAGCGGTTTCCCCAGTTTCACCGGGAGTGCTTCCTACGGCTCTATTAATAGCGCTCCCTGGGCCACCTGGAGCCAGCCGAGGACAAGCCCTGGTGTCTGCTTGCTATTAAACTCGAACTTTCTGTTTTCCGAGGAGGGGAACGCAGCATTCGTCCGGCCGCCGGTCGCTCGGTCCTTGCATTCAGCCTTGCTCGTGCCTCGCGTTCCCCGTAGCGTACCTGCTCTTCGCAGAGGAAAACGCTCCCCGTCTTGCCCTTGCCGTGACCGGCTTGCGTCTCGGAGGCAAGGGAAGCAGCCACTCTCTGTGCGGCTTCCTTCTCATCAGCCTTCCTCCGCCAACCAAGGCAGAAATACCAAGCAAGACACCGGCGCCGGGGAAATGAAGGGTAGCGTCTAAGGAGGCCTTAACCTAGGATCCCACGCCCCTAGGTCTCTAGCTCTTCTGACCACGGAAAGTGTCCCTTATGCTCCTCTCCTGGGTCCAGCCACATACCCGGGGCTTTACCCAGGTTTTGTAGCTCCCTCCTCAAGCCATCTCGAGTGTGTTACTCGCAGGAGGTCGCAGCTGCTCTGATGCACTCTGTCTAGAGTCCCTTCTAAGGACACCACCCAAAACGCCATGGTTTTCGGGGTGTCACTGGGATCAGGCTGGATTAGGCCCATCGTGGGCACGTCTATACGTTCAGTAATGTGCCGTAGTTACCGGGCGTTAAGTTTAGTGCTTGGTTATCAGAGCGCAGGACCTCGCACTACTGCACAGTAGTGCCAGCACGTGGGGTTTAGCGGCGCAGGGGCATAAATAACACTGTGCAGTAGCATCTTAGCACAGGTCTCGCCCAGCACGCTACCGCGCCGTCTTTTTCGGCTGCTGCGCAATAAGTGCCTCGTGTAGACGCGCCCGGTGTGTCTTAAATGACCGGCAGCTCCTGTTACACCGAGACGGGAAAACGAACAGCTCACGGTTCGCTACCTCACTCTGGTTGATTTTTCTTGACCTGCTTTTCCTGGCGCTTCCTAGGTTTCCTGCTGGAACCAAACTGCTGAAGAGCTGCTTCGAGATGCTCAGTTCCAACGGCCGCGCTCTCACTCACGCCAAACTTTTTAGGCCTTCAAGCCCTCTGAATAATTTAAGGCATCCTGTTTGGGCATGAGCCCTTATCAGCAGGGGGTGATGCGGTGGCACAATGCCACTAAGTACCCTGAGTTCAAGTCTTGCCTGAGACCAGCTGTTTTCAACCTGGGGTCTGCAGACTACGTCTAGGGCGGCTGCAAGATACAACCGTGACCAATGAGAAGTATATGAACACCCACGTGTACAATTGGAGGGGGCTTGCACCTCCATTCCTCCGGCGGCGGTCTCCTTCAGGTCTTGGGAGCTCGGGCAGTAAAGAAGTTCTTCCTTATGTGCAGCCTGAAACGGTCACGGAGGAGTTTGTCATCCCTTGGGGCGCTCTGGTGAACAGGCGTTCCCCCGCATCGTGATGCACACCCTGATGTATTTATAGACAGCCACCAGCCCCCCCCGAGCCTACGCTTTTCCAGGCGGTAGAGTCCCCCAGCCTCTCCTCATACGGCCTGGAGGATTACATCCAGGAACTCGGAGAACTCGGCTTCCAGGAAGAGCCTGAAGAGAGAAAATAAATCCTGAATCTTGCACTGCCTTGGCACGCTGTCTCTTCTGGCTCACGCACCAAGCAGTTGTGTCCACTCTAGGGACGTGCTGCATAACGCTGACAGCAAGGGGTTGGGTGAGCTTTCGTTGCCATCAAGGCTTAAGCCAAGTGTGGAGAGAAGCAAAGAGCACCCACGCTGCCATGCCCAGCAGCTCGAAGGCATCAAGCCTTCCGCCTCACTGAGACTCATTGTCTTCTTCCACAACATGAAGCTAATAGTACCTGCCTGCCTCGTAGACGTTCAATGAGGCTTTATTAGGCAGCATTTATAATGAACTTTGGAAATCAGGAGTGCCCCTATAACGGCAAAGGATTCTTATAGGGAATTCATAGAAATCATTAGGAAGTTGGGCTGGAAGGGACCTTCAGAAGTCACCGCAGCCCCCTGCCTGAGGCAGGATTATCTCTTCCCAAGGAATCCCGGACAAATCCATTGCCTTCCCTCTTAGCAAAACTACACAGTCGATCCTGACAGAACACAAGTCATAACACCTGAACCTGCCACGAGTAAACCATGACCCGTGGACCATGACAACCAATGGCAGCCAACATCCTGCTTCTGTAAAAGGTTGTTAATATGCACTCAAGAGATCCTAGGTAGAGGCCACATCCCGTACTACAGAGGAAAGCAAAAACCCCCACAGTCTGTACCAATCTGACCATCAGATGAAATTTCTTCCTGACCCCAAATATAGCAACATGGGACTTGTTTGGCACATGTATGAACCATCCCACCTGTATGGCAGTAAGTGGATGTGGCAGAATACGATCTCTGTCTCTCCCCAAATGCTGCTATCTGACAATTTGGTTGCTGTGGTCACTGCAGAGGGCAGACATCTCTGGCTCCATCAGCTTCAGGTAACCCTGAATACATTCCTGAGGGAGCTGGATACATTCCTGAGGGAGGGGGGAAACCTGCTCCCTCTGCCTATGTGACTGGCCTCACACACCTGGGTGGGGGGCTTAAGCTCCCTGTCGTTCTAAGCAAAGCCAACACGACTGGGAGGGGACTAAAAACTCTGCCGTCTACCCAGCAACCAGTGATGCATTTCAAACTGGTTGGCTGGCAGGCAACAGTTGCTGGCCATCACTGGATCAGGTAAATGAGGTCATAAGGGCTATATAAGTGAAGGACTGTCCTGGAGAAGGAGCAGCAGCCATGATGAAAACTCACAGAGACCATTGAAACTCTCTCTCTCTCGAAACTCATGGTCGGTGAACTGTTTGCCTCCAGGGGAAATCTCCACCTGCCTCTCAATGGCACTTGTGAGTAAGCTACTTGAGATCTAACTAGATATATAGCTTGCAGTAATACAGATGCATGATCAGCGGCTACCATGCCCCTGTTTGCTCTCAGGTATTTCTCTGATATTGCTCTACCTTGTACCCTATTTCAAACCTGCTTCTTGTAACCAATAAAGCTCTCCTTTGTACCTAGCATGGGACACTTACTGGGAGAGGGTGTAGATTATGCCCTGGCGTCCCCTTGGTCCGGCTGACTAAAGGAGACCACTATTTGTGCTTCGGACTGAGGGAAGCACCCCAGGTTCTTGCAGTGGGTCAAGTACCCTCATGGACTACTAGGCCTGTGTTTCCCAGGGGGCACAGGTCCAAGATCAGTCCAGACTCTGGGTGGTGGCAGCATTACCCCCGGGCTTGCAGGTGCTCCAGGAAGAGGGTCAGCCAGACATTAGATGCCCCCAGGGAGGCACGTGGAGCCTGGAAGGTGGTCGGACGCAGTGAGGTGGGTGGCTCAACACAGGAGCACCTACTGGCCTGCCACAGAGGACGTTTCCCCCAGGGACGGGTTATCCTCTAGTGGCCCCTGCAAGGTTTCTTGCACCTGCAGCTGAAATAGTTCGTGCTGGTCTCCTTCAGAGACAGGACCCTGAACTAGACCAGGCTCTGGTCCATCCATCCTGGAAATTCCCATGTATACAATAAAATTGAATAATAATATAATATTCAGCACGTCTACGGCATCTCCCCGTCAAGTGTTTCAAACCGTTCTAGAGCGGGTGGAGATCGTGTGCTCTGTTATCTGCCGGGGATAAGAAATGAAGTAGTGAGTTTGAATTGCAACAGAGGAGATTTGCATTAGATATTTGGAAGAAGAGTCTGGCTATCGGGGTGTTCAGCTCCAGGACAGATCACCTAGAAAAGCCACACGCTCCCCACTGCAGAAAGTTTTTAAGAGCAGCTTAGGAAAATGCTTGACTAGGATGCTTGCAAACAGGGCTATCCTGCCTTGAGCAGGGGCATGCACTAGATCATCTAGGGGCTTGTTTTTCTATGATCCATTTATGCTGCAAAGGCCTGGTATTACAGTCCTCACCTGAGAAACTGAGGCAGAGAGGTCAAGTTCCTGGAATGAAACAAAAACAGGAAAATTCACAGGCTTAGGCTGTAAGCACAAGCCCATTATCCTTGCTTCCAAAGGCCCCCGTGCCCCAAGAACATCCTCTGTTGCCCAGTGAGCCAAGAGATATTTCCATCCATTGAAATTTAATAGGAGCTGGATTCCAAACTCTAGCTAATTTAAACATCCCAGCCTTTAACACAGATTTAATAAACTCCTTTAAAAAATATTGAGATGCTTGCTAATGAACGCAACAGCCAGGAGGGCTAATAACAAAAGAGAGCGATGTGATCAGAACCAACAAGATGCCAAAGACCCTCTCCCTACGGAGCAGTGGAGTTATTGCCTCATGAACTCCTCCCTCGTTATTTATCTGCAAACACAGCCAAGGCAATGCTGGGCGACAACTGGAAACAATACCCTTGCACTGACTCAGAGCGACGTGGATAAAAATACCGACATGTTCCAAACAATTGGGCCTATTTTGGGAGACCAGCCATCACATAAAACAGCAGAGAACATTTCACAATGTGGACAAGCAGCGTCACCAGAGGTTAACTCTGTAGAGCTCTGCTCGTGAAGGAAGGCAAACGGCCTGTATCTGTTCATAGACGAAGCCACAGAGATCGGAGAAATGTGGTTCGCCCAAAATCGGCCAGCATCGGCACACCACCGCTGTTCCTTGCAACCTCTATGGCTGGCTTCCATGCCGGTAGAGTTAGGTCCTCAATGGTGAATGCACGTGAAATCTCCCGCTCTGTGTTTGGACTGGCCATAAATTTTCTGTGGATATAAGATCATAGGAAAGTTGGGCTGCAAGGGACCTCACAAGGTCACATGTAATCCAGCCCCTTACTCAAGTCAGGATCATCCCTGACAAAAACCATCCCAACCAAGTGTCCATCCAACCTGCTTTTGAGTATTTCCAGGAATGGGGAGTCCGCAACCTCTCTAGGCAGCCTGTTCCAGTGCTTGACGCCCTCCTAGTGAGAAAGTTCCTCCTCATCTCCAACCTCAGTTTCCTCTACTGCAGCTTGGTCCAAGTCCAGTCCCCTATGGCCATAGATGAAAGACTATCTACATCCTCCCTGTTTTTAATGGAAAATTGATTTGGGGGCACAATTATTTGGTTTAACAAAATGTGCCTAATTTCTGTCAAATCTTTGTTGCTTTTTTTTCTATTGCACAATTGAAAACCAGAATCTATTTCCAGCAGTTTCAAACCCAAATCGCTTTTGGCATGCTCACTCATCCTTCCTGCTCAGTGAATGCATGTACACGAAACTCATGTGCATTAAGCTAAATTAATGAGCATTATGTGCGCATGTCTACATGTGCCCACCCTTAATTTGCATTAATTCAGGCTAATCGTGCCTACATTTGATACCTGCAAATGAGGTATCAAATTTAGGCATGATTAGTTAATGCGCATTAATGCATGTGTAGATGCGACCCGGCACTAACTTTAGTGCCCGATCTGCCCTGCCACTAGGGAGCCAACCTGAGCCCAGCGTCAGGGAGCATACAAGGACTCAGGTGCTGAGCACTAACCCACAGTCCTGCCCCCTAAGCCCCCCACTCCAGGCTTAAAGACCCAAAATATTGTAATAGTTTTCCCCTTGTACATAGTTGTCCTCTTGTACAGAGTTTACCACTTGTAAGCAGGTTTTTTTATTGTTGGTAGGTGAGGATGGTGGTTGAGGGGCTCAGCTGAGGATGGAGAGATTTCTATTTGTTAAGGGGGGAGGGATGACTGTTGTGGGAGTAATAACATTTTTTTGGTTCACCCATGTGCGTGTCCTGAGAGAGGTGCTGGGGGTGGGCAGAGGGCAGGGGGTATGTGGGCGAAGGGGCAGAAGGCAGGAGCGGGAAGTGAAGGAGAAAGGAGTCAGGCAGAGCCACCCATAGCCTGTGCCCAGGCCCTCACTGGCAGGTGCATGGCTGTCCTGGGGCCTGGGCGAGGGGAGGCCTGCTGGCTAAGGTCCTGCACGTGTAGACACATGCCATCAATTGCTTAATGCGCATTAGCTTAATGCTCATTAAATGTTGTCGCACTTAAATGCACGTGTAGACATGCCCAGTGAGACACTGTCAGTGTCACCTGTCAATGGGCCCACACTCTTCAGATGCAACACTAAGCACTATTGCAGCAAGGGAGAAAAAGGCTGCTTTGTCCCTTGAATCAGGTCTAGAGGCAAATTATGTTCCTATTTGGCCTCTTAAAACAAGCCTCTAGCTATGCTAAATGAGACAGCATAATGCCTTGATTCACTTAGACTTCTTAGTGGCAAGGCTGTTTGCACCTGGGGAAAATCAGCAGAGATCCCCTGACTTCAATAAAGTGACACACACATTTACTCCATCCAAGGATTTGGCCCAATGACAGTAAAACCTGTATTCCCCATTCAGGAGATTGCTCGCTTTATTTCTCACTGTGAACTTCTAGCTCCCCCACGGCCAGTGCCCTGCGGGATACCAGGGTCAGGATGACCAGGGAGGGGTGGGGGTGGAGATCAGATCAGGGGTGCTTTCGCAAAGCACTGTGGGACCTGAAGGTCTGGAATGATATACGCCTGAAATGAAAATCTACCAGTAGCAATAGGCAGAGGAGGGAAGGGAGTTAGCAAAGAACCAGGAGCGAGGTAGGTTGCTTCATCTCTCGGGCACTCGTGCAGGATTGTACCCTACAGTAATCCTGCAACGCTTTGTGCGGGCGAGTTCAGTCGCGGTGCTGTGCCCTAGCTCTCCTTTATACCACTTCATCCCACTTAGGCCACCCTTAGCCACTGCAGTCGCACCACACGCCTGCTCCGTGGCACAGGACTCGTGTCCTCTTGCAGTGAGGGGCTCTCCACCCTTGTAGCCCTTTTGCACTGGAAGGGTGGTGAGCTCCCAAACCAGTGGATCTCAGGATTTCCCTACCATGGGGTGCTGGGATTGATGCCTCTTCTACCACCATCCGCCACGAGTTCCAGGCCGTGAGATGTGTGCCCCTTCCCTCTTCCTGCTATGTGTGTCTGGCTGGTTTTAAACCTTCCTGGGGTGCTGGCTGCAGCCCAGGCTGGGATGGTGACAAGGCTGCGCCAATGGTCCTGCCGGGACTCAGACGTGGAGGTTACTGGCTCACGGGTCTTGCCCCTTTACTCAGGGTTAGACCCATCACTGCATTTGAGGGCAGGAAGGACTATTACCCCCGGTCAGGTAGATGGACTGTGGGGCAGTTTGCCCTCCTCTGCAGTGGGGGGTGGCATGGCCTCAACGTGGGATCTCCCGAATCCATATTAACAACCTTCTGCAGACGCAGGACATTGCCTGCCCTGGTTTCCCTGCTTTACCTGTGGCAGCTTCGGGTGTTATGCCTTGTGCTGTGCCAGGGTTGGTGATGGTCCTATGGAGAGTTTACATTACGGTTTATCCGGGGTGGTCTGGCTAGAGATGATCCTGCCTTAGGCAGGGAGTCGGACTAAACGACATCTGGAGGTCCCTTCCAGCCCTACGACTCTGTGAACCCCAACGGGCAATTAGAGCCCCCAAACCTGCATTGTCAAGGTGGGGAGGAGAATCCATTACACAACAACGTGTGTTGCTCCTTTATAAATAACACACTGCTCCAGCAAAGCAGGTGGCATTTCTCCTTGCACGGCATCACTCACGGCATCGTGCCCATGGATCGCTTCTTGGCCTCACAAAAGCTAAGCAATGAACTAGGGAATGCATCTCGCCTGCACAACAGGCAGCACAATGCTGCTCGCCCTCCCTTGCAGATGGCATTGGCAATGGTGATTAAAATACACGACTATCTGAGGACACCCCCCAAGTCGTGTTTGTGTCAGGTTTGACTTCCCCTTTTTATTTGGATGCAAAGGGGATTTGAGATCAAATACAAGTGCATTAGCATTCTTCCCCTCTCTCTGTTGCTCTGAGCTCTGCCAAGCATATCACTCTCCTGAGATAATGGCAGGGTCCCAATCACAGATGGTGTGATCACAGACCCAAATATTACACCTAAATGGATGGGACAAGAGTAAACTGGCACAAGCGTGAGTCTCTTCCCATGTACCGACCCTAGCAGGGGCCTCCTCTTCTGGTTACAAAGGGGCTCAGAGCTGTGTATTTAAAGGAGTCCAAATCTGTCTGATGGGAGACAGGAAAACAAGAAATACTGTTACACCCAACGCAATGCCAGGAATGGATTGTGCATCCTTTACAGGCATTAATGAAGCCTGTATCGTGCATCCTTTCCAAGCATTAATGAAGCCTGTATCGTGCATCCTTTCCAAGCATTAATGAAGCCCGCTGGATGACTTAACTTACAGGATGCATCCTTCCATTTAAGTTGGAAGGCAGGACAGGTAGCACCTTAAGAGACTAACTAACTTAAGAGGCTATGTTCAGAGAGCCATAAGCGTTGTCGGCGCCAGCCTAGTTCATCAGATCTCTTCTTCCACAGCTTATTGCTCAAGTGATCTCTGTGAAGACAGCTGCACTTCGTCGAATTGCAGGGTTGGATGGGACCTCTAGGATCGCAAGGTCCGACCCCCTGCGTGAATGTAGGATAGGAATGCTGTTCCTAAACCATTCCTGCCCAATGCTTATCCAGCCTCCTCTTGAGGACCCCAGTGAGAAGGCGATTCCCGGACAAGCTAGCCTGCTGCCTTGCTGCAAGGAAGTTTCTCCTGAGATCAGTTTTCAATCAGCTTTGCTGCAATTTAAAACAATCAGGCCTTCATATACTCTCTGGTCTCCAACGGGTGTCCTGGGTGACCTTGAAAATACCCTTTCCAAAGGGATTTAGGTGCCTCAAGGTACAGGTGGGTGCCAAGCAGGATTGTCACATGCTGCCATGTCATCTTTATGGTTTGATGACTGTGAAACTTAAGCTGAGCGGGGCCGACTCATCAAAGTTAAGCTATAAAATATGGATGACCATTGCACGGTGCAAGAGGATGTCAGTTTGCAGCGGGGCTCTTCTGAAAAGAAGTAATGAGGCCTCACTTCAAGGTTATCTTACTAGACCTATGATGAGTTTAAGCAGGTGCCTGTGTGTCTGGTGTGTGATTGTGTGAAGTGTCTACCCGTGATTAATTATTATCAGAGACCCTGGTTTTCTCTGATTAAAAAAAAAAATCCCCAATTTTTTAATTTAAAAAAGGAACCCAAAATCCACATTTTTCTGTGATTAAAATGGACCGCTAACATATATATATATGATTGCCCTCGCCATTCGGCACAAATAGCTTAAATGAAGGTGATGGAAAGGTGGGCACAAGTAGACATGCATACACAATGCTCATTAGCGTAGGCTAATGCACATTAATGCGGCTCATGTAGATGCACCCACTGGGTAGGAAGGGTGAGCGAGCGTCTCGGAGCCTGTGACTTTAATATTCTGTGCCCTTATTTTAACCTCCTACCCACTGGATTGCGAAGTGCATCACATAAGGGAATAACCAGCCTCTAGCAGGATCTGGGCCTTGATATATATATATAGTGGAGTTTCATTTTAATCACAGAAAAATGTGGATTTTGGAGTACATATTTTAATCCAAAATTGGGGATTTTTTTACATCAGAAAACCAGGATCCCTGATTCTCATAACAATATTTCTTTAAAATTAACTCGTTTTTATGTGCAGGAAGAGGCATTCTCCATATGGGGCTTCATCGGTTCTCCTCCTGGTTGACTCTTGTTTCACCTCAGTGGGTCCCTTGAACTTTCAAGGACAACTCTTCCAAAACTTTGTGTTTTTCCCATTTCTTAATTAACGTCCTGGTATGTTCCAACTCACTAGAGATTGACGACCTTCTGTTACCAAGCAAGGTCATTCAATTAAAATTGGGACTTTCTCATAACTAATAATGAACAGTTAGAAAATCAGGATCTTCCCGTTTGATATTGCTTGGGTTTTCCTCTTGATTTCCACGGCTACAAGACTGCTTTGAAGATGCTGAGCTGAAGGGTACGAAAGAGGAACAAAGCAGCTAGTAGGCGCCCTTCAAGAGTGAGAAATCATTCAACACGTGGGAAGCGCCCAGCTGACCCAATGGCACGGGGTGGCAGACCCATGCCTTGAGAAGGAAAAGTCGACAAGCCCGAGACCACCTCGTTGCCTCTATTGGTGAGATACTATCACTTTTACAGCTACATAGACTAGGCTTCGCTTTGCTTTCGGCTCATTTAATAGTAAGTAGTTGTAGCAAATAACGCCTTTCTGTCGTTTATCGAACCACTTGTCACGTCAATCCTTTATACATTAGTCCTAAATCCCATTTCATAACTTAAATTAGCTGACTTCACGTCTTCATTTCCCTGTTTCCAATCTGTAAAATAAAGACGATAGCACCTGCACATCATAGGGGTGCTGGGAAGATAAATAGGAAAGATTTCAAGGGACCTGAGCTGATAGACGTAGGGCCCACACCTTCATTAATGCTTGTGAGATGCTGCTCAGCCCATCAGTGCAGTTTGCCTGCACCCGGCGGGAGCTGTAAATGTTCTAGCTCTTATTTATTCATTTCAGAAATGTTCTTCTCCCTTGCAAAAAATGCTCAAACAAAATCTCCTCGCGTACCTTATTTCCATCACTAATGGAACAAAAGGCTTTTAGATCAGCTTGCAGTCTAAATGGCAAAGCAAGTTAGTGGCAGAAGAAAAATCAGGGTCATTTGGAAAACATCAGGAGCTGCCCAGTGCCCAACCCTCATCGCTCAGCCTGAACAATCAGGCTTTCACAAGCGAGCACGTCTCTGCGATTTGGCGGCGCTCTGTTTCAATAGCACTGCTGCCTGTTAATGGCAGGCCTTTATTGCTTACGAGTCATAAAGTAATTTGGCAAAGACTATCATTTGTCTGACACAAGGAGGGACGTTTCCCAGTGCCTGATTGACTGATTGATTGATTGATTGATGGAGAAAGAAGAGATGGTTGACAAGACAGATGACTGGCCTGTTTGAATTAGCCTGATGCATTGTTTGGTCCAAATCTATATGCGGTGAGGAAGAGCTCCGCTCCCGTGCCTTTGGAGTATCAGGTCGATGCCATCTTTGCAGATTTTAAAGTAAAGGAGGCAAATCTGAGGTCACATCCAGCTACGAAATGCGCTGTATCCTTTCAGATTTGGCCAGTGTCACACCACATACAGGTCTGTGGACATCATAATTGCACGTCCAAACTGGTCCCCATGGAAAGGCTGAGCCTGCAGATATGTTCTCCTGCTCACCAACGGGAGGGGCTTATATAGTCCTGACGTCATACAGTCCCCGCCCAGACATGTGATCAGAGAGGAAAATGAACTTCTTAAAGGCACAGCTCCCTACATGACACAGCAGGAGGACCATAGAGACTAAGAGAGGTATTGCAGCATCAAGGGCCATATTCCTGTCTCCCGTTTTTTGCAAGTCAAAGCTGATGCAACTTGTGCGCGTGCACTTGAATGTGATTTAATTATAAAGACTGGGCTTTCTAGTATATCTTGCGGCAGAGTTCCTCCCCAGGGGCACACACAGTGCAAAGGGGAACTGTTTCACTATCCTTCTCTGTTGTGTAGGGCTGGGTGCACGGATGGGTCTGGAAGGCATCCAGATCAGGTATGACATGGTTGCCTTATCATCCTGAGAAGCAGGGCCATCCTACATGTTGCTCACTTGGGCATACTTTATAGAGGGTGCTGAGCATCTGGGCAATTCCTGAGTCCCTTCAGTGCAGTTGAGGTCAGTGGAGCAACAAAAGAGTAATGGCATATTTGGGGTAAATCCGAGACGTAGACAATGAGGGCTGGAAGGGAGCTCAGGAGGTCACATCTAGTCCTGCCCCCTGCTCCAAGCAGGACCAGCCCCAATTACATCATCCCACCAAGGTTTTGTCTACCTGGATCTTAAAAACCTCCAAGGATGGAGACTCAACTTCGTTGCTGCAGCTGGAGCCCATTGCTCCTTGTCCTGCCATCTGCCCCCACTGAGCACAGCCCAGCTCTGTCCTCTGTGCACCCCACTGCAGGGAGGTGAAGGCTGCTGTTCAATCCCCCTCCGTCTTCTCTTCTCCAGAATAATAAGCCCAGTTCCCTTCTCAGAAGTCATGTGGTCCAGCCCCTGAACCAATTTCATTGCCCTCCGCTGGACTCTCTCCAGTGTGTCCACATCCTTTCTGTCGTGAGCTGGCCAAAACTGGACACAGGACTCCAGATGTGGCCTCCGCAGTGCTGAATAGAGGGGAATAATTACTTTCCATCGACCTGCTGGCAATGCTTCTACTAATGCATGTGCATTAGGAGGGTACTGTAAAACCAAAGAATTGCAAGAGGGTCCTCTGAGATCAAGGGGACATGAAGCAGCTCAACCCGTATCATGTAATGACTAATAAAATCATCCATTTGCCAAGCCAGAGTACAGCCCATGTGCCACCTTTCATGGTTGACTCTTCCTTTTTTTTTTTTCCCTTGGCCAAAACTAGTTCCTGAATTTGGGCTCATAAGGCTACCCATGGACATGCCCATGGACACTTTAGGCCACCCAAAGAAATGCAGAAAGAAATTATTCGCCTAAGATGATCCAAACCCACTCGAGTATCTCCACGATACGTCATCACCCCACGTTCAGCACTCTCGTCAGCACAGTGGCCAAGAATTGAACCGGCCACAAAGGGAGAATTGCTTTTTGAACCACTAATAAGAAAGTTAGGTTAGATATTAGGAAGAACTTCCTAGCTGGGGGAGTTGTTCAGCACTGGAGCAGATTCTCTCGCCAAGTTGTGGAGTCTCCAAACTTGGAAGTTTGTAAGAGCAGGGCAGACAGATGTTTGGTGGAGAGGGTTGAGACAGGGATGATCCTTCCTTAAAGTGGGGGCTGGACTAGATGACTTTGTGAGGTCCCTTCCAGCCCTCCTTTTTTATAAATCTAACAGCAGTCTCCTTCGTCAGGTGTTTGAAGGCATTCATTTTCAAACTTTCCATACCTCTTGTACTCCCACACAATATTCTTTGATGACATCTGGCAACATCTAGCTAATGCTAATTACATTCTTTTTACTCTTAATTAAGATTTAAAAATATGTTACTGAAAGAGCAAGATCATTTTGCTCTGAGTCATCAGCTGGTACAGCAGAGTTGCTATCGTCCACGCTAGGATCTGAGCTCAAAAGTATTTCAGCTTTCTCTCCAGCTTGATTTTTCTACTCCCTCAGTTGTCAATGCTAATTGTTTTCCAGTTGCATCCTAATCACATCACTCTGACATCTAAATTGTTATGATATATAATTTTTTATTCACCAGCTTTAAAACTGACATGTTGCAGACGTCAATACAAAGAGGCTGCTCTGAAATGATTTGATTATTCAAATAATCAGGTGCACAGGTTATGACCATTGAAAGCCCAGGCTGGATGGTTGCAAAGGGCATTAATGCATCAACCACTTAGCTAGTCAGATGATTATTATGTTTTAAAACATGGCCCTTAATTCTCAGTCTCCTTAACTCTGCTTTGACAGGACACCGCTGGCCAATGCTGGTCTCTCCAAGAATAGAAACAACATCAGAGATGCAGTTTTTCCTAGTAATTGCACAACTCATAGGAATCATACAGAAGTAGCGCTTGATGGGACCTCCATAAGTCATCTAGTTCAACCCCCGGCCTGAAGCAGGATCATCCCTACCCAAGCCATCCCAGACAAATCCATATTCTAACCTCTTAGTAAAACTACCATCAACCCTGACACAACACAAGACATCACACCCAATGTTGCTACAGGTAAAGCAGGGGGACCGTGGCAGCCAACGTCCTGCTTCTGCAGAAGGTTGTTAATACGTCACAGAATCACAGAAATGCAGGGCTGGAAGGGACCTTGAGAGATGGAGTCCAACCCCTGGCTCTGAGCAGGAATACCGCTGAGATCAAATGATCCCGGCAAGGTGTCCGTCCAGTCTCCTCTTGAAGACTTCCCAGGTTGGGGACTGCACCTTGTCCTTGGGAAGTCTGGTCCACATTGTGGTCACCATCGCCGTAAAGACGTTCTTCCTTGCATCCAACCCGAACCCGTCCTCTGACAGTTTGTGACCATTGCTCCTTGTCCTCCCCAGGGGTGTCTCAGTGAGCAGGTTTTCTCCCCGGTCTTGATACTTACCCTTTACATGCTTACAGATGGCCACCAAGTCCCCCCTTGGTCTTCTTTTCCCCAGGCTGAACACCTCAGTCTTTCCTCGTAAGGTTTGCCCCCCAGGCCCTTAATCATCCTTGTGGCCCTTCTCTGGATCCTTTCAAGATCCTCCACATCTGTTCTGAAGTGCGGTGCCCACAACTGGACACAGTCTCACCAGCACCGAGGAGAGAGGAAGTATCACGTCCTTAGCCCTGCTCGTGACGCATCGGCTAATGCACCCAAGTGTGCAATTAGCGCTGTTGACTACAGCGTCACACCGGTGACTCATGTTCATCCTATCATCAACCATAACCCTGAGGTCCCTTTCAGCCACCATGCTGGCCAGGACATCTCCTCCTAAGCCATATTCATGTTGCTGGTTACTTGTTTCCAGATGACACACTCTGCATTTATCCTTAGTGAACCGCATCCACGTCCGCTCTGTCCAGATCTACTCGGACCTGCATCCTACCCCCTAGCATGACTGCTTTTCCTCATAACTTAATATCATCTGCAAACTTGGCCAGTGTGCTTTCCACATCCTCATCTAAATCCTTGATAAAGATGTTGAATAGCACGGGGCCAAGAACCGAACCCTGCGGGACATTACTGGCCACCTCCCGCCGAGACGATGCAGACCCATCCACTAACACTCTCTGGGTTTGACCCCTTAACCAGTTCCCAACCCACCTGACTATGGACTCAGCCAACCCACAATCCCCCAGTTTTTTCTAGCATCATGTGACACCCTATTGAAGGCCTTTTTAAAATCCAAGTATATGACATCAACCACATCTCCCACATCTAAGCGGTTCATTACTTGATCATAGAAGACGAGGTTGGTCAGTCATGACCTGCGTTGTGACCAACAAAACTACATTGGCTATCCTTCAGCCTCATGACTTCCGCCAGTCTTACAAATGGACTGCTTAATAATTGTTTCCAAAATTTTACCCAGTATTGAGGTCAAACCGATCAGGTGCCTATAGTTTCCCGCCTCCTCTCTCCTTCCCTTCTTAAAGATTGGCACCGTATTGGCCCTTATGTTCAAGTGATCCCAGGTAGAGGCCATGCCCTCCCTACCCCCCACTACAGAGAAAGGCAAACGGCCCCACAGGCCACCCCAATCTGATCAGGGGATAACAGTTCTTCCTGGCCCCAAATGCACTGATCGATCTACCCCTGAGGAAAGAGGCCAAACCCTCTAGCCATTAATCTTTGGGTTTCAGTCCCAGCAGGAGCATTGGCACAGCCCAGTCACCAACCCCAACCTTGGCTGCAACCAATCTCCTCCCCCCAAAAAGCCCCTGACCCCCCTGACACGTATAGCAGAAGCAAGTGGAGGAGGACGGTTCCCTCCCAGACCCATGCGGCAACCAGCAAAGCTCAGAAGTGGGGGAAATCCCCATAGTAGAAGAAAGACGTAACTACGCCTCGGTCATCCCCAACCAGAGGCTATCTAGTATTATCAGCATATTATTCATAGAGCTGCTTAAATATTTCTGGTCATTTATTTCAAGGAAAATGTCTTCTCAATCAAATTAAGAATTGTCACAAATATTTTTCATTTCAGGGGAAATTCTTGTCTTTTAATAATTAGGGTTTTTTAATACATTGCTTTTAGGAGAGGAATCAATTCCCACCAGGGTTGAAACCATCTGGGACTGTGTAAGGCGACTGGAAACAAGTTGAAGGTACTTCCTGTGTGGTGGGGACTAGCAAAGAGGAAGATGGCAAGAAGTCGGCCTCCTTCCTGAGAAGCGAATTTGGCGTATAGATGTTTTCAATAGTCTTTGTAGCCATAGTCGTCATAGGACACTAACTATGAAACCTGAATCTGAGAACTGCAGTCCACATAATGAAGAAGCAGATGCTTTTCAGCGAGGGACAAAGAGAACGTGCGGCCGCAGAAGAACGGGTGAATGGTCCAAGTCAACGGAGTACCTGAGCAGAGACCAGGCCACTATGACGAAGAGCCGCAAGGTGGAATCGCGTGCAGAGCTGAGAGCCAATGCCACCAGGACAGCGCATGGAGCTGCACACACCATGGCAAACTGCACAGGTGAAAGACGGAGCCCAAATATTAGTGAAACGATCCAAGAACTGCAACAGCTCGCATCCCTTTGCAAGGCTCTGTAAGGACCAGCGCCAAGGGCAGGGCACGGACAACACAGTGTTGGCAGCACCACTCCGATCTTCACTGAGGTGTTGGATACGGTCACAGGAGAGGGAAGATGGCTTCCCAACTGAGAGTAAATGGGAAGCTGGACACTGGTCTACAAGCCAATGTGGGGGGTGCAGCAGTGATATAAACATTGCAATAAAAGTCCCAAGCTCCAGAAGATAAATGGATACAACTATGAGCTTGCCATGATGGGCTTGTCACCCTACAGCAAAGCTGTCCAACTTCTAAGTGGCTGGGGGCTGCACACGAGGCTCAAGACACGGGAATGTCCCCCACGGCACTGCACAGATGCTCCCTTCCCCATTGCACCACATCTCAGCCTTACCGTCAGCTCCCCACGCTGTGCCACGGGAAGGAGTGGGGGGCCCAGAGACCCCAGCTGCTATTGCAGCCAGAGCAATGGTGGGAAGCACCAGCTTGGCACAGACCTGGAGCTGGAGCTTATCCCTTGGCAGGCCAGATGCAACCCATGGGTTACCGTTTGGACAGCTGTACCCTAGAGTTATATGACCTAGAGCCCAAACCCTGTTTCGACTTTAAGCTACTTGAGCATCTAGCTGCGATCCTATTCCACCATGCTCAAGTCCTTGAAAAGCCATGAAAGGGTCAACTTTTATAACAGACCTTGTCGTAAAACTAAATCACAAAAAGCAACAAGGCAGAGAAGGCAGGCCCCATTCACTTCTTGCACCAAGGCTTTTCCAGGCATGCAAGCAGGGTAAAATGGGATCCTACCTCCATGTCTAAGTGCCTGTTATGCACCTTAGAGATGAAACAGGATTTGAGGCTATAAATACAGGCAAAAAACCAAACTGGAGAAGACACTACTTGTTATAGTACCAGGGGGAAATGGGCCATTGGCAGGTTAACAGCACATCAAGGTTTCGGCTCATCAAGAGCATTGGCAGGCGACTTGAACACTTGAGGAAGAGTTTGAGAGCATCTTCCTGTGCATAGAAAGGCTCTTCCTGGAGTGCAAAACAGGGCTGAACGAGCCTAACCACCCCACACTGGATGCTCCTTAGAAAGATGCTCTTGCTCAATGGCGGAGACGAAAACCGAAGCAGAAACAACTCAGCGCCTGGGGAATCGCAGCTCAAGCAAAACTCATGAGTAGATGCACTCACGAGCCACTGCAGAGTAAAAGCCAGAACCCACCACCCACTGGGAGATGTAATCCCCGGGTATGTAAAGGAGGGAACACTCTCCATTTCCAACCGAGAGGAGACATTTTTGGAGAGACGGTCGATGCCAAGTCTTTTCATGCACCTTATGCATCATCCCTTCGCAAAGCTCGCGTTTGTGTGCACGGAGCACCCCGCTGAGGACACACGACCAGGGCAGCGCACGAGCTAGATGTCACACAGTAAAGAAGGGCAGGATTTTACTGCCCGGCAGCTGCTCTTCCCCTGAATTAGAGCAAACCTAAACTGCGGCAGTTCGTCCATCTCTCCTCGAGGGCTCTCTCGTCCTTCTGGTTCATCTTTGGAGGCTGCCGCATGGTTTGACATTTCTTAAACTGGGGTTCCCAAAACTAGACGCCGAGCTCCTGTTGAGGCCTCCCTACTACCAAGAAGAGAGCCACAAAGAGACCTCCCAGGTCCACTTATGGCCTCCTGCTAACTCGTCCCAGAAGCAGACTTGTCTGTTTAGGCTGTACTGTATTGTATCTGTTGTATTTGGGATTGGAGCGCCCCTTCCTGGGAAGTTAACTGTGCGCTTGTCTTTATTAAATTAAATTTCATCTTCTTGGCTTCACGCAGTCTTGCCAACTGGTCGCTTGCAAATCCTCCAGGCTTAGCATTGCCTTCTGGTTTCATGGGTAGGCTTCCTCTAAAATTAAAGTCCTGAATAAACCCGGCCCCAGGCCAGACTCTGCTTAAAATGCCCTCCCAATCGGACACTGAGTCACTTAATGACCGCTCTTCGAGCGTGATTTTTTTAAAATCAGTTTTGATTTCAACCGGTGATTTCAGCCACACCAAATTTCCTTGGCTTGCTTGTGAAAACGCTACGTGGGATAGCACTTTACTACAATTAAGGCATGTCACAGAGATGGCCCTTTGCTTTTCCACTGGGCCAGCTGCGCTGGCAAAGACGGAAAGTGCATTGGTTTGGGATGATCGATTCTTAACAAACCCACATTAGGTGGCTTTTCATCACCTTATTATTTTATAAGGACTTGCCAATGGATCATTTAATTGTTTTTCCCACCATCATTTCAGGGCTGGCAATTAAACCGACTGGTCTATAATTTCCCCCCGTTATAGAGGAGTAATATGTCTGCCCATCCCCAGACCTCTGGGACCTCTCGTGTCCTCTTGGAGTTCTTAAAAGTAATTGGTACGAGTTTCTAATTATTGCTAAATGTTTAATGACGCTTATTTAAGGATTGAAACATCTAAGGGGAGAGCCAGGGGTGTTTTCTACTTGCCTCAAATCAACAGTGAGATTGAGGAAGCTGTTAGGGCTTGTTGCATATGCCAGAAATACGGGCCAAGTTAAGCAAAAGCGCCCACGTTGGTGGCAGAAGAAAAACGGGCCCCCTGGAGCAAAGTAGGAATACCGTTGTTTTTGTTGGCTGGAAAAAAACTCTATATTTGTCCCAGACTATTATTCTCACCTCCCTGACACAGATTAATGGTACGATGCCACAGCTGAACAGGTGATCGTGCATACCAAACGCATTTTCATAGACTCGTAGAAAATGAGGGTGGGAAGGGACTTCGGGAGGTCACATCCAGTGCAACCCCCTGCTCCAAGCTGGACCAGCCCCAGCTACATCATCCCAGCCAAGGCTTTGTCTACCTGGGTCTAAAACACCTCCAAAGAGGGAGAGTCCACCACCTCTCTGGGGAGCTTGTTCCTGTGCTTCACCACCCTCCTAGAGAGAAAGTTTCTCCTCATATCCGACCTCAACTTGCCTTGCTGCAGCTGGAGCCCATTGCTCCTTGTCCTGCCGTCTGCCCCCACTGAGACCAGCCCAGCTCCAGCCTCTTTGCAGCACCCGGCAGGGAGGTGAAGGCTGCTATTCAATCCCCCTCGGTCTTCTCTTCTGCAGACTCAATCAGCCCAGTTCCCTCAGCCTTTCCTTATACATCATGTTCCCCAGCCCCTGAACCATTTCCATTGCCCTCTACTGCGTCCACATCCTTTCTGTCATAGGGGGCCCACAGCTGGACACAGCACTCCAGATGTGGCCTCCCCAGTGCTGAATAGAGGGGAAGAATCACTGCCCTCCATCTGCGGGCAACGCTCCTACCAACACAGCCCAAGATGCCAGTAGCCCTCTTGGCACCCAGGGCACACTGCTGGCTCCTATTCAGCTTGCTGTCCCCTGTCACCCCCAGGTCCTTAGCTCCTTGTCTGCAGAGGTCCTTGTCACTAGACACGGCCCGGTGAACACAGCAATCTAGCACAATGTGCTCCTGTTTCCAGTGCGTTTATGATGGCCACTTTTCTGCTTGTTCCTTGTTTCCTAAACACAAGCTCAATAGGCGCTTGAAACAGGAGCATCCACCTGCTAAAGGGTGTTATAATCTGTGCTAAGTACCCTCTAAATAGGTTAAAGTTATTCAAGCAAGGGTTATCTCTGATCAGTTTTACCCAGGTCTGTCATTAGCATGCCCCGGAAGATAAAAATGCCCCATTTTCATCCCTCCTGCATCCCAGGATGCCCCATTCCCACCCCCCACTCCTTTGCTTTCTGGGCAAACTTTCAACGCTCCTGAACTCTACTGCCCAGGGGGTGGCGTGACCCCAAGCCAGCATCCCCACCCGCCCCCAGCACACCCAGGTGCAACTCACCTCCATGCCCCGTGCCCACAGCTGGTTGGGCGTTGGTGCAAGGGGAGTGGTTAAAAATCAATTAACCATTAATAAGCATGGGCAACTGGCTTTCAGTGCTGGGCAACCAGCCTACCTTTCCCCACCGATGATGATGATGATGATGAATTATTATTATTATCACTTCTGTCTCTTCACTTCTCTTCACTTCTCCCCCACCTGTTCACTTTAAATAGTTTCTTTTCAAGGCTTTTCCCCTCTCACCCATACTTTGGCTGGCTTCTGTTGGCTGCAAAGTGAGGGAAGCTGCATGGTGGTCTCTCCATTTCTGAGTTAAGTGCCACCCTGCCCACTCCTCTCCCGGCCCAGACAAGGGATCGAGTCCTGGCTCCGGTCCATGTTGTACCTTTGGGCTAAGATCTAAGGCCATTTTGGCCTCAGCCAGGACCGTGTCCATCAGTCGCACCATCCCGGACTGTAGAAGCCAGCTGCACCCAGACCTCGTCCTGGCTGACAAGGAGAACAAGCACATCATGATGGCTGACATCGCCATCCCATATGAGACCTGACAGCAAGCCTTCATCAATGCCCATGAGTGGAAGCTGATGAATTAAAGCCCCTGGCAGGTGCCCTGAGGTGCCAGGTAATGGTCCAGGTGCTGATCACGGGGGCGCTCGAAGCCTGGGACCCCACAATGCTAGTGTCCTGTGCCCCTGCGGAGTATCGCACCACTACACCAAACTGATGAGGTGCCTCATGCTGTCTGACACCATCGGATGGTCCAGGGACATGTATGTGAAGCACATCATGGGAAAGCACCAGTACATGGACCCAAAAGATCACCAGCCAGAAGTGATGCAGAGGGGATGGCCTGACCGCCCCTCCAATGGGTCAGGACGTAGGACACTTCTACCTGGGCACTCTCTCACCCTTGCATCTGCACCCCACATGCCGTTACCCGTATCTGTGTAGGTCTAAAAACCCATGACTTTGTAGCCCGTCTACCCGCACCCCAGCCAAGCTACATATGATACATTCATTCTTACTATGTAACGTAGTTGCGCCCTCTCCCCACCTACCCCGTACCATGTAGCCACCCTTGTCCGAGCCGCTGCACCTCCTTCTGCCCCCTCAACTTTATAACTTTCTTCTACCGTTGTCTGACACAGAAAACGTGCCCACACCCCTGCTCACCGGCCCTTTAACGGCAAGTCATGATTGTGAAAGTCTGAGACAGCATTAAGGCTTAATCAGTTGTGCGTTACGTTGTTTTCGGGAGCGTGGCATTTAGCCAGAATCCTCTATTATCATAATAATAATAATAATAATAATAAGCTTTAATCAATGACTGCTCTGAGACAGTTCTAACTTTACAACGGCGTGGCAGTCCCCACAATTAAAACGTTCAAACGTCATCTGTAACAGCACCCCTCGATCCCCTAGCAACCTATGTGCAGACACCTCAAAATGGGGCAATTGTGACCTCGTTCTCAATCAGTGGCATTCGTGTGTGATGTCTGTCCGCACCCTGAGTGGGAGCTAGCGTCAAGGAAGCTGCCTTCTTGTCATGAGAACGATACTGCAGGTACCGGGGACAGGGGACCAGGGCCACCAACACCAGGGCTATCACACAGCCATACCCAAGCACACGGATGTATACTAAGGAGAAAGAAGTGAAACCTTCTCTACATCCCATCAGGGAGGGAGATCAGAGGCACCAAGTTGGCCATCTTGTCTCAGAAAGGCAACGACCTTTGCAGGATGAGTCAGTCGAGCCCCAGGACGCGATACGGGCTGAATTAATGGGTTTACTGTCGCCTAACAACAGCTGGGCTCATGCTCCAGGGTCCACGTGATAGCACAGGGCGCCGCAGAGATGAATAGCGTATTGTTAGCCGTAAGAACAAATCACGCATGTCCTTATGTTGTTAGACAGCAAGTTGTTCACGTGTGCTTGAATGTCTGCATCCCGTTGCTGTTCATTGCCGGGTGTTACCGCTAAGCCTGGGGAAGAAAGACGTGAGGAACTGTGCTTTTGAAGGCTTTGAAATAAGCCAGTTAAAACCAGTGGCTCCATTATGCAGAGGCTCACATTATACTCATGTCTAACTCAGACTCTGAATAACACAGGTCCCGATAGGCTGCTTGGCTCTTAGTGATTTCTGACCTGTCCAGAAAGGGCTTTGGGCCAGGCTGAGATAAAGGAAAAAACGAATGTGCAAAGACGTTCTCAGCCACATTGTGAGATGGTGGGAACTGAAGTAATTGTATTGATTTAATGTGATGCTGGTTGACGCCAGCTACCCTAAGTGTTTCAGGTAAGGCCAGAGAAAGAATACGCTCCTCTCATCCCAGCTGTCCCCACAACCCCTTTCTTACCAACACGACCAACACCCCTATAAAACGGCATCGAATACCCAAAATAATGTCCATTTGGCCTCTACCTAAGCCTGTTTCTGATTAAAACACTGAACTGAATTGATGTTAGTCTTCCTGCTACCAAGAGAAAGGCAGGAGTGGAGGTGAGCAACCTACCCGTCTAGTGAGAAAGTTTTTTCCTATTATCTAACCTATTATCTTCCCTTGCTGCAACTTGAGGCCAAGGAGCAATGGTCTCAAGTTGCAGCAAGAGAAGTTTAGGCTAAAAATGAGGAAAAACTCTCAGGAGGAGGGTAGTAAAGCACTGGAACGAAGAACCCAGGGAGACGGTGAACTCTCCATCCTTGGAGGGGTTGAAGACCCAGGTAAACAAAGCCCTGGTTGGGATGATGTAGTTGGGGCTGGTCCTGCTCGGAGCAGGGGGTTGCACTACATGTGAGGTCCCTTCAACCCTTGCTCAACCCTCCTGAGGTCCTTTCCAACCCTCGTTTTCTAGGATTCAGTGATTCGAGTGGGAGTATGGATGCATGGCCAAAGCCCAGTGGCTTGTACATTTTGTGAGTCTTTGCTGTGTAATGGATAATAAGAAACCTGGAGCTGGCTCAAGTAATGTGATTGTGAAAAGTAACGGGGACAATAATGCTATTAACAATAGCAAAGCCTACCACGCCAAGATGTTGTTTAAGACTCTGAAATACAAAATCGCAATCTTTCCTATCTCAACCTGCTCTGACAGTTATGATTATTCTATCATTGATCATGAGCTACAATAAAAAGCAAATTACTTTTGTGCCGCTCTTACAGGCAATGCATAGAAACCAAACCACACAGGACGATGAATCACGCAGGGTACATTCAACGTCCGTAACGCATACAAAAGATGAAGGTACATAAATCCCAGAGCTGCAGGACCAAGCAAGGATTGCAAAATAAAGTCCACTTAAGATTTCCAAACCCTATTCTCCTCTCACCCGAACATAAATCCTTTTGAATTCAGAGGAGTTGCACTGCTAGCGAATCAGTGCCAGTGAGACGAGAAGCAAATCCAACATCTTAAATTAAGGCCGTTCTGTTTTTGCCTCTGTGCAGAGCACAGGATAAAGGGATCTCACTCCCCAGCGGCTGCAATGCGAAGAGGTAAATCGTCCTCAGAACAAACGTAACCTGCCGGGCTTGCAGGCACTATTAAACCCTCAGATACCCAGGCACGCATCCTTAATACATCTTTCAGCAGCAGCAGCACTGAAAGAAAGCACAAAGAAAAGCAAGAAATAAGGTGCATCGTGGGGCTGGTCACAGATCCTGTTCCATCTATCAGGTACATAAGTGCCATCCTATTCCACCCTGGCAAAGTGTGGTACCCAGACCAATGCTTCTGCAAAAGATGGGTGGATCGCTCTCCTCCTTGCTGCTTTTCTTTGCCCCACTCTTAAGGCTGAGATGGCAGCTGGCAGTGGCTTTTCAGGGACTCAGGATCCCACTTAGGTGCCTAACTGGTAGAACAGCATCTGGCCTATGGAAGCACCCTGCTTTCAGGCTGGGCAATAGGGTCGAACGCGATGACCTAATGGGTCAGACTCTATGACCTAATGGGTCGGACTCGACAACCTAATGGGTCGGACTTGATGACCTAAAGGGTCGGAGTCGATGACCTAATGGGTCAGACTCAATGACCTACTAGGTCCCTTCTGACCCGAAAATGTATGACTCTATGAAGACTTAAACAGCCAAACCGCGCATAGCGTAGAAGCACCTGAGCCTTTATTTCTACGTGGGGAAAGGGATCCAGACTCGGACAGAAAGTATTCCAGAGACAGACACGCTTCCAGGACTAATGTAGGCTCATTTCAGGACGAAGCAACATTTTCACCAATACCAGCAGGCAGAGAAACGCCTGCCGGCCGCAAATTGAATCCCACCCTCTCCTCCCCAAACCACTGTGAAATAGCTCTGCGTCATTTATTTGGGACTCTGTTTGTGAACCTAGTTTTCAGTGTTCAAGCAGCTCT
This sequence comes from Caiman crocodilus, assembly GCA_030014935.1. NCBI lineage: Eukaryota > Metazoa > Chordata > Crocodylia > Alligatoridae > Caiman > Caiman crocodilus. Next base: position 256,937,307 of record JAGPOW010000261.1, on the reverse strand, counting down.
GCTGGTTTGACACCAAATTGCCGCGCAAATATAAAAACGAGCCACGAATCCATGGCCCACAAACCCAGCTTCACTGAATTAGGGACCCGGCTTGTCTCTAGCGTCAGAATAACATCAAGCAGGCAAGGTAGAGCAATGGATTTGGCCCGTTGTTTCCAACTCTGACCCCGAAATCTGACAGTCACGCTCTGTTCTTTCTGATTCAGGCATCGCCCGGGGTAAAGTGCCTCTATTTAGGATTTCCTTAGCGATCCTACTCAAGACGCATGAGCCAGGAATGAAGCCAGCTCCGTCTGCAAGGGTTTGCAAGCTGAAGCCAAAGCTAAAAATGGAGTAGAAACTTCCTTCGTTCAGCGAGAGCAGCAGATCAGACCCTGAACACAATCGAACAGCCGCATCCCTAGCCGCTGAAGATAACAAAAAAGCACCCACTAACTTCCCAGGACGCAGACTGAAGTGCGGCTGCAGTGATTAAAAGGGTGCTCTTCTTACTGCAATAGCAGCAATGCCTCTAATACTCCCAAAAAGCAACACACAGCTTCGCTTGGTATTGGATGCTCATGTTCATCCCCTGAGCAACTGAAGTGACCACTCCCAGACCACCAACACCGCAGCACAACAGTTTCCTGGGGCCGGACCCCACCTTCCAGCTGGTGCACGACTGAATTGCAAGCCTGGGGGTGGTGGGGTCAAAAGCAGAGTTGGTCTTCAGGGGCAGCAAGCATCTTTTTGTTCTGGAGGTGCAGCCCCTAGCACAGCATGGTCCTGGTCCATAACTGGAGCTTACCAACACAAGCTGGAAAATTTTTGGACCTTCCTTTGGCATACAAGGCCTTCAGCACAGGACGTCCACCAGCAACAACCCCACTATTCCCTGTTTCTATCCTCTGACCCTGGAAAGAGCGATAAGGAGGCCGGAGGCCATTCTTGCAAGGGTGCTGCTTCACAAATAAGAAGCACAATATCAAGGGGCTGGAAGCTCTGGCAGGGTAGCTCATGAGGGCTGGGGACAGCTGGGGGTTATCTAAAGTCAACCCTCATTATCGGTGTAGGTGCATGCATAGAGTCAACATGGGGCTAGTTCACAGGCTGCAAAGGAGATGCTCTATCAGCATGTGTGGAAGATTAAACAGCATGACAGAGGTCCTTGCTAGGTCCCTAGAAAAGAGATCACCATGATGTAGTCGGGGCTGGTCCTGCTCGGAGCAGGGGTTGGACTAGATGTGACCTCCTGAGGTCCCTTCCACCCTCATTTTCTATGATTGCATATTATGGAGTCTCCGTCCTTGGAGGTCACCCAGAGAGGTGGTGGACTCTCCATCCTTGGAGGTGTTTAAGACCCAGGACGACACAGTTTTGGCTGGGATGATGCAGTTGGGGCTGGTCCTGCTTGCAGCAGGGGGTTGGACTGATCGTGACCTCCGGAGGTCCCTTCCAACCCTCATTGTCTGGGATTGTATGATATATATTGCAGAAGGGCCATTCTCCCAGCACTGAAGTCCTCTAATCGGTGAACCATAGAAAAGTCGGGCTGACTGGACCCTCAGGAGGTCACATCTAGCCCAAGCCCTGCTCGAGGCAGGACCATCTCTGTTTAAGCCGTCCCAGAGACGCGTTTCATCAACCTGCTCTTAAAAACTTGCCCAGCTGCTCTGGGCAGCTTGTTCCACCCCCCGGCTGAGATACGTCTTCCCAATAACCAAGATAAATTTCCCCTTTTGCAGTTTAGTCCCATAGCTTCATAACCTGCCCCTGGGGCCACAGAGAAAAATCGGTCATCATCTTCTCCATAACCACCCTTCAGGTATTTGAACGCTGCGATCAATCTTCATGCCTCTAGCCGAAATCATCCTAGTTCCTCCAGGCTTTTCTCATAACTCACATTTCCTAGATCTCTAATTCTCCCTTTCTTGCCGCTGGAGTCTTTCCAGGTTGTCTACGGGACACGGCAGGGGCAGGTCCAGAGGGCGTGCAATGGGGTGGTCGCGGCCCCCTTTCAGACTGCAGCAGCAGCAACCAGGAGCTTTGTTTTATGTCCCCAAATCGGGTAAAAAATGTCCTTCCTTTTCTCCCCTCCATGCTGAATGGCAAGTCGAATGCTGTATGCATTTGAACAGCAATAGGTAGCTTGCTAGGGAAGGACCTTCCTACCTTGCCCCTGCCTCGGGGCTTGTGCAGCCTGTCTTTGCCATCTTCTACCCTCGCCTGGTCGCGCCAAGCTGGATTTCCTGCTGGTTCGAGCACCCCCAGGTGCAGGAGGGCCGAAATCCTCCTCAAAACCCCGCTGCTGGCACAGCGCTGTAGGAAATGTAAGTCCCATGGACTGTGAGGTGCAAGCTGAACGGGAACCACACTCAGAGAGAAAATACAGAGGCGGTCCCATGATAGCATTTGCACAGCCCTGGTCCCAGCTACATCTTCAGTGCGGAGCATAGAGAGGGAGCCCAGGCCCCTGCATCTGACTGAAGGAAGTCCCCAAATCACCTCTGCAAACCTAGGCACCCAGCTGGAAGGCACGACATCCAGCACACGCTACGACGGGCCACAGGCAAAGCAGGTAGCCTTCTTGGCACCACGGGCACACGGCTGGCTTTTCTTCAGCTTTGCCCAGCGCAGTGACGGGGAATTAGCTGGTTAATATATGCTCTAGCATATACTCCGGGCTACCACTAATCCACACTGAGACATTTGCCTCTTTTCCTGTGCTCACTGTCTCTGCAGCCATCCCACAAGGCCGCTTTCCCTTGTACTGTAAACGGGCATCAATGAGCTGTGAATATTTACTTCTGCAGCAGCTCGAGCGTGAAGGACACCTGCTCGCAGAGGTAGGTAAAGTAACTGTGGAAAGCTATTTCCCATCACAGCGTCCCCATCTTGCCGCTGTTCTGGATCGTTTTGAATTGCATCGCCGCACCCAATTAGGCGACTAAGTCATCTGTGCACTCTGAATTGCGTCGACAAAAGTGCACCCAGCATCACCGCTCCGTACGCCCTGTCCCTTGCCGTGGAAGTGCAAAGCAGGACTCACTGATTTCGTTTTCTTCTTGCAGTTCCTTCCTGCCTCATATTCCCCTCCTCTGTCGAAATATGGGTCCAGACCAACAAAGGGCTGAGGAGAGCTGGCCGGGAATTTATGCTTCTTTTCTTCTTTTCTTCTATTAAAAAAGTCAGTGGAAATGATTTCTTTTTATCTCGACAATAAAAATAATAATAACAACAATAACAGGAAAGCCTGAAAACGAAGGGATGTTTTCCTGTTGAAAGCTGAAAAATGCGACTTGCCAAAAAAGAAAAGAAAACAACGCCAAACTTTTTTTTTTTTTTTTTTTGGTAAAAAAGAATTCATCTTGTGGACAGCAATTGTTTGATCAAAAATGATATAGATGCAGCTTTGCTCACGCAGTGTTCGTGCTGGGCATTACAGCTCTGGCTTCTATGAGCTATCTGAATGTGTTCGTGAGAGCCTCGGGGTGAGCTCCTTTGATTTTGAAGCTGCAGCTGGGAACCGATTTGGGGGTTTCCTTTTTTTCCTACAACGTATCCTGTGCTGGCCCGTGCAGGCGATCCCTTTGCGCTGGACTGTTGTTATAGTAGGGACAATAAGCTACAGTGCCGAAAAGCGATATGGGAGAAAGGCCTCGTGACCACTGGATGACCGTATCAGAAAGAAAAATAAATGAACTGAAACACACACTAATGAGCAGGGATCCTGGTTTTCTCTGCTTAAAAAAAAAATCCAATTTTCAGATATTAAAAAAAAATATCCAAAATCCATATTTTCTATATAAGGGCTATATAGCTAATATAGAGAGACAGACGGACAGGGAGATAGCGGCGTTTCATCTTGATCACGGAAAAATGTGGTTTTGAGGGTTCCTTTTTTTCATCTGAAAGTTGGGGATTTTTTTTTAATAGAAGAAAACCAGGATCCCTGCTAAAGAGCAAAAAGACACAGAAGGCAGCATGAAAGCTCGAGGATGAAAGCAAAAAGTGAGAACTTGCTAACGAGGGAGAGATAACAAGATCCAGTGCAGCGCGTCGGCTCGGCAAGCAACGCAACTTGAGCTGAACTTCTCGACAGAGCGATAAGAGCGGGGCACGCAAGTGTATCGGGGTTGGCAGACCTGCCCGCAGAGACCCCGGGGGGGTATGCAGGCCCCGGCGGCCGGTCTATCAAAAGCTGCAGCAACCAGATACCTCTTGAGAAAGGCTCTGCATGCCTCCGGACAACAGCTGGCACTCGTACCCATACCTACGGGTATACCTCCTCCTCCTTACTAAGCCTGGGGGCAGAACGCAACACCTGAGGGTGAGGATAGGATGCTGATGGTGGGGCAGGTAACAGAGCTTCCAGAGCAAAAGTACCGCGTTTACTCAAATATAAGATGACCCTGAATATAAGACAATAAGAAAATAATGCTGATTGGGAGTGGGGGAGGACACCTCGTCCTATCATCGAGTACATACCTTAACTGTTACAAGCCCGTAAGTAGCTACCCTTGATTTTCAGGCCAGGATAGGGTGGTGCACAACATCAGGAGTAGTCAGTGCCCCGTGCTTCCGAACGGTGGCAGGGGTGCTTGAGCTAATGCTCATTCGGCGAGCGTTAGTTCAAGCACCCCGTTGCCATTTTGAAACACGGAGACACGGAAGACACGTGTCATGGAGGCTGGTGGAGCGTGCTAATTAACACACTCCAGCAGACTCGGTTAATCAGGCCTACTCCGTTAGCACACGTTGGAGCAGAGGTCCGTCACACGTATGTGCCCCTTGTGACCTACAATGAACCAGCGGGGCAGGTGAAGGGATGCCCTGGGATCTTAATCTAGACTCTGACACTACAAGGGTCTTTCGCGCCACTTGCTCGGTGATAACGACGTGGAGGGTAAGGAACCGGGTTAACATGTATGTCCTGCTAATCGGGTGCTTTTAGGCTTGTCCCACGGGGCCCCTGGCAGTCTGGCTCCAAAGGGACTCCCAGGAGCTCACGTGGCACCTCTGCGCTAGTTCACGGCGCTTGGGGGATGACGCCAAAGCCCATGAACGCCGATGAAAAAGATCCCCACGGAGCTCAACAGGCTTCAGATGAGACCTGCTGTGTGCGAGCAGGAATGGATGGAAACGCTCCACGGGGAGCAAGGGAACAGGAGTGAAAGCAAGCTCCTGTGTGCAAGCAGGACCAAGCGTGTGCTGTTCTTGGCCATGCCACTCCTGGGAGAGAAGGCACCTCTGTAGCCTTTGTGACGCAGCATCCGCGGGGAGGCTGTTTATGGTCCTGGGGTTATACGGACACCTGGAGCCCAGTGCATCAAGGAGTCTTTCTTTCAGCCTGGGCTGCAGTCAGCTACAGGCATGGCCCGTAATGAAGTAACAAGCCCGATATGAAACGGGGTCTGTCTCATCTCAGCCCAGCCTTACAGACAATTACACAGGGTCTTTGCAAATCATTCCTGAAGACTCTCGTTCTTGGCAGAGAAGGCCTGAATATGTTGGCAGAGGCAGCGCATTCTGTTCCCCTATCTTCACAGACTAACATTTCCAAGGTAAAGTCAAATCCAGCAGGAAGCACGACTTCTCGAGCCAAAGAATGTGACAGTCAGTTAAGGGCAGACAAAGTCCTTCTATAGAAAAAGGCCTCGTTTCTGGCAAAAAGTCCCAAAACACTTTACAATCTCTTGGCCTTGGAAAGCCAGCAAACATTACGCTGCAATTAGCAGAGGTCCTGGGGAGAGCAGGCCGAGCGGGATTGTCCCAGGAGTCGCTGGACGAGACGATGGTTTGGAGGTCTGGGAGGGACGGTGTTTGCAGTCGACGAGTCTCGTGTGTTTTAGGGACAGGGGAGGCAGTTCAGGAGACTGAGGCCAGAATCGGGGGCTCTCACACTACGCGCTGTGCAATCACCTAGGGTGCATATACACATGCACTCTAATGCACTTTAGCCTATTTCAAAGCATCACAAAAACATGTTTTTTAGGTAATGCACAGGAAAATAGGCTAATGTGCATTTTTCTAGTACCTCACAATGGAGGGGAGTTTTACACACACAAGTGCCACAGTGCTCCTCAAAGCGCCCGGCGCTGCGTCAATAAAATTCACGTCAGCACGCAGAAAACGGTGGTGGCACGCTTTTGAACTGACTCACAGAGAAGGCGTTCTTCTTCCCCCACAAAGATCGTGCATCGTGTTCTCCATCCTCAGATGTCAGCTAGGACGGGCACTTTAAAAATAGGCAGGGGCTACAGAGGTTCAGATATTATTCATTATTCATGCTAGAATTATAGTAGCACCCACGAGCCTTCATCACTAAGTGGGGTCTGCTGTCCTGTTAGGTGTTAAGCAAACCTTAGCACAACATTCACCCTGTGTAACAGGGAGCCGGGGGTCCTTTAAGAGAGAGGCAGCCCAGAGAGGGAGAGCACTGCAGGCCAGGCAGGGTCCAGCAGCGAGGCAATGAAGGCAATTAGCAGGCACCTGCGGGCAGCCTAGGGTAGGGGACAGGGCCCTAGGAGCCATATAAGCCCAGGGCCTGGGCAAGCAAGCTAGTCTAGCCTGGGAAGCCACAGGGGTAGGAGCTCCTGGCCAGGGGAGTGGTGAAAGGACTGCTGTGCTGCCCATGGA
>JAGPOW010000261.1:256900761-256911040 GCA_030014935.1 Caiman crocodilus | reverse complement strand
GATAGCCTTGCAGAGAAGGAAGAAGCACGTCATTAAGCAATGAAGGCCACAAAGGACAACCAAGGGGGATGCTTTGAAAACCTGAGGAGGGAGGGGTGGACTTTCCCAAAACTGCAACACCGCCAGTTTGGGCGCGAAGCCTAGCATAAAGACGGCCTTTCTGGAAAGGGAAGACAAAGCACGACCTTCTCTGGAATTCGAGGATAAAGACCTCTCTTTTGGGGAATTGTTTACACCTGGACTCCAGGGAACGGACTGAACAGCCAAAAAAGACTGAGGTCACTTTGAAACCCTCCACGCTGGACCTGTGGGTTTTGTTGTATACTATTTGTTTATTTAAACACGTACAAAAATGAAGCGGCCAGTGTACGGAGAGACGGAGCCCGGGGGTCCAAGGTACATTCTTAGGTTAGTGGTAGCGCTATTTATCATGTTCAAGACAAATTTCATTGCCCCACTGGGAATTCCTGTCTTCAGGGAAAGCTGCCCAGTTGTCATATTAATCATTGCTTTTAGTGTTTTCATTAGGGTTTTGGTTTTTGGTTTAGTTTGAGATATTTGGGGTTTTTTCCCCGCCTTTTAATTCAACTTCTGTTTGCCCCGGGGCTTTGGCCCAGTTACCTTTACGGACTGTGTTTTTCCCCAACCCCCTTCCAACGCAGGAATTTTATGAAGGTTGTTACCTGTCCGGGCTGCTCTGCTAAAGGGCTGTCGTTCTTTCCATGATGGGAGAACCTATATTCAAGAGTTCCTTTCTTGGATGAGAAAATAAATCCCTTCAGATTAAAACTGAACACTTACTGTCTCGGTCCCGGAGCGGGCGGTGTGTGTGTGTTATTCATAGGTTTTACAAGGCAGAAGGGAGCGTTGTTGTTGTTGGTTTGCATTACAGGAGTGCCTACGAGACCCCTTCCCGCCTCCGTTGTGTTTGACGTTGAGGCCGTTAGCATCGTCATCTTGCTCCAGCCATTCGCTTGTCACCTGGGCTGAGACTGGGGACACAACGGTCATCAAAACAGAGCCGGGATACAACACAAGCTGCAGCATTTCACTCTGTCGCTCCAATGACTTCTTGCTGCTATGCGTAGTTACAGACTGAAACGTCTTTTGAAGTGCAGTGGCTTCTCTGCCACCTTGGGCACGTCCACACATGCATTTACTGTGCATTAAATTTACTGCGCAGTAAGTGTTTTTTAGGCCAGGATCAACACGTGCAGGTGTTAATCAACACGTGCACATGCAGGGTTAAACCGCAGCAACGCTAACTTGGGACTAAAATTAGTCCAGAGGCAGTCCATGAACACCATGCTACTGTGCAGTAAGGTGTTTACACATACTCTACTGCACGCTACCTAATTGGGCATAAATCTGATACCCGCACGATGCAGATATCACACTTACGGCAACGATGGCATAAGCTATCATATTTACTGAGCAGTACAGGCGAGCACATGTAGCGATGCACCCATACTGCGCAATCATTTTTGGTTACTGTGCAGTAAGTTTGGTTACTGCGCAATAAATGTGCACATGTAGATGCACCCCTTGAATCTTTACATGAAGTTGAGAGTGCTTTTCGAAAAGATGTTTCAGGGGTGTAGTTGGTAGCCATGTTGGTCTGAGACAAAAAGACATACAAAAAAACTAGAACTCGTGGTCCCAAAATGATCCCTTTTATTAGACCACCTGGCAAATGGCAAGCCTGCAGAAAAGGACAGTTTTCTTGCCATTTGCCAGTCGGTCTAATAAAAGGGATCATTTTGGGACCAAGAGTTCTGGTTTTTTGTATGTCTTTCTAAAAGCTAGTGCCTTATTCGACTGCAAGCGGTGGGGCCTGACCCAGGAGTTGCTAGAGGAAATTCTTGGCCCTACGACGTGCAGGTGTTCGGACAGGCTGATTTTTAACAGTCCCTTCTATGCATCGGGACGATGCTCAGGTGACTAGATCCGCTAGCTCATCAGAACCTCATCTCAGCCGATACCCCGAGTGAATCAGCCTCAAAAGCAAGTTTGGGAGAATGATTTACCTGAGCCCAGTGGCATCCTTGCGTGTTTGAAAGGCTTGGCCTGTAGACTGCAAACTCTTGGAGGAAGAGACCAGTGCTATAGAGCAGCATTAGGAAAAAAAAATAATTGGACCTATTTTGTATCAGCATAGGAAGTTTTGCTGGAATCGAAACCTGCAGGAGCATGCCGATTTTCACTGGAAAAATACCAAAGCAAATGATTTCAGCTTCTTCGTGTCCTTGCAATGGTGTGGGACCATCATCTTTGGATAGGGGGAAATGGGTTGCTTCCCTGTTTTTATCTTTATTCCAATGAATCCAATTGATCAAAGAACAGATTTAACATTTAAACATACATCCAAACCCCTACAACATACATGAAGGCAGATACCTATCTTCTATCAACAGCGATACTCTACTCCAAATCGACGTCCACAGACGACTTGTGTTCTTTCTCTTCTCTTCCTTTCCATCTCTGACACCTCCTTAATGTTCCCATCAGCATTAAGCTTTTGTGTTGCTTCAGATTCATTTAGACTTACTTACTAAATATTCATTTTAATGCCTCGGATTACTTACATTCTAGTTAGTGTTGTGGAAGCTGATAGTTTAATCAGATTGAAAAAGCAATCGGATAAATTCTTGAGGAAGCCATTGAACACGGGAGCAAGGGACACAGCCCCTTGATCAGGACTTCCTAGACCTTAAATGCTGGAAGCTGCAAGTGGGCGAGGAACAGGGGGGAAAGCAAGGTCCTTCTCCCTTTCTGCATCGTTTCTACCACTGTCTGACACAGGAGATGGGGCAAGATGGCAGTTCGCATGTTCTCCCGTAATATTATACTATATCATAGTGTTTTTGATGTGAGCAAAATGGACCTACTCAACATCATTGAACATTACCCAAATGAAACATTATGATGTTTCTTCAGAGTTTAGGGTTGGGTTTTTCTTAAGAGTTTCTGTGCTGCAAGAAAAGTTCAATTTTCATTCCAACTTGGGGGGGCGGAGGGGGAAATCCCAAATTTAAAAAAAATATCCATTTTCCAACCAGCTGTACTACACTGGCTCATAGCAACGTCCGCCTGAGTGGCAGCCTTATTTGGTGAAATATGCAGAAGTAGATGGTTGGAGATTTTCATATAAATCATAGACTTATAGAGAAGTAGAGCTGGGCGGGTTCTCCAGAGGTCATCCAGTCCATCCCCTGGCCGGAGGCTGGATCAGCTCTATCCAAACCATCCTAGACTAATCCATTGTCCAGCCCTTAGCAAAACTGCACGGCCAACCTTCATGCAACATGCCACAGGTAAAGCAGGGGGCTCTGGCAGCCAACATCCTGCTTGTGTAAAACATTGTTAATATACACGCAAGAGATCCCAGGTAGAGGCCATTCCCCCTGCTACAAAGGAAGACAATCCGGCAGCCCCATCCATACCTATCTGACCATGGGGTCAAATTCCTTCCTCACCCCAACTATGGCATCGGTCTGACCCGGAGCAGAGGGGCAAGACCCTCTAGCCAGGAACCTCCAGCGTGGGGTCCAACGGGAGCATTGGTGCACCCAAGTCTAAATCCCCACTTTGGCTGCGGCCAGCACCCAATGCCTCTAGGGAAGGCTTTAAAAAAAAAAGAAACCTAACACAAATAGTAGTCAGACAAGGACCTGCTCAGGGGGGTCTGCATGTCAGGATGTCGTTGGTTAAGGCGTTGTGGCTGGTGGCAAGATGCTTATCTTGGGTTCAAAGTCTGAAATGGAAGTACAATGGGCTCAAGTTCTGCAATGTGACTGCAATGGGTTCAAAATCTGAAATGGGATTGCAATGGGTTCAAAGTCTGAAATGGGAGTGCAATGGGCTCAAGTTCTGCAATGTGACTGCAATGGGTTCAAAGTCTGAAATGTGATTGCAATGGGTTCAAGGTCTGAAATGGGAGTGCAGTGGTTTCGAGGTCTGATACGGGAGTGCAATGGGTTCAGGTTTTGAGATGTGAGAGCAGTGGGTTCAAGGTCTGAAATCCCAGCATGGGTCTGGGATTCCTCCCAGCCACTTGCGGCAACCAGCAAAACCTGGGAAATCCCGATAGCAGAACATAGGCATGGCTACACCTGTATCATCCCCAACCAGCAGCTGTCCAACCCCTTCTTGAACCCCTCTGAGGATGGAGAGCCCACAGCTTCCCCGGGTGTCTATTTCCCGGACTCCCTGCTCTAACACTGCTTTGACTTCCCCAGGACAGGAATTATGGAAAGGGTGTTGAACTCAATAGAGTTGCCTTGCTTTTAGGAAAAAAAAAAAGAAAAAGACAACTTGCTTTCCTTTTGAAAATGCCCCTAGGAGGCATACCATAATACCATGGTGAGCCTGGCACACAGAGCACATCTGCACGGCAGAGGTGGTGCGTCCCAGGCCTCACCCCCCCCCCCGCTCCTGCCCACGCGTCGCCCGGCGAGGCTGCTCAAGGGCGTCCTCTGTGGCCACTGCTGAGACCTGCCGGGGAGCAGCCCCCAGAGATCACCCCGGGGTGCCACTAGGCAGAATTGAGACCCCTGAAGCCAGACTGAAAAAGGCATTTAAGAGCTTTCGGTGCCTGCAGTCCCGCTGATTTCTTTTAGACACAGGTTCATTTCCCTCCTCATCTGCCTGAGGACTCATTTTGCTTCAGTTTCCCCATCTCTAAAATGGGCATAAAGATGCTGCCCTCCTTTTTCCCCCACCTCCTGCTTTTAGTAAAGCACTCATACAGGAGTCATAGTTGTGAGGAGCTCAAAAGATCATCAGGTCCAGCCCACCCTGCGCTTGGTCGGACGACCCCAGCAAGGTGCACGGCACGTTGGTTTTTAAAGCTCTCCGGGGGAAGTGATTGCACCGTCTCTGGGGGGGCCCTCGGCACTCGAATTGTCAAGAAATTTCTCCTTATGTCTGAAGTGAATGCGAGAGGTGCAAGTTCAGTTCCCTCCTCATCTCCCCGAGGACTCATTTTGCTTCCCCCGCCTCAGTTTTCTCACCTGTAAAGTGGGCATGAAGATAATGACACCACCCCCACCTCCTCCTTTGCAAAGAAGTCCAAGAGCTTCTGAGGCAAAAATGTTCTTCAGGACTCGGACATTATTGACTGGTATCCAAGAGCAAGGAGCCCGCAAGCAGAGCGGGGAAGGCGCCAGAACTACCCACCACCTCCCTCCGGGGCAAGCCAAGCCCAGCGATGTGGCACTCTGCCTATCAATGACCCTACGCTGGTTTTTTCTCCAGATAAATTAAGGGTGGACTTCAAGCTTCCAAGACTTTTTCACCCATGGTCTACATGTAATGTTTGTTTAAAAAAAAAAAGACCCTGAAATATGTCCTTAGTCTGCCAAGAGCCTTCCAGCGCAGACAGGAGTTCAGAGACTGTACTTCCCTCAAATTCACTGGAGAACAAAACTGTAATAAGTCACAAGGTGACTCCTTCATGCAGGGCGATGAGCCTGCATGCACTTCAGATACACGGGATAATCGACATCCAAATCATTTTTCCCACGCGACGGAAGCGAATTGGCTTGCACATCAGATGGGTCTTTGCATGAGATCATACAAAGGGGATTTCTAATTGCAAGCGCGTTTCCATCCTGTGCTACCTGCAGCAAAAAAACCATTATTAATTACCACTTAACAGCGTGTTTTGGAAAGCCGCAACTGAGCCCTTCCTTCCTTTTCCGTGTCCTTGTGACAAGGGATTTAGCAAAATTCGCGGATTCGTTGGACTCTGACGGGTGCGCCATGAGCTCTTCCACCATGGCCTTGAACATGGGATTTCTGGGCCCTCGTTAGCACAGATATTGGCTATTTAAAAACATGCACTGTAAGAACAAGGGCCAAAGTCAACATGGGTGTAACCTCACAGGCTCCAGGAATGTCATGCAAAGAATTAACTTCATCCGACACCTGGGTTTTGGTTGCTGTTCACCTCTGGCCTCCGTCCTCTTGAGAACCACAATGGCCGTGTTTAAACCCAAGACCTTCCATGGGAATCAGCTCGTTAGATTTGATGCCTAATTGGGTTTCACTCTTCGCAGTGCCGTCAAGGGTCTCCCATTCCCTCTTTTCATTGCAGGCCCACGACACCCTAAAGGGTCCATCCCACCCCCCACCCTCCCCAGTATAATAACTCCCACTTGTATTTTACATTTAGCCGCGAGCATTCATTATGTCCCCTTTGCTAGCCACAGCAAATTACCTTTTCCAGTCCATTATAGCTGCAGAGTGAATCACACCCTCACCTATTTGGCACAGACCAAATCCTAGCCACCTTCAAGCCGACAACACTGGTTTCATAGAAATCATGGAGAAGCGGGGCTACAAGGGACCTCCAGAAGGCACATCTAATCCAACCCTGCCCTGAGGCAGGATCAGTCCTATGCAAACCACCCCAAATAAATCCACAATCTAATGTCTTCATAAAACTGTCAATCCTGAGACAACACAAGACATCACGCCTAAACCTGCCAGAGGTGAAGCAGGGGGACCACGGCAGCCAACATCCTGCTTCTGCCAAAGCTTGCTAATATGCACCCAAGAGCTCCTGGGGAGAGGACCATGCCCCCCACTGCAGAGGAAGGCAACCCTTCCTCACCCCCAGTCCACACCAATCTGACCAGGGGGTAAAATGCCTTCCTGACCCCAAATCTGGTGACCAGTTTGACCCTGAGCAAAGGGGCAAGGCTTTCCAGCCAGGAAACTCCAGCTTTGAGTCCCAGCAGGAACATGGGCACATCCCCGTCCTCATCCCCAGCTTGGCCGCAGCCAGCACCCAGTGCCTCTGGGGAAGGCTTTAAAAAACCAAACCCCTGCCCAGGTGTAGCAGTCAGAGAAGGACCTGCGCAGGGGGGTTTCTGAGTGTCTGCCTTTTGGTGGTGGTGGCAGTATTCTCATTTCGGGTTGAAGTATCTAGAGGGAGCCCAAGTTCACTTTCTTCACTTGGGCAATTTGCTCCCTAAGCCTCTGGAAGCAACAGATGAAGGCAAGCAAGCACGCCACTTTTCAAACTGCTCGACCGGCAGTGCTGAGAACTGGTGCGAAGCCCTTGAGCAGGCAGACACCGAGATCATGCTCTGCAGGCCGAGTTTCGGCGTTTTGTTTGAGGTATAAATCAAAGGAGAAAATGGAGAAGGCGCCTCCAGAAGCAAAATGTCGGGCTAGCTCTTTGGCTGGTATGGATCCCTGCAGCTCCCTCGACAGTTGAAAGTCCACGTTACGCTGAAACCAAGCTAAGGGAGCAGCTCTGCACATTAAAGCTTGCTAACTCATGCTAAGTGCCCTCTGAGCAGCTCAAAGTTATGCCACTTTAAGCAGGGTTTAGCTCTGGGCTGAGCTACCCAGCTCATGTTAGGATCACTTCAGTCTGCCCCACCAAGATCAAATGAGTGATTTTGCAGTCCTCCAGCATCCTAGGATGCAGTTCTCCAGGCTCTGTCCCCTCCCCAAAGCAGAACCCAGGTGTCCTGGCTCCTAGCCATGCCCCAAATTGATGCCAGCCATATTTATGTGTATGAAGAATGAAACCTGATCATCGGTCTTACCTTCAGAGACGACCGTAAGACCTCTGCACCTGCCACGCGCTGTTTCTAGAGCTGTGCGCGGCTTACATGGCCCAAGCCAAATGCAAGGCATGACAGTCACATCCTGAATATCATGTCAGGGCCACTGAGCACCTGTTTGCTGCTCTCACCTTGGATTGCTTTGTTGCATTGTTATTAAAATGAGCTGGGAAGCTGACCTGCCTACCGGCTGCTGGATGCTGATTTCCATTTTTGTTGCACTGAGCCGACATCTCTGGCTGATTTTGCTTCTTAAATATGCCAAGTGTTTATGACAAATTGCAGCAAAGTGTCCTGACACTCAGGCATCATTTTGCCTATCAGACATACTTAGCTATTTTTGTCTTTCTTTACTGTCCTTTCAACACTTCTTTTCATTTCTGCTTCCCTGGACTCTTTCCAAATTATCAACATTTTTTTTCTGGCATCAAGATATCATTCTATATTCTTCCCTGGGCTTCATTTCATATATGCGGCAGCCAAGATTTCTATCTCCTGCTCCTGCATTTCAAAACCACCCCGGGATTTTTTTATTTATTTATTTTTTTGGCCGTACGGCCTTGCAATCTTGTATCTGTCTTGCCGTAGACTGTCTCATCGGGCATTACTGCTTTCTCAAATGCAGCAAAAATCATGACAGCAAGAAGTATAGGAAGGCAGCAGAATCCCAAAAAGCTCTGCAACCTTCAAATTAGGGTTTCCTGGGCTTCTGAATGGGGGAAGCTCAAATGGAAAAGGCCAGATGGATGAGTCTGGACGAGACCTAGACACATCTTCTCTCCCTTAACATCAGTTCTCTACCACTGTAAAATACCCGCCTATTAGATGAATCAAGTCTGCTTCAACGCATGCTAATTAGCGCACATCGGAGCAGGTGTCAGGCATGCATGTGGGTGCCCAGTTAGTCTGGAAAAGACAAGACGGAGGGGATTGAATAGCAGCCTTCACCGCCCTGCAGCGGGGCTCGGTGGGAAATCCAAAGTAACTCAAACGAGCGGCGACCCTATATACGACCACGCTGAACCAGCCTCGTGGCGGGGGGGACACCAAACCCCACAAAGCAGATCCTGACGTGTTCAAGGTACGTCTGCACTCCTACTCAGTGTCGACCCCCAACGCTGCTGGCAATCAGGCCGACGCGCACGAGCACGTGCCCACCGTTAGCACCTTCGCAGCAGCTCCATACGAGATGTCGTGCATTGAGCAGAGCCCTTCTAGGAATCAGCTTGCCCACTGCTTGTCTCCTCGTCCGTGCTTGGCTCTAATTACAAGCAGCGGAGGTGGGAAGTGGGGTGCCGAAGGACGGGGAGCCCTCCACAGGGGGTTGCGGGGTGGCTGTCGGCATTTTTGTGGCCTGCAGGAGGCAAGGGTGGGCTGGGAGAGGGCTTGACTTCACACCATGATGCTTCAGAGAGCTTCTGGAG
Organism: Caiman crocodilus; assembly: GCA_030014935.1. Taxonomy (NCBI): domain Eukaryota; kingdom Metazoa; phylum Chordata; order Crocodylia; family Alligatoridae; genus Caiman; species Caiman crocodilus. Next base: position 256,902,036 of record JAGPOW010000261.1, on the reverse strand, counting down.
GTCAATCGGATGCTGGCGTGGGCAAGGTAAGCTGTCTGCAATGTGGAGACTCAGTGAGTCTGGGTTTGAGGACGGACCTAGGTTGCAACGCAGACCTGCGCAACTCCTATTTAGAAGCACCCTAATCAACATGCAGCCCAATCATTCAAATTAGAACTAATTATTGGAGTCAAGAACTGATGGGTATGAGCTTAGGTACCTGACTCCAGCCCCCGGGAGGCTTTGAGGAGTGAGAACGCTCATGGGAAAGAATCCAAGGACAAAAACGAGGTAATTAAAATAGCTAAACCAGCCTGGGGATCACTTAAATGCACAAATGTATGGTGGCACAGACCTCCGTAAGAAGAAATCAGGAAGGCAAATAAATACGTACCCAGTAGGGCGAAATGGCGAGCCATAGGTGTTTATTCAGACATCCCAGCCCAGTGGCACCAGTGGGAAGGGCCAGGGCTCCCAGCAACCAAAGATGGGACGGAGGATGGCTGCAGTGGAAGTTCGACGGGCGGACAGTGAAGGGATGAGGACTATTCATAAGGAAGCAGAAGTACATGAGAGGGGCAGGGCTGAAGGCTGAAACCGTCCCAGAGACTGGGGTTTCGCTAGAAGGCCTGGCTGGATCAAAGCGATCATCCCCTGAGCCGTCAGGTCCGAACGGGACACAGCCCAGCGCTTCCAAGGAGCCTCATTAACAAGTGCTTGAACCCGTCAGCTACCTGGGATCTCTACCTGTCGTCGAAGCCAGTTGTGAAGCGGTTGCCCCAAAGGAAAGATGAAATATGGGCCCAAATCTTAGAATCACAGAATATGAGGGTTGAAGGGATCCCAGGAGGTCACATCTAGCCCAGCCCCCTGCTCCAAGCAGCACCAGCCCCAGCTACAGCATCCCAGCCAAGGCTTTGTCTACTGGGTCTTCAACGCCTCCAAAGAGGGAGACTCCACCACCTCTCTGGGTGACCTCTTCCAGGGCTTCACCACCCTCCTAGTCAGAGTTTTTCCTAATATCCAACCTCAACTTCCCTTGCTGCAGCTTGAGCCCATTGCTCCTTGTCCTGCCGTCTGCCCCCACAGAGAACAGCCCAGCTCCATCCCCTTTGCACCCCCCTGCGGGGAGTTTCATAGTTTCATGGTCGGGTCGGAAGGGACCTGAGCAGATCATCAAGTCTGACCCCCTGCCATGGCAGGAAAAAGCACTGGGGTCAAACAACCCCAGCAAGGTGTTCGTCTAACCTCCTCTTAAAGCCCCCAGGGTAGGAGCCAGCACCACTTCTCCTGGAA
>JAGPOW010000261.1:256871195-256894180 GCA_030014935.1 Caiman crocodilus | reverse complement strand
CCTTTACAAGGAAACCTTCCTGCCCTCGCAAACCACACGTCTCTCAAGCCCCGAAGCCAAGGCACGAGTCAAAACCCACAATCCGGCTGCCCAGAAAGATAACCAGCTGCTCTGCTCCCATCCGTCCGACCCAGACCGCAAGAGGCAAGTTTGCAGGGCAGAGGGATCCCGCGCGCTGCCCGGGGAAACGCAGCGTCTCAGTCGCTATTCAAAGCGAGGTGGACGAAGGCGAGGGGGAGGAGGAAAGCCAAACGCAAATAAATAATTTTTGGCTCCGGTGAATCAAAGCCTGTTACAATCAAAACAACCTCCCGCCTGCCGCCCAGACCTGGGGGGATCATTCATCACGTACAAGACGCATGCCGGGAGACACAGAGGTCACACCGTTGCTGGAAGCTGCCAAGAAAGGCTCTTCTGCAGCAGGGACCCTCCTCGGGTCAAGCAAAGCTGCTTGCACTGTGGAAAGCAATAGCCTGACGTGCCTTTGCCAGCCCAGCGCCGACACCGCTGCAGCGCTGGTGGACATTTCCACCCACGCCTGCTGAGCTAAACACGCAGGGGCTGTCCCTGAACCTGTGCAAGGGAAGGTGGGATGTTAGAGGATGGGGAATGTAAGACAGGTCAAGGGCAGGGAGACGGGACAAGGTGCTCCCTAGCACCAGGGAGCATTGGAGAATTTGGGCTGCAGGAACCTTGCATGGGAGAAAAGGCCAAATTTTGGCTTCCCCTAGGGGTGCTTAAAGTCAACCAATGTCAGTGGGATGGCTCCTGATTTACATCGCTGTAAACAAAGCCAGAAGCAGGCCGTTGAGTTGCAGAAACCTCGCATCCTTTGCCCTCTCTCTCTCCTGATACACGTCTGCACACAGGTGCAGGCATTTCCTAGGACAATTCATCTGCAGGAAGCAAAATCGAGGACATAGTCAACGAATCGCAGAGGAGCTGGGCGGGCAGGGACCTCCAGAGGTCATCTAGCCCGACGCCTTGCCAGAGGCACGCTCATCCCCACCCAAGCCATCCCATGCAAATCCATTGTCTAGCCTCATCGCCAAATTATGCGGCAATCCCTGGCCCAGCACAAAACAGAACACCCTAAATTGTCACAGGTAAAACAGCGGGACCGTGGTGGCCAATGTCCTGTTCTTTAAAGGTTGTTAACATATACTCCAGAGATCCCAGGAAGAGGGCCATGCCCCTGCTACAGAGGAAGGCAAAGCTCCCCATAGTCCATGCCAATCTGGCCATGGGGTATTAAAAAATTCCCTCCTGGCCCCGAATACGGCAATTGGCCTGACCCTGAACAGAGGTTCAACCCCCTTAGCCAGGAACCTGCAGGTTTAAGTCCCAGTTTGGCGCACGCCCATCAAAAAGCCCAGCCTTGACTGCAGCCAACATCCATGTTTTGGAGGATGGCTTAGCTAAATATTCCCTGACATGTAGCAGCAGGTGGATAAAAAGTTCCCTCCCGGCCCCAGACGGCAACCCGCAGAAGACTTCCACAACCACAAGGCATACACAACTTTTCTGGAGCTGGTTAGACACAGCCACCTAAATGGAGCACGGTGGGCTGGTAGGCAGGCTAATTTGCTCTGCTACTTAGCCTTTTGGCGGTGTTCGTTCGGCTACATGCAACGCCGCGCGAGCAAGGCTATGCTGATCCCAAGGGAGAGAGAAACCTCCAGCTACTGGCCAGGCTGCAACTAGAGCAACATCGTGCATCTGGGTCTGCTCCGGTATTTGTCACACCTCTACATCACACTGGGCATGCTCAGATCTGCACAAATCAGTGGCACAGCCAGTCCCATCCTCATATGACATCATGTCATTTGCATAGTTACACCAGCACGAGCAACATAGCAGCTCTCCTCCTGCGAACATCAGGAACATCTGGACTGGAAAGCAAGCCCCGGAAATGTCTGAGACATCAGCCAGGTATTTGCTGCGAGGGTGAGATAACTTCCATTTCCAAGCGTTTATGCAATACGTGGTACGCGTGGTTCCTAACACGGCAAACCCTCTCGGGCTCTACCATGACACTGATAACACAGACTAGTGATGCCCTCCAGAGGCATTCTCTCCAGGATGTTATCCTAGCGTCATAGTGCTTAGGGTCGGAAGGGACCTAAACAGATCATCGGGTCCAACCCCCTGCCCTGGGCAGGAACGGGTCCCGCGGTCATATCACCCCGGCCAAATATCCGTCCAGCCTCCTCTGGAAGACCCCCAAGGTAGGAGAGAGCACCATCTCCCTTGCAAGCCCAGTCCAGAGCCTGGCAGCCCTAACGGTGGAGTAATGTCTCCTGATGTCCCTGCTCTCTAACAGTTTGTGGCCATGATTCCCTGTGGAGCTCGGGGAAACAGAGCCACCCCCAATTCCCGCTGGTCCCCACGGTGAGTTTGTGAATGGCCACCAGATCCCCCTCTCAGCCTTCTCTTGTGGAGGCTGCCCAGGTTCAGGTCCTGTATCCTGTCCTCGTAGGGCCTGCCCTGCTGCCCCCTGACCATGTGAGTGGCCTCCTCTGGACACTCTCCGTGCTGACCACATCCCTCCTGACATGCGGCACCCAGACCTGGACGCAGTACTCCAACTGCAGCCTGACCAGTGCCGCGTAGAGGGGGAGGATCACCTCCTTGGCCCTGCTCGAGATGCATCTGTGGATGCACGATAAGGTGCGGTTAGCCCTACTGACCGCTTCCTTGCATTGGCAGCTCATGTCCATCCTGGAGTCAGCAATGACTCCAAGATCCCTTTGTGCCGCTGTGTTGACAAGAAGGGTGTCCCCAGCCCATAGGTGTGTTGCAGGTTCCTTCTCCCTAGATGCAGCACCTTGCATTTGTCTGCGTTGAACTCCATCCTATTCTCATCCACCACCTCTGCGACCTGTCTAGATCTAGCTGGATTCGGTCCCTCCACTCCAGCGTGCCCACCTCGCCCCACAGCTTGGTGTCACCAGTGAATCTGGACAGCGTGCTTTCCACCCCCACATCCAGGTCACTGATGAAGATGTTGAACAGCGCGGGCCCCAGGACCCACTGCCTACATCCCTCCAGGTCAAAAACGACCCGTCCACCACCACGCTCTGGGTGCGACCATCTAGCCAATTTGATACCCATCTGACTGTGTAGGCATCAATGCCGCAGTCACCAAGTTTTTTTAAGAGAATGTGCCGGAAAACCATTTCAAAGGCCTTCTTAAAGTCCAGGAAGATGACATCCAACCCGACACCCTCATCCAGGGACTTTGTGACCTGATCATAAAAAGAAACCGGGTTAATCAGGCAGGACCTGCCCTCAGTGAACCCATGGTGGCTGCCCCTGAGCACTACCTCCCCTGCTCGGCCCTTGCAGATGTGCTCCTGGGTAATTTTCTCAAAGGTCTTCCCAAGGACCGAGGTAAGACTGACTGGCCTATAATTGCTGGGGTCGTCCTTTCTCCCCTTCTTGTAAATGGGGACCACATTGGCCCTTTCCCAATCCTCTGGGACCTGACCAGTGCACCACGAGCGCTCACAGTCGTGCCAGGGCCCCAGTATGACCCCGGCCAATTCCCTTAGCACCCTCGGGTGAAGAGTATCTGGACCTACTGATTTAAACACGTCCAGCCCCTCCAAACCAGGTCGTCCCTGGCCCTAGGCATGGTGCTATCTCCCCGGGGTCTGCCCGCAGTTCTAGAGGGGGAGATGTCCCGGTCCCTTTTCAGGAATGTGGAGGCAAAGAATTCATTAAAGAGGCCAGCCTTTTCATTTGCCGCAATCACCAGATTGCCAAGCCTGTCCCACAGGACCCCATGTTACCCGGTGCCACCTTTCTTACTTCCTATGTATTCAAAAAAGGACTTGTTATTATCCTTAATTCAGGTTGTTATGTGTCCTACTGGATGGCTGTCTGATGAGGTGTCTTCTCATACGGCATTTGGAAATTATAATTCCCCTTCCTCTTTCTCCATGACTCGGATCAGGGCACTAGGCCTTTCTGTCCTCATCCATCTAAATCTCTCTTCCAAGGTGAACCACTATTGACATGCCCTGCCCTTTCCAGCATAAGGGTGATGCCTCCACCAAAGTTAATGATGGAAATCTGACCTTTCCGCTGATTTGGTGTCAAGCCAGATGCATGAAGGATTGATGTAGTCAGGTCAGACAGGGTGACACGCTATCAAACCGGCAGAGCCCAGCTCTAGAGCTCAGATTGGCAGAGACGTGTTAGCTGGGCTAGAGGAGTTTTGCTGCCTAATATCTTCTCTTCTCTTGCATGCTCCCAAATAGCAAAGGTATCTCTCTGCATATATACATATGGTTTCATTTGTGCATTTTGATCTTGGAGGGTGTCAGTTGTAGCCGTGCTGGTCTAAGGCCATAGGCAGACAAGGTTCTTTGGGTAAATCTAATATCCCTCAGGTCAGGGGATCGGACTTGATGATATGATGAGCTCCCTTCCGACCCTAGCATCTGTGAATCTATGAATCTTTTATTAGACCAACTCAAATAGTCAAAAAAAAATTCTTCTTTGCAAGCTTTTGGGTACAAAACCAAAAGCTTGCAAAGAAGACTGATATCTTTTATTAGACCAACTCAAATAGTTAGAAATAGTCTTCCTTGCAAGCTTTTGGGTGCAAACCCAGAAGCTTGCAAAAAAGAATGTTTCCAGCTATTTGAGTTGGTCTAATAAAAGATTTTGGATTTACCCAAAGAAACTTGTCTGCCCTTTGATCTTTGAAACATCTATAAAGGGTGATAAATTCACAACCAACCATTCCACATATTGCTGGCATCTGAAATCTGCTCTGGGAAATGTTTTAGGACACAGTCATGTCTACACGACACAGTTTACTGTGCAGTACACTAATCTAGTGCGCAGTATAGTGTCACCATCTACACATGCAAGCATTTGCTGCTCAGTAAATTAGTCTACTGTGTAGCAAATCTACAACCTGCACGTGCAGGTAGTAAATTTACTGTGCACTAAAGCCAAACAGCATTAATTGCACATGTAGATGTGCCCAGGGGCATTAGAAAAGCAGTAAGAAGCTTGTCAGTCGTGTATGTAATGCACACTGGAATCCCGAAGGAACATTCATTCTAATTAATGCAATGTTACTGGCTAAACTTAAAAGCAGATCTGACCCAGTATCTAAGCCGCCATTCATTAAAACATGTAGTGGTGTGTGTTAATATTAGTCGTACGCACAAACCCACCCCTGTTCAACAGAGCACTGATGCAGGGACTTGTGTTGTAGTGACTTCAGCGGAGCTTCCACATGTGATTAAAATCAAGGCCAGCCTTACAGTAAACTAGGGCCTGTGTCTTCTCTCATTTCTTTGTTTAAAGAACGCGATGTCATGGTTGGCACACAGGGATGTTGTGCCCGGGTACGCAAGCACCTGGAGCGCCGTGCCTAGTTTTGGGCCCCAGACTTCAAGAAAGACATGGACCCTTTGGAAAGAATCCAGCGAGAAGTGACAAAAGTTATTAGAGGCCTGGGGAGCAAGACTTCTGAGGAAAGGCTGAAAGAGCTAGGGTTACTTAGGCTGCTGAAGAGAAGGCCAAAGCGGGATTTGATAACAGCTGAAGGATGGTTATGGGGAGGATGGAGGTGGATCTCTTTGTGGCCATAGGGGACAGGACAAGGAACAATGGCCTCAAACTGCAGCAGAGGAAATTTAGATGGGAGAGCGCAGTATCTCATTCCTTTCTCAGAAATAAACTGAGAGGCTGTGATGTAGATGGTGGCACGATCCGGTGGGTGGCAAATTGGCTTAGGGGTCGCACCCAAAGTGGTGGTGGGCAGGTTGGTATCGACTTGGAAGGATGTGGGCAGTGGAGTCCCGCAAGGCTCAGTCCTTGGACCGGTGCTGTTCAGTGTCTTTATCAGTGACTTGGACGAGGGCATGGGGAGGACCCTCTCCAGGTTCACAGATGATACCAAATTACGGGGCAAAGTGAACACACCAGAGGGCAGGGAACAGATCCAGGCAGATCTAGAAAAATGGGCAGAACAAAATAGGATGCAGTTCAACAAAAGCGCAAAGGGCTGCACCTGGGCAGAAAGACCCACCAACACGCTTCCAGGCTGGGGGACGACCTTCTCAGCAGCACAGCAGCGGAAAGGGGTCTTGGAGTCAGAGTCGGCTCCAAGATGAACGTGAGTCATCAATGTAATGAAGTGATCGACGAGGCTCACTGCACTTCACCATGCATCAGCGGTGCATGATGAACAGGTCCAGGGAAGGGATGCTTCCCCTCGATGCGGCGCTGGTCAGACCGCAGATGGAGTCCTGCGTCCGGTTCTGGGCACCGCACTTCAAGAGGGACGTGGACAGCATGGAGAGGGTCCAGAGGAGGCCAGTCGTATGGTCAGAGGCCTGCAGACACGGCCCTACGAGGAGAGACTGGGGGACCTGGATCTCTTCAGCCTTTGCACGAGAAGGCTGAGAGGTGATCTTGTGGCTGCCTATAATTCATCAGGGGTGGGCAGCAGGGAACAGGAGATGCTCTGTTTACCAGGGCACCCCCCAGACAGTGGCCACTGATTGATGGGGAACAGATTTAGGTTCGACATTAGAAAGAAGGTAAGGGTTGCCAAAATCTGGAACGGGCTTCCCAGGGAGGTGGTGCTCGTCCCTGCCCTGGGGGGGCTTCAAGAGGAGACTGAACAAACTTCTAGCTGGGTCGTGTGACCCCAGCGCTCCTTCCTGCCCAGGACGGGGGGTCGAACTTGATGGCCTACTGAGGTCCCTTCCGACCCGAACATCTATGAGTCTATGAGATTAAGGAGAACTTGTTGACTCTGAGGGTAGCCAAGCATCGGAGCAGGGGAAAACAGGGGTGTCCTGGAGCTGAAAAGGCTGGGGACCACTGCTTTAGCCTGTGCAAGAGGAGGCTGAATAGCAGGTGCTGAGCCTAGAGCCGGACTTCCTAATGGGTTCCCAGAGCAGAGGCGGCCAGTCCCTAACGCCCAGCCAGCGAGCACATCTGTAGCTAACCCAACCCCTTTGCACGTCCTCCTGGCTTTGCCTGAACCTTGCCTTCCGTGAGGAGCTTAGTGTGTCAACACACGTAACACTCAAATGCAGTTTGAACCTGAAGCACGCACATGTGCACGACTGTTAAACCGGTTTGAAGCCACTTAGATGGTTCAAAAGTGCAACTAAAACTTCAAGTACTACTTTGAACTGAATTACTATGGACCAATTCAGGGTTATGCGTGGACACCAGGCATGGGGCTGAGGGTCCTCCAGGTATCCCACACTGCAGCACTCCTCACCTTCCTGCCCCGACTGCGACAACTCGCCACTCTGGTACGCGGCCAGACCTCTCCTGCCCCCTGCTTTTACTCCTTTTATCGGCACGTTCAGCTGTGATCTCCCTCGTACTGCTTGGTCAGCCAGAGGTATCTTGCTACCAACTGTGTCCTCACTCTGTACACAACTGCAGACCCACACGCTCCCCCACCAGCCCTTGGGAGCCAAGAAGTGTGGGTCCAAGCATCCAAAGTCAGGCAACCCCAGCACTTTGCAGACTGCAGTCAACTGCCAGCTGTTGAGGTTGACTGGCCTCGTGTTTGAGAGAAGGCAGAGCAGAAAAGTGACAACACCCCCCACCTGTGACACTCCCAAAGCATGGGTGTCAGCACCCCCAACCCCACTGCAAGGCATGCGGGGCCCAGTGCTCCCTCCCACCCCAGTGCCAGAGCCACTACACGTCACACGATCATGAACCGGTTCCCAATCAGTGACATTTGGGAAGGATACTGTTGCTACACATCTCTGCATCCTTATTTGAACAGGTCACCAGGGTGGGAACCCTCTTTCCCGCTGCATTCAGGAGTTAAAGGACTCACACAAGTCACCACTCCCGTCTCCAAATCGCTTCCCGCTCCAGACCCCCACGGACCAGCTCACCGCCGTGCTGCTGAAAGCTACCTGCCCCCAGGCTGTGCCCGACTAAAGGGGGTTGGAGCCGGTACGTTACTCAATGCAGGCTGGCAGAGTCTAATTGCCCCCTGCATCCTAAGAGGTGCATCCTGCGGCATGCTTGCAGAAGAAAGGTGGCAAAGTACTTCAGGTCAGAGCCCACTGCCCACCTTGCCAGCGAGTTGTGCCTTAGGCCATGGATCTTCCCCCTGGAATAAGCTATTTCCACTGGATGGAGATTAAATTTTAGCGAGCACGTAGAAAATCCTGCCTTGGCAAATGGCTAACGGCAGTCCCATCTCCGCAGCAGGGAGCTCGCTGCTTTCTCTCTTTACTAACCAGCCTCTGCTCTTGTCCTTCAGGAAAAGATGCTGCAAAAAATCTCCAAATCCCATCAACCAACACGCGCTTCCCCTCTCCCTTCCACCCCCCTCCACACTGCAGGTTTTCGAAGGATTTGCTGACCACTGCGCTTTCCCTGACGGCGGCTGTGAAGTCACTTTGCATAACCAGCTCTGGGCAAGTTCCTAGGTCACCCCCTTGTTAATGAATGTCTCTTCATGGAGCCCCTTGCAGAGAAAGAGCAGTGCTAATAGCTCCAATTTACAGATGGGAAAACTGAGGCACACGCCACGGGAATCACTTTCGCTCATGCCAAGAAGTTACAGCAGCACAGGGAGTCAAATTAAAGTCTCCGGTCAGCTCCACCGCTTGTCACCCTCACCACCTTTGCCATCTGAAGGTTTCCAAAGGCACCGAGACGAGGAAGGCACACGGCATCAAGCGCCCACCAGCTCTCTGCGGCCTGGAAATCTTCCCCAGCATTTTCCAAAAGTGGCCAGTGACATGGGAGGGCAGGGGGCCCGACTCGCGATGCCTTAAAGAGTCCCGCTTCTCAGACGCGGGGGCCCCAATCCTCAAAGATATGCAGGCACCTCACTCTCCTGGGTCTTAAAGGGAACGAGGTGCCTAAATGCCACTGAGCACCCACCACCTGCAAGCCTGGCCTCAAGCTGGGCTGGGAAAGCCCTGAAAAATCATCTAGTCACTTCAGAAAACCTAGGCTCTGAGGCCGACTTAGATGCCACCTGCATGGCTCTCTCCGAAGGATCAGGTTCAAAGGCTATATTTAGGCTCATTTCCAGAGCCGCCGAGCTCTTGCTAACGTGAGCGGGAGCTGAAGGGATCGGGTGCTCCTGAGCCTGGATCAGCCAGCTGAGAGATCCTATCCTGTTCTTCCCAGACATGAATGCAAGCTTTCCCACGGTGGGTCTATTCCTGCTCCCACCAAGAGACCCTCTCACGGGGACCCTACAAAGCACAACGCCTCCCTTCTACGACACATTGCATGAACCCGAGGGGGTGGGAGTGGGGTCAGACAGGAACCTGGTTCATCTCCTCTTCTGCACTGCTGCTTTTGGGTATTCGCAGTGTGCAGATCGGGTGTGAACGCCACCGGGTAGAGGGGGCCAGCGGCTATAGGAATCACTGGGCCTTAACCACACTAAACTCAGTGAGCTGCTAGGCTGGGGACTGGGCTTTGACCTTGATTAATGCAACCGAAGGCATCAGTTCCTTGCGCAGAGAACGGTTGTCCAATGGCCGGGCTACCCCCTATGAGCTGGGGGACAGAGGTTGCATTTCCTACGTGACCTTCATAGAAACAGAGAGAAATCAGGCTCTCCAGAGGTCATCTAGCCCAACCTCTGCCTGAGGCAGGACCATCCCTATCCAAACTATCCTATCCAAATCCCCTGCCTAGCCAAACTACGCCCTCAGCCCTGACACAGCCATGAGATCTTGTCACTGAACCTCAAAGGGCGCATCTACACATGCACGTTAAAATGCGCATTAGCCTATTTTAATGCACATTAAAGAGTCACCAAAAAAATGCTCTTTAGCTAATGTGCATTAAAATAGACTAATGCGCATTTTTCTAGTACCTCACCGTGGAGGTGCTGGATTTAAGGCGCGTTACCTAAAGTGCGTTAATTCAACGTGTAAGCGCACCCTCCGTGCCTCACTTGGCTACCCATAAAATGGGATGATGGCCCTCCCATACCTCGCCGGGCTGTTGGAAGGAAGTCGAGGTCCCCTGGTTGTCCATGCCCTGCACCGAGCGAGGAAACGCCAGCTCCTGGGAGCACGCGTGCTGCCTACGGCTTTATTTTCCCTGCCTCCCGTCCTCTCCCTGCTCCACACCGCTTTTCAACCAGCTCCACCACGGCAGGGCCACAGGCAAGAAACACTTTTAATGACCAGCCCATGTGATGACGTGGTTTGGCCATCTCCTAGGACATTTCTTTCCTCGCATAATCAAGCGGTTTTTGAAAATTAGGTAAATAGTATAGATGACGGCTCGTTAAAATTCTTCTCTTCCAGAACACACGAGGAGCGGAGACGATCGCCAACAAACAGGCGCCTCAGTTAACCTCGGACCCTGGTTTGAAAGGAAATGCCTGTACTGACGGCACCGGAGCAATACTGATCTGCCCCAGCTGAAGGTCTGGGTTTAGCAGCTCTTTGTGAGATTAAGACCCCCCGCCACGCATGCAGGTAAAGGTGTGATGGGATCTGATGTGCAATCCTCACGATTGCACTTCCTGGCATGATCGTGGGGTCCAGCATCAGATCCCGGCACGCTTTTGCCGGTGCAAGGGGAGCCCAGGATTGCAATCCCCCTGCACCAGCAAACTGCAAGCTCCCGTGGCCAGGAGCCCCCGTAGCTGACAGCATCCACAGCCACGGGAGTGCACCTGGACACACGCTCAATTCACGGCGTGATAAGAACCAGCCACAAAGTAGTTACACATTCTTTGTCCAATAACTTTGTGGTTTATTCCTTGTTTTCAGGACACCGTTAATGCTTTAACGTGTGGCCGGGCTACAAGTTACGACATGATTCACGGGTTAATCAATCCTTAAGTGTAATGAGTTGCATTCGTCTTAAAGAACTATATGCCCTGTGTCACGTCAGTCGTGCCCCATGGACAGACACTGCAATCAAGGGGAGTTTGACCAGGATCAGGCAGTGAAGGTTGAATGGAGCACAGATTTTCAAGTTGGCCGAGATTTGTGCATCAGGAGCAACTCCCCGTGAAGTCAGTGGACCTGCGCTGCTGGCTGAGAGGAGAAGGTCTCCATCGCCATCCGTCCAGAGACAGGAGCATCACCGTTTCAAGGCTTAATGCCACTGTCATACCCCAGCCTGGTCCCCCCAGACACATCTCCGTCTTACAGCCATCCTGCTTCTCAGATGGGGACCTTTGCCCCTCTCCCTTGAGAGCAGGTTTTAGGTTCATAATTGCCTTGCAGCTCGCTGCGATTGCTTTCACAAGTCTGCCTTTGGCTCGGACTCTGCAGGTCTGCTCGCTCTCTGTCTCAGCCACTGCTAACTAGCCCCCCGCTAGTGTGCACCGAACACAGACCGCTTACCCCACGAGGGTGGGACTGATGGGCAACCTAATCCCGGGGGTGAGCACATACGTTGCAATTAGATCATGTTACGAGCGCATTTAAAACTTGAGTGATCGCACATTCGGGGTGAATAGGGAGGAGTGCGTAGTCCTGCACTTAGGGCAGAGCAATCCCGTGCACAGCCGGGCAAGCAGCCGCTCTGCAGAAAAGGACCTGGCGGCAACAGGGGACAGGAAGATGGAGATGTACCTCAAGATACAACCACAGGCAAAGCAATTGAAAGCAGGGGTCATGTCCAGGAGCTTATGCCCTCCAAGAGCTCAACCCTGAGACGCTGATACAACCATGTGGCAAAACCAAGCCTACATCCTTTAGAAGAGGCTAAAATACTCGACCCACTGGCCTGTCCATTTTGTGCCCTGTCCATTGTTTCAGACTAGGTGATAGATAACAGGCAATATGGCATCGTGATCCTACGCTGTAATACAGCCTAGGCAGGCAGCGTGGCCCAGTGGATGGCACTGGGTTAGGATGTGGGACACCTGAACTCCACTCCTGCCCCTACTACTGACCTCTCATATAGACCATAAGCAAATCACATCCTGTTTCTGAGCCTCAGTTTCCCCTCTCCCCCTTACTCTGCCTAGTCTTCTTTCCCTGCACACTGTCTTGCCCTTTGTGACCTTGCACGATAGGGCTCTGGTCTTCGCTGAAGCTTAAGCTAACAAGACCTATACTGTTATGCCCCACTAGCTGTTCCCAAACTTCCTGGGATAAATGGACTACCCTGATCCTCAGCATTTCTCCCTGATTACAAGACATCGTCACCACCAAACGCCTCACCGAAACACCAGTGCACCATCAGCTTCGTCTGCTGCAAGCTCTGGCCTTGTCCTCCTTCTAGAAAGCGGAAAAGAGCATATGGCCAGTTTGTTTCCCCAAGGCTGCTTGCAAAGGAGAGGTTCTCCTTCCATGAATCTCTTTCTGGTCTTCATGGAAAGGAGTTGGGTGCTGTCTCCAAGTATCCCTCTCCCTGACTTACCCCTTCTGGGAAGAGCCCTCCAGAGGAGGTGGCTGTCTTTGGATCACGGACGCCGCTCTGACCCATCTAGTCGCAACTGCTGTTTGCTGTTCTCAGCTCTCCTGGGCCAAGTCTACCCCTGTAAGATCCTGCAAAAAACCTGCAGGTTGGAACAGGAGTTATAGGAAGGACAATTTCAAGGGTGACACCAGCAAGTCCACGGGCTCAGAGCGGTTCTCCGTTCAGGCGCGCCTACACGGCCGGGCTGCAAGCAGGGCCCGAAATAAAGATCCAGCTGCTGCCCTCTAAATGCAGTCCCTTTATTATTACCCAAATCTCCACATGTGGACAAAAATCCCCACAAACAGCTTCTTTCTAACTGGAAATCTCACATTGGATGACAGCGGGAAACACCAGACAGCTGCTCTACCGTGCAGAGTTTGCCCTTTGGCAAATGACTTTGTCGAGTCCTGTGAGCCAATTAATGACTAAGTGAGGTCTGCAAGTCTTCAGCATCTAGGAGGAGCAGTATATTCAAGTGAAGCCAGGACATCGTGTTAGAGGGTGAGCTGTCTGGCATCCTCATGTGGGCCAAACTGGCAGGGACTAGATGTGACCTCCTGAGGTCCCCTCAACCTTCATTTTCTATGACTATATTGTGGACTCTCCATCCTTGGAGGTGTTGAAGCCCCAGCTAGACAGAGCCTTGGCTGGGATAATGGAGCTGAGGCTGGTGCTGCTTGGAGCAGGGGTTGGACTAGATGTGACCTCCTGAGCTTCCTTCCCACCCTCGTTGTCTATGATTGTATATTGTGGACTCTCCATCCTTGGAGGTCACCCAGACAGTTGGTGCAATCTCCATCCTTGGAGGTTTTCAAGACCAGAGTAGACAAAGCCGTGGCTGGGATGCTGGAGCTGGGGCTGGCGCTGCTGGGAGCAGGGGGTTGCACTAGATGTGACCTCCTGAGCTCCCTCTAACCCTCCTTTCCTATGAATCTACAAAGAGGACGAACACTACATGGTTGAACTCTTCCTGGCTCTACTCTGATGGAGCCGATATCATCCAAAAAGGGCATCTCTCAGAGGCCTTTGCTGCTGGCTGTAAGGTCAAAGACAGCACAGAGGGTATGTCTGAGTGACGCCATGCCCAGCAGCTCAGAGAGCTCTGCTCTTGCGTGTTGCCAGTCTGGAAGCAGTATAGCTGCATTCACCCAGGCAAGACTGCTAGGCTTCGCCGTAGAAGTCATTATCCCAGGGCAGCGCCTCGCTAATACGGCTGCACTTTCACGGCCCAGACACAGCTACCCGGGGTGTCGCTACACCGCTGCACAGGGGTGTGCTCTATGAGGAGGCTGTGTGATGGGCAGGAGGCTGTGGCACCTCCATGCCGGTAGCGGAGAGACCACCTAAAAGCATGCCGTGCAAGTACAGGATGCAGTCAACCCCCCAGCCAGCTGTGGAAGTACGGACCACGACCGCACTCGATTACACAATACCACGGCACAGGGCACAGTACCGAAAACAGTCCCGATGCGCTCACTCTTGGATTTCGCACACTATTTTAATTAGACGCCGAGACCCTCTCCAGTGTTTCCTCACAACTGGAGGCCATCCTTTAGTAATTATCCTTATAATGCAAACTGTCTCCTCGTCCTCCCTCCAAACATGGATGTTGCAATGCTCTAACCTCAATGTCCTCTCGTCTTGAAGCGTGACGGGGTTTTCACCCAGAAAGCATTTCCTGCTCAAATTGCTCTCAGGTCTGGTTCTGCCTTTCTCTCTGATTTTTTTTTTCCTCCGTTGTAACTCAATGTATAGCCCTTGCTGCTATTTTAAATGGGCTATTTGAGAGCGCAATTTAAACATCTGCAATTTAGGACCAGATCCAAAAGGCATTGGAAGCCATGGAAAGACTTCCACCGACGCCTGCAGCGAGCTCCTACTTGATCCCATAGATATCATAGGAAAAAATTGCTGTGATGCTGCTGTTACAACGCCAAAAGCACAAAAGTAACTATATTCTTTCCATCTTCGTGGTTAAAGCAGGCAACCTACCATGTCAGACCCGTTGCAAGACAATATGCCACAGCAAAGGAGAGGAGGAACATGAGTTTTCGTTTTTAGTTTACAATAAAAACTCAGATTTCATAAAAACATGCTCCAAATACCAGGGCAGAATAACAAGCTGGCGGCTAGAACTGGAAATCAGCCACCCATGGCAAGAAAGGGAAGGTTGCGGGCTATTCTGGCCCAGCTGTGCGGAGACTCTGCAGCGGTTCTTAGTCCCAAAACAGCACACGCGTGCCAGGGTTAGGCCGTGCTTTCGACCAACCACTCGAGATGCACTTTAGCGATCGTTATAAGCCATTGGCAGCGTCCTTGTAGCAACGTGAGGGATATAAATATCACTACAACGGATAACTCAGTTGATGAATGTCTGTCGGTGTCGACTCTGCCCGCGGCTCCACGGCTATATAATACCGGGGAGCTCTACAGCAGTGATCCCCAACCTTGTACCCCTAAATCATGCGTGCCCCTTGGGCAAAAGTATTGAGTGAATAGCACGCTACCAGTAACACCCAACTTCCCTCTCCCTTTCCACTTAGAGAGGCAAAGCAAAATTCCCTGTGGTTGGAGGGGTCTGCCGGGCCAAGTGCAACCCACAGGCAAGGGGCTACTGCTCCATAATTCGGATTTACACCCAGGTAGACAGGAACGGCCCTTAGCACTGAGAGCAGTTACCTAACACAGCTTTCTTACCACTGACAGAAGTGGACAAACTTGTCCAGCTGAAGAACAACCCCTGAAGCGACAAAAGGAGGCTTGTGGGCACACGGCACAACTACTGCACAGTGATTTACCCCAGATGTTACTCTGGAGTAGATGCTCTCCACTGGAAAAGGGATGGAGCTCTACAAGGCACCCGTAAATGCTCCGAAGCATGTGACTGCCAGGCATGCAGCTGGCTACAAGAGTTATCTCCAAATACCCCAAGGAGGGGATTTCAGACGCACCGTCCGTGGACACTCAGGCTGGCGATTGAGCCAGAGCTCCCTGCCCGACCGCGTCATCCCTGCTTTGAACACGGCCCGGTCATCTTGAACAATGCAAGGATTTTGCCTCCATGCTCAGCTGGGCAGACCGGTCCAAACCTTGATGGTTCAAAGTTTCCTTCTAATTTCCAGTCTTTGTGGCCATTTGAGCTTGCGCCAGCCTGAAAAGCTCTTCTCCCTCCTGCAGATTTCCTCCTCAAACGTCTTTGCACAGAAAACCCACGTCACCCCTGAACCTCCCTTTTGATAAGACGAACAAGCCCAGCGCTTTTACTCTTCATCCGTAGAAAGGTCCCATTTCCCTCGACTATGTCAGGGGCCTTTCTCCTATCCTCCCACAGGTCGGACATCCCTGCAACATAATTAATGACAGTGCAGCTCACTTGGAGCCCGTGCCAGTCTCTACCTCGGGGTTTCTCCACCCACGTCCTGTGAAATCTTTTTGAAGGTGCTTCGTGGTATTTGCACCCAGTGCTCAAACACCTACGCAGAATGCACAAGATAAACCCAGGGCTTGCAAACGAGAACCCAGAGCATCACACCCGTGCCGGCCCGTTGTGGGCTTCCTGAGTTATTGGCAACAAAAGAATTGCTCCAGCATTTCCATGGTTAAAAAATGAGTGAAAGCTAATCGCTGGTATTTTTGGAGGGATGCCTTGGAGCCTAACGAGGGGCGCCTTGAGTCTGAGACGGTTGAGAACCACTGCTCTATTAAAAATGAGGACAAGACCTAATGCCGGGGGCAAATTATCCCACATCTGAATTTTTGGGGAGGGTCTTATGCTTCCTTCCAATGCATCAAGGACTGATGGCAAGACACTGGACTAGATAGATGCTTGCATCTGGTCCCAGTGCCTTCCAGTCCCTGCATTAGTCAGCATAGAAGAGAGCCATTCATTAGAGGTTGCTCTTGGAGTCTGGGGTAAATACAACAGCGGGGATGATCTGCTAATACGGAGATGCCAAACTCTGGCCTGCAAGGTGTGTGCATGGGTGGATCTAGGTCGGTCTGGTTTTTCTTCCTCCGCAGGCTTGCTTTCGAGACAGGGTCAGAGCTGTGAAACTTCATAGGTCTTCAAATGCAAGGCCTCGTGCTTTAAGCAGCCGCGCTGGACCCAGATTTCCAGTGCAAAGTATTCAGGTTTCCATTTCAGTCGGGTTTTCCTTTTAGCCCCGTTTAGTTTGATTTTCCAGGAACTTCTGAGTTCCTGGAAACTGTATTCTGGGTCCAAAAGGAATAGATTATTGTGTTTACAAAATGCCCAAAGGTGCAGTAGAGGGTCTGACTACAGCCTGCAATGTTTCAGCTTAATGAGACAGCTTAGTAGTCGTGAGAGGTCAAAATAAAAGAGAGAGAATAGAAACCCAGTCTTTAAAAATACTTCATTGGACTTTGGTAATCTCATAACGTGGGACAATAAAAAGCCAGGCATTCTGGAGACTGAAGTCCCACCCCTGGGAGTGCTGTAGTCGAGAATACGCGTGTGCAGAAAACCCCCACTTGCTAGCTCTGCATGATGCCGTGCTAGCTTGAATAGAAATTGCTATATGCTGCTCTCTGGCATGGTCAGGCAAAGCATGAGCTTCTCCAAATCACCCCAGTTAGGTGCCAAAAGTGGCCATCTACTGATAGTACAGCATTTTTCACTACTTCACGTCGCTAGATTAAGCATTCAGACTCTGTGTCAGAGACGGAGCGCCCAGCGCCCCACATCTTATTGCAAAAGAGTTGTAGTATGCAGTTCATAGTATCATAACTGCTTATAAGTCAGCAGTTATTCGCCATCCTACCTAGCTTAGCTTTATTTGCGACTGCGGCTGCACGTTCAGCAGGGCTGAAATGCTCTCTGCGGTCGCTCTTTATTACAAGCTGCGCCCAGGGGGCCCAAGTCAGATCAGACCCAATGTGTTAGGCACTACGTACGACAAGAAAGATGCTTCCTGCCTGGAAGAGTTTGCTGTCCGAACGGACAAAACCGACGGGAGACAGAGAGGGGACAGACTGTGGCCGCGGAGCCAGACGTAGAAGCCAGGCGCTGTGTGTCCAAGGACAGCACCGGGTCTAGCGGGCTGGGCTGGCTCTTGCCTTGTCTGTCCTCCTCACCCCCACCGTTCCCATGTATATGTAAGGGCTGCCCGCATTGGACGTGTCAAATAATCGACTAGTCCCAAAAAGGCCTTTCCTCTAACGCCGCCCTGCAATCTCCCACCCTCTTCACTCCCCACCTCATTGGCTCCAATGCTAATTTCCCCTCTTTGCACTTTGCAAATGGGCACCATGCGTGGGGACACGCTTTCCCAGACCGTGAGTCTGACCCGCTGTAAAAGGTGGATTCAGCGCACCCAACAACCCAGCCCACTGCAAGATTTTGTGGAGGCAGAAGCTAGACCCGGCTCTCGGGAGGCCCAGTCGGGTGTTTCAGCCGCAAGGCCAGCTTTCTGCTCACACCACGGGCTCTGCGTGCACGTGTCCCAAACTCACCAGTTCCCCCCCCACCGATCCCTCCAGCCCTGGATCCTGGCCTTGCTCCACGCTAACGCAGCACTGGTGTTTGGGGCAGGTAGAAGAGATTGTATATACTACAGGGACCCATCCGAGTGGCTTTGGAGATGGCCCAGGCTTCCTTGAACAAGTTTATAGTGTTAGCTGAGGATCGCTGACTTCCTCTCCCCAGCGTCCCAAGAGGCATGCATCTAGCGTGCTAGCATCTGCGGAGAGAGGGGAAAAAAAGTCCTTCGTGGGATGGCAGCGTTTCAGGCCAAGCTTCGCCGTCCAGCATAACATTTTGCAGCTCACAATTAAAAAACAGCAGAGCCTTTAACAGCCTCAGCTCATTTTCCACTGAGGTCTTCCCTATGCACACACTGCCCTTGCTTTGCATCCACCCAACAGCCACCGCTGTGGTTCCCCTGGAGGCGAATGCACACATAATCCCAACGCTGTTTGTCTTCCCAGCTGGCACTAACACAATCAAGTGAGTCCTTTCAACGGCGATTAGCAGCTTCTGGTGCTTTATTTGCCCCGGCCAGCTCTCAGCGGGGCTGCTTGGAAACCTAACAGGCGACCTGCAAAGGGCACGTCTGCAAGCGCTCCGGGCGCGCACTGATGGATGGGATGTTGCTTCTTCATGGGGCGCGTCGCTCTTCCTAAATGTGCCCAGTGCACACATCTCTCTCCCGGGGGGGAACGGCTGATTTCATTCGCAATGTGACTCTGGGATGAATACAAGGACGCTTCTTCAGCCGTTTTGTGGCCGTGCGCCGGGGGGGGGAAGCCTCTTGCTGCCATCTGTTGGTTTCACGTAGGCTGATACATGCCTAATAAGTTCTTCGTCATTAATGATAATGAACGACTCGTGGTCTCTTCGGTGCTGGGGCGCGGGCAGGGCCCCACCAGGAAGCTCTCTGTCCCTTCCACGGGAGACTTGGGCCACCTTTTTTCTGGATGAATAATAAATACGAGCCTAGAAGGAAGCAATAGCAGTTGAGAAGTCGGGTGAAATTAGGCAGTGAGGGAGGTTTGGGCCCAAAAAAATTAAACCCTAGGAACATTTTGCAAGTGTTAAAATGCTCCGTCAGCGCAGCTTCAAAGGGAAGCTCTTCATGCTGAAATGACCATGTTTTGTTGCAATATTTCCACCACAGAATAGATATATTTGACTTTTTGATTCCAAAGCTGCATTTTTCTCCTGATTCGTGAGCAGAGGCTGAGGGAAATGGGCTGATTGAGTCCGCAGAAGAGAAGACCGAGGGGGGTTGAATAGCAGCCTTCACCTCCCTGCCGGGGGTTGCAGAGAGGATGGAGCTGGGCTGGTCTCAGTGGGGGCAGACGGCAGGACAAGGAGCAATGGGCGCAAGCTGCAGCAAGGCAAGTTGAGGTTGGATATTAGGAAAAACTCTCTCAGTAGGAGGGTGGTGACGCACTGGGATGGGTTCCCCAGAGCGGTGGTGAGATCTCTGGCCTTGGAGGTTGTGAAGACCTCGGTTGGCTGGGATGCTGTAGTTGGGGCTGGTCCTGCTCGGAGCAGGGGCTTGGACTAGATGTGACCTCCTGAGCTCCCCCCCACCCTCATTATCTAAGATTTTTCCATGATTTCCCTTTAAAACCTGAGCTAAATGAAGGGAACCAGCGAGAGAGAAAACCTACTCAAAAATGAAACACGCCACCTCGTCCAGACTCAGTCAAAGCTTTTCAGGTCCATCCTAAGAGACATCGCCTTTCCTTGGCGAATGCGACACGCTTCTGTTTCAGTTCATCCCAGCCCAAACCTTCTTAGACCCCGACACGACCAAAGCACCTTTTGCCCACTTCCACCCTGAAAAGTACCGTTCCTGCCTGAAAAGCCCATTTTCTTCCATTTGGCTTTTCCACGTCTCGCTTTGCATTGCGTTGCACGTGTCACGGCTCTTTCCCGCTTCCTCCTGCTCGCGGTCGCGGCTCCGGCCCGTCCCAGCTCCTCGCTGGAGCTCGCGCTGAGACCCGACAGCGAGGGAGACAGAGCAGGCTGGGGCTGCCGTGGGATGGGTGGCTGACGGCGGTGCCGGTGGGACGGGGGAAGATTTGGGCCGGGAACGTGCCCTGCCACCCACACGCTCCTCCGGGTGGAAGCTCTCCCAGAGTCGTCGAAGCTTACAGCAAGAGGTGGGGGGAAAGCTTTCTGTAAGAAATAATGCAGAATATACTGACTTCTCTGTCACAGCAGCCTGCGCAGCAAAGGGAGGCCAGGACCACGTTCAGATAGAAAGCCTCCGAGTCCCACACAAGAGCCCCAGTCCAGTCCCAAGGAAAGTATTGCTCTTTTCTGAGGTTTAAAATCCTCCTTCCAGAATATCAAAGGCTGTCGCTGGTGCTTGCTCATCCTTTCCACTCAAATGCAGTTTCTCCCTTGTGAAACCCCTGCTGAGACACTTTCCTGTGCCCTCCGGAAAGAAAATTAGGGTATGATATTTGCTGTGACAATTTCAATGAGAGCCTCACACCAAAAAAAAGAAACCAATTTAGCCACCCGCAGGCAATTTGCAAAAGTGTGACCGTGGGTCTTGGCAAGTCCCGGCTTGGAATTGGATCCCAAATAAATCGTGCTCCTCTGACCTGCCTTGAAAGCCAAGCAGGCGCCGCTAAGGGCCTCCACGGGTCTCTCAAAGGCAGGGATGCAGCTTTCCAGCGTTCACGCCTCCTCGGGGCTTTCGCTTTGATGCTGAGGTTTCACTACAATGAAATCCAGTCCCTCTCGGGGCCGAGCTTCAGCAGGAATCAAACCATCCCTGGCGCCAAGCTGGGTCCAGCAGATCCCAGGACCTTCCCTGACGTTCCAGCTCCTAAGACTTGTTCAGAAAGTTAGCCTGGTTTTCACTTTGAATTGGCCTTGTTTCTGGCTGGGCAGCAGCTCTGCAGAAAGGACCTGGGGGGGGGACAGTGGACAGGAAGATGGAGATGTGCCAGCGGTGTGCCCTTGGTGCCAAGAAGGCTACCGGCATCCTGGGCTGCATTGGCAGGAGCGTTGCCGGCAGATGGAGGGCAGTGATTCTTCCCCTCTTCAGCACTGGGGAGGCCACATCTGGAGTGCTGCATCCAGCTGTGGGCCCCCCGCCACAGGAAGGATGTGGACACATTGGAGAGAGTCCAGTGTAGGGCAATGACAGTGGTCGTGGGGCTATGGGACATGACTGGTGAGGAGAGGCTGAGGGACCTGGGCTGATTGAGTCTGCAGAAGGGAAGACCGAGGGGGATTGAATAGCAGCCTTCACCTCCCTGCCGGGGGCTGCAAAGAGGATGGAGCTGGGCTGGTCTCAGTGGGGGCAGGTGACAGGACGAGGAGCAATGGACTCAAGCTGCAGCAAGGGAAGTTGAGGCTAGATATTAAGAAAGCTTTCTCACTAGGAGGGTAGTAAAGCGCTGGAACAGGCTACCCAGAGAGGTTGTGGAGTCTCCATCCTTGAAGGTTTTGAAGACCCGGCTAGACAAAGCCCTGGCTGGGATGATGGAGCTGGGGCTGGTCCTGCCTGGAGCAGGGCATTGGACTAGATGTGACCTCCCAAGGTCTTTCCAACCCTCATTTTTTATGTTTCTCAACATGAGGACACGGCATCGCAGATATATCCAAGGGACCTCCAGAGGTCATCAGGCCCCAGGCAGCATCTGCCTTGCCTAAACCAGCCCAGCCAATGGTTTTTCTAACCTGCTCTTAAAGTTTCGAGTGATGGAGACTCCGCCGCGTCTCCAGGTAATTGCTCCAGGGCTGAGTGGAAAGTCCTTCCTCGTCTTGCTCGGCACAATTTAAGCCCATTCTCCTTTGTCCTGGGCACAGAGGACGGTGGATCATCATACTCTTTATAACAACCTTTCGGGTGTTTTAGCTGATACAGGAGATCAAAGAGGCTTGCTGAAGAAGCAGGACGGAGTCGTCCGATCGTCGCTTCGCAGCCCGAGGAGCCCAGGCAGGCTGAAGCTAAGGGACCCAAGAGGCCGATGTGATATCCGCTGAAAACAAGGGAAGGAGTCTAAATTTTGAATGACCTTTGCATTGAAGCATCACAGAGGATAAAACAGCACGTGATGGGTATCGGCCGGCCCCGCATCTCCCATGCTTGCCATACGCTTTCATCTGCCATTTACCTACGTCACAGCCCTACAAAACACACGTCACCGCAAGGCATGGCCCGCGGGAGGTGGATACGTCCGCGCCCTGTGTAACGCAATGAGGAACGATGGCCGGTAAAGGAACGAGGCATCGCCGCAAATTGTAATGCATCGCGATGATCTAGGATGTCTCTATAAGACACGGTTGAATTTCTTCCTTTTTTTTCTTTTTTTTTTTTTTTGAGCTAGATTGCATCCTTTTAGAAAAGCACTGCTGGAAATGCTCAGCCTGCGGGTCTCGTGACACCTCCCTCTGCTAAGTTAAAGAGCAGATTAACAGTGTCGTTCCCCCAGTTGGCATGTGTGTAGCGGAGGCTCGAATGGAAAAAGGCAGGGCACGAACCAACAGCTGCAAGTTCAAGCCAGACCAAGTCGGCCTAGAAATAAAGCACCATTAAAAAAAGAATGACCAGTGATGGGGGGCTGGACCCGATGGTCTCATGAGGTCCCTTCCAGCCCTAAACGCCTGTGTAAGGTGATGGGCAATTGGCACAAGCCGCGCAAGGAGACGGGGCGTTCCCCCGCACTCGGTGTCTTCAACCCAAGGCTCGATGGCTTTCGGGAAAACATGCTTGCTCCCAACACAGTTTAGTAGGGTCCGTCGTAGGGGGACACACACAGCGTGAGCCTTTACCGAAGCCCAGGCGGGACGGATGGGAGCTGCCCCTTGGCGCAGAATACCAGCCAGTGGCTCGTGGACTTGGAAGTGACCTGCTGCCGTATGAAAGAGAGAGAGTTTAATTTAGGGGGTAGCGGGTGTGGCGGGCCAGTAGGGGGCGCTCCCGTTTTGAGCCGCCCACCTCCCTGCGCCCGACCACCTTCCAGGCTCCGAGTGCCTCCCCGGGGTGCCTCACGTCCGGCCGACCCCTTCCCTGGAGCCCACCCGACAGCCTGGGGGCACCGCCGCCACCATCCAAGGCTCTGGACTTATTTCTGGCCCT
>JAGPOW010000261.1:256847171-256857381 GCA_030014935.1 Caiman crocodilus | reverse complement strand
TCGTCTTTTCTTCAGACTGAATAATCCTACTTCTTTCCGCCTCTACTCCTAAATCATGTAGTCCAGGCTCTTCATCCTTTCTCATCCCCCTCCACTGAACTCTTCCCAATCTGTCCACACCTTCCTTGAAGTGCGGGGCCCAAAACCAGGCACAGGCCTTCCCAGTATCAAAAAAGACTAGAAAGGGCCCAAACTAGCGCTCCTGAACATGCAGCGTTTTGTCCTGGTTGTGGCAATGCCAGTGACCGTCCTCCTTGCAGCGCAAGGGGCTTCTCTGGGTGCCGTGCTTTCTTCTAGCTTCCTTGCTCTTGCATTCCCCCCTGCAGAAGTTTCCAAAGGACGGAAGTAATTAAATACGAGCACAGATAAAACGCTCCTGAAAGAAGGATCTTAAAACTCACTCGCTTTTTTATGCCTCACTTAGTCATTGCGTCCTCTGGCATCAATAGGCACCGCAAAAATATTATCCTCAAATGACTACAAAGGAAAAAAACCATGCTGCGTGGTTCTGTACTGGATAATGTCTTGCAACATAATAAAATGCCATTAAGCGTTTACTGCCTCCTTGACACGCAGCTAATGCATTCTCAGTGAGCAATTCTTCTAATGTACTCGTATCGATGCGAGGCCCACAACTAAACCACCCCATGGGTAGGCTAGGCTGGCCTGAGGTCACGCCAGCTGAAGAACATCTACATGCTAAGAATGTGCACGTGGATCAAAATGACAAAAATATTACGTTAAACTGGGGAAGAGAAATGGGACACAAATTAAATCAGCAGTCAACAGCAACCAAAGGAAAGCTAACCCTTCCCTGGCCCTGCAGCTGTAGGCAAATTCAGGGCTTTGCATCCTGGCTCCCCATGCAAAACCTCAAAAGGAGGCACGTATAAAACCTCAATCGCTGTTGAACGGGGTTGTCAGGGACGCTTGCTCTGGCGTCTCTAAACCAATGATGGAGGTGCCAGGGAGAGAGGCTGGATCACTCCAGATCCCACGTGTCAGACTGATCCGGATGGGAGACGTGGGGCCAGTCTGCAGGCCAGATCAGACCCACAGACCGGCCCCATGTGCCAGGTTCGGTCCTGTGGGTCATATTTTTGGCACCCCTACACTAGATACACCCTGTTCATACGCTCTGCCTCGAAAGCATCCGCTCCTGCTGCTGTCGGAGGCTAGGTGGACCATTGGTCTGAGCCAGCCTGGCCCTTAGTCCCAGAAACACCACTGCTAGCCTATGGAAGGGCTCATCTGGTGCGTGGTGGTGACATCTCTCCTTGCAGCGGTGTCCTGACCCCGTCCTTCATTGCAAGGTTGCAAATGTAACCCGGGTGCACCCCAAAATGTGCTTCTCCCCCTTCAATTGGAGGGGATGGGTGGTCAGGCAGGAGTGCTGCCAGAAGGGTCTGCTATGCAACCCCCCCACCCGCCCCAAATCCTCTATAGAGTCAGGCCGGGACAGCTTAACTACTTACAGGTTTATAAGATACAATATTTACAGATTCATAAGGAAGTACTGGTAAATATATACAAGACCCAGATCACTCCGATACCCTTATGCTCCATCATCAACGGCCCAAGGGACCACCACCTCAAGAGGGCTTGGCTCCCCGCACAGGGCAACAGCCGCCAGCGGCAGGGAAGCATAGCAAAGGCAGATAGACACGGGTATCAACGGGGGGAAAGTCTAGACAAGAACAAGAACAGCAAGTAAATACAGGCAAATCTTAACTGGGTGACACAACCCAGCTCACATTAAAGGATAACAGTACCTAAATAACTATTTATAAAATACGAGGTGCCAATCCCACCTCCTTCCCGGTACCCACATGACTGGACCCACTTGGGCATTACCCTGGCACCCCTCCTAGGGGGTCACCGATCTCTCAAGACCCCCCTTTCAGTGGCTTCCTCCCCGCATGGGGACCCGCTCCCCGGGTACTCACGGGTCCGGGGAGCAGACCAGGAGGGAGGGGACGGGGTTGCAAACCCAAGCGGCCTGGTGCCACTCCCAGGGTTTGGGATGCCATGCATCGCTGCATGCACCAAGCCCTCGGCCCCACGGCGGGGGCAGCAGACCCGAGCCGCCGCGTGCAGTTCCCAGGGTCGGGTGACTCCGCGCACCGCCGCGCGCACCGAGTCCTTGGCCACGCGCCGAGGGGAGCAGATCCGCGTGCAGCTCCCAGGACCAAGGACAAGCTCATTCCTCCACTGGCATGTCCCCATGCGATGAGCACGTGTAGTACGTGTCGCCCTCCTGGAGCCACGCAGAATGCTTGTAAGGAGTGACCCTTCGAAGGTGGGTGCTTCGACATCATTCCCAGCATGCGGTGGACCACGGTCCCCAAGCACCAAAAGAAGCCGCGCTATTGACCGCAAGTAAAAGCAGGCAGGGAGGCATGTTCTCCTGGAAACCCCCCAGCGCACCGCCATGGGGGCTCTCAAGCAGGATTTGAATCCACATCCTGTAGCAACACAGCCCCGGGGCGCAAGGAGTAACTCCCCTAGCAAGCAGCAGCAGCGAGCTGTTTTCTTCTACCCGAGCACCCGTCAGTGATGAACACGCACACACACCCCAATTCTCTAGGACTTCATCAATGCTGAGCTGATTAAAGCAAAGGAGAATGACTGCCTATGCATTGGTTTAAGTAAAGTACCGCCGAAAAGGAGCACGTGGCTTTTGGAAAAAATGGGACAGCTCCTAGATGCTTAAATGATGGCAATTATTTCTGCCCAGAGCTCCTTTTTGGAGAGCATCTCAGACAAATGAGCTGAGGCTCCTGCTGACAAGCCTGGTTTAGAGACATCAAAGCTCTGGCTTCGGGCTGGATCGCTCAGCAGGGCCGCTGGCAGTCGGAAAATGAGGAGAGCCGTGGAGCAGGCTTGGAAGCTGCAGCTCTCCCCCAAAAGCAGCGGCGTACCGGATTGCACGGCTGCCCGCACATGCTCGGGGTGCCCTTCGGTTTGGATGGGACACCCACCGGCTCTCCACGTCGCACTGTGCTAGGAGCCTGTTTGCAAACGAAGCTGGAGGCAGATAAATGGCCCTCAGAAATTCAGGGGCTCTGCACGGCCCAACATCAGAGGAGCCGTGTGAGCCCGATGGCGCATTCAAGGCTCAAACTCATCAAAACTCTTGGAGTTGAGGTGGACCGGGAGAGGAGCCTCGTGGAGAGGTCCAGGCGGCCTGTCCGTGGGAATAAGCAAGTGGGATTCATCCTGCAATGGGTGCATTTCACAGGGCAGGCGGGGGGATGAGCTCCCCAGCGGGGAGAGGGTGGCAGCAGGTGCCTGGAAGGGCAGGAGCTGGCAGACATGCATGCATGGGGATGGGGATGGGGATGGGGATGGGGTGGAGGGTGGCACAGGAGATGGAGCAGCTGGAGACGAGGCAGGCCATATATCCAGGTGTCTCTTGGGTCGGAGGATTGCAAGAGAAAGGAGGTTCGGAGAGCGACACTAGGTTGAAGTGAATCAGAAGAAGTTCTCTAAGCACTGCACTTAGGAGGGAATAGTCACAGGCACAAATACAGGCGGGGGGATGACTTGAAATACGAACTTTCATTTCCACCCAGGACAACTTTTACAGTCTTTTCTCCCATACGTGATCAAGGGCGCTTGCGCCTGAAAGCTTGCAATTAAAGACTTTTTTTTGCAAAAATCTTGCTGGTCTAATCAAAGATATCATCCCTGCTACGAGTCCCGATGGCGGGGCGGGAGCCCCGCGGAAAGGCACGCTCGGGGCATAGCGGCTCTCCAGCCGAGGAGGCCTCAGTAAGATCGTGTGTTTGCAACGGGAGCGAAAGCGAACAAGTCACGGGAGCGATCCTTCCCCTCTATTCGCCACGTCCCGTTTTGGGCACCAAAACAAACAAAAAAAAGGTATGGGGAAAATGGAGGGAGTCCAGCAGGAGCAGCGAAAATCCCCGGAGCCTAGAAAACACGACGCACGAGACAAGCTTGGGAAGAACGGGGATTATTGACTCTGGAGAAGAGCAAGTTGAAGGGGGTTTGCGACCTTTTCAGGGTTGTTCTGAAGAGAACGGCGATCGATGTTACGGCGGAAAAGAAGTCGAGCGGTACCGAGGGAGATTGAGCTTGGATAGCTGGAAGAAGTTTCTTTCCACGAGAGCGGTTCAGCGCTGGGACACATTTCCCAGGGAAGTCTTCCCTGGTTGGAAGTTTTTTAAGAGCAGGTTGGACGAGCACGGGGATGAGATGGCGTAGATGGGGATAACCCTGCGCTGAGCAGGGGCCGGACTAGACGCGACCTCCCAGACCCATTTCCTATGACCCCATGAAACCCCAAAATTCAGACGTGGCCCCAAGCCGCCGGGCCATCCTCGCGCTTGCTGCTATATAAGACAGACCTTCTCCATCCAGCTGTCCCAGGACAGCCCCTCTCCCTACAGCTGTTTCCCATCTCATCACTCAAACCCCTCCGGCATGGAAAACCCCAGCCCACATCTAGTCTTCTGGGACGGAGACTGACTCTCTCCCTAAGGGTTAAACCCCCTTCTTCTTTGCAGACCAGCCGCTCTGCTTGCCCGGACATCTCTCCCAGGGACTCCCGTGTAAAGTCTCTGCCCTTTGCTATGTAGCGAGGTGTGAAACCCTCGGCTTTCCCTGTAAATGCAAAGAGGAGCGGTGGGGGGATGAATAAAAGCTGGTGGGAAGTGATCCATGTGCTGATTGAATTAACGCACGGAGTAATTGTAAACAACGGGGGCAGCGTGCCTTCAATGAACTGGCAGGGCCTGGTGGGATTTTGTCTGGACCACAGGCAAAAATGCAAAGACTTCTATAGCACAACCAGGCCCTTTGCACAAATCAGCAGCGTTATGATGCCTGCGGAG
Organism: Caiman crocodilus; assembly: GCA_030014935.1. Lineage (NCBI taxonomy): Eukaryota > Metazoa > Chordata > Crocodylia > Alligatoridae > Caiman > Caiman crocodilus. The sequence goes on along the minus strand of JAGPOW010000261.1, from coordinate 256,852,525 downwards.
GGTAATCACAGCCTTTGGGGATTTGTGTGCGTGCAGGCAGGGATTGCTTTTTTTTTTTTTTTAAACAGATTATTTGGTACTTGTTGAAACGGCAAATCGACACGTGGGGGTAGAGTCCATGAACCAGGACCCCCGGGTTCGTTTGGGTGCTCTGCTCCTGGCCAGCCCATAGGGCCGGTCGCTAAAATCTTGGGGTCTCAGTGCACCCGCCTGCTGCATCGTGTAGCATTAAACCTCCTGGTCTGAGACGATCGACCCACCATTACGAAACACCCCGAGCCCTAGCACGGACAGGACCCCGGCCCCTGCCACGCTTTACACACGATGCAATTAACTGGTGAAGCAGGCAATAAATCTAGACCAGCCCCACAAGCAGAGTCATTATTACTCCAGAAAAGCATCCCTCCAGTTACGAAAAGAGCCCAGCAGCTAGGAAGGTAGTGCTGGGAAATGTGCAATGACTTTAGAGCTGGTTCCTCCACCCAGATTTCATCTGAATGTGCAGCAGGGACCTCATACATTGCACGTGTTCATACTGTTAGCAGGAAAATGGTCTTGGGCGAGTGCAGTAGGGGCCCAGAAACCAGCAGTGCCCACGCAGGCGAGGTGGCCCCGGGTCCGTGTCAGCATGCATGATAAATCACTTAAATTACCTCTTGTGCCCTAATTGGCACCCACGCAACCTCTGCAATCCCAGCAGGAAGGCAAGGCTGAGCTGGGGCTACAACGGCCGAGCTTTCCCCTCCGTTGTGGTCTGAACCACAGCGCTGCCTCAGCACCAGCTGGATCGGGGCTTCCCTGGTGCAGGGGGCTGTACAAATGCACAAGAAGAAGAGCGCCCCAGCTCCAAAAGGGTGATCCTCATTTAACAGGACAGTTAAGGAACTAAATCACTGAGGACCTAAAACCAAGAGAGATTAAGGCTGGGATGTTTAAAGGCATTGCAGAGTGCCCGGCGCCCACTTGTGCTGAAATTCAGTCTCACTTCGGTGCTTTAAATCTTTTAGGCTATTTTGAAAATCTACGCCAAGAGTATCACTGAGGGCCAAGATCAATGTGTCCGTACCTCGACCTCCAGACTTTGTTTCCTCTCTGAATAGTTCCTATACAGACGTGTAACTCTTTTCTTCTTGGACTGACGGCTCGCTTGCTCTTCGTCATTGCTCAGCGCACACGTAAATTCAGTTGGTCTGGGACTATTCTTGAGATGCGGGCTGCCTGATTCCCCTGTCTTAATAAACTATATTCAACTTGCTATATGACTATATTGTCTTAAACGATCGTGACGTTTAAGTCCAGATCCATTTTTGCGCAGAATAAAGCAAAGGGCACCTGGACCCGCTTCGCTCAAGCCCGCCAGCGGAAAGTCGGCACCGTAAGAAGCAGCATTTCACCGTCCTTAGTTGAGCATGAAATACGCTGTCTCTGAAAAAAGAATGACTTGGTCTAATTTTCTCTTATTTAAAACAGGTATAAATTGAAAGCGACTCCAGTGACCTCGGTGGACTTAGAGGAGTTTAAAAGTCATTAAAATAGGAGTGGAAACCGGCCTACCATTCCCGAGTGCCTGAGGCAGGACTTGGAAACGGGCCGTGTTAGCCCACGCACTGCAGAAAACCAACCTGAAACTGCTATTTTGCGCTCCAAAATCTCAGCTTTCATTAAAAAAAAAAAAAAGAAGTCTAGCTGTTCCAGCTGTGCGGCTCACAACCCAGTGCAATAACTGCAGATGTGAGCCTAATGAATTGCTCCCTTCCACTCAGACGTCCAAATGGCAGGAACGTGGACTATTGCAGCCCCCAAATAAGAGAGGAGAGCCACACACCTGCAGGATTTATCTGGGCTGTCTCCTTGGGGTGCCATTCTCCCACCTCAGGAGGAAAGCACCAGGACCAAGCACCCTCTGAGCATCTTCAAGCCACTTCCCAAAACCGGGCCATGCTCAAGGATCCCAGTATTTCTCAGGCATGATCATCATCTGATGACCTGCAGGAGCAACATCCTCCTGCAGCAAGTCGTGGGTGAAACGTCTTCTGTAGACAGAGGGTAGAAAGGGTCCACCTACATTTTTGCCGCCAGTCCGGCAGATAGTTGTATAAGGAAACGGTACTGCATTGCCTATTCATTTAAAACCGAGTTTTCTCATTTCCTGGGGGTGCTCAATCGTAATTATGCCAATAGTAATTCAAAATTTGGGAGCCGATTCATATCTTTCCTTACTGTTCTCCAGTAGGTCTGCATCATTAGTGGAGACAACAGACTATACTATGTGTTGTAACACATTATGCAGCCCTAAATAAATCCCACACCTTGGTTTAGCAAAGGCAGAATGAAGGAGAAAAAGGTTTTCCAATGTTATAGCTGTGACCAGCAAGGACAAAGCCTAACCTTCACATCACCTGCCTTCCCTGTCCTGCTCAGAGAAAACCCACCGTTTTACCCCTTTCGTGGCTGAAAGAACCGCAGCTCTTGGCTGCTCTGCCAAAAGCTGAAGCGGTAACTGCTGCTGAAGGCTTGACGCCATGGGCAGGTGGAGGATTTGGAAAACAGCTCAACATCTTCTGCAGGGCTGTGAAACAGGAGGAGAGAGACCAGGAGTAGCTAAACTGGAACGTCTTCCGCAAAACCGCCAAGAAAAGGGATAGCTTGACTAGTGGAACAGCAAGACAATTAAAAAGGGAGAGTGGGTAATTAACACCTACACCACGGAGAGCAATTAGAAGGAATCGAGTAGATGCTCAGGAGCCAGGAAGTCCTTTGATGCCCTCAGCGGTGCATGAAGGCAATGCTACCGCTGCTACTCCAAAAATCAGCTCGCACCCCAATTTTGGAAGACTAATATGGGAGGGTGGGGCGCATGTGGTACATGAGTAGATACAGTATATACGTGCTTGCACACATAGGAGCACTCGAGCGCGCTTTGCTAAACCCCACGGTGTTATTCAGCCAACCCAACCTTGAATTCACCAAGGCCGAGTCGGCAGCATCACACGCAACAGGAGACCTTGCAATCTTTAAATAGGGAACGGTGGTCTTGTGTGGGCTCAGACTCCACATCCCTAAACGAACCCTGCAACGTGATTTGCAAAATGGGTCTAAAATCCTCAAGGCCTGCTGTCTTCCCTAGTTTCTCACTGCACAAGCGACTAACTTCTGCTGCAGATTGCACTCCACCTATTAGGGGTGCAAAGCACATAAGTGTGATCCTACTCCACGTTCTTCGTGCCCTGAAAATCCATGGGGGCATCTTTTGTAACATGCCATCCATCATCTTACCCTTGCACCTAAGTGATTCAAAAAAAAGTGAGGAGAAAGAATCCCCTCCCGATTTTTTATGGACTCAGTCAAGATAAAATAAGATTGGTTTGAGGTGCCCAAGTCCAACCACACGCCGAAGAAGTGCATCCCTGAAGTTCTGCATATTTTTTGCCGGTGGACCAACACAGCTAAAACCTGTATCCCTGGAGAAGTGAAATCCGGCCGCGAGCCACTAGTCCAGATTGGGGGGAAAAAGCAATTGGTATCACTGACACGTCTATTCATTGCACAAAGAGACACGGGAGTGCATCCTCATCTGGCATCAGCCGGCTGCAACTCCAGTGTAAACCAAGGGAGCAGCTCACAGTTTATCCCGGGACATCACAAAGTGCATCTGAATGGTTACGCCAGGACCAGCTGAGTCAAGGGGATAATACCACATAACATTCAAGTTTGCTCAACTGCTCAAGAGACCAGCAATAAAACCAAACGCTAATCACTGCCTGGCTTGGTTGCTCACCACGTTTACGTCTTGCGGGTCCCATCCTGCCCCTTAGCGCCAAGGAAGATCTGCAGAAGTTTTACTGCAAAAGACAAATGAAAAGAAAAGGGCACCTGCGCCTTGAAGCTCTCCCCGAACGTGTCGGTCGCTGCAAAGGCTCGAAAGGAAAGACATGTCATAGCTCGTGGAAGATGAGAGGCACCTTTCACCCTATGCACTTCCTTACTGAGCAAAGGAAAATGAGTGCTGTTTGTTTTAACCTTTATGAGACCTCTTTTGTCCCACGGATGGCAGGCAATCGCTTGTGTTTTGAACTGAGAATGCGTTTCCACGACGCTATTTTCTTACGGTGACATCGCTTTTGTGTGATGCTCTTTCTGCCTCGTGGTCCAAGTCACGCCAGCCTCCTGCAGCGAGGTTATCAGCGTCCGTCTGAAGCTGCCCAAGTCAGTCGCGCCTTTTGAAAGCTCGCATCCCTCTGAACCAGTTAGTCTCTAATGTACCACCCTGTCTTGCCTGCTGCGTGCAGTGATGCTGTAGTCCATAGGACAAGGGCAATTTTGGATATACTAGCAAAGAAATATCTAGCAGGAGTAGGGAGGAAATGTTCCCTTGATTCGGCATGGGTGAGCCGAGGACCACTGAGCATGTCTGGTGCTGCTGCCCATGCTGCAGAAAGGAGACTGAATAATAAGAGCTTACGAAACAAGGACCAGGATGACTTGAGGTCTGGACGATCTGACGGAGAGGGATTGGAGAGGCTGGATTTACAGAGCGCTTCGACAAAGGGTTCAGAAACGACCCTACCCTCGCCTCTGCTCCTACTATTTCTGATAGCAGAAGGCTTTCCATCTAGCACACCAAGACCCAATATAGCTGGTAGCTGACACTGGACCGATTTCACCCGAAATCGGAGGCGAGGATTCGTGACAGTGAGGACAATTAACCTTTAAAACGTGCCAGACGAAGGGGCAGGCTCTCCATCCCTTTCAAGGGAAGGGAAGGGAAGGGAAGTCTTCCTAAAGACACGGCCTCCGAGAGTCAGACGGCCTCGGGCTTGCTATGAGAAATGCTGGCTGACGTTCCCTGCCTCGCGTTACGCAGGAGGACGTTGTTGAATTTCCTTAAGGAGCCAATGCAGCGGCCCCGCTTGCACAAATCGACCTGGAAATAATTGGATGCTACTACAATAATGACTTTTTAAAAGGAAGAGGGCAGTAAATACATTGGGGAAGGGTGGGAGCTAGCTTCCCACGGTTCGTCCAGCACGCCGGGGTCGGGTCACGCCGGCTTATGATCGTTTCCTAATTCATCAGACTCCAGACCTTGATCTTTAGTGTCAATGAACCCGTAGACGTGCTTTCTGATGGAGGAGGAAATCGTGCAGCATGCAGAGCGCATGCGCCTTCGGAGTGCCTTTTTGGTACCAGCCCTTGGGAGAATAAGGAAAACCTTGAAAACGTACACGATTTAAATGCTACCCACACGTCATGCTGCTTCCTGGCACTAAAAGAGGAGCCCAGAAATCCACTCCCCCACCTTCTAGTGATTTATCTAGTGATTTATGCAGCGATTGCTCTGTTCCAAATGGGCC
>JAGPOW010000261.1:256818406-256834934 GCA_030014935.1 Caiman crocodilus | reverse complement strand
CAAAGCCGTGCCTGGGATGCTGTAGTTGGGGCTGGTCCTGCTTGGACCAGGGGCTGGACTAGATGTGACCTCCTGGGATCCCTTCAACCCTCGTTGTGTGATTCAATGATCAGCAGCTGGGTCGGAGTCCCCTCACATTTCTGCTTGTATAAAGGACAGTGGGATCAGACTCCAGCAATGGGGTCCAGTCGAGGGGGCATTAGGCAGGGATTCAGGACATCTCAAGGCTCGACTACGCAGGGAAACTGAAGAAAATGAATCTAAATGACCCGAAGCTGGAGTTTCCCGTGAGTTAATTAAAGCCCCGTGTGGATACAGTCATTCAGAATGAAAGTGTCCTTCACTTGACTCAGCTTGCCCCGCTTCGGTGGCAGACAAGCTGGGCGGCACGAAGGGCCCTTCAGCATCGAGGACTTCTCCTCTTGGGGCCGCTCGGAAAAATTCATCAGACCTGACATTTAGAGCGGGCTCACTAAACGGCGGCGAGCTCTCGCCTGGCGGCTCTGCTTCAGAACTGAAGTGGTCTCCCTGGATCCAGCGTCTGCCGTGCTTCCTCAGCCTGGGTTTCCTTCCGGTACATCTCCGCAGCCCAAAGACCGCAGCAAAAATCACCTGGGCAACGTGGCCCCGTACAAACCACAGACAGGAGGAGGAATCGAAACCGAAACGCCGGAGGAAACCCATCGGGTCTCCCCTCCGCGTTTCACATCGAGACACCTCGACAGACACGGGCCGTGGCTGAATGGCACGTGGGCATACGTCCGCTATGAGTTACAGGCGCTCTGCTACATCCGCCCGCAACCTCTATGCTAAATAATGCCATTTCATTGACTCCCATTTCCAGCTGGGCTGCTTCGAGCTTTGCTCACTTGCCCATCTGCTCTCCTCCGCTGCTTCTCGGCCCGTTTCGTCGCCTACTGCCCCGTCCTGAGTTGGTCTTGGGGGGATGCCTTTAAGTCGAGCAGATCTCACCGGAGAGACGGAGGTTGCATTCAGCCCTGAGGACGGCAAAGTCTCTCTTCAAAGGGCATTGGCAGTGCTGGCTTTCTGCTCAGGCTCTTCCTAAGAGGAGCCAGATTTAATGGCCAAATCAAGACGCTTTAAGGAGGGAGGTAGCAGTGCTGTCGTGTAAATAGCCAGTACTGGGCATCTAAAGTCGTGTCGCCAGGGGACGCTTACTGCACCCATAAGCAAACCACGCCGCAGCCGCCTGGCCTCCTCCTGGACCAGAAGCAGCACAGCCATGTCCCATGGGATCTTTCAAGTGGGCTAATTAGCCCTGCTGAGTGACGAGGGCAGTTAGCGCCCACCCCTACTAATTAGCGTGCCCACTACACTCCACAGGCATGGCTGTGCTGATCGTGCTTTCAAAGGCAGCCCGCCCAAAGCTGCTTGAGAGCATCTGTGCCAGGGATGGCAAGTCTACCGGAAGGATATGGCCGTAGTTAATGGCTCCATGAAGATGGATACGGCACTACGTGCCTCTCTTGGAAATGGGTGGGTGGCCCGTGTTCGTCTCACATGGGTTGTAAAACCGGAGCAGCTCCACAGGAGGCAATGGGGTGATGCAATGGAAAAGAGAGGAAAACTTCCCAATTTTTCCTGTGTCTCTCTGCAGGCTCCAGCAGACAGAAATCCCTCAGCTCACCACAAAAGGTCTTCTCTACTGTCCCGAGTGCAGTGATCTCAGGGTTCAATAGACACAGGCATGTGTGAATGAGAAGAACCAAACAATTTCTTTTTCTTGTGGAGCAATAGGCCATGTCTGCAGAGCCTTTGTCTCTCTCTTACATACTGGGTTTCATAGATTTCATAGACGTGGAAGGGACCTTGTGAGATCATCCAGCTCCCCCCACCCCGCATAGGCAGGAAGTCAGCTGGGATCAAGCGACCCCAGCAACGCTAGCCTGACTCAGGGACCATCTCCCAATTCCCAGCCACCAAGCATCATCATTTCCTTGTTTTTAGTAAGAGTTGACATACTTCCATCCCTGGTGAAACAAAGAGAGATGTGCCAGCAAGGCATACAGCGATTTAATGAGCAAGGAGTCAGCTCGGATGCAAAACCTTCAGCATCGAAGCATCTCCATCCATCCCTTGAGCTGATGCGGTAGCTCTACGTTAGCAGCTAGCATGCAATTATCCTCACGGTGGGCAGCTGGTTTACTAGGAGACTGTCCGCTAGTGAGAGTACAACTCACGTCTGCAAGCACAGCACACTGCCTCAGCCCGCCACTGCATCACTTAGCTTCACTTTTAAGTATTCAGACCATGCAGGTTGCCTGAGCAGACAGTTATTTTTTTTTATTATTGAATCTTAAACGGTTTTATTATCTGGTAGTCCTACTCTATAATCCTCTCTCCTTACTGGTATCGGGGATGCAGTTGCTGTCAGGTGCCTGCCAAAACAGGCTGGATGATTACCATTCTGGGTTTTCAAAGGAAACAGCAAATCAGGTGGTTAAATATTCATGAGGAGCTATAATGAGAAAGTCAGGAGAGGTCTCAATCTTTTCAATCCAGACAGGGGAAGAATTATGCGAATTGCATTTAAAGACTAAATTTGGCTGTTCACTGGCCATGTTCACCTAACCCTTTGGCACTGAAACTCCTGGGATGAGACCCCCTATTCTGCATCGTCTGGATCGCTGGGTTGTGCAGGGGCGTCTTCCCCCTGCAAACAAAATCTCTGGACCGGTCTCTATAACACTGTTAACCCCTGCCTCCAATGCAAAGCCTTGCGTTTGTCAGGAACCCACCAGCCCTTGCTCTGAAGCGTAGGCCTGATAAACACACTGCACTGGGCCTGGCCAGGAACTACTGGACCACCCATCCCACCAGCAACAGCAGCTCACACCTGTACTGGAGCTGGAGGACTGAGGAGGGAAGACAGCCAAGAGCATCAAAAAGAGCCGAGCTGAGCGTCACGGGGAGCTGGGTACTAATACCCACGGGCAGGTCTAGGATTTCGAGAGGGTCCAGAGATGATAAAGGGCTTGGAAAGCAACTCCTACGAGGAGAGGCTAAAGGCGCTGGGCACGTCCAGCTTGTGGAAAAGGTACATAAGAGAGGTCATGATAGCAGTCTTCAAATACTTGATGGGCTGCCACAAAGAAGAGGGAAAGCACCTTTTCTGCCTTGTTGCAGCACGTAGGACGTGGACCAACGGCTCAAGGTTGCAGCAAATAGGTTTAGATTGGAGAGGGGAAACACGTCTTCACTGTTAGAGCAGGGGAACAGAGGCCAGGAGAAGTTGTGGACTCCCCATCACTGGAGGTGCTCAAGAGGAGGTCGCACAGCCGCTGATCAGGGATGATGCAGGTATAGCTACACTTCTCTTCTGCTGTAAGTATTTCCCAGGCGTCTGAGTTTTGCTTGTTGCCTCCTTCCCCGCTTTCTGCTACATGCTTCCAGGTGTTTTTAGGCCTTCCTCAGAGGTTTTGGGTGGTGGCTGCAACCAAGGCTGGGAGGTTTTGGCGGCTGTGCCAGTGCTCCTGCTGGGACCAAAGCCAGAGGGTCCTGGCTAGAGGTTTCCTTGCCCGTCCACTCAGGGTCAGACGGATGGTAATCTCTGGGGTCAAGAAAGAAGTGTACCCCCTGGTCAGATTGGTACAGACTGTGGGGTTTTGCCATCCCCTGTAGCAGGGAGGCATAGCATCTACTTGGGACCTCTTGACCTTAGCTTCTACATGGGACTTCTTGACCGTAGCATCTACTTGGGATCTCTTGACCTTAGCATCTACATGGGACTTCTTGACCGTAGCATCTACTTGGGATCTCTTGACCTTAGCATCTACATGGGACTTCTTGACCTTAGCATCTACTTGGGACCTCTTGACCTCTCCCGACCTCTCGACCTTATTGCAGACCTCATTAACCTTTTTGCAGAAGCAGGACATTGGTTGCCATTATTCCCCTACGCTACCTGTAGCAGGTTAGGGAGTTATGTCTTGTGTTGTCTCAGGGTTGACTGAGGTTTGGCAAAGAGTTGGATTGTCTAGGGTGGTTTGGATAGGGATGATCCTGCCTCAGGCAGGGGTTGGACTAGATGACCTCTGGAGGTCCCATCCAGCCCCGCTTCTCTATGATTTTGAAAACGGGGATGAAGAAGTTGTGGCGCATTATCGAATTGCGTAACACATTTTCTCCAGTTAAAGAGAAGCTAGAAGCTTTACTAATATGCTAGGAGGCTAGCACTGTATTATTCAGTTTAAAAGCAAAGCAAAAACAAATATAGCTATTGGAATATGCACTCATTTCCTAGATTATATACATGAAGTTTAATAAAACACAACAACTAGACAACTAGTCAAAACAGTCAAAAGATATTGTCATTAGTCCCGTAATCATTATAGTCATCTTATTCAGATTCATAAAACAAAATCAAGTCTTCCTGCGTGCCTTGACAATGCCTCCAGTACTTCACTGTCAGTCATTTCTGCACCGGAGTTAATAATACCACACCTGAGTGAAGGTTGTTAGCAGTCCGCAGGGCTGTGAAATAAGGGAGACAGTGCCAGGAAGGGCAGACAGTAACACTGCAGAAGAAAAGATGGTTTGAATAGTGGAACATCAAAAGACCATTAAAAAGGAGAGCGGGTTGTTAACACCTGTGGAGTGGAGAGAGATTAGCAGGAATCGGGGAGATAAATGAACTGTGAAGTCAATTGAGCAGTGCCTGAATAGAAATGCTACTGCCTCTCCCAGGAGGTTGGTTTTAAAGTTTCTGTGATGCAGAAATCAGAGGGGTGCAAATGCAGCCCCTGGATCCACCCTGCTAACACTCATTAGGAATGACTGCTCCCCCACCCGGGCCCCTAACTCACAGCTATAGGATCTGCCTGTAGAGAACAGCACGTAGCACCCATGAAACGATGGGTCCATTGAACACTGTGGGCTGGCGCTCCAGAATGCACTGGGGCAAGCTCTAGTATAAGGCTCGCTGAGTGGGGCTGGGCCCAAACATGTGCAAAGGTAGGCCTCCATGCCGCAATGCAGAACCAGGCTGGAGGTACCCGAGCCAGCTCTCAATGGTCAAGCACTGGATGCCGTACAGCCACATGCACGTGGTCTTCCAACCAGCAGGCTCTCGGGAGGAGGGAGCTGCAGGCGGACACACCTCGGCCGCTAGCTCACTCAGAGCCACCCTGAGTATCTCTGCACTGCCCCGATCATACCCTATAGCCTGAAAGATGCTCCTTGCACCCATCAGGAACTCAGCAGAGGCCTTGGCATAGGCCATCTTGTACGCATCCTGCATTATATAAAGATGGGAACAACCGTTGGGTAACCTTGTAGAGCGACTGGCTTGCGAGGCCAGATTTCAGTTATTTTTGCTGATATAAACAAGAAAGCACTGCCTTCAGGGTTTGGCTATAGTCTTCAACCCCATTACCCGAAGGAACAGCACTCGTCGTCACGAGCCCAAAACTAACTGATAACATCTGAGGCCATCCTAGTTAAACAGCCCAGTATTTGTCATAAATTCTTCACTTGTCTGGGGGAGAGGGGGGTCTTCCTGGTCAATCCCTTTCATTAACATATACCCAATCAGGCTGTAGGGAACTGCATTAATAGAGATATATATGAGACTCTAAAACTGATATATATTATTATTATTAATGATAGAGGGGGAGAAGTAGGGAATTATGATCGGGCGGAAGAGCTCAAAGCTCCTTGGTCTGACCTATACTAGTTAAACTTACGCTTAGCTTTCCAACCAAGTGATTCCCTTGAGAAGAGACAGGTGTGCTCTGTGCTTGGTCCAGGGCCCCATCCAACAAAGCGCGCTCCTTTGGTCCCCATTTGGGGAAGAGGGCTTCCCTTCAGTACCAATGCACCCCACTGGGAGAAGGGCAAGTGAGTTAACGCACCCACATCCTCTATCCGCTGTCCCTACACCACTCCCTTCATCATGGAAAATGAGGACGGGAAGGGAGCTCTGGAAGTCACATCCAGTCCAACCCCTGCTCCCAGCAGGACCAGCCCCAGTTACATCATCCCAGCCTCGGCTTTGTCTACCCAGGTCTTCAACACCTCCACGGATGGAGAGCCCACCGCCTCCCTGGGTGACCTGTTCCAGTGCTTCCTCACCCTCATAGTCTAGAAGGAAGGAGAAGGTTCAGACGTGTCTACCTGCAGTCCCGGTTCTGCTTTGAGACCCCTAGCCGAGCCCTGGCGCGTCCCCGAGTCATGCTGGCAAGAAGTGATTAACTTTCCTTTTTGTCGGAAACAGCGTCTCTCGTTCCATTAGCGCTGCAGCTGGTTCCAGAGCCACGTCAGCACGGATTACATTCAGTAAGGGGGTGGGAAAGCAAAAACGAAGCGTTCTGACAGTGTAGAGACAATACATCCCCCTTTGACAGCTGAAGCACAGGAGGTTTCAATTTATGCGTCCGATGGATTTATCTGAACCGCAGTTCTCTTCTAGACAAAATGATAAAACATTTGTCAAGGTTGGTATCGACATACATATTTCAGCTGACCCAAAAATGATTGCACCCCCACCCCCGACCAGAATTCCCTGCTTGTGGATAAGGCTGAAAGCTTTCAATTTTCTTCCTTTTTAGAATTGCAGAATCATAGCAAATTCAGGTTGGAGAGACGTCGGGAGGTCACATCTAGTCCAGCCCCCTGCTGCAAGCAGGACCAGCCCCACCTGCACCATCCCAGCCACGGCTTTGTCTACCTGGGTTTTGAATATCGCCAAGGATGGAGATTGCACCACCTCTCTGGGGAGCCTGTCCCAGGGCTTTCCTACCCTCCCAGTGAGAAAGTTTTTCCTAATATCCAACCTCACCTTGCCTTGCTGCAGCTTGAGCCCATTGCTCCTTGAAAGGATGGATGTTCGTCTGAAGCCGTTTCTGCAGGTGAGCCGTGGCTGCGCGCGCTGGTCCGCGCACCGATGCTTGGAAAGGAAATACCCGAGTCTTTACCAGGTTACCTACAATCATCCCAAATGGTCAGACTGGGAATTAAGCTGGCTGTGCGGTGGTGACCTGCTCCCCAGCACAGACGGTATTGGAAGACGCATTTACAAACCGTTTCGGAGTGGTCTCAAAAGCGAGGCTACGCTTGCCGCTGCGGGGCTTTGTTTCATTTCGGTGAGGCAGGACAAGGGCAGCAAGTGGGATCCAGTTACAGCAACCTGAATATCTCGGAGAACACCAAACAGCCAGACTTTATTCGGGCTTACAAGCAGCACCGTGCTGCCAGAGGCGAGCGAGGCCTGGAAAGGCGTGTGTTCAGGAGGGAGGGAGCCCTGCAACAGGAAGAGTATTTAATGAAGAAGACAGGTACTGTTCAGCTTTGCAAGGACACTCACGGGGCGATCATGGGGCTGCATGGGGAAAGGGCACCGTGCGCTCGTCTTTACCCCCCTGCAATCTGACTTGCCCCGCCATTGACACAAGGCTCAGTGAAGCAGGATGCTACCAGGCATGGCATCTGTAGGACTCGAAGGCATTAAGCCATCAAGAACAAGCTTGCAAAATCAAGCAAGAACCGCTTCCGAAATCAGGCATACTTATAAGAGCTAGCAAGCCTCATGCTCCTGGGCATAAAATGACGCCAGATGGGGTGAGGAAGAAGTGGCTTCTCCATGGCTGACACATGACAGTGTGGGGAGCGTGTGCCAAGGGAGCTGCATTATTTCTGCCTTGGAAGCATCTCCCACGGCGCCCCTGAAACGGGGTGCTGGAATCGATGGCCCACGGGCCCGCTCCCCGGTGGGAGTCCTCCCCTCACCTTACCGTTAAGGTAAAGCTTCCTGTTCAGCTTTGCTGCAAGAAAGGATTTGTTAGACTAAAGTCGAAGGGAAAGATTTAGCTGAACAATAAGCCTGGTGGCCCGCATCCAAGACCTTCGCCTCGCGACGGAAAATGAGCACGCTCCTTTTACTGTATCTGCTGAAAACGTGTGTCGGGGGCAACTGCATTGCAACTTGCTCCCATTCGAGAGACGGTACCTACGGTAGAGCTTTATTACGAACGCCCAAGGTGTTGCACCATCCGTCGTAACACGGGCGTGCGCACCGCAATTACGCAATGGTACTTCATCGGGTAGGGCCACCAGGACGATATCCGGGGGCTGCTTTAAGCCCAGCAATCAAAGCGAGGAGCAAGCGCCAAGCACTCATTTCCCAGGTGAACTTGCTGGTTGCGAGGGCGCTCAAGCACTGGATCGGGATACCTAGAGGAGTTGCCGACTTCCATGCATGGATGTTTTCAAGAGCCCTGGGCTGGGCTGGTTTAACTGGGGAGGACCCTGCCTTGAAGGGGAAGCTGGACTCCATGTGACCTTGTGAGGACCCTTCCAGCCCGGCCATCCTAGGATGCTACCGCAACGAACGGGCTAACGTGCCCACTGGACGTGTCCGAAAGCTGGTGCTGCCTGGGCATGAGAAACTATGGATGCAAGCGAATAAAAGGAGAACGAAGGCCTTGTGATTAAAGTGCTGCAACGAAAAACCACTAGGCAGTGGGAAAGGAGCAAGCGTAGCAAGTGACATGGGGGACTGGAGGAGGAGGAGGAGGGTCCGAGGGAGGATGACCCCGGGGGGTTCAAGACGGCAGGTGAGGGCCAGGCCGCTCCCTGCTTCCTTGCATAATAACCTACCAGTCTACCTACTGCCACGTCGCCTGCAGCCAACGCAGCCTGCGCCGGAGGAAAAAGCAATACAATCAGTGGCTGCCAGCTCCAAAACGGCCATTGGTGAGCAGGAACGGTTTGTCCCTAATAAGTTGAACGGATCAGCCTCAGAACAGCACATTCGGGGGCTCAATAAAAGACAACCCGATACTGAAGCAACAGCAGGGGCCAGAAGTCACCAAGGCGGGAGCTTACAGAGAAGATTATAGCTATCGCCCGCAGGTACCTTGGTGCCATAAAGCGGGCAAGCGACCCCCAGCGCAGCCTTCGAAAGCTACTAGCAGCAGCTGGGAACATCGAACCCTCCGCTAACTAACTGCTCCTTCAAGGCTTGTCACTTTAGGGTTTCTATTAAAATAGATATATTTTCAAATGTATTTTATGTGTCTGCGTGCACGTGGGGGAGGAATGCAATAGTCAACGATTGCGACGCCCAGCCAAAAAGGAGCATACGGGTGGGTTGTCTTTCTTTCGGTTGCAAGACCCGAGCTGATAGCAAACGCTTGTTTTCACAACTCCGCTAGCTCGGGAGTGGCAGGACCGGAGGCAGCAGGTTTCAACTGCAGCAAAGTGCGTTAAGCTGCAAAACCAGGGGAAAAGAAGATGGTGGAGCGAGCCGGCCAAGGAAAGGATGGCTTCTCCTTTCTCGGCGGGTTTCAAGAGGCTGGATGGGCGTCCGCCTGAGCTGCCCTGTCCCTGTGTATGGCGTTAGATTAGAGGATCCCTTCCGACGTGACATTCAATCCATGCAAAGTAAGCCCAGTTTCTCCAGCCGTATTACCTCGGTGAAACAGAGAGGTCCAGGACTTCTTGCAATCGGCCCTCTCTCGCCGGCAGTCCGGGCACAAGCCGGTCAGGGCTGGGAGTGAAAGGCAATGCCTTGCACCGCGCGGGAAGCCAATACAGACCCCTAGTGCAATGCCAGTCCTGGGGGGAAAGCATCCCCCCACCTGGTAGGGAGCCACCGAATACCAGTGAAGGGCAAAGCCAAGCGCTTGCTGGCAACCCAGCAGGTCATGCTCCTGCTTGCAGGGAATAAACCTGGACGCGTAATAAGGAGGCAGTGCAGCGTCGGGGGCGCAGACAGGAACAGGTGAGGAGGCAGGAGCGGGGGAGCCCAAGGAAGCTGGCAGCTCGCGGGAAGGAGCAAAAGCCACTTGAGAAAGATGTGGTTTTTCTTGCTGCGCTCTCAGCGCCCCGCTCAAACCCCTCCCGGGCAGTTTTGCTTAGCGGGGGACGGGAAGCAGCGCTCTCTTCTCTCCCTCTGGCTCGCACGAAAGCGCCCCGGCCACGGGGGATGCTTCGAAGCAGCCACAGCTCTGCTTGGCACTTGGCTGAAACGCCTGCGGCTCAGCCTGTCCTCAGTTCAACTCGGCTCCGCTCGCCTTGCTACCCCGAGCGAGAACCGCAGTGCTGGTGCGCTCTTCAGCCGGCGCTCCACCCCAGAAACAGCTGCATTTCCCGAGAGGAAACATGCGGACGCAGAGCGATACCCACGGCAGACGGGAGGGGCGTGAAGCCTGCTGAGGTTCGTGGCTCTCGTGCGGGAAAGCGCCTGCACTGAATCAGAGGGTGGACGGGACCTCAAAGGTGCCTGGCCCACACGCAGCTTGCACCCTTCTCAAACCAGCCCAGCCTCTGCAAAAAGGAGGCTGCCCCGCTTCCCCCGGGCAGCTCGCTCTGCCGTCCTCCGAGACATCACCCCTGCTTTGCTGCAGTCCGTATCTTTGCATCCCGCTGCCCACGGAAGAGCAGGTGTCCCCCTCTCCAGGAAAGCCCAGGCCCTTCTCTGCAGCACAGCTGCCCCAGCCATGGATCCCCCACGCTGGACGCGCGCCGTTGGTGATCCTGCCCTCGCTGCAGGGCCCAGCAGGTCTCCTCTCCTTGAAATCCTTTCCAATTCAGCTCCCTTCCACCCAACGGCCTGCACGAGCCCTCCCGGTTTTGCATCACCCGCATGCACGAGCAACCCGCGTCGCTCGGGAGAACATCTTGCGGTCTTTGATCAGGCCCCTCGATCCCCGCATTGCAACCCGAAGGAGCCGCGGCTCAGAGGCAAAGACACTTTCCACGTCGGGGAAAAAAGGGTGCTTTCCGTGGAGGTCAAACCCCGAACAGGCCAGGTAGCTGATACGGTTCCTGCCAGCTGCCTGGGCAGCCGAAGCTGAATCGCTCACTTGTGCGAGGCTGGCACCATCGCGAAGGGGACGGTGTGTGCCCGACAGCCAAGAGGAGTGCACATTTCAGCCGAAATCCTGGGAGGGAATAGCTCGCAGGACCGCGGCGGTGTGAAATACCAATGTCTGCTTGCTGCCTGGGACGTTTCTTAGCGCCGGGCTGGATTTCCCTGGGTTTGTCCAGACCTCCCCCGCGGCAATCCCAAGGAGCACGCCGAGCAGGCCCAGACTGAACCGCAGATGTGACGTTTAAACGGTGCCCCTTGCTACGTGCACGCGGGTGCGCACCCGGGGGACAAACTGGGACAAGATCCCCCGCACAGAGCCACACTCGTTTGGGAGCGCCTGGCTTCAGTGAACCCGTTGCAATGTGTGTGTGTAGCACTGGATCAGAAAACGAGGGCTGGAAGGGAGCTCAGGAGGGCACGTCTAGTGCAACCCCCTGCTCCAAGCAGGACCAGCCCCAGCTCCATCATCCCAGCCACGGCTTTGTCTAGCCGGGCCTTAAAAACCTCCAAGGATGGAGACTGCACCACCTGTCTGGGTGACCTCTTCCAGTGCTTCACCACCCTCCTGGGGAGAAAGTTTTTCCTAATATCCCACCTCCACTTCCCTTGCTGCAGCTTGAGCCCATTGCTCCTTCCGCCATCTGCCCCCACTGCGACCAGCCCAGCTCCGTCCTCTTTGCAGCAGTGAGGTGAAGGCTGCTATTCAATCCCCCTCGGTCTTCCCTTCTGCAGACTAAATCAGCCCATTTCCCTCTGCCTCCTCACCAGTCCTGTCCCCCAGCCCCACAACCACTGCGTGGGGAAGTCCTACTGGGTGGGTTTTTTTTAGAATTGAGAGTCAGAAATGTAAGGTTGTGCCTTAAATTGAAAGGTGTCGTCCGTATGAAGGAACACAGTGCCCCCACGCCCGTGCACCAGTCTGCCTTGCAGGACCCACTACAGTCTGCCAGCCAAGCGCTGGGACTAGCTAAGTGCTGTGCAAGAGCTAATAAGGAGGACATGGCCGCCGCTTCCCCGGGGCAGTGCTCCGAATGAGACCCCGCCGTCCAAAGTCGTGTTTGAACGGGAGGCCTCAGTCGCAGAGGATTCGAAAGAAAGGCACGGGGAGAATTGGGGTCTGCACCAGTAGTATTGCCTCTTGGGTTGGGACCCCGTCGGCCTGCCTTTGCCGAACCCCTTCCATCCACCACTGCCAGGGCTGGGGTCAGCACGGCGCTAGAGCAGCGGCCAAGCCGGATATCGGGGCGGACGCCGGAGACCGTGCGGTTGGGTTCAGAAGTTAGACCTTGGAGCAAAGTGGCCTAAACGTGGTTGTAGCCGAAGCCGCTGCAGGCCGCTGATCCGGTTCGTTAATGGCTATCGTGTACACACGTGTGCTACCCATGTACCAGAGGCTCTAGCTAAGATCAGGGCTGTCTGCGTGCTAGGTGCTGTACATGCACACAGGCCTGCCCGGAACAGGTTGCATTAAATAAAATACTAGATAAAAGCAACCTTGTTTTCTATCTGAGGCACGGGAGGTTAAGGGATTCACCCAAGGCCAGGCAGGAAGTCAGTGGCAGAGTTGGAAAGCAGCTCCAGGAGCCCAAACTTAGTGCCTAAAGAGCATCCTCTCCGGATCGCCACGTCGTTAACCAGGGGTTGTACCGTGGGGTTGCACCCAGGAACAACAATGCAGCCATTTATCTAATTAAAGAACGGGTTGGGGTGTTTTTGCAAAGATCTCGTTGGAAAACAAAAAGGTATCATCTCTACTACGAGTCCTGATTGTCTTTTCACCATACTTGCAGGTGTACCCCCGCCCCGTAGCGCCTGGTGGGAAAGTGAGCATTACCCGCATCTAGGACCACTCCTGCATACACGCTCCGGCCGCGTTACGCCGATGAACGAAGCTCCCGGTCGGAAGCAAAGCCAACTTCCACGGCACCCCTTGCACGGCGCACAGACACTTGGCAGCGTGCAACGGCACCAGGCACGGGGCCATCTGCAAAGGAAGAAGTCTGCAAAGAGGCACGGCGTGTTCCCTGGGCGGCCTGGCTTCGGTCTGGATCCGTGCTCGGTGATTATCCCTGACAGCGGCAGATGGAGCAGTGAAATATGGGAGCAGACAGCGATCTGGCTGGGAGGCCCTCACTCGCCGACAGGGATGAAACGCGACCCGGGGAAGCTCCTGCCAAGCCCTCTCCTTCGCCAGCACGCGCTCCGCTTTTCACCTCTGGGGATGGGGACGGCCGTCTGGCACGAAGTGTTTAAACATTTGGGCACCCGCTTATCTCCGGGCGCACCCCTGCCCTCTGACGAGCTTTGCTGCTTGCCCAGCAGCGCCGGCGCAAAAACGCCGCCGGAGGGAGGCTTGCAAAACCCAAAAGGGCCCATCGGTGCCTACGGTCACTAGGACACGGGTGCCATGCTCGTCGTGGGCCGTTGCACCATCCTCGGACCCGGCCCGTGACAATGGCACGCCCTCCCTTGGGGCTGTGCTGGCTCCCATCCCGGCTGCCTTGGGAGGAAGAAGCATCCTTCGACGTTTCCAGTGCCTTTCCGGGAGGCCAGGGAGGGCATCCCCCCGCTTGGGGACGTGTCCCGTAGGAGAACGCGGGGAGCTTCCCAGCACCTGGCGCAATTGGAGCGGCGATGGAGAGAGGAGCCATGCCAGTGTCCCTGGCTCCCCGGCCACGAGTCCATCTCTGGCAGGTGTGTGGCACCTCCGAAAACTAGGCTGCTTCCCGTCAAGGTGTCTGCCTGTCCCAGTGTCAGTCTTAACCCCTCCGCTTGCCCGTCCACAAAGTGGGTATATATTCTTTACCCAGCTGGGCGTCTAGCGAGCCTCCAGCACCACGCGGTCCAGGCAGCGTGCAAGTCTCGGCGTACGCGCACGCAGCGAGGAAAGGAAGGCTTGAGGTTAAGGATGTGGGTGGAGATTTGGGGTTTTGTTCTGCTCCTCAGCAAAAGGGTGTTTTTTTCCCTGCCTTGCCTGGCCCAGTTGTAAGCACGTCGGGGCACAGGGTGTCTTTCCCAGCATGCATGTGCAGCACCTGGCACGGGAAACCTGCTCCTGGCCGGGCACGCCCAGAGCTGCCGCAGCAGAAAGTTAAATCATATCCGCAAAACAGGGCGAAATTCAGGAAAGGGGAGATGAAGTTAAGCACTGGGAACCAGTCTGTGGATTGAGGGACCCAAACCGGAGCTGCTGGAAGCCCTGTTGCTTGGTGCATGCAAAAGAAACTGGACAGTTTACCAAGAGCTATATCAAAGGAAGTGATCCCGAATTGGCAGGGAGATGAAGGAGGGCATGGAAGGAATTTGCTTTGCTCTGATGAACACCGCTGGCTTCTGGGTTTTGTTATATTTTTTCTCCGTCCTCTGAAGTGCTGGGACGTTGGCCACAGCCAGGGACGGGGGGTGACCGAGTTAGGCTGTTACTGAGAAAAGCCAAAGAAAAAGGTTGCTGGCTGACGGGTCTTGCTCCGCTGCTCGGGGACGCCGAATTTCCCCCTCGGCCGGACTGGCACAGCCTGCGGGGTTGCTGCCTCCTTGGCAGCCCAGGGCACGGCCCATAGGCATGGGGGTCCCAGAAAAGGACGGTGCCCTTGGCGGACCCCATCAAAACGGCTGAAAGCAATCATTTGGGGTCAAACCGACTATTTCGTTTTTCCATAAAAAAACAGAACAACTTTTTAGGGACGCCCCATTGAGAGGTCATGCTGACATTTTTAAAAATGCAGCATCTTTTGCATGGGGGAAAAAGGGCTGGAAGGGGACCTCGAGGAGGTCGTGATGGTTGGAGGTGAGGGGGACGTTTTGAGGGTGGGCGAGCGCTGGAGCGGCAGTGGGATGCCCGTCCCGGGACGTTTTCGAGCGTGGGTTGCAAAGACGTGGCCGGGATGGTTTAGGCAGGACCGGTGTTGCCTTGAGCAGGGGTCACGGGGGTGGAAACCTAGCCTGACCTCCTCAGCGGCATTTGGCGTGAAAGGGGAGAGAAAAGCGACCCACTGATGAGCGCGCAGCGATGGCTGGCAATGGTTCGGCAAGGCAAATGCAGAGGAGTCCTCCCTGGTTTCGCCGACGGGTCGGCTCCAGCGCCGGGCACCATCATGGCAATGGTTGCAGGTCATCGAGGTTCCCCTTAATTGGGACAGCGCAGAGCCAAAAGCTCCCTGGAGAGCCTTCTCCTAAAAGGTTTTTGCCATTCCCTTCGCTGCAGCGGGCCGGGTGCGGGAGCGCCTCATCGGCCCCTGCATTTCGGTGGGGACGGAGAGCCTCAGTGTCGCCGGGGATGGGGCGCGGGAAGAACAGGTCCTCGGGGCACGGGGCGAGGGGACATCGGGGCCAACGGTGCTCATCAGCTCTGCCCAAAAAGCAGCAGGCACGGCGGCCAGGCAGCGCCTCGAGACGCAGAGCCCGTCGAGGCTTCGTTTCCTGAGACGCAGCCCAATGCAGCACGGCCCAAGCCTGGCACGCAGCTGCCTTTTCCTTTTGTCTGGGTTTTAATTTGATCAGCGAAAGGCAAATAAGCGCCTCGGAGCCCAAGGCTGAGAGAAACACAACGCTGAGAAGTTTTCCCTTTCGCTCCCCAGTGAATAGCTCTCGCTCGCACGGACGAGCCCGGTCGTGGTTTGCGGACGTCGGCTTTGGAGGGGACGGAGAGGAGAGACGGAGCCGGTTTGCTGCAGCCCTTCAGACCCCGCCAGCTGCCTTCGGGGCCGTCGGGGGATCTCCAATCGATGCCTTTCGGGGGCTGATCTCGGGCAGGGATGCAATGAATTAAAGCTTTGCACCGGCAAGGGGCATCGGCTACTCCCTCCGCCGTCTCGGCCCAGCCACTTGACTACAGTGCCTCAGTTTCCCTATACACGATTCAACGGTGCCACGGTGAGCGTCGAAAGGTCAGGTCTGCAAACGTGCATGGCCTCCGCTTCCCGGGCAGCTCCCAAATCCCCCCCAAATCCAGACGCTGCTATCTTTGCTGCTGCAGTCGCCGCTGCCTGCTCCGTCCACCCCCGCCCGGTCCTTCTCCAGCTCCGCCGCCCCCTCCGCGAAGCCTGAGCCGAAGGAAGCGGCAGGCCTCGAGGAACTTGCCGAGCTGGCACGGTCTACGGCACGCGGGTCAGGCCCTGCTTTCCACGAGTCCCAGCCAAACCCCACTGCCCGGCTCCCACAGAGAAACCCTGCCCCAAACTGAATCTAATTAGCGGCGTTAAGAGAGAGAGCAAATTCCTGCCGGGCTGGGCAAAAGCCACCTCAAAGCAACAGCCGCAGAAAAACAACGAAACCGCGATTCTTCCAAAGCCGGGGAAAGAACGCCTTGTGCCGCCCGGGTGCCCGGCCATCCCCGTACGACCCCAGCGGGCAGCTCGAGACTGAGTCTTGCAAAGCTCGCTGTCGCGCGCGCGGCGTCGCAGAAGTTCAGGGCTGGAGGGGAGCGCGCCTTGTGCTTCAAAGGCACAGAGCATCACCTGCCTGTCCTCACCAACGTGGAAATGCACGCACTTAACCAGCGCTCGGCACTGGCGTCCAGCAATAACCCGATTATGTCAGTGGTTACAGCTTCTCCTCCACCGTCTTTCTTCCACCCTGGGACCAGAGGCCGGGGAGAAGCCAGGCTCTTGCGTTGTTTCAGTTCCCGGTGTGGCGGGGCCAGTTGGGGGTGCTCCCGTTGATGAGCCGCCCCCTCCCTGCGCCCGACCACCGTCC
>JAGPOW010000261.1:256778728-256801725 GCA_030014935.1 Caiman crocodilus | reverse complement strand
CCCCCCCAGCCCATTTAAGAAGAGGTGAGGAATAAATGCATGCTACACGTGTTACAATCATTTGAACTACACTTAAACCACCCTCGTTAAAGCTAAACTGCTGTAGCACTACAGCAGCTGCAAGTAACACAGCCCAGTTTCCGGGCCTTGCTGTACTGACAATGGAGACCTGCCAGGCAGCCTCTCTCAGTCCCCAGGCCAGCACAGCTCAGCTTCGGATGCAGAAGGTACCCGGTGGGGTCTCTTGCATTGCTCTGCGGGGACCCGTGTGCTAGCACCGGGGCTTCCCCCCTGCAGGCCTGTTCTGCAGAAGAACGAGGCCTAGCTTGGGGAGGGGCTGAATGAACACTGTTCCGGGGCCTGAAAGATCCGACTTGTTTTCCTATTAATTTCAACAGATAATGATCATTTTGGGGCCCTTTTCCAGGATGTATTCACTTCACCTTGCACTGGCAGGAAGTACAAGGCATCCCAGTCCTCGTAGCAGGCAGGACAGGACACACTAGCAGGTATATTCCTGCTACACGAGAGGGATAAGACTACAGTGTGTATTAGCAGCGAACTTGAGAACTACTGAGTCTGCATGAAGTAGCCAGTGGGCTTAACACTTCACACGCCTTTAGTCACCGAGACGTACAGACTAGCACTGATTCCTGATAGAAATGGCTGTCTGTGTTAGCCAGGGGTGGTGTAAGTGGTGGGGGCCATCTACTGGGAATTCTCTCTCAACCCCGATGCTAAATGGCCACTGAAGCCAAGATCTGTAACTGAACTGGAAGTAATAGCGGACATAAAGCTACAGGCTTCTACAAAGCCAACCCCTTTAATATTCCCTGCCTGCTCCTTTCTCCTCGTGATGGTCATGCTTCCTCTTCTGCCAGGAAGCCCCAGAGAAACCTGAAAATCAGCAGAACTTACTGGCTGGAAACAAAGCCAAGACCTCCTGAGATGAATGCCCACGGATCTAAGTAAGTGGCCTGCTTCCAAAAGTGCCGAGCCCTTCTTGGCTCCAAGTGATCTCAGGTGCAGGCACTTCCACAGCCACCGTCACTTACTTATCAGTTCGGCGATCGCCCTTTGCGTTCTCTTCTCCAATTTCTCCAGCTTCTTGGCAACATCTCGCTTTAGATCCCTGGGGAGGAGAAGGAGCACTTAACACAAGAGTGCTGAATAGAGGGGGTGGGCTAGTACAGGGAAGCAGCACCATTGTGTTCATTCAATGCAGCACTGAGCAAATAGCCACAGAAACCTCTTACTGGCACTGCAAGCTCCTTGGAGCAGAGACTCTGCTGCATCTTACAGGGCACGTGGCTGGCATCAGCAAAACTACTGTAAAGGGTGTGCAAACCAGGCTGATGGGGCATCCCTGCCACAAAGAGTCCCCTAAGCTACCAGCAGCAGCTTGATGCTGAAGTGCCCATGCTCTGCACAGCGTATCTGGGACAGATTTCAGCAGATCAACCCCTGATCCACAGCACTGACTATGTCCGCATCTACGTGATGTGGGACTTGGGAAGTGGACACAAAACCCAGCTGAGGAGCCATCATCTCCCCCAGAAACCCACCAAGCTGTCTCTAAACACATGCTCTGAGCTGCAATAACTGCTTGGTAACATCCCTTTGCTTGCTGGTGACATCTCTTTGCTCGCTCTCCTACATGCAATGATTCAGTAGTGCGTGACACCCCCCCGCCCCGATGTCTGCATACATGTGCATGGGGTACAAACTTCTCTCACTACATACTTGTACAGTGCACCGAGAGATGGACCTCAGCTCAGCCTCAGGACATGAGCCCAATGCAAGCAATAAAAGCTTTACACTGTTATCAGACATGAGCAAGACAAATTGTTCCTGTTGTAGAAAGCCAGAGGAGCCAGAGATAAGTGCCATCTAGCTTGTGCTGGAGAGCCAACCCCTGTTCTTATTTGCAAGATTTTTACCAGAGTTGTTTCCTACACTTCAGCCTTTACATCCAGACATGGGAATATGCCCATCACCTCTTGGGAAACTGCTCTTGGAGTACTTGGATCTCTCTGCCAGGAAGTTTCCCTCCATCTTACTCCTCCAATTCCAGAGAATTCATAGAAAATGAGGGCTGGAAGGGACCTCAGGAGGTCACATCTAGTCCAACCCCCTGCTCCTGCAGGACCAGACCCAACTATATCATCCCAGCCAAGGCTTTGTCTAACTGGGTCTTAAAAACCTCCAAGTATGGAGAGTCCACCACCTCTCTGGGTGACCTCCAAGGATGGAGACTCCACAATATACAATCATAGACAATGAAGGGAACTCAGGAGGTCACATCTAGTCCAACCTCCTGCTCCAATCATCCCAGCCAAAATGTTGTCTAGCCAGGTCTTAAAAACCTCCAAGGATGGAGAGTCCACTACCTCTCTGGGTAATCTACTTTACTACCCTCTTTGGGAGAATGTTCTTCCTTATATCCAGCTTCAACTTCCCTTGCTGCTACTTGAGCCCATTCCTCCTTGTTCTGTCATCTACCACCACTGAAAATGGTTCACCTCCATCCTCTTTGCAACACCCCCGCAAGGAAGTGAAGGCTACTATCAAATCCCTCCTCAGTCTTCTCTTCTGCAAACTAAATAAGCCCGGTTCCTTCAGCCTCTCCTCACAAGTCATGTGCTCTACCTCTGAACCATTTCTGTTGCCCTCCTTTGGACTCTCACCCATCTGTCCACATCTTTTCTGCAGTAAGGGGCCTACAACTGGACACAGGACTCCAGATGTGGCCTCCCCAGTGCTGAATAGAGGGGAAGAATCACTGCCCTCCATCTGCTGGCAACGCTCCTACCAATGCAGCGCAGGATGCCCTTAGCCTTCCCGGCACCAAGGGCACACCGCTGGCTCATATTCAGCTAATTGTCCACTGTAACCCCCAAGCCTTTTCCTTAGAGCTCTGACCCAACCACAACCACCCCAAAAGGCTAAAACTAAGGCAACACTTGCAGGACATCCCTCCTATCACAAAGAGACCTCAAGTGCCTGGGACTGACAAGCTCCAATTCCAGGAAGCACTTACCAGTCCGGCTTCCGGGGAGCCAGGTTGGCCAAATCCTAGGAGAGAAAGAATAGGGGAATTCTCAGGTAAGGACAGCCAAGCTGATGGGATGCAGAAAGGGGCATTTAATTGGGGGCTGCAAGATCCAAGCACATACCACTTCTTCGATGATGGGTTCCGGCTTGGCTGCTTCGAGCTGGTCTTTCACCTTCTCTTCCACTAGAGGGAACAACAGGACACTGAATATTAATGTTCATCATACAGAACAGCCAGCACAAGGGCAGCATGGATCCCTGCTTCATGTTTTTGAAGGGACAGAATCATGTAGCCTTTCAATTTAATCCAAAGCCAGTCCCCGCTGCAGTATTTGCAACCCAAATACTGCAGCTGCAAGACCCTGAAAGCAATATGGACCCCAAATGGAAAGGGAAAAGCACTGCCTGATGAGGGAAGTGCAAGGAACAGCAGTGGTACAGACAGCAGAACAAACTCCTTTTATACAAGTTGTGCCACTATCAGTAATGCGGCAGAGATGTCTCTTTAGGATACGACTTTAGGATACTGCCACCAGCCCTAGAGAACCAGCAACGGTGCGCTGGGTCTGAGCCTCCCTGAAGAAGCAGCGTCTTTCCAGAGCAGATAACACTTTTGCAGACAGTGACTACGTATCTGGTATGAAGGCAGCCACGGGAGACTGAGGCGAGTCCACCCTCTGAGATACGTTGTACTTAAATCCTTCGTTGCAATCATGTGCATCAGGCAGAGAAATCAGAAATGCCCACGATTCAATTCTTTCCTGTCTCCTGCAGGGAGAACAAACCTCCCCACAGGCCGAGCTGTTAAGGGCACCTGAATTGCATAGAAGTGTCTGCTTGAAAGCTAATGCAAAGCCTCACGTGGAGCAAGAGGCAAGGGAGAAACAAAGAGTCACGTGGATGCTGGAGCTGGGATCCAGTGGCTTTCAGCTGGTGGGTGCAGCCCAGGCCCTCCTAACGTATGGAACCGAGTTCAGCAACACTTGTCCAGGACACAAGAGGGACTGTTGCAACGTGCCCCTACCATTAGAAACGCAGTGCTGAGAAACTCCACGGTACAGAATGAAACCCCCCATCCTTGGGGCTGCCGGCAAGAGGACGCCACCCGGAAAGATGCATCAAAAGCAGGGCAGGGAAGGAAGGGCCTCAGCCCCTTGCCTCTCAGTCCAGGTGAGCACGGTAACGCAGCTGGACCCGGGCAGTGCTCAGACCTCGGTTTGGGCCAGGATTTTGGGAGCAGCCATTGGTAGACAGCAACCTGGGTTTGGAGATGGAGCGACTTGCTGCAGGGATCACCTGAACATGGTTCCCAGAACTTCTCTTTGGCTTTGCCCATGCTGCAGCGTTTCGCTGGCATCCTACATCAGCTCTGGGAGTGAAAAAATCCGAGTCACCCAGCAAAGTGCCCCACCTGGACACAGCTATGCCGAAAGAGAGGGTTTCTCTGTCTTGGACTCTAGCACACGCATTTCTTCAGCTGCCCTGTGCCCTTTTCCCACTAGGGGACTCTCCTGCCACAGCTAGTCCTGTCGCACCAATGTAAACGCATCCTGAACCCAACTCGATGCACTTCTCCTAAGGCTTCAAACCCTTATTCCCTATTTTTGATTCACCCGCTGCATTTCTGACTTCTCGCTTACGCTGTACATTTTCCTGCTTCCAAGACCATAAAAAGCTCTAGTACCTGATCCCGTGCCCACAGGACGATTTCCTGAAGTCAGGCATCTCTAGGCTACTACAGATGCAGGTCTTTAAAGAGAGGATCCCAGCTCTGATGATGGGCTGGGCTGGGCTGGACAATGGGAAACGGTCAAGAAAGTGATTCCTACTTCCCACTACTTTGATCAGGGGGAGGAGAGGAGCTTTTACCATTTTATAAAAGGATAAGCCACAAGATCCTGCTCCTAGCCAAACTGAACAGGGGCCCGGTTATTTCCAAGTGTAGCCATCCCTCTTCCACATGGCACCACTCTATATTATCTTCACCCTTTCAAAATCAAAATCATCCTTTTTTAGGACATCTTTCTAAGGAGTCCTTTTTCTAGAGGGCTCGCTGACAACATGCAGCAGCAGGGGGATGTCTTAAAAACATTAATTAAAAGGTAAGTGTTTTTTTAGAGCTGGAGAGCCATGCTGGACTGACAGCCCTGCAATTACTGCTAAGCAAAGACGACTGCTTAAATGTGGGCTATTAAACGAAAGCAGCCTGGTGCTGGGTACAGGCACCTCCTATGGATGGACTTCAAGGAGACGTCAGATCCTCTGAGAAGCAAGCCATTTGTTCAGAGGCTTGAATACTGCGTTACATGTCCAACATTTTAGCACCTCCGCTTGGAGACTGACCTCCTGAGCTCACAGAAAGGGATCAAAAGAACAGCGAAGAAAGCACCCTCCACGCTGCCACTAATTAGACTTGGAGAGAATCACCACTGGGGCAGTGATTCTCAACCAGGGTGCTGAGCACCCTGTGGTGCCTTGTCAAGGATGCTGGGGGATGCCGTGCATCATCAGCCCTGCTAGGCGCGCAAACATGATTCACAAGATAAATACAGAGATTTCAAATAGGCAGGTGTCTCCATCTGATTTCAAATTGGTTTTTAATGCTATGAATTCCTTTCTGAACCGTTGTGGTCCAAATTGTTTGCGATAGACGAATTGCTCTGGTATTTTTCTTTAATCGAAAAACAAGTGAAAACTAAGAGCTGGCATTCTCTGAGGCGGTCCTGAGTCTCAAGAAGGGGGCTTTACGTCTAACAAGGAGCAACTTGCATCTAACAAAGCAGAGAACCATTGCACTAGAGGATGACACGGTTCAGTTTCCACACTCCAGCACTCTCCACCAAGTCTGAAAGGAGCCAATTAATCAGATAGGTTTTAATAGGCAGGTGTCTCTGAGTCAAACACCACTGAACTGAGATCAAGCTGTCAGCAAGATGAACCCTTCTGCCATTTGTACCCCAAGCTGGAGTCAAACCTGTGAGCTAGCAGCAAGGTGCTCCACTCTTTCCCTGACAAGCCTCTGACCCACCAAATGCTTGGAGACATCCAGGCAAAGGGCTCATTTCTTCTGTTTGCTGAGAGGTGAAGCCCACGTCCTGTGCTTGCCCACAGTCCAAAGGGCTGCTGAGAGCTGAAGCTTGTCAGCTGGTGAGCAAACATCCACCCCCTGCCAGATGTCAGTCATTGCTCGCTGAACCCCAGGAAGGCGCTCCGATAAGACAGCACTCTGCCCAAGGTAAAACCGCAGACTGGTAGGTACAAGCACATAACAGCCAGAGGCAGGCATCAACCTTAGCTTTGTATGAACCATTCTACTCAATACGGGTGCAACCTGCTAATTACACGTTCTAGCATATTTGATATGGCTACTATAAAGCTGTGTGCGTGTTTATACACACGTGTATATAAATATTTACAATAATGATACATAATTATTTACATGTATAATTATCGTCTACATTATTATTTATATACAATCCTCTGCTCACTTCCAATCTTACTGGTAACATCTCCACAAGGCCGCTATGTACCACAGCTCGCATACGTGTACTGCAAAGACTGAGGGTGGAAGAAGATCCAAGGAGAGTGTACAAGCTGAAATCCAACTGACTCCTGGAGATGTGCTCCTTCCTCCCATTCCTGTAGCTCTGCCCTCCAGACAGGTGGTCCATATGCACAAACAGGGGAGCTATCATTCGGACTCTCCCAGTCCTCTCTGGGCGCCTACCTGAGGCTGGCTTGGCCTGAGGCACTTTCCTTTTCTTGAGCTCTTCATCTTCAGGGTTGTAATTGCGCAGCCGGAGCTCCCTGGGAAAGAAAGAAGAGAGCTTAGGACCTGAGTTTACAACACCTCCAAGGCCCAGGTGCAAACCAGCCTGCATGGTCACTGGGCAGAAAGGCAAGGCCTAATCTCTTTTCCCCTCCCTATTGAAGAAATTCTGAACTATATATTGATAGGCACAAGAGCTGCTTGGCCATATTTTTTTATTGGACCCATGGTATGGCTGGGAGAGATGCTAGAGAAGCTTCTGAGCACAACATGCTCTCTCTCAGGGCTAAGAAAAAGGCAGATGAAGCTTCAGCACAACACCAGGTAGGAAAGCACTTCTATTTAACCGCATTACGGAGATGACAATTGTATTCCCAAGCAAGCTTTGCTTTGTACATAGTCCCTGGGCCAGCACAGTTATGACTGCCCTAGACTGACCAAGGCTGTCTGTGCTCCTCCTCCCCCTTCAAGAGGTGCACAGAAGGAGAACGATTGCTTGCTCGGAGCCACTGGCAGCAGGGACTGCTGTAAGCAGATCCCTTTGCACTTCAGAGCAAAGGGCAATTAGGTTTACAAGAACTGCCCTCATCTGCCCCTCGTTGGGGGTATTAAGACCCATCATTTAGATAAAAGGCCACTGCAAAGCATCTAAAGAGAAATAAGAAGATGATTTCACTGCAGACTCCTCTCACCCAGCAAACCTGGCTGGAGACAGAGGTAAAAGACACCCAGCAGGGACAGGACCGGCTCCAGGAACGCTCATTAGCCCTTCTCTTTCAGCTACTCTTGGCTGCCTTTTTGCAATGCTGAATGATGATCTTCTGTCTGCTACTTCCAGGTGCACCCCTGCTCCACCCTTTAGGCCTTGTGCCTGCAAATGCAATCCCATACGGTAACTTTAACCTGGGGCATTACCTCCTATGCTTCAATGGGATTACTCAGGTAAGGAAAAATGAAGTGCGTGCAGGATCCACGCCCTGGAACAGCAGCTGTCAGGGCAGGGACCCAGAACAATAGAAATGGGGGTGGAAAGGATTGCATATAGTCCGCAGACACCTTGTTCCTAACCCAGCCCAGCGAGATGCCTTGTTGTTTATCCCCATCCTAACAGCGCGTGCAAGGGACTGCAGAGCTCACAAGAGGCAGCCACGCAAGTTAAACAATAACCGAGAATAGCGGACTGAACACCTGGAGCGCCCTGCCGCCAGCCTTCCCCGACCCAGTCAGGGCACTTTAGTCCCATCGCCCAGGGGGAGGAATCAAGTCAAAGAGGGGTAGCAAATTGCCCAAGGTCTGGGATCAGAAAAGGACTCGAGAACCACGAGCATCTACTTTTGGTCTCAGGCAGCTGCCGCCAGCTAAAAGGGCAGGCAGAGAACAGCCCAGTGCCACAAGGATAAAGACTGCCCCGTATCTGCAGAGGTATGCAAAGGGCCTGAGGTCAGAGATAAAGGAGACCGTGCTAGGACTGGCAATGCAAAGCCCCATCCCACCTTGTGCTATCAGTTGCTCGCTCGATTTACACACACAACGCTCAACAAGAGAGGCTCCCTTTAATTAACTGTTCAGCGCAGATGCCCTTGCACCTGCCTCCTGTAATTATCGGTGCCCGGCGTTCCTGGCAGCTGCCTCCCCGAGGTGCGCGTGGGACGTGGCGTGTGACTGCAATCCCCACCGGCACCGCGCACATCAAGGAGCGCCGGCTCACGCTAGCCTGTGTCACTCCCCCTCTTGCTGCTCACCAACTGCGGCGAGGGCCTGCAGGTTTTATGGCTAAGAGGCAGCATGGTGCCAGACCCACTTACTTACCGGCCCAACCGCACTAGGTGGAAGGGGGCGATTACCAAGAAACGCACAGGCTTACAGCCAAGATCCCCGTCATTCCTTCGGTGCCTTGCCTTCCACGAGCAGCTCTCACGGCCCTTTACAAACGACAGGCTTAGCCCGAACTGCACTGAAGCCAACACAAAAGAAGTGCTGTGCCTGAACTGCAGCCATTTCGGGAGGGAAGGGCAGCATCTGCTTAACGGCACGGAGCAGGCTGGCATCGCAGCAGAGATGAGATGCTACAGAAAGCAGCGGTTCTTGTGCGACGGCCGCACCGTGAGAGCAACCCAAGCCGTGCTGTGCAAGCATTCGGGATAAACGCACCGCTGGTGAGATAGCATCTGCTTGACCAGAGTTTGGGTAAGAGGGGAGAAGACAGAGGGCATGAAAGGTGAGAAAACAACATAGGCAAGAAGTGTTCAAAAGGTAAGAGAAGTCGACTCAAGGTCACCTAAAGCAACACAGTAGTTTGATGCCAGAAAAAACAGGTTTAGGAGAGATGTAGCTTATCGAGGCACTTAATAACAGGCATTTCTGCTTGACAACAAGCAAGCTACACTCAATAACCCTACCATAGAGTTCATATCAATAGCAACGATGAAATAACCTCTTGGGCAGGTTTCAGAGTTTCCTAGCCCTACTGGGGAGGGTTTGAAGTTGAGCCAAGTAATTGAATATAAAAATCCCAGTTCACTTCAGACTCTCTGCCCTTCAGCCTTGAAGTAAGGGCAGAAAGGCCCATCTGCAGGAGAAGCAAGATACCTACTTCTTCAAAACTTAAATTTTTAAACCTAGGTGGGAACTCCTTTCCCCTAGCAGACTGGCCACCTGCTAGAGGCTTTTAAGGCTGTAGGACTTAAATAGTATATTGAGAGATGAATCTTTGTTAAATCGTCGTTACTGAACATGCCGTTAGTTGGTGTGAAACGCTTTCCCTGCATTGCCTCATCAGTCACATACCAGTTGCGTTTCAGTATTAAAACGGCTGTTACATTTGATTTAAACACATTCTCTCAAGCGCTTGATTTGGGAGAAGCTTTCCGAATCTCGGTCCCCAGGCACCTCTGGGGGTCAATGGTGTGAAAGAAACCTCACGCCCCTTTTCCACTGCATGCATGCACGCTGCTTGCTTTGCACCACTTTCAATGCTGGCGTCTGTCACAGTCGGGAACGTGCAGGCGACAGGGGCTGTATTAGCCCAGTGGCAAACTTGCTTTGTGCTCTGGGCTGGATCCACACTGCGAGGCTGCTCGAGGGCTGGATCCAGCCTCCGCATGGGGTGGGTCCACCGCAGGGCATCGGGTGGCAGCTGCAACCCCAGCCCCGACCCAGGCTAGGGCGGTGGTAGCTCCAGCTCGCGCTGCATGCCCCATTTGCTGGAGCTGGTGGGCCACCCCGTGCCCTGTGTCACGGCTGCAGCTCTGGCAAGGGGCAGCTGCAGCGTGGGCTGAGAAAGGTGGGGCTGCGGCAGTGGCAAAAGGACGGGCATTGATCCCCACTCGCCCTCCGATGCTGATCATGTCCATCAGGGCCCACAGGCTCTCTCCTTACAGCCAAGCCCCCCGACTGCTGGCCAGGAGCCCAACTAACCAGACAGAGCAGCCCCACGAGCTGGGTCTGGCCCACAGGCCATAGGCTCCACACCCATTATGGACTACATTAGCGGCGTATGAGCTTTCCTTCCTTCATCAGATGCTGCGAAGTCTTGAAGGGGCTCTGCTGGGAGCCTCTCTGCCCTTGCTGGCGGGTTTGCAGGCACAGCGGTTCCCTGGCAGGTTCCTGGCACGTGGACAGAGAGCTCCGTGTTTTTTAAAGACGATTCTTTTGGAGCCTGAAAATCTGGCCCCTTCTTTCTCCCAGCCTGAACATCTGGTTCCAGTTCTGGCTCGCCCGCCGATCCTGCTGGGCAACCTTGGGCAGGTCGGACTGTGCGTCTCGTGACCCGTTCAGCAAGCGGGGTGCGACAAGGCTTGTTCACGGAAACCCTCGTGGCTCCTAGCGTGCCTAGCGTGGCAGCCGGCACATTTCTCTCCTCGCCCTTCAATTTGTCCCCTGATGTCACAACCCCCAAGCGGTTCTTAACTCTGCTCTCCCATGCCTCCGACAACCCATTTCCAGCAGGATTTTTTGGGCCATTTATCCTCAAAATCCCCCCACGCAGTGGACTGGCTCAACCTCCTTCCATTTGACAAGCTATCTTCCTTTGCTAGGCCTCCTTCACATCCACCTGCAGTCAATGCTACAGGCCCTCGCGGGCTCTGAGGCACTGTGCTGGCTATGACGTGGCCGTTTCTTTGGCCTTAAAAAGTATATTGCAAGTACAAAAAATAAAATTGAAATAAAAAGGAGAATTTTTGAGCTACCAACACCCCTACAAAGCTACAAAATGGTGGAAGTGCTACAGAAACGTTACTGGGTGAAATGAGAACTTTTCTGTAACGCTGTTTTACAGCGCCCCGGGCAATGTCTGTACAGTGCCCTGTGACCTTTTTTTTTGGGGGGGGGGTGTCTCTCACAGTCCCCCAGCATCCTCCAGTGCTCTAATACCTGCACTTGCACGGGGGCACTTGCAGTACTACAAATGCACGACTGTCCGCAGCCTGTGTCCTGGGGGAAGAGACGCAAGAGTCTCTATGGGACTTCAAGACAGAAGCCCAGAACTAGAGTCTGCTTAAAACCGTCGTTCCTGACTCGGGCAGAAGAGCGGCAAGCAAAGACGGAGACAGATGGAGAGCTACTCGCCTCTCCGCTCTCCAAGGCAGATAAGCTCCCCGGGGCAGCGAGCTTGCACTCTGGCAGCTCTCACAAACATAGCCGAGCGTGTCGCAGCACATTCAGCTCCCCCCAGCTGCTGCCCGGAGCTGCCAGAGGCACTTCTGGAATGCCAGAAAATAAACACGCCCGAGAGCCCGCGAGTCCCCGAAGCAGCACATGCAGGAGATGTGCTTGCCGTCTCGAGACGGACCCCAGGGGCGAGGGGGAAGAGCCCTCACTGAGTGCTGCTGAATAGGGCGGAGGTAGGAAAGCATCCAGCATACACAGGTACCCGATAAGTCTTGCAGCCTTATCAGATGCCTGGGCATGGTCCCACCGGATCCAGAGTTGGCCCAGCACTAGAGCTGCAGCCTACGTTCACAACCCCACTTCAAAGGGGTGCTCCATCCCTTGCTTGTCTGATGTGGTTACCATCATGCAGTGAGCAAGGGAACGCCAGCACAAGGGTGACCAGGCAGGCTCAGGATGAGTTGTGGCGTTGGCAAATGTTTGCTACGCGGGACACCAAGCCCAACCCCGGAGAGACTCGCTTCAGGCGCCCCAAAAAGCAAAGTCCTTGTGGACAGCAGCCGTCATGATGGAGGGTGGACAGAGAGGGCTAAGAGATGCATTTGGGAGTGTACAGAGAGCTGATGCTGAGTGTGAAACACTGCTTGCAGCCTCGGTGGGTCCTTCACCACAACACCCTGGGATAGCAGATGGCAAAAGGCACCTCTTCTGGAGGGGACGATCACACCAACTAGGTCCTCAGCTGAAGACCAGAAGGCACTGGGTCCCACCTAGCTGCAATTGCTGCCATGCGTCAAGACAGAGCAATGCATCCTGTCGGACACCAAGGTTAAGCGACACCTCATTCACAGGCAGTCCCGGAAGTGCTGCCCCATCAGCCTGACTCCTGCCTCACACAGGTTGAGCCGTCCGCTCTGACCCAGCTGGCTCGGGATAACTAAGTAACGGTGGCATTTAGACATGGTGCTATCCCTTGCTTTGTCTCGATGTCGGGGAGGCGCCAGCTCATCTAAACGACCCCACGCGAGGCTGAGTCAAGGATGTCGACAGGTGGATATGCAGGTGGAGATGGGACAACAGCCACCACTGCAGCTCAGAGATATGCCCTACCTACCATACTGGCCTCTACGAAGTAAAAATCATGCCCAATGCCCCCTTCCAAAGCACAGAGCAAATGCATTTGCCGAAAGGAAGCGCTTCATATTATCCTTGCTGGTCCACCCTCTGCAAGCCGCGGGCAAGCAGGCTGGCCGTCCTGTTTTGTTTCCAAACAGAATTTGAAAGCTGGTCATCTCAACCTGACCTCCTGCCCTGCTCCAGGGGAAAGACAAGTCTCCACTACCCGAGTCTCCACTCCTCGGTCCCCTCCCAGGACTTCTTTGCTGCAAGCCACAGAGCTGTCCTGTTAAAAGAATGACTAAGTGCTGAAATGCCAGCAGCTGATTAATTACAGTTCCGAGACGCCCGATTTCTAGCACTGCAGGGAAGTCACAGGTCACTTCTTCCTCCTTCCCCAGCCTTATCGTGCATGTTTTTTCTACGTTCCTGATAAGCCAGAAGCGCAAGTTTGCAGAGCTGCCCTGGCATTTCAAAGCTAAAAGCCTATCTGTTCTTCACAAGGGGGAAGTATAACTCCCCAGAGCGAGAGCTTATGAGGATCTACAGCATGAGATCACTCGTGTGGTTTCCCCCCCATTCACAAACACAGATAGGAAGGACCGAAGTCCACCCACACCTGTCCTTTGCAGTTGCAGCCCTTTGATCATGTGCACAACAGAACAGCCGCTTGCTCCTCTGACAGAGATTCCCGTCATCAGCCCTGTAAATAAAAACACAGGCTCCTCGTGAATATGTCTGAGATGGAAACTCTCCTCCAAGCCAAAGTTCAGTGATTAGAAGGCTTGTGAGCAAGACCCGTCAGAGGCGCGTCATATTTTTTGCGTAGGGGCCTAGTCAGTGCTCACTTCTGTGTTGGTATCTTGCTGCACCAAAGGTTCAGATAAGAGGAGGAATAGAAAGCTCCTTGGGTTAGAACTGGATGATTAAGACAGGAAACACCTAAATGATGTGGCTACAGGAAACTAGCAAGTATCTGAAAACTGAAGGGGGGGGAGGCTGGACCCGACGATCTCACGAGGTCCCTTCCAGCCCTAAACTTCTGTGAATCTGTAAAAGGGTTTCCATTTTTGCTGCTTCTGAGGTTTTACTAAAAAAAATCCTGAAAGAAGACAGAGGATCCTGCATAGCAGTGGCTGATAACTGTCCTCATTATCAGGTTGGCTCAAAAGATGCAGTCCAAGGCAGAAAACAGGAACACCAAGGCCTGGAAAGCAGCCATGCTACCAGGGAAGACAACCGCAGCAGAAGACAGCAGGGATTGAAACGCTGGATGTCTGGCTTTAAAACAAGCCTTCCATCCTCTTTACAGCTCCAGTGGCTTACCTCCAAGATGGTCACAGCCAGGAGGGTCAGAGGGTATGAATGCACACACATCTGGAACGGTTTCAAAAGGGCAGCAGCTGTCATGCTCTACTTGTTATTTGGGGGCAAAATGGGAACTACATGGAAGCAGCAAAAACCACTCCAACTTTAATGCAGCTTCATCAAAGATGGAGTGGTTTTGCCACATAGCGGTGTGTCCATCTCATGCCCCTAGTAACTTGAGGTGCACAGACTTCATGTGAGAGCTAAGAAAATACTTCCTTTGCCAATTCATGCACTGATCACTTGGTTTTTAAGTCAGGTTATTTCATGGGAAACGGACTGCCTATGCCTTAGGGTAACCCACACTCTTTGTGGCAGGCTCTCTCTACCCTTACTGCAGTAAATCGTGGCTCTGGCTAACGTGAACCAAAAGGAGGTGAGCAAATCTGGTGAAAGGTAAGAAGATCAAATTTTTTCTGACTTTTTTTTTGTTTTAGAAATCAAGGCGAGTCGCCATTTTTCAGGCAAATCATGCTATGAAATGATGCACCCAGCGCTTTAAACACAGGTCACAGGATTACACAGACAACTATGCTTGACCTGCCTGGAAAAAGATGTGGGTTGTTCTCGACTCCGATGCTGTCGCAGTTTTTCTCTGAAAGCTACACACTCTCCGTTACGCTACGAGACTCCCGGGATGACCCTGACCACAGCAAAGCCAGAGTTATCCCAAAACCGAGGTGTGGAACTTCTGCCTCTCAAGCTCAGACCTGCCAGGAACTTATCTTCCATCATGATCAGGCCTGCAGTTTGTCAGACACCAGCATACACTCGCCTCTTTTGCACAGGGCTGGCAGGTTCCAGCTACAATGCTGGAAAATTAAAATCCAAAAGGGAAAGCAGGGCATTAGCTCCCTGGAGCACTGAACTTCTTATTTTCAGTCACACCAACCATGTTTTTAAATGTGTGTGCGCACGCATGTGTGTTTGTGTATTTCTGGTGAAGAAAACAGCAAAATTCCTAGGCAGATCAAAGAAGTGTAATTGCAAAGCTAAGATCTTTATCAGCGGCACAATTAAAACGGAATGGATGATTTAAAACTGTCGCTGCGGGGAAGACTCTGCTCCAATTTGCGCTGCAGAGCTCTGCATTTGGACTCCGACAGCAAACGTGGTGTTTGGACAGACACACTGAGCTTCGCAAAATATTGCAAAGCTGTCTTCTTTGACCTGAATTGACTCCAAAGCCACGTACCTCCTCCAGCCCTTTACCAGAAGCCTTGCACATGCATCTGCGGGCAGAGACTGGAGTGCTGACACAAAAATCTGACTTCTGGAAGGGAACAGCTGGCATGAGGCTCAACTCCCCCCCTGCCTTACATCAGTTCTGAACATTTAAGGAAACTTTAAAAAAAAAAAAAGTGGGGGGGAAGAGGGAACCGTCTGATATGACCCCATATGACCTCGGATAAGGTTCAAACTCTTCAGTGTACAAGACCCTGACATTTAATAGGAGCTAACCACAGGGCTGGAAGTCAACCAAGGTGGTTCCCCCATGACTGCTTAGTCCTTCCAAAGAGAGCCAAAAAGGCACAGCCATCTCACTGAATGGCCAAGAGGATGCATGCCTGGAACTTGTAGGCGAGGGTCAATGTGCTGTATCACTTGGTTGCTCACTCTGGGTATCGAGTGGCAACAGCCTGCAATGCAATAACCACTCATTCATTATTCACCCAGGCCCCAGA
Organism: Caiman crocodilus; assembly: GCA_030014935.1. NCBI lineage: Eukaryota > Metazoa > Chordata > Crocodylia > Alligatoridae > Caiman > Caiman crocodilus. The sequence goes on along the minus strand of JAGPOW010000261.1, from coordinate 256,786,122 downwards.
ACTTTACACTCCGCACAAGAACAGACAGAGCTGTTTATGAACAAGGCTTGCCTCTTCGGGGCTATTCCCAACAGCCGCCCACTGTCCCGGCAGAGAATTCAAACCAGTTCTTGCCCACAACCCTTTCCCCGGGAGCAGGGGCAGTCAGCATCACTGAGCAAATGCAGGAAGAGCTGTTCAAATACAGCTGTGCAGCGAGCGGATTTCTACCAAGTAAGTAAAACCACCAGGTTCCTGCAATCTCACTGAATTTAACCCTGTCACGTAGCAAAATCAACACCACTCTGCTAGAACAAAACCCTGCCGCTGATGAGCTCCAGACTCGCACCTTACAGGTGCGAAGAACAGTGATGCAGGCCACAATGCAGTAGCCTGGGGTCCTGTTTGGCCTTGGGGTCTTCTTTCCTGGGTACCAAAGGTAACACCACATTGAAAGACACCGCAGGAGGAAATAAAGGTTTGGTGCCAGCTGCTGAATTTAAAGCTGGGACCTTTCACTTCCTGAGAGCCCTCTGTTAGGGAGGAGAGCCTTGAGAGTCCATCCCAAATTGAAGAGCCACTCACAGATCCTACCATATCTGAAACAAAACCACCTGCCCTTTCCCTCTTTAGTCCTCTAATCCCAGATAATCTTCCCTGAGCGACTGAGCTCCCACTGAGAAAAAAATCATGGAAGCCAAGGAAGCACACTCATTAGCAAGCCCCGGGGAGCAGCCCTCAGACAAGACACAGCCAAAGAGACCAGTGTGAATGGATAAATAGTTACATGTGTTTGACGGCGCTCTCTTCATCATCTTCTCGGAGCTGCTTGCTTGCAGGTTCGCCGCTGTCCTTAGTCTGCAAAAGCAAAAGGGTTCATTTGTTAAGTCTCAAATCTCTCGAAGGACATGTAGCAGAAGAGCGAGACCCCCGAACAAAAGGAGACAGGCCTCTGCCAAGCTGCACCCCTTAAAACAGATTTAACTTTGCGGCACCTTGGGCTGCAGCTCTAGTTTACACCAATTGGAGGAAAAACGGCAAGGGAAAAAATGATCTTCTTAGAAGCAGCTGTGACAAACAACTGAATCTCTGCTTATTAGATGTCCAAGGCTATCCAAAAAACCAACAGCAAGTGAACAACAGACCTTGCAATGACAGTCGTATTGAAATGGGGACGCCGCAGGACAAAGGACAATGCCGCCGGCTGGCAGCCGCTTCTCTGAGTTACCAGGTTGGGATAGAGACCTGCACCACCTCCTCACCAAAACACTGCCCAATACCAGGAGCCTCATAGATGATAATGTCCGACCGACTGAGTTGCACTGTCCATCTCCAAGGAGCTGAGGACCGTTCACTAGCTCACAATCGGCTTGTGTCTACACTAGCCTGCTTTCTGAATCGCACCGCATCTCTAATGGGTCAGCCACGCTACAAGAGCAGCGATCTATACACAGGCCTGCGGGCAGATGCCAACATTTCTTATGTAAGAAGTTTTAAAGGGTGTTGCCCCGTCAGCTGTCAAACGAGGCTCCCAATCGCGATAACACCGAACTTGACTTTTTGCTCAGAGAAGCCTTTCCTGGTAACAGAATCGCTGACTCTCTATTCAGCAAGAACGTGGCAAACAAGCCTTTTATCAATCACCCAGGCAGGGACGTTTCTGATGACTGAATAAAGGAAACGTCTAAAGGACATTTCTGATGACAGTAATAAAGGAAATTCATGACTACAATACTCAAAAGGGGTGCATCTACCACATGTTAATCAGCAGGCAATTGCACAGCTGTGCTGGAAGTTTTTGCAGGTAACTGGACTTTGCCCACATACTAAAAAGTGATATCCAAAAAGGGGGGGGGGGGGTGTTGATAAACCATCTCCTTTTCTGGAGGGTGAGAATTTTTCCTCTGCTTTCACCCATCCTTACAGTCCTCATTTCCTCTTAAGTGCTCAGATGAGCATGAAACTCATGAGTAATCTGTAGGAAGATCACCCGAAGTTCACTTGCTAATAAACACCACCTAAAAATAAGAAAGAATAATTGATTGCAAATCACAGCCTGGTACCCTCAGAAGTGGACATAACACTACACATGGAGAAAGCCTCTTTCACCACCATTTCTCCATTCGCCCCCATTCACTCCCCTGGTTTCGAAAGCTGACTGGGACGAGATACCACTAGAAACGTCCTTTTCTCAGGCTCCCAGCCTGTTCTCTGGGGATGACTCCATCCATTCAAACCCTTTCCTCACCACATCACACGGGCATTTTTAAGCAAACAGCTTTCTGACTCGGATTTAGTTAAATCGTATTATGGCACGCAATACACCCCAGGATAAAATGTGCACCTTGCTTTTGAAAGGCAAAATGAAAGGGGGAAAAAAGAAGATCTTTCTCTTGTAGTAAGTAACCGAGCAGTAGCAGCTCGGGAGCCCAGCCTGTTAACGGGCCAGTCCCCTGCGGATCAAGTACAGATGTTACTTTTGGTTTCACCTGGTAAGGCAGAACCTGACCTTACCACGGCTCACATATAATGTGCATTTCAATTTCCAGCAGCTGGTTTTTGGGCAAGCATGCGCTGTGTGCAAAATGTGTTCCCGTATCAGTCAAAACCTGATATGATTAAAGTGACCCTCACTAAGAAACTTCACACCTACCTAGAAGGAACCGAAACGAACCTAACACCTAGCTGAAAGGAGCTGGCACTGGGAGGGACTGAGTCAGATAAAGTTGGCTTTTATTTCTCAAGGCTTTATAGAAGTTTCTATGGCAAGCTACCAAATAGTCCAAGGCTGGTTCAACCTTTAAAGTTCTCTGGTTTGTGAATCGAGTTGAAAACTGGGGTGTTAACAATAAATCTCCCTGGTGAAGGGAAAAGAACTGATCTTCAGCTCTGTCTTCAGTCCTCGCAACAGGCTTGGACACGGGTGATGCTCACGATGCTGGAGGGTGCTCTGCGCTCGCAGAGAAATGTTATGCTGGCAGGAGCATAAATCTTCCTGCATTAGAGCATCTGCAATGCATTACCGTGTTGAAGTGGCTGCTTAACACGCAGGTTTGGGGAAATCATCACTCAGCCTTGCTGAATGCACGGTGCAAAATAGCTGGACACCCTCAGGTCTTTTCTTAAGCCATAAAATAATCTAGCAGTCTCCATATTCCCACTAGGATTATTTCCTGGGAGGATTTGAAAACTCTGAAATCTAAAAGCCACCCTTGATAAAATACGCATTGTATCTGGCTGGTCTCCCCAGCCATGTCATTGCGTACCCCTCCACCCCCTCCCGCCAAACTTGGTCTATAGCCTGAAGCAGTGGTTTGATGCTAAAATCACAAGCTGGATAAATGTGCCCAAGTCTGGAATTCCAGGACCTTATGGAAGTTGTTGCCCACTTGTGCTCGTTTTCCTGGGGTCGCAACAATTCCTACAGACGCAGGAAGTCAAGCACTGCCAGGTCAGTCCCCGTTTAGAGCAACCATCCATGAGAACAACCGGGGCTGCCGGCCTCCTTTCTCCACTAGTGCCTGCACCATGGGCAAGATTTAGACCTCTCCCCTCCCAAAGTGATGAATGCTGGCCCCCATTTGCAAAACGGTTCTTAAAATAAGAATTGAGACTTCGTTGGCAAGATGACTGAAGCTGAGCAACAGCGCTCCCCGAATCAGCCAGAAAAGCCCACGTGGGCCGAGCAACACACCTCCTCGGACACTGGCCATGCAGGAGACGGACGTCATCTCCCGGTCGGAGGCTCTAGTGCCACCGAGTCAATGGAGCAGCCTTGCCAATCGTTTTTACAAGCAACAAGGTGGCTTACTCAAGACACCCAGGTGATGGTCACAGCTGCTTGTAGGCCTGCAGCCAGCAACCCCTGGACTTCCTACAGCTTCGTTCCCTATCACCCCACAAATTACAACAAGGGCTTCCTGTGCTGGCTGGGCAGCATTTATCAATGCAAAGCCAACACAGAAAAGGGCAAAGTAATGAGACAACAGTGGACTGTGTTGAGCTATGCATGGGTGGAATTGGGGGTAAGGAAGGGATGTCATACGCCTCTAAAAATACAAACACCTTCCGTCTCCAAAGCTACAGCTGATTCATGGTGCGCCGAGCCATTTTTATGTTGCAGCGTGTCACAAGGCTGGCAACAAGTCGACTGTATAATGAGTAATGCAATAGGAAGGCAGGCTCTTGAAACGCTTCGTGTTTATCCTCTACCCCTTAAAAAGGAACCCACGGGGCTGAAGCTTCCCAATTGTGCTGCGTAAGAAAGCAGAACTTCGGATAAGTTCAAAAGAAAAGGGGTCAACAAAGGAGGAAAAAAACAAAATGCCTGAAACCATCCAGAGCAGCAGGGACCACCCTTTTTGGCGGGCAAAACCCTGCTCCCACCCCACATGCTTCCCCTACACCAAGCCTGCTGCTCTGCTTTCTGCTCCATCCCCAATCTGCCGCTGGTTTCCCTCGTGTCCTCCGTGATCCACCGCAAGCCACGCTCAGCAGCTCTCACGCCACTTGTGGTATATGCTGCACGTTGGCCGCCCCGCTCCAGAGTAACTATGCACAAAGACGGCAAGGCAGAGAGGAGAATAGGTAACAAGACCCACAGCAGAAGTCAGGAATTCAGCTCAGATAGATGTCAACTGTTCAATGCTATCATCTTCACCTGGCACTGCAACCTCTGGCCACAGAGCTCGCCCGAGAAGTACGCCCCCGCAGCCCACACTGGAGTTGCTCCCCCAGAGCATCCTTCGCTTTCGGAAAGCAGGCCTCCCAGATCCTGGCAGAGCGTCTGGCCCCCCGTCACCCCCACGAAGACAGTTGTGGCTGCTCTTTGAGGTGGAAGCTGCCCTTGTTTTGAAATTATGCTTGGATCTGCTGGTTAAACACATGCACCGTGTTGACCTGCTGCATACATGACTAATACTGAATCAGCCCTTCCGAGCAGCGCTGCCGTCTCCGCCAGATGATGCGTGGGACGTTTCCCTCTGACCTGCTCCAGCAAAGGTAGGAGGCATCAGAGCTAGAGCCGAGGTGCAGCGGGGACAGCGTGCCGCGATGACGCTGGGCAGCTCGAGTGCTTTACAATGACACGTGGGGAGGGGAGCAGGTGGCAACAGCCTGGCTTTACAGGGGACAAAGCAAAGGCGCAGAGGGTCCAAGGTCACACTGAGCTGCGCACAACGGGCCGTACGGCTCTTGCCTCCCACAAGTCCTGAGCTCTAGCCACTAAGCTGCACTTCACCTAGGTATCGGGGAGGTTGCTCCCAACTAGCAGATTTTAACGTAACTGGTGGTGGCGTGTTGTTTCCTGCTTCGGCGTTTGCCTCTGTCCTTCCCACCAGTGCTATTGATATTGCCAAACATCTGGGCCCTTCACCCGCACGTCCAGCTGTTGGGACTGTAATACCCTCTGAGACAGCACTATTGCCTGCCATTTCCCCACGCTGCTTTCTCTTCAGCTTTCTCCCTGGCAAGCTGCCTTACACCATCCTCTTCCTCATTTCTGTTCAACGCAAGACATCGCACCTTCCCCATCCTCCGTGCGAGGAAAGGAAACTTGCCCCTTTATAGCACTGCGCTGCGCAGCGACTTGCCAAAGAGAGAAAAGGACTGAAGCAATGACAAGTTTCCACAGATCGGCGGAAGAGTGAGCCGAGGCTCTACCCAGCATGACTCCAACTTGGTTTTCTTCCACCTTAAGCAGCAAGGGCTGAAAATAATCATCTTGCTGTTTGGCACTTGTTGCCAGCAATTCCTCTTTGTGATGTACCCCGAGGTGAGAGATTTATTATTAGCAGTAAGTCATACCACCAGAAGTTTGGCTCAGACCTACCAAACTACGTGCTGGCTGCCTGCAAACTAAAACCTTTCCCATCTCGGTCTCTTGGGAACAGACGACCCCCCAATGAACCGTCACAGTAAAAAAAAATAAAATAAAATAAAAAAAAATGCTGCTTTATTTAGACTTACCCCTAAAGCATCCTAACCTCTAGCCACCACTCTTGGTGTTCAGCCATCGATACAAAGACCAGTTTTCCATGGCTGGGGTGGGGAGTTTGCAAAGCAAAGAGATCCGAGATTAAAAGGACCTTCAAAGAGAAAAGCTGTACTTACTTATTAGATTTATATGCCACCCTCCCCAAAAGAGGCTCAGTGTGGCTTGCAATAAAAAGAAAGCAAGTTCTAAAGAGATAAAAACATTAAGATAAAATAGGTAATGGAACAGGACTTGGACTAGCCTCTGTTCAGGATATAAATCCCTACACCAGTGGTTCTCAACCTTTTCAGACTTGCAGCACCCCTCGAGGCACCACTTGGCATGGATTTCTGTTCAAAATGTCTAAGTTCATCTTGTGAATCATGATTGTAAGCCTAACAGTGCTAACACTGTGTGACACCCACGAAAACCTCACGGTACCCCGGAGTGTCATGGCACCCTGGTTGGGAATCATTGCCCTAGAGAAGCGGCGCTCAGCGTTTTGGCCCCACGAACCAGATAAGTGGCACGGGGCCAGTCTGCCAGCCAGATCAGCCTCCACCAACAAATTTCCAGATCTGTAGGAAGCCCCATAAGCCATGTGACATAGCATCACAGGCTGGATCTGGCCCGTGCAATGGAGATTGAAGCCTTGGAAGATTTACACTGAACTATGCAAAAAGGACTGGTACTGCAGTGCTTGGAAAAGGCCTATGGCAAAGCTTTCCAGGGGAAAGAGCTAATGCCAAGCTCAAGCGCTTAATGGACTATACATGGAGACACAAGGAGTATCTGCAAGGTTTCGGAAGCTTCCTCCTCCACCAAAGATCTTGTGATGCAAGTCAGGTTATTCCACCATTGCCTACGCGGTATCTTGTTATCCTCCTAGCAAGAAGCAGATGGCCATTGAGATGCATTTGCTGAGGAAACGCCAGACGGTGACACCGCAGCAAATGTGCGTTGTGGGTGTCACCAAATGTCAACGTGGAGCCTTCCCCCTGCTTCCCTGCCAGACTCCATGCCACCGCTATGGAGAAGGCAGTCCACATGCCTGCCATATTCGGCCTTGCCTTTCCTTGTTCAGGCTTATCGGTGGCATCCGCAAGGCGACGCTCAATTCCTGAAGTCCTCCAGCATTTGTGGGGGACCGGCTGGGTACGTACTACAGCAGCACATGCGTTTCAAGCAGGAACCATGCAGTATGGGAAAGTAAGTCTTATCTAATGCTGGGAATGAATGCCAGTGTAGAAGGCACTTCCCATTCTGCAGGAGAATATGCCACCAGATACACCACAAAGCACAGGTATTCTCCAGCTTGGCTGTTCAGAGGCCGGACCCCGTTGTGTCAAGGATCTCAGTGCTTATTACTTGCAAGCTAGGAACAGACATTGCATTTTTCCTTGGATAAATTTTGCCTGTTTTTATCCTTGGAAAAAAAAAA